>CAXKVI010000005.1:65801604-65974104 GCA_964058755.1 Campiglossa producta
CTACCTAGGAAATGCTTTACGAATCAAAGCCAACAAAGTACGAAAAGGGACTTCGTCAAACTCTCTTGAAGGAATCCTAATGGAAGCGTCTACGGATTTGAAGATAGGAGTCAACACAGAGTCCTTCCAAGGAGTGTGTCTCGAAGCAACATTTTTTTCATTATCTGATAAACGCACCTTTGAAGAGTCCTAAATAGGTAGGTATACTTTATAAGCGCACCGCGCAGGGAGTCCGAACGTTCCGAACCTTCTGTACTCTTCTAGTTGGATGGTATGGAACGCATAGGTTTTGCTCTGGGTGTTGGTAATGATTAAGACAAAAAATGCCTAGGCGAACTCATGCCAAATTGCTACAGTGTGATAAATGATATGGGTCTGGTACGATATGTCGAAAAAAAAGAAGTCGAAACTAAAAATGTCGAAAAAAATGTCGAAAAAAAATGTCGAATGAAAAAATGTCGAAAAAAAATATATAAGATGTAGAAACGGGTCCCGTACGATATGTCGAAAAAAAAAATGTCGAATTTCCAAGACCGAATTTAAAAAAATTTTAAAATACCGAAGAGATTTTTGACCGAAAAAAAATGTCGAAAAAGTGCAAATGACCGAAAAAGGTCGAAATTTGGATGCTTAATGTAAAACTTCGGAAATTTGAGTTTAACAACGTGTTTTATGACAGTATACAATTATTTATCACTTCCTTACCTCTTACCAAGAACTTTTCAACCATTTTCCAATACAAAGCCTATTCAACTTTTCCCCTTGTTAGAGGTAACAACAGAAATATTCTCAGACATTTTCGGGCTACAAACTGCACATGTAAAAATTAAGATTGAGAATGACTTATGATTTGTACTTATTAAAAGCATAACACTAATCATTTGGTAATGATCATTTCGAGAAAGTTACCGTTATCTTATTGAGCTAAACTATGCTGGAGTCACCAATGGCAAAAATACATCGATGGGTCGTTGATGCAAAGTCTATGTACATTTGTTTCGTTATATATGTACATCGATGCTTCGACTTGGTTAGAAGTTTTCTAATATGTGTATATTTTTCTTATTACGTGCATATTTTTGAACAAGGAAAAGATGTTGGTCCAATTTACTTTTGTTTTTGGACAAGTGAGAAACCAAAATAACGTTTAAACGTTCAAAACTTCACAATTTTTATAGAAACATCGATACATCAAATATTTACGTGACTATAAAAGTCGCCAAAAATCAAAATTTTTCTGACATCTTTAAACCGGAGATTCGTTTCTGAGGTTATTGTTAATTATATTGAGAAGAGCTTAAGAGTTTGTGTTTGTAACTTTACCGTCAGGTTTTATATTTGCTTGCAAGAGCTATTGCAAAATACTAGAAAAATAATACTCAACATTAATATATAAGATGTAGAAACAATGTAATGAATGATGTGTTAAATTCGCGCGAATTTTACACATCATTCATTACATTGTTTCTACATCTTATATATTTTTTTTTCGACATTTTTTCATTCGAAATTTTTTTCGAGACATTTTTTTTTCGACCTTTTGTGTTTTCGGCAAATTTTTTTTCGACATTTTTTTTTCGACATTTTTAGTTTCGACTTCTTTTTTTTCGAAATATCGTACCAGACCCGTAGAAACAATGTAATGAATGATGTGTAAAATTCGCGCGAATTTAACACATCATTCATTACATTGTTTCTACATCTTATATATTAATGTTGAGTATTATTTTTCTAGTGTTTTGCAATAGCTCTTGCAAGCAAATATAAAACCTGACGGTAAAGTTATAAGCACAAACTCTTAAGCTCTTCTCAATATAATTAACAACAACCTCTCAGAAACGAATCTCCGGTTTAAAGATGTCAGAAAAATTTTGATTTTTGGCGACTTTTATAGTCACGTAAATATTTGATGTATCGATGTTTCTATAAAAATTGCGAAATTTTGAACGTTTAAACGTTATTTCGGTTTCTCACTTGTCAAAAAACAAAAGTAAATTGGACCAACATCTTTTCCTTGTTCAAAAATATGCACGTAATTAAAAAAATATACACATATTACAAAACTAACCAAGTCGAAGCATCGATATACATATATAGCGAAACAAATGTACATAGACTTCGCATCAAAGACACATCGATTTATTTTTGCCATTGGTGACTCCAGCATAGTTTAGCTCAATAACATAACGGTAACTTTCTCGAAATGATCATTACCAAATGATTAGGTAGGTAGAAGTGGCTGCCGCAAAGGCACACCTAGGCCAGTAATAAAAGGCCCGTTGTGATACCACCAAACACTAGGAAAGTCAGTCCCGGGGCCCGGCCATATGGAAAATCCCAGTGCTGTTTGGACTCTCCATATAGCCGAAACCCGGGACTGACACTCCTAACCGACACCGCTACCCCTCCTCGAACCATTTTGATAACTTGATAAAGGCCATCAAGTCCTTTATGTCTAGCTCCGCGACCTGGCTTAAGCTAACCAGGAAGGGAACTCCCAGAGAACGCCTTCTCGCTCCGCTTAAGGCCGGGCAGTTGCAGATGAGGTGCTCCACCGTTTCCTCTTCCTCATCATCTTTGCAACTCCTGCAGCATCGTCGGTAGGGAACGCCTAGCCTTGCTGCGTGCCTACCAATAAGGCAGTGCCCGGTTAAAACACCTATTAATATGGAGATTTCCTTCCTTTTTAGGGCGTATATGTGTCTAGATCTTTTAAGATCGCATTTTGGCCAGGTTTGCTTGGATATCCGGCACCCTGGGGCTTGTAGCCATCTTTCGTTGGCTTCGCGGAGTGTATGCTCCTTCAGCATTAGCTTGCACGTGGCAAACGGCATACCTATGCGCTCTTTATCTTGAAGAATCTGCTTGGTCGTGCCCTGCCTGGCAAGTTCGTCTGCCCTACAGTTTCCCTCAATGTCCCTGTGTCCCGGGACCCATGTGAGGTTCACGCGGTTCTGTTGGGCCATCTCTTGAAGAGATCGACGACAGCTGAGCGTCAGTTCAGAGTTGAACGAGTAAGAGCCAAGGGATTTGATGGCCGCTTGGCTGTCGCTGAAAATACAGATATCCTGTCCGATGGTGCGTTTACCTATCCAAGTCACGGCGTCCATGATTGCAGAAACTTCAGCCTGGAAGACGCTGCAGTGATCAGGTAGTCTAAAGGAGAGTTCTAGGTCCAAATCCCTTGAGTAAACCCCTCCTCCGACTCTGCCGTCTAACTTCGAGCCGTCGGTGTATATAAAAGTGCCGCCATTAGTAGCGGGACACCGATCTATGTTCTCCCAGTCTTCCCTGCTGGGAATGTTTATTCTAAAACAACAATCTCCGACTGTTGTGGTCGCACACCGATCTGTGCTCAGAGGGAGAAAGCTGTAAGATCTTAGAATACAGGAGTGTCCAATAGTGCTTGCGCCCCAGACGGACGTTTCCCTTAGACGCAGAGCCGATGCCGCTGCTGCCCGGTACCCTTCCAGATCGAGTGGCAAAAAGCCAAGAATGGCCTGGAGAGCTTCATTGGGCGTTGTTCTTAACGCCCCGCTTATACAGATCATGCTCGATCTGTGGACTTTTCCTAACAGATTTAGGTTTGTTGCCTTTCCTAGCGCAGGCCACCATACCACGACTCCATACAGCATAATTGGCTGGATTATCGCAGTGTAGATCCATCTGCAAATTTTGGGGCTGAGCCCTCATTTTTTGCCAATGGCTCTTTTACACGTGTAAAGTGCAATGCACGCTTTCCTCTGGCGCTGGATGACATTCTCCTTCCAGTTAAGCTTTCTATCTAGAACTGTGCCTAGGAATTTGGCTTTATCAGCTAAGTTCAGGCGCACGCCATCTAGTTCTGGTAGGTTCAGCGGTGGTATCTTGTACCGCCTGGTATAAAGGACAAGCTCCACCTTTCCCGGGTTGATGCTAAGTCCGCAGCGAGAGGACCATGAAGAAACTTCTCGCAGTGCTACTTGCATCAAGTCACACAGGGTTTGTGGGAATTTGCCCCTATATGCAATAGCTAAATCGTCGGCATATGCCACTATCTTCCCGCCCCCCCACCTTGTGTCTCGTAGCAGCGAGTTTACGGTGAGGTTCCATAGGAGCGGGGAGAGAACACCACCCTGAGGCGTTCCTCTTGTGACATAGCGTGAAAGATCAACTGTTCCCAGTGAAGAAACTATTTTCCTTCCCTTTAGTAGTTGATCAATTAGTCCAATAAGAGACCTATTTATGCCCAGGTTTGTTAAAGCAGTGTTAATAGCCTCCGGCCTTATATTGTTGAAAGCCCCTTCGATGTCCAGAAAGGCCACGAGACAGTACTCCTTTTCGTGCAATGATTTTTCAACAATAGAGACTAGGCTGTGGAGCGCAGTTTCCGTTGATTTACCTTTGGTGTATGCATGTTGATAGCTAGAAATAAGGTTGCTATCAATAGTAGAGGAGAGATAATCGCTAATTATCCTCTCGAAGGTTTTAAGTGCAAAAGACGAGAGACTGATCGGTCTGTAGTCTTTAGGCTCATAGTGTGAGGCCTTCCCAGCCTTTGGAATAAAGACTACCGTGGCGCTTCTCCAGGAGCACGGAATGTAATTAAGAGCCAGGCAGGCTGAATAGAGAACTACCAGCCATTTAGCTGATATTTCCAGCGTGTTTATAAGTTGTGCGGGGAAAATCCCGTCTGGCCCGGCTGCCTTGAACGGCTCAAAGCTTTTGATTGCCCACCTTACCCTTTCCTCCGTAATGGGTATGTTTACCGCCAGGTTTGTTGCAGATGCTACAGGTGCATCATACAAGTTCCCCGGAAAGTGTGTGTTCAGGAGCAGCTCCAGGGTTTCCCCTTCCGTGCTGGTCCAAGATCCGTCAGGCTTCCGTAAATAGCTAATGGCTGTTTGAGTTTTTGATAGCACTCGTCTAAGTCTCGCTGTATCATCGACTTTTTCGACCCCGGTGCAGAAATTTCTCCACGAAGTTCTCTTCGCTTGCCTTAGAGCCTTTTTATAGGCCCTCAGTTTAGCTTTATATTCGAGCCATTCAGGCTCCGTACCGATGCTCTTGGCCTTGTTAAATTGCTTCCTGCATGATATACGGAACGAATCCAGGTCGTAAGACCACCAGTGGGGTCTATGTTTGCCGCGTGGTTTTGGTACTGGACAAGCCTGCTCTAGGGCATTTGAGAGCGCCGTTGTAAAGGTCGTTACCAGATCATCCAGTTCTCCCACTGATGAGGGGGCTTGTGGAGGTAATACTGGTAGGTCCCTAGCTAATATTTGGTTATGTAGCTGCCAGTTAGTGTTGCGTGGATTTCGTTTCATAACTGGCTGCTCAGCAATAAAGTCTAACACAATTTCTATGTACCGATGGTCAGAAAATGAATGCTCATCAAGAACACGCCATTTTCTGACCCACTCATAAGCGCCTTCGCTACAAACAGTGAGGTCTATAACCTCCCTACGAGCTTTAGTTATAAAAGTAGGCTCGTTACCCACGTTACAAACCACCAGGTTAGTTGTTAGTAGGTAGTCAAACAGAGACTCGCCCCTAGCGTTAATATCGGAGCTTCCCCACTGGACGTGATGAGCATTAGCGTCAGCTCCAATAATAAGATGGCCCGTACAGAAATTATCCACCAGATCTTTCACCTCCTTTTGTGGAGGAGGTTCTTCGGCGTCATAGGGCATATAGACCGACGCCATCGTTAGGCTGGTGCTCCCGACTGTTAAGCTGGCAGCTGTAACGTCACCATTTGAGTAGTTGGGTAATAGAAAGGTGTTTAGCTCAGACTTTACCAAAATACAGGTTCTGACCTTGCCCTCATCATTGGCTTGGATGAGCTTGTACCCCTTAGTCCCCAATCCACAGATCCTAGAGCTATTGACCCAGGGCTCTTGGATAAGTACCACGTCTACGTCGCCTTTAGAAAGACGACTGCTTAAAACAGCCGAGGCTGCTTTGGATTTGTGCAGATTTATCTGAAGCACCACCAACATGAGAGAGCTCAGACATCCCTGCCGCCAGCGTGTCGTCGAGGTCTGGCCTGTTCCGGGGGCTGTCTCTCAACGAGGAGTTGTTCAGAGCACCTGCACGATTTGGCGTGGCGGGAACCCTGCTGTCTGAAGCAGCATCAACGTTAGCGTGCTCAGGTTTAGCCACGATCGTGACGTCGAGGCCTTCTTCGTCAAGCAGGCTTTCTTCTATCGCCGAGTTGTACGCAGCACCATCGCAATTTGACGTGGCGGATAACATACTTTCCGCGTCGGACTCCTCTGCTTCCCCTTCCGATGCCTCGATCTCTGAGTCCTCCGGAGCGTCCGGAATAGCAGCGCGCTGTGCATCGCCACGGTATACGTGGATCACGATCTGACCCAAGCCGTAATGCACTCGTCCGTTGCACCGTTTAAGGGGCTCGAGCGCCTCCTTATTCAGAGTGATAACCACCTGTCTATTGGGCCCAACCACATCATCGACCAGATTGACGCCCCAATCCTGCGTCGGGAGAGACGGATTCCAGACCTGCAGCATCTCAAGAATATTCTCGGGTTCTGCAGGGACGGCAGGAATCCATGCCCTTGCCCTTGGCCGAGCAGGAATGTCCTTCCAGTCGACGACATCTAGTCTTGCCCCTGGATAGACTTCACCCAGTCTTGCAACTGCTGCCTTATACAGTGAGACAGTTCTTGCATCCTCGCACGCGAATATTTTGATCTGACCTTGGTGCCAGCCCGCGTCAGTACCTCGCGGCGGACTACCCGGAGACTCACGCATTAAGTGGAGGAGGGCCCTGCCCATTTCATTCCGGACATACAGCCACTGGTCTTTGGGGATGGACCAACGGTCGTTACCTCGGTCAATGAAACCTATAAGGATTCTGTCCTTGGTTACTTCAGCAAAGCTGAGTTTTCCCACTACGGGGTTGACCTGATGCCGCTTCGGATGGGGGTCTACCTCTCCGTCCGATCTCTGGCGTTTGAAGGGATTACCGTTCACCCTCTTAGGCACATAGGGCCTCTGGAAATTTGGTATCAGAGCTTTCGCTTCCTCCACCATCTTCCTTTCTTCCGGCGACAGCTTCTCCTGCGATGCTCCCTCATATTTTTTAAGGATCCTTGCGGCCTTTCTTTTATCCCAGTACGCAAAGCGTCGGGGAGATGCCTCTTTGGGGGGATTCAGACTCGTAGTTGCCATCGCGGTCTCTCCCTTTACGGCGTCGTCCTTCTCTTTCGAAACTCTGAAACCAGGTCGTGAGACCATTGCCCCAGATGTGAAGAGATTGGGTTTCGTACCAGCGCTTGATGGAAGTTTAGCTTCCGCCGTTTTCTGCTTGACTGCGTAGGCAGCCGCACTGTTGCTTGCTCCCATCAAGTCACTCTTACTTGATAGCAGTTTGGGGGATGACTGACCCGTAGTTTCCATCGTTGTCGGCCTCCCAGTTAACTTTGAGGCGGAGTTTGTCCTCCGGCGTTGTGTTTTCGCTTGCTCCAGCATAGTTCTTCTCTGCTGCGGAGTAAACGAAGTCGTTAATTGCTTTGTATTTTGTGTGTTCTTCATCTTGTTCGTACGACCCCTCGCCGGACAAGGCCAGCTTAGGGTCAAGGGTAGTGTAAGGGGAAGTGTGTCGTCCGCCGAGGCAGAGCCCCATACCGCGGTAAGACCATAGTTACTCCCTGAGGCGGCCCGGTATCAGTGAGGCTCCGTTCGACTACAGCCACGATTTGCCTCCCGGCTGCAAACGTCCAATGGGCACGGTATCGCATAACACCCTGGATTGGGAGGGAAAAGTTTTGCACATTTATATAGCGAGCCGCTTGCTTCAAGACAGACGCCCGCTTACAGCCGCACCTCTTGGTGTACAGACGCTGCGAAAAAGACCCCGGTGAGCCCTTAAACCAAGTGTGTCAGAGTGGCCCCCCCGGGGCTCCCTCTCTTTCTGCCGCGAGCCTAGGTAGCTCAACGTTGCCCAGAGTGCACGAACGAGGACGCAAGAGTCGGGATTGAGCGCGGTCACTCAGCAACCACACCCCATTACACTCCAAATGATTAGTGTTATGCTTTTAATAAGTACAAATCATAAGTCATTCTCAATCTTAATTTTTACATGTGCAGTTTGTAGCCCGAAAATGTCTGAGAATATTTCTGTTGTTACCTCTAACAAGGGGAAAAGTTGAATAGGCTTTGTATTGGAAAATGGTTGAAAAGTTCTTGATAAGAGGCAAGGAAGTGATAAATAATTGTATACTATCATAAAACACGTTGTTAAACCCAAATTTCCGAAGTTTTACATTAAGCATCCAAATTTCGACCTTTTTCGGTCATTTGCATTTTTTCGACATTTTTTTTTCGGTCAAAAATCTCTTCGGTATTTTAAAATTTTTTTAAATTCGGTCTTGGAAATTCGACATTTTTTTTTTCGACATATCGTACGGGACCCCTTAATTCACAATGGCCCTAATTGACACAATTTTCTAAAGTGACTTTTTTACATATTTAAGTATAATATAGTAAAATACACACTCACAAAAAATTTTAAGGAGTTACTAGCAGTAATAACGGAGATATTCCAAATTTACAAATGTTTGTTTTTTGCTTCTCCTGTACATTTTTTTGTCAGTTAGGGCCTTTGTGAATTAAGGTAACGATATTAAAATTTGATTTCCAAAATTTTAGCTCAAAATCTGCCTTTCGTAAACATACGCAAGGTTGTACAAAAGTTGAAAAATGGGTTGAAGAAAAGTCGGCTGGCTACCAACTTTTTTGCATGCAATTTTGCAAGACCCGTTTACACGAGTCAATATTCAGAATCAACATGAAATTGAATGAAAAATCGATCAATGTAAAGGCCCTTTAACGATGATATTTTCAGGCAGGGTTGCCATCAAGGGTATCACCTAACCTCACTTTATTTATTTCTTCGTTTATCTACCAATATCTCGGAAAGGCTGAAGCGTTTTCGATGAAAATTGGCGTATAGATAGTACGCTTTATTCTAATACTTTTTACTGGGGTGTAACCACTTCGGGCGGTGTACAGGGTTTGAAGCTTTCAATATATTTTTATATATATAAAAAAAAAAAACTAATGTCGGCGATATACCTACAGGTTATCATCATAACCTCTAACGAGATTTTATATATCGTATATGTTTTTTTAAATTTGAAATATGGACAGCATTATTTAAAGAAATTTGAAACAGAAAATTTTGGTCGAAATACCGAGCCCTAACGGCCTTATGTCAGTTGATTTTCCGTTTTGCTCTTTGCGGTTAGTTTGCTATATGTCTTGGAAATCTATTCATGCTGTTATTAAGTAAAATGGGTTAAACCTTTTCAACAGGCTCTTTTTAACATATATTAGAAACATAATATGATGTTTTTCTGTTCACAATCAGTCTAATGTACATATTAAGTACTAAAAATTTGTCGCAACGGTTTCTTGAGGGTTTCAATAGATTTTTGGCAACGTGTACGCTGTAGCTTGCCAAACAGTGATTTGTTCAAATTTAACACACGATTAAATGGACAACTGAGCGGAAATCGCTCTATCTTTGGTGTTGAAAATATAATTGAAATGAGAATTCATTATACTTAACATCATAATCATTTTTAATGGGTTTTAAAGTGTGCCGAATTTTGGCACAGTGGCCAAATGTGGGTTTATTAAATATTCATGTGTTTGTACTTAAAGGAATTATATTCGTTAGGTAAAATTTAATACGTGGTCACTTAAGATTGCTTTTCTTAAAAAAAATAGTTTTGAGAAGCCGATGACGTGGGATTTTATACTCTAATATGCAACCCTGTTATTATTTTTACAAGACGAATGATCATCGAAGTGCCAAAGTTCGCGAAATTGCCTACTTAATTCACAGTATCCATCAGGGGATTACTACCAGGAATTGAGACTTTAAAAATACCAACGACTCTACGCTGAAAATGCACATATAGGTTGATCTATTTATAACTGACCCAATTTTCAGCTTGATCTTGTTCAATTCTGTAAATGACAAATTGAAATTATCATAAGAATGATTTAAATTGGAAATCAGACACTCATGATTATATGAAAAAGCTGCATAATTTCCAATAAATAAAAGACCATTTTAAATCGCTCAATCGCTATCACAGTCGAGCAAACTTAATCCAATATTTGCCATCAAATTATTGCGAAGGCCTTCGAATATGACGGATTTTGCGAAATAAAAGTGAAAAGAGAGAAACAAGAAAATGTGCATAAGCCATAGACAATATATGTACAGACATACAGAAATCAGCAGCGGCATGGAGCATCTTATTAAAAATTGCCATCCTAAGCGGAAAAAATACAAGTTGCTTGAGTCAGAGCTTTGCACTAAACACACGTTAGCACACACATTTGATGGCCTTTGTTTGGATGTAAATGTGCCTGCATGTCTTCACACTGCACCTTGTAAATAGCGACTTAAAGAAAGTGAGTTGTTGGAAATTATGTGATGCTCGCACTTTCAAGGCTCTCTCTTCACCTCTATCGCAAAAGCATATTTACTGGGTTCTCAGCCCCTCCGGCAGCACTGCTTGTTACCAGCAGCTTGAAGCTAGTAGCCTTGAACGAAAGCCACAAGTGCAGTAAAAACAAAAGTAAATAAATTGAATAATATTTGTATGCTAGTTAATATAAAGTTTCCCAATCAAATTGCACACAAATATAATATTTACAACAGCTCTTCTTCAGACACTCGCATCTCATCAATGTTGGCCTCATTGTTGTCAATTTCTGTCATTTGACAAATAAAAAACAAAACTTCAATAAAATTAAATGAATTACACTGCAGTGAAGCACCAGAGTGAAGTGTAGACGAAATTATGGAAACAGAGGAACAAAGAATGCAGGAAAAATGTGTGTAAAATAAATGACGTCAGTCGGATAAAAATGCATTGCAAACGATGACAGCTTGGCTGTAATGTCGGCGTCAACCGAGACGCCGGTATAACTGACTGGTACGCAAAAGGCAGTGTTTCCAGAAGAGAATTTTCTTTGTGGATAAATTTGTTACCACAAAATCCAAAATTACTGAAAAATATCGCTTAAATGAAAAATGTCAAAAATCTACTTAAAAATCCCAACTGGTAAAGAATACGTCATCACCATCATTTATTGGTGTTTAACCGCCTAAGTGATTTTGGCCGTTGCCTATCAAAGCACGCCAGTAATTCCTTTTTAGCGATAACTGACGCCAATTGGAAACCCCAAGGGAGTTCAAGTCATCCTCCACCTGTTGGTTTCCATCTCAGTCGAGGCCTCCGCCTTCCTCTGCTACCGAATTCAGGTGACGATAGGAAAACCTTCTGTGCTGGAGCTTCTTTGTCCGTTCACATAACATGACCCAGCCAAGGGAGCCTCTGAGCTTTAATTCGCTGGACATCGTTAAATTACCTTCGATACACGCCGTTGGCATCGCGGGAAGCAGCATAAATCTTCCGGAGAACTTTTCTTTCAAATACACCAAGGGCCATCTCACCTTCTCCTTACATTGTCCATGAATCTGAGCCATACTTCAGGACAGGTGTGATGAGCGACTTATAGAGCGTGATTTTTGTTCTTCGAGAGAGGACTTTACTTCTCAATTGCCTACTCAGTCCAAAGCAGCACTTGCTGGCAAGAGTGATTCTCCGCTGGATTTCTAGCTTGATATTATTTTCGGTGTCAATACTGGTTCCCAAATAGACGAAGTCCCTCACAGTTTCAAATTTATAACTATCAACAGTGACATGGCTGTCAAGTCGCAGGTGCAAGTAAATACTTCGGGTTGCGCCCGTTCGCAACGTCTCCTTGTAGGCAGCGTGCTTTTTTTCGGGGCCCTCTGATAGCAGGTGTGAGAGACGAGTGGAGAAATTATCAGCTGTCTGTGTCATGTGCAGCTTCTCGACGTCAAACTTTCCTTCCGTTACTGTGCGCACTTTCTTCGCTGCACATAGGCATGTGCGTATCTTGGCTGCGACAAGATAATGGTCCGAGTCGATATTGGGACCACGCAGGGTACGCACGTCCAGAACGGTGGATCATGACATGATCAATCTGGTTTCTTGTTGTTTGATCAGGGGACAGCCAAGTGGCTTGGTGTATTCGTTTATGCTGGAAGCTGTGTCCTACTGATGACCATATTGCGAGCAGCGGCGAGGTAAATCAACCTAGTGCAGTTGGGTGATGTTATATCATGGAGGCTAAATTTTCCAACTGTTGGACCAAAGACTCCTTTCTTGCCCACCTTGGCATTAAAGTCGCCGAGCACGATTCTGATATCATGTTGGGGGCAGCGATCATAAGTCTGTTCAAGTTTATCGTAGAAGGAGTCCTTGTCTGCGTCGTCCGTCTCCTCAGTCGGCGCATTGTCTCAGATAAATGTTATGTTGAAAAACCTTGCCTTGATGCGGATCGTAGCGAGACGCTCGTCCACGGGAGTGAACGCTAGTACTTGGCGGCGAAGTAGTATACGTCACAAGGTCCGATGGTCGTCTTTCCTTGTCCCGTCCATCGCATTTCCTGCAGGCCGGTTATGTCAGCCTTTGCGTTTACGAGGACATCAACCAGTCGTGCAGCGTTACCATCCCTTGAAAGGGTCCGGACATTCCAGGTACGTGCCCTAATATAAAAATCTTTATTCCTTATACATTTTGTCGGGTCGTCAACATTGAAGATTGTTCTCATCCGAGGGTTTTTGTTTGTTTTCATTGGTTTTGGTTTTTACGTGCCGGGTCCCAAACCCAGCGCTCAACCCGTTTCGGGGTTTTTGGAAAAGATTTACACATTGATATAGCTTGCTCCAAGATTGATGCCCGCTTACAGTCGCACCTCATGGTGAACAGACGCTGCGAAAAGACCTCGGTGAGCCCTTAAACGAAGTATATCAGAGTAGCCCCACCGGGGCTCCCTCTCTTTCTACCGCGAGCTTAGATAGCTCACGCTGCCCAGAGTGTATGAACGAGGACGCAAGAGTCGGGATTGAGCAAGGTCGCAGAGGAACTACACCCCATTACACTCTTAAGAATACCTACCTACAAAATAATACAGAGGTGTGAGGCCTTTTTCGAGGTAATAACAAATATACAAAAGAAAAATAGAATAGCATTTAGTGGAAACCCTAGGTGTTAGATACCCAAAAAAAATCGAGTGTACTCAGTTCAATATCTAAAAAGTACTGCAATTGGAGTATCAGAGTACCCCAAATGTGATCCTATATATAAATACTGTGCTCCAATTAACATGGCGTTGCATTAGGACTAGACCACCTATTCCAACCTTCGCTTTGTTTCTGCTACTACAAGGAATGCTTACGGTCAGAGTATTTTTGCAAAGTGCTCCAAACTCTTTACTCCTTGGATAAAAAATTATTCAAATAAAAAATTAAAAATTAATCATCATTTATAAAATTTTCAGTGACCGGTTATTTTTTATTCAAAACTTGCAATGTCTTCAAAATGCTAAAAAAAACCCAAAATGATCCCGAAAATGCTTCAGAAGTGATCCCAGAACAGTCCCAAAAAGGGGGGGGGGGTAGGGAAGAGGGTTAACTTGTGACAACGGACCTGCTACTAGAACGACCTATTGTGATGCAGAGGTTGTGCATTTCCACCGCATGCATTACTCAGAGTCATCCTAGTAGTAGGTGGGTACTCTCGTGAAGGGTGGATACCTTGCCGCGGTACGAGGGCTTAAGTCGATAGCCACAGGGCTACGCTGCCCTTGTGATCATAGCTCCGTACGGCACTTCATCACGAGAGCAGCCTAGCCTCTCTAGCGCGACGACAAAGATCTTCCCCCTCCCAATCCAGGGTGTTATGCGAAACCGTGCCCATTGGACGTTTGCAGCCGGGAGGCAAATCGTGGCTGTATTTGAACGGAGCCTCTCTGATACCGGGTTGCCTCAGAGAGTAAGCATGGCCTTACCGCGGTACGGGGCTCCGCCGCGGCGGACGACACATTTTCCCCTACTCTTCCCTGGACCCTAAGCTGGCCTTGTCCGGCGATGGGTCGTACGAACAAGATGAACTCAAATAACCTAAATAAAAACGAAAAACCTAAAAAACAAACAACGCCAAATTTCCCTCCTCAGCAAAGGAGAGCTATGGAGGAGCAGGCGAGGTAGCAACAACAACGCCGGAGGACAACCTCCGTTCCACAATCAAGGGGGGTATCTTTACGTCTGTGGCAGCGGTCTCACGACCTGGCCTCGGAGTTTCGAAGGAGAAGGAAGCAGCAACTGAGATTTCGGCAAGGAGAGCGACCGCGATGGCAACTACGGGTCCGCACTCTCGGGAGACATCTCCCCGCCGCTTCACATAGATACCAAGAGAAAAGATTGGCTGCAAAGATCCTGAAGAGGTATGAAGGGGTACCGCAGGAATCGCTGTCGCCGAATTCCAGTAAATCGGTAGAGCTAGCGAAAGCTGTGATACCGGATTTCCAAAATTCTTACATGCCAAAGAGGTTAAAAGTTAACCCTTTCAAGCGCCAGAGATCGGACCTGGAGTTAAATCCCCCTCCCAAGCGGCATCAGAATAACCCTGAAGCGGGCAAACTAAGCCTTGCTGAGGTAACCAAGGACAGGATCCTTATAGGCGTCCTTGACCGAGGCAATGACCGTCTGGCCATCCCCAAGGACCGGAGGCGTTACGTGCGAAATGAACTCGGCAACATTCTTCTCAACGTTGCTCCGGAGTTTCCGGGTAGTTCGGCGCGAGTAATGGATGCGGGTTGGCACCAGGGTCAGATTAAATTACTCGCATGCGAGAATGCAAAACCCGTAGCACTGTACAAGGCAGCAGCTGCTAAACTGGGTGAAGTCTACAAGGGCGCAAAGATAGAGGTCGTCGACTGGAAGGACATCCAGCTCATCCAAGGGCAAGGGCGTGGATTCCGGCCATCCCTGACGAACCCGAGAGAATTCTCTAATGAATCCGTCCCTCCCAACGCATGACTGGAGTGTCCATCTGGGCGTGGATGCGGTAGGGCCCGACAGACAGGTGCTGTTCACCATGAATAAAGAGTAAATCGAGCCCCTCAAAAGGTGCAATGGCCTAGTACACTTCAGCGTAGGCCAGATCGTTATCCACGTATATCGTGGTGATGCTCAGCGCGCTGCCTTCTCGGCTGTTCCGGGGGAACCGTAAAACGAATTACCAGAAGAGGAAGCGGAGGATTCCGATGCGGAAAGCATGTTATCCGCCACGTCCCTTGGCGATAGTGCTGTGAACAACTCGGAGAAGGAGGACAGCCTACAGGACGAGGAAGTCCTCGACGTCAAGGTGGTAGCAGCCAATGCTGAGCGATTAACATCTAACGCTACAGACAGCAGGACTCCTGCAACGCCATATCGGGCAGTTAATCGGAACAACTCGTCGTTGGTAGGCAACCTCCGGGATGGGGCAAACCTCGACGATATGGGGACGGCAGGGAAGTCTGTCCGCTCTCATATTGGTGGTGCTTCAGATTAATCTGCACAAATCTAAAGTGGCCTCGGCTGCTTTAAGTAGTCGTCTTTCTAAAGGCGACGTGGATGTGGTCCTCATCCAAGAACCCTGGGTCAATAGCTAAGGGCTTCAAGCTCATTCGAGCCAGCGAGGAGAGCAAAGTCTGAACGTGTATTTTGGTCAAGTCTGAGTTGAACTTCTTTCTCCTACCTAACTACACCAATGGTGATATTACCGCTATCAGTCTAACGGTCGACAGCACCCGCCTGACGGTGGCGTCGGTCTATATGCCCTACGACGCCGAAGAACCCCCACCACAAACGGAGGTGAAAGACCTGGTGTCAAATTTTTGCACGGGTAATCTTATTATTGGAGCGGACGCTAATGCTCACCATGTCCAATGGGGGAGCACCGATATCAATGCCAGGGGCGAGTCTCCGTTTGATTACATCTTAACAACCAACCTGGTAATTTGCAACGTGGGTAATGAGCCTACTTTTATCACTAAGACCCGCAGGGAGGTCATAGACCTCACTATCTGTAGTGAAGGCGCTTATGAGTGGGTCAGAAAATGGCGGGTTCTGGAAGAACATTCATTCTCCGACCACCGTTACATAGAAATGGTTTTAGACTTTATTGTAGAACAACCAATCATGAAGCGCAATCCACGTAACACTAATTGGCAGTTGCACAATGAAATATTAGACAGAGACCTACCAGTACTGCCCTCACAAGCCCCCTCATCAGTAGAGGAGAGGAGGATCTTGTTACTACATTACCATCGGCGCTCTCAAATGCTCTAGGAGAGGCTTGTCCAGTGCCAAAACCACGCGGTAAACACAGGCCATATTGGTGGTCCTACGATTTGGACTCGCAAATCATGCCGGAAAGAATTTAACTAGGCCAAGAGCCTCGGCTCTGAGCCTCATTGGCACGAATATAAAGCTAAACTAAGGGCCTACAAAAAAGCTCTGAGACAGGCGAAGAGAACCTCGTGGAGAAATTTCTGCACTGACGTCGAAAAGGTCGACGACACAGCGAGACTTAGACGAGTCCTCTCGAAAAGTCAAACAGCCATCAGCTATTTGCGAAAACCTGACGGATCCTGGACCAGCACGGAGGGGGAAACCCTTGAGCTGCTCTTGAATACTCATTTTCCGGGGAATCTGCGTGACGCACCACTAGCACCTGCAGCAAACCTGGCAGTAAATATACCCATCACTGAGGAAAGGGTAAGGTGGGCAGTTAAGAGCTTTGAACCGTATAAGGCTGCCGGGCCGGACGGGATTATCCCCGCGCAACTTATAAACACGTTGGAGACATCAGCTAAATGGCTGGTATTTCTCTTCACAGCCTGCCTGGCTCTCAACCACATTCCGGGCTCCTGGAGAAGCGCCACGGTAGTGTTTATCCCTAAGGCTGGGAAGGCATCCCACTACGAGCCAAAAATACTACAGACCGATCAGTCTCTCGTCCTTTGTACTCAAAACCATTGAGAGGATACTACTCACAGTCAACTCGCTGCTACGTGGCACAAGTGGGGGGGGGGGGGGGGGGGGGGGGGGGAAGGCAAGAAGATATGGCATGCGCAGACGATTTAGCTATTGCATTCAGAGGCAAGTTCCCACAAACTCTGTGTGACCTGATGCAAGTAGCACTGCGAGAAGTTTTGACGTGTTCCTATCGCTGCGGACTTAGTATCAACCCGGGGAAAGTGGAACTTGTCCTCTTCACCAACCGGTACAAAATACCGCCACTAAGCCTACCAGAACTAGATGGCACACGCCTGGGCTGGTCGGATAAGGCCAAGTTTCTAGGCATAGTTCTGGACAGGAAATTGAATTGGAAGGAGAATGTTCTTCAGCGCCAGAAGAAAGCTTGCATCGCTCTTTACACCTGCAAAAGAGCCATTGGCAAAAAATGGGGGCTCAGCCCTAGAGTATGCAGTTGGATCTACACGGCCATCATTCGCCCAATCATGCTTTATGGAGTCGTCGTATGGTGGCCTGCGCTGAGCAAGGCAACATACCTGAATCTGTTGCGGAAAGTCCATAGATCCAATATGATCTGTATAAGCGGTGCGCTAAGGACAACGCCCAACGAAGCCCTCCAGGTCATTCTGGGCATTTTGCCACTTGATCTGGAAGGGTTTCGGTCAGCGGCGGCATCAGCTCTGCGCCTAAGAGAAACCTCCAGTTGGGCTGCGGGTACTATTGGACACTCCAGTATTCTGGAATCTTACAGCTTTCTCCCTCTAAGCACAGATCGTTGTGCGACTACTACAGTCGGGGATAGCTGTTTCAAAATAAACATTCCCAGCAGAGAAGACTGGGAGAGGACAGATTGGTGTCCCGAAACAAATGGTGGCACTTCCATATACACCGACGGCTCGAAGTTGGACGGCAGAGTTGGAGGAGGGGTTTATTCAAGGGATTTGGACCTTGAGCTCTCCTTCAGACTACCTGATCATTGTAGCGTCTTTTCCAGGCGGAAGTCTCGGCAATACTGGACGCCGCGGCCTGGTTAAGCAAACGTGTTATCGGAGAAGATATCGCTATTTTCAGCGATAGCCAAGCGACCATCAAATCCCTTGGCTCATACACGTTCAACTCTGAACTGACGCTCAGCTGTCGTCGATCTCTTCAGGAGATGGCCCAACAGAACCGCGTAAACCTCATATGGGTCCCGGGACATAGGGACAGGCAGGGCACGACCAAGCAGGTTCTTCAGGATAAAGAGCGCTTAGGTATGCCGTTGGCCACATGCAAACTAATGCTGAAGGAGCACACACTCCGTCAAGCCAGCGAAAGATGGCTGCAATCCCCAGGGTGTCGGATATCGAAACAAACCTGGCCAAAATGGGATGGCCTTCATAAAGTCATCTAAGTGGTGTCGGTTTAGGAGTGTCAGTCCCGGGATTCTGCCATGTGGAAAATCCCAACAACTCAGGGATTTTTCATATGGCTGGGTCCCGGGACTGACTTTCCTTGTGTTGGTGGTATCACAACGGGCCTTTCAAAACTGGCCTAAGTGTGCCTCTGCGGCAGCCACTTGAACCAAACCTAACCTAGTAGGTGGGTATTCACCACTTCACCTGGCCTGGGAAGACCATTTGTCATCATGAAATGTGTCGGGTTTCGTCGTTGAGTTTGTTCGTGCATTTTCGGTAGTGAACTGGGTCTTTCAAACAATTACAATACCTCCTTCCTTTTTCAACCTATCAGGAGTCTTTCTTCCAGCTCACCACATTTTCGCCCCAAAAGTCTCTATAAAGTGGCAATTGGTCCTCTCCAATGACAATACCATGTTTAAGTTCTGAGTCGTTTTCATACTAATGAACCTAAACTGTGATAGGGCAATTGTGTTTGCGACTTGTATGTGATATGTCATATACCAGTTTTTTTTGCCTACAGGGCGTGGTTCTGTGCCCGAAATCCATCTGAATGAGATGACTGGAAACTTTGAAACATGTCATGACCGTACAATATTTTCTGTAAGTACCCTGCAGGGAACTCAGACACTAGTGAACAAATTTCAGGTTCAGAACTAGATATAAAGTGGCCAATAAGAACTAATACGTTAGTGATTACATTTTCACTAGTTCGAAACCAGTGTTTGAGGAGTCGTTAAAAGGCATTTGGATTCGTATTTGAATTCAAGTTTTTGAATTTAATTTATATTCGTTTCTATGCTTAGAAATGGTTCAGAACTATAGAAATAGTACCAATAAACGAACTGTAGAATTTTGTACTAGTTCCAGCCTAGGACATCGCCATGTTAAATTCGCCAGTTGATTTCATGTAAAAAAGATAGTTCGCGAGCTAGTACTAGTTCGGAACGCACTAGAAGCGAACTAGCTCTGAACTAGAGATTTTCCCTACAGGGTTGCAATCTTTCAAAGTCTCCCACTGCAAGGAAAAAAGGTCGCTAGGTGGCGCGCTGATCAAGACAACTGAAAATTACAAATTTTTACGTAACTTTCCCGTAACCTATAGACTCGAAGCATCTCGAGTAATTCAGAAACTGGTTAAAATGCAATACTTGGTCAGTGAAAATGCGAAGAGACATCGTCCAGCCATATTCAGCTTATGTGTTTAGGCATACTTTTCGTAATCTCTTAACGTCCGTGCTTGAATAGTTCTCGCTTTGATGTACGCATGTATGTATTTAGAACAAATTTTTATAGCTTACGAAAGATATTTAAAGAGTAGAAAGAATCAGTTTCGGAACAAAAAAAAAGATTATACCAAAGTACATTCATCAACCAAACACCTTCTGGACAGTAATGACCATCAAATATCATTGTAGCTATTTTTATAAATTCCAACTACTTTACATGACAACAATATCCAACATATTCTATAAATAAATTCTCGGTCAAATGCATCATTGATGCATACAGGCGATATTTCATTGATGCAACATCAAGGTGAATGGACGATTGGGAAATTACCTAAATGAACGGACGCTCTGAGGTAGCCGAGTTGTGGTCACCTAACAAGCGGACATAAGAACTGAGAGATGCTTCGTAATGCGTCCGACATCGCTGTTACATGCTATAGTTACTTGTTGTTGTATACAAATACATTCGCATTTTGTTGTGTTGCTAACGCCGGCCGTCGATGTTGGGGTTGCCATCGCAATAGAATTCGGTATGTAGTATATAAGAACTGTTATTAGTTAGACTGCATTTCTTTTGTTGTGTGTGAATGATGAAGAATACAAGGGCGACAGAACTACCACAACACTAACAACAACAGCAACATACGTTTGACGCTAGCATTCGCTGTGGCTGTCTAACGGTTGCATTCAAATTGGGTCAGTTGCTGCGTTATTTGAAGACTCGTTGCCGCTCGCTTGTTCGCTCGTTGGCTACCGCACGCAACATAGCATAAATACAACTTCCATGTTGCGGCAGCATGCATATACTAGGCTGTGACGTCACAGCAAACACATACATATACGTATTTGAGTACATAGTTAAGCCGCATAGTGGGCCATAACCTCGACAAGTCGCATCACGACCAAAGCGCCGTCTGAGCAGTTGTTGTGTATATTGGTGAAGAGAGGTGAGTTAGAAACGATGTTGTAGTTGTATAAGTTTTTGACCTATATATAACTTATTTATGCACATACACATATACTCGTTTTTATTTACAACTTGTGTAATTATGCATGTGTAGTGCACGTAAATACGTTGAAATGTACGTAAAAGCATAACTATACATAATCTTCTATCTCTTATGGTGGAAAAGTCACAGTATAGTATTATCGATTTTTACGTTTTGGAATTATCGATCACACGTTGCATCTGCGATGAAATTTTGTGAACGCGCCAACTCGATAGTCTTTGAATATTATTTAATAAACAAACGGAGGAATCTTAAAATCGATTTTTGACTTACTTGCTAGTAAGATAGGGACTGAAAACTTGTCACATACACAGAACAAAAAGTCACATAAAATACCCTCTAAATCAGAAGGATTTCTCTATGATATTTTTCCAATAAGATGCCCGTCTTATTATGACTGGGTGTTTCTTTTTAATAAAACTGAGTAGATAATCACATAATATTAAGAAGATTTTCTTTTTAATATTTCAAATTAAAAAAAAATTAACGCTCAGCCCAGATGTCTACACTACCATGCCATCGTATACTTAACTTGCCAACGTCTAATTACACCTTTGTTTTTTTTGCCTCGCCACATGTGCACTTGCCATATTGCCTTCACCGCGAATCGAACTAAGAATTATTAACTGCTGAACGGAGCGTCGAATTACACATTTGAAGAAGGTATACTTTTATGTACATATGTTGAGACGTTAATAGCAAAATTTGAATTAAAAATAAATAGTTTTCCTTTTCAATAAATTCAATATGAATCTAGTGAAAATAAGAGGATGTTCTCATATATCATAAAAACAAGCAGATTTCTTCTAACAATTGAACGTTTTTGACAAAACTCCTTCTTTTTGGCCGATTTCCTTTTCAATAAATTTGAGAAGAAATGCAAGCTAAAATCAAAAAGTTTTCCTAGCACAAATTTCTTCAAATTTGTCCCCACTCGCTCTCTCCGGCCAAAAAGCTTTTTTAGACGTCGTTCTCTTTGATTATATGTGAACTTTTTGGCTCTCTGTAGTTCACAATGCAGCACTGGCTAAAAAATCCGCTAGCTGGAGCCCGGATTGAACTATTTGAAAATTTTTTAAACCTGCGATAGAATTTTAACTTACTTGCGAAGACCTATATAAAACAAAATACCGGGAGGTGGTGGACCGATCGAGACAACTTCAACTTCCTGTAAAGAGTTGGGAATCCCGCGATAGATCTTTGAGTTCCTGTGAGATAGAGACTTGAAACCTGACTTATCGGTAAAAACCATGTGAAAATTCAATACTTGATCGAAAGAATTGACGGTTTGTATTATTAGAAACCCATAAATAAATTACTGAAGCTATACCAAAGTTAGGACTGACTTTCCTAGTGTTGGTGGTATCACAACGGGCCTTTCAAAACTGGTCTAAGTGTGCCTCTGCGGCAGGCACTTGAACCTAAGCTCTACCAAAGCTCTACCAAAGTTAACAAAAAGCCCCTATGGGTACAAGAGATGTCTAAGTTTAGTAGGAAATACTAAAAAATCAAACAATAAAATTTTAACAGGATACTAAAAAAAAAATTATAGGATCAATAACACTGGTCGACGGCCAAAATTTACCAGAGACGCCGTTATGAAATTCGTATGTAAAACCACCCCCTGATTTCGAAAATCGAGTTCATTTTTGATTCTATGGTACCGTTTTTGAGATATTTGCATTTTACCGTTATTCGAAAAAACCAAAAAGATGGCTCCCTATAATTACATATATCTCACGAACGGGTCAAGCGATTGAAAAAGGTTGACAGAATCAAAAAGACGATAAAATTGCGCAACCTGGGTATTTTTACTTGATCGTTTATAACTTACGTAGTTTTGCATCGATTTTCTTCGATGATAGCTTATCTTTTTTCTAATAAAACAGAGCTCTACGTAAAGAAAAAATATCTAGAAAAAAAGTTGTGGTTTTGGAATGCTGCCCACGCAAAGAGTAATTTTTTTCATATTTTTTCATAAAAAAAAACAAAAATATGAAATGACAAGCTAATATCTCGAAAACTATCTGGTTGAGCAAAAAACAATGTATGATGCATTTATAGCAAATTTTATCGTTTTTCCGATTCTGTAAACTTTTTTGCAATTGCTTGACCCGTTCGTGAGATATACGCAATTAAAGGGCGCCATCTTTTTGGTTTTTTCGAATAACGGTAAATTGCAAATATTTCAAAAACGGTACCATAGAATCAAAAATGAACTCAATTTTCGAAATCAGGGGGTGATTTTACATACGAATTTCATAACGGCATTTCTGGTAAAGCGAAAAAGTTGAAATTCGTGGTCCAGTGTAATTAATCATTAACGCAACATCAACCGTTTTCAAAATCTTTATCTGTCTGTCTGTATGTTTGTGGTAATATCAATCGAATTAAATAAAACATTCACCATTGTATTAAATAGTGGGCGTTCAACTTAAAATTTAAGATACCCCTTCTTTCCATAACTCGACCGTTTTCAAAGTTAACGCCTAATATGTGAACCAGGACTGCCCAAAAATGGGTTAGTACAATATGGTTATCAAAGAAAAGGAGTGGGAGGTTCCCGTAAACCTCCCTTTGGGCGAGATAACAACTTAATTTAAATATCCCAGCTGGTTTTGAAGATATGTATCTTCTAAAACGTGAGACGGAAAGACAGTGAAAAGGTGATAAAAATATATTACAGACCAACTGTACATTTACGCCGTTAAAAGGCAGCAGAAAAATTTGTCTTTAAAGACAGATTTTGAGTTATATATTTTTAACATACAAATTTTAATCAATTCCCAATTTCTTAAAGCCCGATGAAAGGTCGCCAACTGAAAACACAAAATTGTATGATCAAAATTATGGAACCAAATTCACAGATACTCTATCTTTAAGTACAAAAACGTTACATATTTGAATATTGCAAGCAAATGGTGTAGAATAAATATATCAGCAGATAAAAGGTGCTTAAGTTGCTATAGAATATTGTTAGGTTCAAGTGGCTGCCGCAGAGGCACACTTAGGGCAGTTTTGAAAGGCCCGTTGTGATACCACCAACAATTGGAAAGTCAGTCCTGGGAACCGGCCATATGGAAAATCCCTGAGTTGTTGGGATTCTCCACATAGCAGAATCCCGGGACTAGCAATCCTAAACCGACATCGTTAGTCCTCCTCGAACCACTAAGATGACTTTATGAAGGCCATCAAGTCCTTTATTTCCTGCTCCGCGGTCTGGCGTAGCCTATCCAGGAAGGGAGCTCTCAAAAAGCGTGTTCTCTCGCCGCTTAAAGCCAGGCAGTAGCAGATGAGGTGCTTCACCGTTTCTTCCTCCTCATCATCTTTGCAGCTCCTACAGCATCGACGGTAGGGCACACCTAGCGTTTCTGCGTGCCTACCAATGAGGCAGTGCCCAGTTAATACGAATATTAATATGGAGATTTCTCTTCCCCTTGGGACATAAATGTGTCTTGATCTTTAATGATCCCATTTCGGCCAGGTTTCTTTGGATATCCGGCATCCTGGAGGTTGCAGCATCTTTCGTTGGCTTGGCGGAGTGTGTACTCTTTCAGCATTAGCTTGCATGTGGCAAACGGCATACCTAAGCGCTCTTTATCCCGAAGGACCTGCTTGGTCGTGCCTTGACTCGCAAGTTCGTCTGCCCTACAATTTCCCTCAAATGTCCCTATGTCCCGGGACCCATGTAAGGTTCACGCGAATATACCCATCTCAGCAAACATGGCTCATCTTTTTCTTCAATCTTTGATAAACTATTTAGTTCTCAAGTTGATATCCAACATATTCTCCAGCTTTTAATATTCAAACTAAATTTGAAGATCTTAGACAAAAATTTATGTAAATACAAATTTTTGTCAACTAATTCATGGCATTTTTACTTAGAATCATGGTTAATTTTTTCGGAATTTTTTTTCAGAGTCGCATTCATACGCTTGAGTCCAATTAGAGAATCCCATTGGAGTACAAGTTGAGAACTATCCCTTCTCAACTTGAAAAACAGCGTTTTTTTTCATATAAAAAATGCCATTTTGCTTGAGGACGCCATCATACATTTTAAACAAAGTTTCAGTTCCAATATTTTATTTCGAGTAAGACTGCGTTCACGTTAGGCCATAAACTCGAGTAAGAGGGGTATTTTTTGAGTTAATTCATATTTTTGTTGTCAATAAACTCGAGTTTATGGCTCAACGTGAACGTAATATAAGTCACTCAGCTTAAACTAAAAAAAAAGTGGTCTCGAGTTTCAAGTAAGTGACATTCTCGATATAAAAAATGGGAATTGAAAAAAGGTCCAGAAATGTTAAAATAAAAAGGCATTAAAGGAACAGGTGGTTTTACAAGAAGGGATTCGTCAAGAATTCGCTCCATGAAATGTTGTTACTTACTTTTCCCTTAATATCAATTTAAATTAAAATGTGCAAAAACTCGGAGCACTGCTCCAACAATAATTTAACTTAAAAAAAAGTATTTATCTATAAAAATATTTCTAAACCCCGGATTAGAGGAACCAAGTAAATGAATTTGGAGTTAGCAAATGTACATAATATCAATGAAGAATGGATATATTTTTTCTTACTTGCACATACATATGTATATATACATACATTAACCCATACATAAGTGTGCGTGTATATAGTGGAATGTTCTGCGTAGACTAACGTTATACATAAGTTCTCTGTGACGTAGCAAAATGCAAACAGGAACGTTGTGCTCGTTTTCTGTTCCCGTTTTTTTGCCGAAATATTTAAATGAACTATTTATTGTAAGTAAGCACATATGTATATACACAATGCACTTACATTTATATGCGTATATATGTAGATAGGAAAATGTATATAAAAACTATTGGTATAAAATAGAACGAGTATTTTTTATTTGCCGGTCTAAAGTTTTAAGTAAGGTTGGCAATTCCGAATGACGTCAGCAAATATATTCATAAACCATGCTTGTAAGAATGAAATAATAAAGTGAGGTAAATCTATTCGATGCAGACATACATCGATTGTAACTAAACACAATTAACTATTTAATTGTTGCAAATAACAGTAACTTGTATTAGCATGGTTAGAAATGTGTAAATAAGACAAATAAAGTCTGTTGTGAAGCTTACTCTGAGCTAGGGCGTTTTTTGGAACGAGTTATGAGGCAGATCTTTTTTGGAAACTATTTTGAAATAGTATAATCTTTTACTCAGCATCTCGGATCCATACCTACAAATCTTAAAAAAATCTTGAGTAAAACAAAGCCCTACTCATGCCACTTTTTAAAAAATATAGGTCCGTAGTCATAGTAGAAATAAAGTAGCTACTAAAGTTAGCTTCAGCTTTTTTAACAGATAGTCCGTTGGAAATAGTGTCAAAAAGCTGATGCTAGCTTTATTTTATTTATAAAAACTTTTCATTGACCTTATGATTTGAAGTGAAGCTATTTCCATTACAGGTGCCTAAATACGCACATACATATTCATAAGAATATGCTCATTAGGCTGGCCGAAATTATGTTCCCGAGCTATAATAACCTTTGTCTGGCCGTTTAAACATTTTTGTGTAAAAGCAAGGTATTTTGTTTACACGGCTAAAAATTTGAACCTAAATTTTAAACTTTTTTGGACTACATATATCATATACCAAATTTGGATTCAAATTCAATCTAGACCAGTTTTCATGAAAATTGCCCTGCAGGGAACTTAGGCACTAGTGACACAAATTTCTGGTTCAGAACTAGATATAAAGTGGCCAATAAGAACTAGTACGTTAGTAATTACATTTTCACTAGTTCCCTGCAGGGAACCCAGGCACTACTGAACAAATTTCAGTGTCAGAACTAGATATAAAGTGGCCAATAAGAATAACTCCGTTAGTGATTACATTTGCACTAGTTCGAAACCAGCGTTTGAGGAGTCTTTAAAAGGCATTTGGATTCGTAATTGATTTAAGTTTTTGTATTTACCCTGCAGGGAACTCAGGCACTAGTGACACAAATTTCTGGTTCAGAACTAGATATAAAGTGGCCAATAAGAACTAGTACGTTAGTGATTACATTTTCACTAGTTCGAAACCAGCCCTGCAGGGAACTCAGACACTAGTGAACAAATTTCAGGTTCAGAACTAGATATAAAGTGGCAAATAAGAACTAATACGTTAGTGATTAATTTTTCAAAGGCATTTGGATTCGTATTTGAATTTAAGTTTTTGAATTTAATTTATATTCGTTTCTATCAAGGTCTGAAACCGATTAAAATAACGTTCCGGTTTCGGTTTAGGTTTTTGCAACGTGTTTCGGTTTCGGTTCCGGTTTCGTTCTACAAAATTTATTTCGGTTTCGGTTACGGTTTCGTTCCGGTTTCGGTTTCCAAATAAAAACACGAAAAAAAAAATTTACTACTAAAATACTCAAGTACCTATGTAGCTACGAAATAGGTCTGAATTTTCATAACTTTTTTCCTGCGGCCATGATGGGATTTCTCCAATATAATAATACATTTATTAACGCTATGCATGGATGAAATTTCTGCAAAACAAATTCCTAAAGTTAACTCTACTTTTTTATTAAAAATGGAAGCCAAATGAAATGTATAAATCGTTAAAAACATTAAATTAGTGGCGCTTTCTGAGACAAGCCTGAACATTTCTTTTACGGATCTCATAAATTTGTTTCGATCGCTTCATTCAACTATAGTCAAACTTCCTCTTTCAGAATTTTGAAAAACGTGGCTCGACAATCTTCCATGAAAACTTTCAGGGTACCTGTTTGTAAAAGGAACTACCTATGTGCCCACTCACAGAAGTAAGGTATTGAGAAAATTCAAAACCGTTTGGAACCGGTTCCGGCTTTTGAAACGGTTTCGGTTTCGTTCTTTTCCAGATCAAAATAACGGTTACGGTTTCGGTTTCGGTTTCGGTTTTGAAAAATTAATCGGTTTTAATCGGTTACGGTTACGGTTTCGGTTTCGGTTTCAGTCCTTGGTTTCTATGCTTAGAAATGGTTCAGAACTATAGAAATAGTACCAATAAACGAACTAGAGCCAAACTGTAGAATTTTGTACTAGTTCCAGCCTAGGACATCGCCATGTTAAATTCGCCAGTTGATTTCATGTAAAAAAGATAGTTCGCGAGCTAGTACTGGTTCGGAACGCACTAGAAGCGAACTAGCTCTGAACTAGAGATTTTCCCTACAGGGTGGCTAAATGAATCGGGTTTAAATTGTAAACCAGAAATGTTTCAACAATTTTTTAAAGATAAAATAAATTTGTTGTTCGTTGGCGGGAATTCGAACCAAGACTCCCCGCATCATGCCCGTCTGCTCTACCACTGAGCTACATCGCACACATAAATGTTGTTGGCGAAATTCAATCTTGAATAAGCTTTCAAAAATAAATTTAAATTTTCAAACCCAAAAGTTTAAATTTTAGACCGAAAAGTTTTAATTTTCAAACCAAAAAGTTTTAATTTTAAACCGAAAAATTTTAAGAATAAAATAAGACTAAAAAATGTGGCAGCTGGCAGGGTTCGAACGAAAACGTTCAGGAGTCACAGGCGACTGCTCTACCGCTGAGCTATGCCGCATATTAAGTTTTTTGGGCAAAATTCAATTACATTCAAAAAAACCAAAAATAAAAACTTTAGACTGCTTTTTAATTTAGATTTTAAATCGAAACCAAAAGAAATTGAAAATCTTTGTAGGTATTTGGACGGTTTGAAATATTGTACAAAAAAGTTTGAAAAATGGACTAAACTTTATACGGGTTTAAATAAAGGTTCATTTTTTTAGCCGTGTATGTAATAAAAACAATGAAGCCACCTTTTACATAAAATATTGCGTCTGATCAAATACTAGGCTTTTAAGCGTTAGATCAATAATTTCCAAATTTGTTCCTTCAAATGTTGCAGAGTTTTTTGTGTGTGTTTAAATCACTGTCAGTTTCAATAATTACTTTGAATATTGTAATTAATTAATTTGACTTTAATATGCGAGAGTCCGAGAGCTGTATTGATTGTATTATGACGTGATGACCGTTTCGTTCTTCAACTTTTATTTCGGTTCCGGTTACGATTTCCGCTCTTGGTTTCCAAATAAAAACACAAACAAAATAAATTTTACTACCAAAATACTCAAGATTTTTTATAACTTGTTTCCTTCGGCCATGATGGAATTTCTCCAATATAACAATAAACTAGTATATCCCGTGGTCGAAATTTGACCAACTTAAATGTATACCTTAAAAACTCACCTATAGTCAAAATGAGGCCATCATAGAATTAAAAAAATAGTGGCTGTTATTATATAATAAAAATATTAAATTGTAGCAGCCTTTTTCAAAATTATTTATGGAAAATAACATTCAAATATTCGGTTTTCGAGATTTTATGTTGCACTTGAATAGCCGAATGATAAGATTGTGCTTAAATAAAAATATTCGCAGCAAATTTTTTTTTCTCGAAAATAGAGATCACAAATATAAATATATTGTTTATAAAAACTTAAAAAAGTCAAGAATAGAAATATCATATATTTAATACTCCTATATTGGCAGCAAAAGCTAGTACCAAGGCGAATTCATTACAGGTGGCATCCTCCCACCATATGGTTTCTTCTTCTTCCATGAAAATCAAATCGTAGCTGTCAAATTGCTTATGTTGTTGCTTTGTCTGACATTTACAGCCACAAGCTGTGTGTGCGTGCGTGTAGATCTGAATTCGCTCGAACACACCTGTATGAATTCGCCTTGGCTAGTACCATTCGAAAACATCACAGTACAGATATATTAATTTTGAGCGAGGCAGGCATATATTTTTGTTTACAAAAATAATTCAAAAAACCATGAGCGTTTTAAAAAAAAGATCACTAACGCGGTATAAATTAAAATTTAAGTTTTTATAAATTTTAAAAGTAAAAAAAGGAACTATAAAAAATGGTTGGGCCACAGAGCTTAGCTCGCTGTGAACCTAGCTTATTATAACAGAATGTAGTCCGTTGTCTGTTTCAAGATCGGTTATGCCATTACGGAGATAGTTGCGAATATTCCAATATACAAAAATAGCTCCTTGTTGTTGTTGTTGTTGTAGCCATACTTTGCCCTGCCTAGTGGGAAGATCCACTTATAAAAAGTTACGTGACAGACCAGACAGGGGTTGTACGGGTGTTGGCAGTCCTTTGCCGGATGAATCCGGTACGTTCCGTTACTCCCTTGCGGTACTGCCCGCCTGTCTTGGGAACGATTTGGTAAATTTTAGTCGCCTCTCACGACCGGCATACCTACCTCGGGCATATTCTAAACCCATAACCCGCTCCTTGAAAGTTATTAGCGAATCACAATATAGGGCCCCGTTAGGGTCCAATCCGTCTTTATGTATACTTAACTTAACTTAAGGCCAACCTGGCATACGAGAAATCTGTATAAATTGTAATCTGCAAACTTATGAAAATATTGGAAACTTTTGGCTTAAGTTAAGTTAGCTTAAGTATACTGATTGGGCTCTAAGACGAAAAACTATAGATTCCTTACCATTATACTTGTGACAACAAGCCTCAACACATTTTCAAAAAAAATTTTAATTTGGTTTCAATAAATTTGGGCCCCTATCAATGAAATCCGCTACTTTATTGCTTTGACAATTTCTTCAATTTTTTCGTTTATGAATTTACACGTACATAATACATTGACAAAAACGGTACTAGCTTGCCTCGAATTGATTTCATAATTATTACACATTGATTACACATTGAGAAGATACCTTGCTCCCAATATAGAAGTATTACATATATGAGAAATATTTATCATCATCATTTATTGGCGCTTAACCGCCTAAGCGATTTTGGCCGTTGCATATCAAAGCACGCCAGTCATTCCTTTTTAGCGATAACTGACGCCAATTGGAAACCCCAAGGGAATTCAAGTCATCCTCCACATGTTGTTTCCATCTCAGTCGAGGCCTCCCCCTTCCTCTGCTGCCGAATTCAGGCGACGATAGGAAAACCTTCTGTGCTGGAGCTTCTTTGTCCATTCGCATAACATGGCCCAGCCAGCGGAGCCTTTGGGCTTTAATTCGCTGGACTATGGTCAGATCTGCGTAGAGCTCGTACAGCACATCGTTAAATTTCCTTCGGAGAAATATTTATATGATAAAAGAATAAAAACAATTTTCAATGACAAAAAAGAAAAAAATGTTGCCCGATAGCTGTAGCAGTACTCGAACCATCAACCGCTCGACCACTACCCTCTGACGCCTTCCACTGGGCTATCGCTTTATGTACAAATTGATTGTCAGATAACCAATTCAAGCGGCATGAGAAATTTTCATTCGCTTATTACAGATAAATGAAGCAGTATTGGTTATATATTAGATAAGTCTGCACTGCCTTAGAGGTATACTAACAAATCCATATGCATTTCATAAAAATGTATGCATATTTAGTTTGGGGTTTAGCTTGGCAAATGTTTGTATGAAAAATTTGTTAGCGTATTAATATAATTGGTTTTATTAAGGCTATGCATGAAATTTCTGCAAAACAAATTCCTAAAATTAACTATATTTTTATTAGAACAAGTAAGGAAGTCTAACTTCGGGTGAACCGAACATTATATACCCAGCGGTAATTTTCGGAACGGGATAACAAAGATATAGGCCCTGGGAGGATTTACCTAACGTTTTTACTATCTTAGCTATTTACCTTACCGAATTATGTCAATTTATATGATTTTCGAAATTTTCCATATCGAAAGTGGGCGTGGTCGGGAAGAGATCTCGTCCAATTTCATCACCTATACTGCTAGTATATGTGGTGCCAAATTTCATGAGTCTGAAGTAATAAGTTTAAAAGTTTTGACCAGTCGAACTTTCCAAATGCCTCCCTTAAAGGTGGTCGTTGCCACGCCCACATCTAAACGTTTATCAAAAATCATAAAAGATTGATTGAGGGGTTCATCCTACCATCGTATATCATTTTAGCCATTTTTGTTACCGAATTATGTAATTTATTAGATTTTCGAAATGCTCCATATCGAAAGTGGGCGCGGTCGGAAATCGATTTCGGCCAATTACATCAGGTATGCTCCCTATTATGCTAGTATACCTTGTACCAATTTCATCGTTCTATCGTAATCAGTTTAAAAGTTATGACCCGTGAAATTTTCAAATATGCCTCCCTGAAAAGTGGGCGATGCCACGCCTACTTTTAAAAATTTATCAAAAAATCATAATAGAATGACTAGGGGGTTCATCCTACCAAACTATATCATTTTAGCCATTTCCGTTACCGAAGTATGTCAATTTATGTGATTTTCGAAATTTTCGATATCGAAAGTGGGCGTGGTTGGAGAGCGATTTTTTCCAGTTCATCAGGTATACTCCCAACGATACTAGTATGCTTTGTGCCAAATATCATCGTACTACCCTAATCAGTTTAAAAATTGCGACCAGACGAATTTTCAGAAATGCCTCCCTTAAAAGTGGGCGGGACCCCTCCCACTTAACAAAATTTGTAATAAAATCATTATATTATAACCAGGGGGATTCACCTATAAAATTATATCATTTTAGCCATTTCCGTTACCGAATTATGTCAATTTAAGTGATTTTAGAAATTTTCGATATCGAAAGTGGGCGTGGTTGGAGGGCGATTTTATCCAATTTCATCAGGTATACTCCCAACGATACTAGTATGCTTTTGCCAAACTCCATCGATCTATCGTAATCAGTTTAAAGGTTACGCCCCGTCGAATTTTCAAAAATACCCCCCTTAAAATTGGGCGGTGCCACGCCCACTATAAATTTTTTTTGGAAAAATCATAAAAGAATGACCAGGAGAGTTCACCTATAAAAATATATCGTTTTAGCCATTTCAGCTGCCGAGATATGCTAATTTGTGTGATTTTCGAAATTTTCGATATCGAAAAAGGGGGCGTGGTTATCATCCGATTTCGCCCATTTTCAATAGCAACCTACCTTGGCCAGAAAGTAACTTGTATACAAAATTTCATGCAAATATCTCAATTTTTACTCAAGTTATCGTGTACACGGACGGACAGACGGACGGGCATGCCTTAATCAACTCCTCTTTTAATCCTAAGAACTTTCATATATGGAACTCTATATCTATCTCGATTATTTTGTGCCGTTACAAACAACCGTTATGTGAACAAAATTAATATACCCTTGTACTAGTACTAGTAAGCTGGGTATAAAAATATTAGAATGGAAGCTATATGAAATGTATAAATCGTCAAAAACATTAATATTGTGAGGTGGGTTTTGTCGTAGGTTGGGGTAATGCTCAGCCTGTCCAGGATCAATTAGAGGTCCCACTTCCTTTACTAATAAGAACACAGTGATTTAGAGGTGATATTCTAGTCGGACACACACACACACCTAAAGGTATGTCTAGTCGGGCAAGGTGAGTAGGGAGTTGCCGAATGCCGGCAAAACGGCTGGTGGATGTCGGTGGAACGGTTGGTTGGTGACGATGGATGTCGGTGTAACGATTGGTGAATTCCGGTGGATCGGTCCCAAGTTACCTTATGACCGGTGGATGCCTGGGGAACGGTTGGTTGATGCCGGTGATTATCGGTGGATCAATTGGTGAATGCTGGTGGATCGGTGCCAGGTAACCGATGACCGGTGGATATCGGTGGACCAATTGGTGAATGCCGGTGGATCGGTGCCAGGTTACCGATGACTGACTTTGTGGCGCTTGTCTACACTTACTATAACCGCGCTTTCGACGAACAGTGAAGCGCGAAGAATTTACTTAAGCCCAAGTAAATTTAAAGCGATCGAGAATTTCATGTAATGATCGCAAGTGGGTGCGCGAGTGAAAACAAGCAAGGCCGCTTGCTTAGTGCTGGCACTCTGCCTGTTTGCTTTGAGCGCGCGTGGGTGGTGGTAAGGCGTGTGGGTTCGATACCTGTGTGAGGCGTGTGGGTTTAATAGCAATGTGATGCTGCATAAAAGCGGCATTACAATATGAGTGGTGCTTTCTGAAAAAATCCTGAACATTTCTTTTTCTGATTTCGTAAATTTTTTTCGATCGCTACATTCAACTATAGTCAAACTTCCTATTTCAGAATTTTTATACTGAGGTCAAAACTTGTCTTTTGTAACCATGCTCGACAATCTTCCATGAAAGAAGACATTAAAAAAATTCAAAACCGTTTGGAACCGGTTCCGGCTTTTGAAACGGTTTGGTTTTCGCTCTTTTCCAGATCAAAATAACTGTTACGGTTTCGATTTCGGTTTTGAAAAATTAATCGGTTATAATAGGTTACAGTTAAGGTTTAGGTTTCCGTTCTTGATATAAATACTACTTTTAAATCTTTAATTTCTGCAAAAACTCTACTACCCGAACACTCTATTAAATGTAGTTGTGTGCAATTGTCTGTGCTAATAATAACCTATATACATATGTAAATTTTTGTGGTCTAAAAATAATAATTTTATAAACAGAATATTAAAATGAACAAGTGAGAAGAACACTTGACGCCACGTGCGGGTTACACATAACATTCGTATTGAAACAAGGCGAGGAATGAGTGATACAGTCACCACTAGCAATTTTAATTTGTAGGTCGGAGAAGAAGGCTAGCAATGAAGGGAAGGGTGCGAAACTTTATCGTGTGGGGAATGGGATTTTGAGTGCAGTTAATATATTTACGGCAGCTGAGATAAAGCTGAGTGGATGAAAGGAAAATATATGAAAACAAGACCTTCACAATGATAAAGCCAAACAATTCATAGTAAACAAGAATAAGACATACTTCAACAACGTAAATCTTAAAACAAGTCATCATAGTCTCATTGACTGTTTGATTTAAAAATGAGTTAAGAGCAACACTTCTTAGGCGCCGCTCCAGAGGCTATTAAAAAAAAAAAAAAAAACTAATGGCGGCGATATACCAACAGGTTATCATAACCTCTAACGAGATTTTTAGCCGAGCTTCTCTTACCAACTTGTGGTGTGTTGCTTTTGAGTTTTTCCTACAAGTTGGCGGGACCTACAGTTTTTTGCCGACTCCGAACGGCACTTGCAAAGCAAATGAATTTTTTGCTGAGAAGCTTCTCATGGCAGAAATACACCCGGAGAGAGTTTGCCAAACTACTGCCGAGGGGCGACCCCGTTTAGAAAAATTCTTTTTCTAAATAATTTTTGATGTTACTTTTGTCGGGCATCGAACCGCCACGACTTGGTGTAGAAGGCCGAACACTTAACCGCTACACCACGGCGGCCGCCAGAGGCTATTACCCCTATTTAATCTTCTAAATTCAATGGAGCATATTCATATGCTGACGTAACTATAGTACCTAATTTATTTCGACTATGAATCTGCCCCATTAGCTGTCTCTCTGGTTCCACCATAACGTACCGTCTTACCGAACGGAAAGCGATGGAGCATTTGATTCGAATTGATTAAAAGCCACTATCTAAAGAAATGGGATTCAGAAAGACTTAAAATATTGGATAGACCGGACACAATTTGAAAATTCTGTAAATTTAAAAAGGTTGTTGGTAACAAATCACTTCTCATTGCAAAGTAAGAAAGTAACATTTTGCTCTGCAGCCCACATCACTGTGACACAACTTCAACTATCTAATCTAATCTAAACTGTTAATGATCAACTCATACATAAATGCACCAAGTTAAAACATCCCTAACGTATGTCTTTCGTGTGTCCCCTGCCGATACGACCTTTACATATCGACCCATTTTCGTGGAATTATCGTAACGGTAATTTTTCGAAATATTATATATCTTCAGTAATAAAAACCCAAAACTGCTCCACAGTAAAATTTTTATTTTGTTACTAAATGGTTCGTTAGGGCGTATGAGTAACTTTTTAGACTGTTGCCTAGTTTATACGCATACATAAAACGCTCCTATTCAATTCTTTTTATTTCAAAACACAGTTATAAACCAATTTAAATCAAACCGACTTTAAAACTTTTTTCGTTTTACTTCAAAGGGATTTTGAAAGGTGTAAGAAAATTATTTTTGAAATTTCACTCATACGCCCTGGCGATCTTTATTCATAGAATATCATGTTTTTAGAATAATGGATCAATTTACTAGAATATATGTACATATCTCGTTTAAATAGAAACACAGCTGTTGAGAGAAATAATATCATCGCTCGCGTGCCTAAGGCATGAATATGCCAAAATCAAGATGTTAGGAAATCTTGTCTAAAAATTGACTGTTCTAAAAAAAATAATACATTTTTCTACAAGAAATTAAATTTTTTGCAAATTACAGTGGCTTCCCGTTAATTATTTAATTAATTTCAAATTTAATTTTTTTAAAATGAAATTCATGACTTATAATGTTGACATAAGTTTAATCGTTCTGGATGACAGCATGTATGTATATTAGACTGTCCCAGAAATGTATGGAAGAAAATGAAGGTTCGAAATTTGAAATGCATACCCTCTATATCGGGGCGTTTTAGCCTTAATAACATATGTGCGGAGTTCTATATTAAGTTCGCAAAAAAGACATCAAGGTTTAAAAAATTATATAACTTTAATATTTGGTTTAAAAGACTGTGCAACACTTCGAGAATTTTTAAAAGGATGACAGGTTTTTTGCTAGGATATTGAAAAACGTATTTATGAGAAAATGACATTGGAATTTAAAAACTGTTCTAGTAGATTGCCTAACAATATCATTTCTAGCAAAAATAATTGACTACATCTGGAAACTTTGCAATTATAGTGCACTTACTTCAATTATCCTTTAAATTACAATTGGTTTTTTTCGGTCTTACCCCCTGAAAAGATAGGTATTGATGAGAAAAAAGCCTTGCAAGAAATTATCGTTGTAACTTAACCCTTAGGGGTGCCTATTTTTTTCGCCGTTTCTTATACTTTTTGTAGGGGGAAGTGGGATTTTTTCAAAGTGGTTTTTTCATAGTTTTTAAATTTTATTTCAAAAACCCTTTACATATTCTTAAAGAGGAGGCTTTGTAGTTTCTAAAACGGTTAGCCGTTGCGATTATCTTAGCTATTAAACTAATTACAGCCATGATCAAAAATTATAAGAAAAAACACTTTGTAAAAATCCCATTTTTTCCCGTACATTTCCCATACAAAAGGCGAAAAAATTGGCCACCCCTAAAGGTTAAGTATAGCACTAATTTTTTACAAGGCTTATTTTCTCATCAATACCTAACATTTTAAGGGATACGACCAAGTCGAAATTTTGTTTGAATCACCCTAATGTACATATGTATATATAAATGCTTGCATGAATATTCTTAGCCTTGCTGTAACATATTCTCTAACAAAAGCATAAATATCTAAAAAGTTGGGCTGTATTGGGATGTTCTTGGCTTTTTCTTAATGACTGCCTGATTGTCTGATAACTAATAATATAGTAGCCACTATTATTGTAACTATCATGGTTGCTTTTTGGTGACGCCAATTAAACTATCAACCTTACATACATACTACTTATAATGCTTTTCAATACAATAGCACTTTCGAAATTTGATTGTTTTAATAGTTATTGTGCACATAAAAAAAATTATTTTTGTCTCTTAAATGGAAAAATATCAGAAAAAATTGAAATTGAAATGATATTCTGATTGTTTTCTGACAATTCTGCGACTGATATAGTTGTAAAACGACACATTCCCTGCAGTGCAGCATCAAACTAATCAGGCAACATACTAGAATACAACCAGGGATGTGATATGTTGGCTTTTCCTACCAAAACTGGTAGGCTTTTTTCCAGTTGGTAGGACGATTTGAATTTTGGAGTGTTTTGACCTTTGTTCAAGTAACATCACTGTTTTTCTGCAGAGCCAAGTTCATCAAGGGCTAGTCTCTATATTGTGAGCTTGAATAAGGGATTTGCATTCAAAAAAATTTATAATCTCTTTTGATTTGGAACTCTTTATCACATATGATGGATTTTAGGAAGTTTATGGCACAGTGGTTTTCCAAATTTGGGTGCTGGATCAGGGACGAGCTAAAGAGTGATCTATTCAGATACTACAGTCCTCTGTCCCATTCTTTTGACCTTTGCAATCAAAGTTTTTAATGCAATGGCATCCGCTGAAATGATTATGGACCTACTTTGAATACAAAATGCAACTTTTTAAGACTGAATGAGCCCTGGTTCATAGTGAGTGTCACAGTAGTACTATATAATTGGAATATTTTTCTATCATGATCTGATAAAACCCATATATAAGATAAGGCAAGAGGAAAAAAAATCATGAAAAAATGTTGATACTGTGAAAAATTTTGGTAGGGTGACGGCCGTTTTGGTAGGTTTTCAGATGAATTTTGGTAGGAAAACAATTTTCAAAGTGGCAACCCTGTATACAACTCCAATTTTCTAACAAGTATTGAACTAACTAGCCAGCGGAGAATCACTCTTGCCAACAAGTGCTACTTTGGACTGAGTAGGCAATTGAGAAGTAAAGTCCTCTTTCGAAGAACAAAGATCACGCTCTATAAGTCTCTCATCATACCTGAGAAGAGAAGATGAGATGGCCCTTGGAGTATTTGAGAGAAAAGTTCTCCGGAAGATTTATGGTCCTTCCCGCGATGCCAACGGCGAGTATCGAAGGAAATTTAACGATGAGCTGTACGAGCTCTACGCAGATCTGACCATAGTCCAGCGAATTAAAGCCCAAAGACTCCGCTGGCTGGGCCATGTTATGCGAATGGACAAAGAAGCTCCAGCACAGAAGGTTTTCCTATCGTCGCCTGAATTCGGCAGCAGAGGAAGGGGGAGGCCTCGACTGAGATGGAAACAACAGGTGGAGGATGACTTGAACTCCCTTGGGGTTTCCAATTGGCGTCAGTTATCGCTAAAAAGGAATGACTGGCGTGCTTTGATATGCAACGGCCAAAAATCGCTTAGGCGGTTAAGCGCCAATAAATGATGATGATGATTGAACTAACTTATACCATTGGAAATTAAAATTAATAGATAAAATGTCCGAATTGAGGATTTAAAACTGTGACCTTGTCCTTGTGAGTCAGGCACATTCCTTTGTTCCCGACGTCATTTAAGAAATTTTAAAATATTTTGAACTGGCTTGATAGTGGTATATTTCTGTACCAAAGCTTTCAAATGACGTCTCCAAGGACATGGACATGTAAAAATACCAGTTGCTTATAAGGCAGTTGGCTGACTAGTTCACTATTTTCAGTTTTTAGATTTACACTATTTTGAAGCTTCTTCTGGAACTAAAATCAACAATCATTATTTTATTTACTTTATTCTAAATCAGTAAATTCATTTTATTTTTTTATTTTATTTTATTTTAATTTATTTTATTTTATTATACCTTTCATGAACATGAAATGGTATTATAACTTTGGTCCGATGTTTGTAAATATGAGAAGAAGAAGAGATAGACCCAACAATAAGTATACCGAAATGATCAGGATGACGAGATGAGTTGATTTAGTCATGTCCGTCTGTCCGTCTGTCCGTCTGTCTGTCTGTCTATTTGAACGCAAACTAGTCCCTCAGTTTTTGAGATATTTGGCTGAAATTTGGTATGCGGCCACCATTTTCCAATATAGGAATCATTTGTCGGAACCAGCAAGATCGGACCAATATAACATATACTTAGCTCCCATACAACCGATTATTCCGATAAACGGATTTTGGGCTATAACTCCTGTAATTAAATACGTAGGAACGTGAAATTTTGGACGTATTGCTATTTTTATATGTGAAATATCGATGTTGAAAATCATCGAGATTGGATAAATATTTCACATAGCTCCCATACAATCGATTGTTCCGATAAACGGATTTTGGTAGATAACTCCTGTAATTATATAGGTAGGAATGTGAAATTTTGGAAGTATCGCTATTTTTATATGCGAAATATCGATGTTGAAAATCATTGAAATGGGATAAATATTTCACATAGCCCCCATACAATCGATTGTTCCGATAAACGGATTTTGGTAGATAACTCCTGTAATTATATCGGTAGGAACGTGAAATTTCGTAAATGTTGCTATTTTAGAATGTGGAATGTCGATGTTAAAAATCAATGTGATTGGACCAATATAACACATCGTCCCCATATAATCGATAGCTCCGATAATTTCGGTATGAGCTAAAGCTAAATTCACACAGGCTGTACTGGGGATCAAACAGTGAAAATCGTGACGCTTATTCATGAAAGGTATTTAGCCTTCGGCACAGCCGAAGACAGCTTTCCTTACTTGTTTTATTTTATTTTATTTTATTTTATTTTATTTTATTTTAATTTATTTTATTTTACTTTATTTTATTTTATTTTATTTTATTTTATTTTATTTTATTTTATTTTATTTTATTTTATTTTATTTTATTTTATTTTATTTTATTTTATTTTATTTTATTTTATTTTATTTTATCTTATTTTATTTTATTTTATTTTATTTTGTGAACAAATATTTTTAGTACTTCCGTTTTTAAGCCATATTGTATATTTATACTTACGCCATTTCACGATCCCCGGATGTGCTTTATTGTAGTTTAAGCGGATTTACATAAGGCGTTTCTTGCGTGAGTCTGATTCAACAACAAAACACACACACGCATATATACAAATATACTTTCATACGCATTCCAGTAGTTATTGAATTCTGTTGACAGTTAAAAGGCAGTAAATACATGCTGCTGATAGTCAAGTGGGTGAATGCATGCATCATTTTTGCTATGAATATGCATTTCAGATGTAGATATTCGCTTCTTAAACGTTTTGCATATTTGCGAATGTGTGAGTGTAGTAAACGTGTTGCCATTTGCACGTTACGTTCCACTTGAAGTCATACCATAAAAAACTATGAAAAAGAAGAGGAAGACAGCAACATGATTGATTTTCCGCTCTTGTTATTATTATTTTACTTTGCTTTGCAAGTTTTCTTTTCTATTTACATAGTTTTTGCACTATAGATAATACACTTTGAGCAGTCTCACTGCTCTCACAGCTCGCTTGTTTGTTCATGAATATCAAAGTGCATAAAAGCATTTGTTTGCAACTTGGTATGATGCGCATAGACTGAATGTTAAATGACGCATACATATGTACATACATCAATGATTGCCATGGTTGTAGGTTGATATACACAGGTGAGTGCGTATGTGTCTTAAATGTTTATGTCAATTGCAGCCAGTTATTCAGTCCTTTAAGCCATTTATGTATTTACGCAGTCACACTGTTAGTGAGTCAAGGTAATTACAGCATTGATAGGAGCAACGTAAAAAGTTTTTTTAAATAGTATCCTACTGATTTTATTTCGCATAAGTATATGTATATTAGAGATATACGCCGCCGACAAACCTGCCGCCCCCGCCGGCTGAATTGAAGGGCTAAAACTGACCAAATCTTTCATTTAATTGTAAGCACCACCCTAATACCTATACATACCCTTGTATCGAAAGCCAATCAATTACTACTGTGGGTTATAAAACCGGTACAAAAAACTGTCATAAAGTAAACACATATACATTGGTTCGAAAACATGATTGCGAAAGATGATATCATCGCTCGCTTGCCAGAAGCATGATTGTGCCAAAATTAAAATTTTGGGAAATCGTATTTAAAAGTTTATTGCTATCACAAAATTTGAAAATTTTGTTTTTGACATAAATATATTTTTGCAAGTTATATTCGCGATGTACTCTTTCCCCTGATATAGTTTTTACTTTATATTCCTTCAATTCGTCGAGATAATGCATATTCATCTTTTAAAAATTTCAAAACTAAATTTTGAAAATATTTTTTTGAGCCAGAAGCATGAGTGGCGCAACAAAAAGGTCTAAAAATTGGATTTCTAACTTTTTTTAATTTTCTTTGTGCCATATACACGAATGTGAATCAAAATTGTTACCTATACGGCGTGGCATCTCTTGTTGAGGGAATAATATTCATGCTTCTGACAAAATTTAAATTAAAAAAAATTGGAAATTCAACTTTTATACATTGAAACCATGAAAACATGAATTTGTAGCACTTTCGTTTTTCTGGCACAATTTTGAGAGATTGAACTACACATTCATGGAAATGGCATTGCAATTTTCCGAGGGTTCCTTGAACTTTGGAAACCCAGGATTTTCGTGAATCGTAAAGAAACGAGAGGTTGATCACGTGAACCTATTAACTCAAATTTGGAAAATTGCCACATGCATGCCTCTGGCATGCGAGCGACAATATTTAAAGTGCAAGCGTTTTCACATACACGTTCAGAAATCGAAATCTTTGTTTTTTCTTTGTACACGTGCGGTGCTTAAAATTTAAACACATTTTTTTTTTACATTGCCATGATTTTGCACATATGAGAAAATAAAACTGCATCGATACTCTTGGGAATATGCTGCATATGTTACTTCCTAGGAGGATAGTTATGTCTTGTGCAAAAGTCTCAAATGACGTCACAAACGACATTCACTATTTCTCAAACGCAAATATGTACAATAGAGTCTCCAAAAAATGTATGGAAAAATATTTGGTGCGTTTTAGCCTAAATAGGTTAGGTTAGGTTTAAGTGGCTGCCGCAGTGGCACACTTAGGCCAGTTTTGAAAGGCCCGTTATGATACCACCAACACTAGGAAAGTCAGTCCCGGGACCGGGCCATATGGAAAAACCCTGAGTTGTTGGGACTTTCCACATAGCAGAATCCCGGGACTAACACTCCTAAACCGACACCGTTACTGCTCCTCGAACCACTTAGATGACTTTATGAAGGCCATCATGTCCTTTAGCCTAAATAACTCGTACGCGAAGTTTTTTTTGTTCTAGGATAAAGTTTTAGCCACGAGCTTATGCTAATTTCGCAAAGGCTTCAAAAATTACATAATTTTAATATTTTGCCTATAACAAATTTATTTAAATTTTTATAAGGACAACAGGATCCTTTACAAGGATATTAAAAAAAACGTATTCACTAGAAAAGGACAGTGGAATTTCAAAAGTATTATATTAGATACCGTAACAATATGTTTTCTCGCAAAAATAATTTCGTATATCTTGAAAATTTGCAATTAGTTACAGTGCAATTTTTATAGAGCGTACACGGTGTATGAGTAACATTTAGTTATTCACGTAAGGAATGTTCAATTTAAATTTATTCATGTTCTGGTTGATAACTCCGAAACGGATTAGGATATAGAAATAAAGCTTGCACTACGTCGAGGTTATCATGCCGTTTGATTTGATACCCATATTGTAAAATTATTTTGATAAACTTTTTCAGGACTTGTATGATAATAATTTTAAAGTGCATTATTTCCATGTCCTAAAAGGATAATTAGAAAAAAGTACATTTAGCTTATATTCGAATTTTTATTTAAATTAGTAGACACATATTCATATTTTGTTGATTATTTTCGGAATGCATTACAACTTTTTGCCTATTATGAAGCCCTTCAACTTTAAGGATACAGTAATATGGGTAAAACGAGTATATAATATAATTATTATATAATATAATAATTAATTTTGCAAAACGTAGTGGAATGCAATTACATTAATAGCCTCAACGGCAAGTTGGCACTGGTTGTTGTGGTCCGAATTTCATAGAACTTTGTTGGACAGTCTAATGTACATATACAAGCATATACGTGTACATACGGACATATCCCAACAAACATTTTTAGCTAATCGCAATTTGAGATGCATTTGAGAACCAATCATATTCTCAAATCTCAAACGTTCGTTTTCAATTTGAGGCGAAATAACCGTTGATAGCGTTCTCAACCTAAAAGGCTAATTTTTAATATGGGATTTTCCCTGATTTTCTAATTGAGAACGGCAGAATTTTCAAACGTTTCTCAAACTGAGCGGAGTGGATCGAAATGGAATCCACATGCTCTCATTCAAATATTTATACCAATCATGCAAAACAAATAACCATTTTAATAAAAAGCGAGTTTCCATTTATGCAGTTAAAAATTACTTAATACTTTTTTAATTAATATAGTTCAACAAATAATCTTGTTATATAAACCACATTTGAGAAAAAGTTGAGAATAGATGTTTTCTCAAACGTTTGAGTTTTTGGTGCTCGATGTTTGTTGGGATATGAGTAATAAACACACATACATTTAGTAGCTTCGTTAGCAATGTGCAGTAAAAAATGAAAGTTTGCTTGCAGCATTTTTTCGCACTCAATCTTGACCGAGTTCAAAGAAAAACAAAAAAGGGGCTGAAAAAAAAACTTTTATTAACACTAACAATTTGAACTGCCTGTTCTTTTTCTAGCTATGGTTACGGCAGTAAAGCTGAATAAAAATAGAAAAAAAAGTCGCCACATAATTGAAATTTGAACATTTTTTGATTCGGGTCAATTTTGGTAACTTTAAAGTAAAACTAAATTATATTAGCATTTGAACTCAAATTCTTAATTTTTAATTTAAATCAGCTGTCCTATAGAATAATCTCACATCTGTGAGCTGCTCACTTTTTACACAATTATGTTGTTATTATACATTTTACGTATTATTGTTAATCAATGAAGTTTTTAATTAAAGTCCTTTTTGTACTAACAGCCACTTTAATAATTTTAAAAATTGCACGAACTTGGAGTATGCAGGAAAACAAATCAATTGCTTTGCATTTTATACTCTCAAAATATCTATGCATCCACATTTTCCAAACATTTCCTAAGTTAATTTGGCCCACTTTATATTGCGTCCTTGAATGACGACATGTACATACGTACATTAACATTGACATGCAACAGCGAAAAAAACGAGAAATCCGACTAACTGAAGCGGACACTTGTGGCAAATATAGTAGAATTAGTGTATGCGTATAAATGTTTGTGTGTATGTGTAGTGGCAAAAGTTCGAGCACAAATTTCAATGAGTGTAAATTTATGCCAAAAATGTGACATCTAAGCTGGTATATTATTTTCATATTTACGTAGAAGCACGTACAGTCGATTTGCCTTGCTAAAAATATTTAGTTTATATAAAACTTATTTGGTTTGATCAAAAGGCTTATAGTATGAGGTGTAAAATTGGCGGGGATATTGAATTGTGTTTTTATGTTTATAGATAAAACAATATCAATTATTATTATTATCATTATTATTATAAGGCCTTATTACACTGCGAGAATTAGTACGATCTATTGTGTAGGCTATCAGCTTATTGCTGTATGCGGAGGCTCTTTATAAATTTGAGCACCTCCTCAGGTTTTTTTATTCCATATTACGAACGGAGTGAGAGTGACCCCACCTAGGTACACAGCTAAAAATTTGAACCTAAATTTTAAACTTTTTTGGACTACATATATGACCAAACCTAATTTGGATTCAAATACAATCTAGACCAGTTTTCGTGAAAATTGGCTAAATGAATCGGGTTTTAATTATAAACAAGAAATGTTTTAACAATTTTTTAAAGATAAAATAAATTTTTTGTCCGTTGGCGGGAATTCGAACCAAGACTCCCCGCATCATGCCCGTCTGCTCTACCACTGAGCTACATCGCACACATAAATGTTGTTGCCAAAATTCAATCTTCATTAAGCTTTCAAAAATAAATTTGAATTTTCAAACCCAAAAGTTTAAATTTTAGACCGAAAAGTTTGAAGAATAAAATAAAACTAAAAAAAATGTGGCAGCTTGCAGGATTCGAACGAAAATGCTCAGGAGTCACAGCCGACTGATCTACCGCTGAGCTATGACACACATGAAGTTTTTGTGGGCAAAATTCAATTACATTCAAACAAACCAAAAATAAAAAAATTATACTGCTTTTTGATTTAGATTTTAAATCGAAACCAAAAGAAATTGAAAATCTTTGTAGGTATTTGGACGGTTTGAAATATTGTACAGAAAGGTTTGAAAAATTGATTAAACTTTATACGGGTTTAAATTTTAGGTTCATTTTTGTAGCCGTGTAGCAGACCCTCTTTCTTGCTAACGCAATGTATTCGTAGGGTATATGAACCGGCGTTTAATCGTCCAGATTCAGCTTACTCAGGTGATAATGCAGACCGCAATGTCCCGTAAAATACCCAGTGAGGGATCTTAGATCCACCCTCCTTAGATTAATGAGCCTGGCTGATGCTCTTTGTGAGGGTTCTATAAAGAGTTTAGCCTACCTCTGCCTCTGCCCTAGGCTGCTAAGCCAATTCTGCCTAAACTGTTTGTCTTCCCAGTTGCTTATGGTCTCCTTTACAAGGGGCCTTCGTGAGTCCAAAAAAAGGGTTCCGGACCATAAAATGCTGTTAGAGCACCATGTTTTGCCAGGTGATCTGTTTTTTCGTTGCCGCCATGCACTTCATGCCCTGGGACCCAACCTAACAAAAACTTTGTTTTTGCCTCCCAGATTATTAAGGACTGCGACGCACTCATCGACAAGCTTTGAGGTAATAGTGTAAGACTGCAAGGCACGTAGGGAGGCCTGACTGTCCGACATAATATAGATTCGCCTAGAGGATAATCTTCTTCGGAAGCATTCTTTGCCACATAATTCTATTGCATGGATTTCCGCTTGAAAGATAGTGAGGTAGTTACCCATCGGTACCGATTTTTGGTAATTTGGTCGGTAGATATCAGCTCCCGTTTTACCATCTTCCAGCCTCGATCAATCCGTATACCAAATATCCGAATCGGATTCAGCGATAAGGTTTCCCTGTGTCCCAGAGCACGCGATCTACGATTGAAACTTCAAAGTTTCGCATAATCCTGAGCGTAGGAGGAGTATTTATGAAATTCTTGACTATCTTCATAGTCCTGTTCCTTGAGCAGTCTTAGGCCACCAGACTAGAGAAGCTCATGTGAATATTGGCTTCACAACTGTATTAAATGACCAGTACGTCATTTTGAGAGACAGCCCCCATGTTTTGCCATAAAGTCTAGTGTTTCTTCATGCATTCCTGTTACGCAGACTACTAAGACATCCGCATATCCCTGTACGTCAAAGTCATTGCCCTTCAAATGATGAAGAAGTTCGTCTATGACTAGGGTCTACAGTAGAGGAGAGAGTACCCCTCTCTGAGGGCATCCTCTTGTGCCACGATTGAGCCAGCACTCCCTCCTAGCTCAAAGCTGATTTTTCTTTGCTTTAGAATGGCCAGTACCCAGCGAGTGATCATTGGGCTTACGTCCTTGCTAATCATGGCTTCCTCAACGGCCTGGTACGTCGTATTATCGAAAGCGCTTAATATATCGATGAATGCACACGGGGCTAGGTTTTTTGACTCTATGGCCTTTTCAAATTTTTCAGTAACGCAATCAATAGAATAAAATAAAATTATTATTATATAAAAAAACAAAAAGAAAAGTTAAAAAATTAAATAAAATTAAAAAAAAAGTAAAATAAAGTTAAAAAAAAAAATAAATAAAAAAGAATGAAAAAATGAAAGAAATATGAAATAAAATAAAATAAGAATGTCAAAATTAAGTAAACAAAATATAAGCAACACCGACTCAGTGTTTCCCATTTCAAATGATCACCTGCACTGTTTTTGGCTGGGCATCTTTATATGTCTGTAAGTGTGTCCGTGTGCATTTGAGAATGTGTTAGCTTGGCAAATATGCAAAAGTATTCGTAACACGAGTGGAATTGTCTATGCAAAATTCATCAGCACAAAAACATACACACATTTGATTTTATATGGCTGTGGTAAAATGAAATAATATGTAGTAGGATGTTCAAATATAGCTATGCACCTATGTATGTATGTATTCATGTACATATGTATGTATGTTTCTAACTATAAACTTTCATTTAAATGCATACAATTGACATGTCAACTTGGCCTGTCGAGTGCGATTGTGTGATAAAAATCATAAATGAAGGGCCGTCGTTTATTCTACAAACTACACCCTAGCAAAAAAAAATGAATTCGTTGAGCACACATTTTCTACGAATCATGTACTTACACTACGAAAAATGCGATTAGTCTAGGATGAGAATGAGTCTAATGCCACTTGTGATCTCTTTATATGGGTTGAGCTGATAGCTTTTGGGTGAGCGTGTCCTATGAAGGGACTAATTGTGTTTCACAAATAAAAATTGATTCATATTTTCCACCTACATACATATGTAGGTATGTCGAAAACAGACTAATTGAGATCACCCACTGTTGGCAAAAAGTACTAATGGAGGGCAACTCTGTTTAGACATCAGACACGCGTTGTTATGCCTGGTATGGACATAAGTATGTATGAATTAAATAAATATGTGTCATAGAGTATATGAATTCAAAAATGCATTAAACAAAGCACCAAAGCAACTCACTATTCATTATATACTGCTTTGACTGGCGTTTGTGTTCCCGTTGCCGCAGTTTTTACACCAAAGAAAAGCAAAGAGACGAAACCCAAAATGTTGTTTTATAAAAATGTAGAAAAACGAAATTCACGGTATAAAAAGCATTTGTGCTGGTCAGGGCTGGAACCATCGGATTAAATCATACCATACGGACTTCGTCTATTTGGGAACCAGCATTAACACCGAAAATATTATCAGTCTAGAAATCCAACGGAGAATCACTCTTGCCAACAAGTGCTACTTTGGACTGAGTAGGCAATTGAGAAGTAAAGTCCTTTCTCGAAGAACAAAGATCACGCTATATAGTCTCTCATCATACCAGTCCAGATGTACGGCTCAGAATCATGGACAGTGTCAAGAGAAGATAAGATGGCCCTTGGAGTATTTGAGAGACAAGTTCTCCGGAAGATTTATGGTCCTTCCCGTGATGCCAACGGCGAGTATCGAAAGAAATTTAACGATGAGCTGTACGAGCTTTACGCAGACCTGACCATAGTGCAGCGAATTAAAACTCAAAGGCTTCGCTGGCTGGGCCATGTTATGCAAATGGACAAAGAAGCTCCAGCACAGAAGGTTTCCCTATCGAACCCCGAATTCGGCAGCAGAGGAAGGGGAGGCATCGACTGAGATGGAAACAACAAATGGAGGACAGCCAGAACTCCCTTGGGGTTTTCAATTGGCGTCAGTTATCGCAAAAAAGGAATGACTGGCGTGCTTTGATAGCCAACGGCTAAAATCGCTTAGGCGGCTATGCGCCAATAAAAGGTGATGACGTTATCACTAAAAACGGATATTGGAACTGCGGAACAAAATATTTTCTGGTAAAAATAATTGTGTATATCCTTAGATTTTTGCAATTGAATGCTCGCCTTATCTAACGTTGTAAGAAAAAATATATAAATTCCTTGGTAGAAGAAAAAACAAGGTTAATTTCACCAGATAGTAAATTTTTTTATTTGTGTTAAACTAGGGGCTCACTAAAACCGAAATATGAAAAAAAGAAAAAAATAAAAAAAAATATTTTTTTACGAATAAATTGTTATTATACATTTGGATTTTAAAAAACGTGTCTAGTGGAATAACAATGTACATTAGAGTGTATCACCAAAAAAAAGTCGGCCGTACCTCCCCTCATATGAAGTGTTTTTGAAAAACATTTAAAAACATTTTTTTTCTGGCAACCCTAGATGTCGCCTAATTCCATTTTTCTTCATATCTTCGACATTTATTGTCGGATTTTAAAGTGTGATACACCAATTTTATTGTCTCAGGGAGTGGGTTTTTCATAAAAAAGCTCATTGAGCTCATGCGTTTCGTTGTAGTACTTACCCACCATATCTCAGTTTCTACCACCCTAATGTAACTACCTAATGTCAGTGTTCTCAAATGCATCTCAAATAGATATTAGCTAAAAATATGTGATGGACGTTATTTGACTCTAGCATTCAATTACAGTGCACTTTTTATAAGTCATACACGGCGTATGAGTAACATTTAAGCCCCAATTACATAAAACTTTGCAGGTTCCACTTTTATATAAAGTTTGTGGAACGTAAAGCGAAGCGAGATTTTGGCAAATACTTAAAGCCGAGGCGCGCGTTTATCAAAGTTTCATAAAGTTGTATGTAATTGGGTCTTTAGTTATTCAAGTAAGAACAGTTGAAATATATTTGAGATAGGGACTGACAACATTCCTGATTTCAAAAAAAATGGGGATCGCTAATTGAAGCATCATCGCGAATAACGTTGTAGATACCTTTTTTTTTAAAACCGCTTTGTTTTTTCCCTTAAGAAAAGGTCTCCCACATTGGTCCAGCACTAAATTTACCGAAATTATGAGGTAATTTTTGTCGAGTTTCGAGTTCCGACGGAATTGTTAATAGGCTCCTATATACTGTTAGCTCTTAAATTAAATCTCAAAATAATAAGTCAGCGGAATAACGCTGTCGACAGTAGGAGTTATTTTGCCTTCCAGAACAAGTTTGATTTTTTCACATACAATGTTATTCCCTATGATGATTTAATTGTCTCTTTTCAACGTAAAAGCTTCAAAACCATCCTAGCTGAGCTGTCTAAAATGTAACTAGGAGAGTTCGTAGAAATCGTTACAGACGTTTCGGGGATGATGGAATTTTCAAAGTCAAGATACAATATTTTCAATATCGAATTTGAGTAGTAGCAGATGAATGATGAGAAAGCGAAATGGCGTAGTGTACTATATCGTGGCAATATGCGTATATCGTGAAATTTGGCAAGTTTTTATAGGTCCTACACAGATCCACTGCAAACGGTCGTGATAGTACCTGATCAACCAGTCACTTCAGTAAACCCGAGAAGCCTTCTGTTAGTGCTTTGTTGTTAAAATAACAACAAAAAAACTTTGTAAACAAAATAAAATTCTATCAATTTGACAGTGATTTAAAATGACAAACAATTTTTGTGGCTACAAATATATATGTTCAACGACACAATAACGCTATGGTGAATCTAAGTAAGTGTTGAAGAAGAAGCAAAAAATGATAATATCGTACACAAGTGATACTTGGCATCAGCTCAATTCAATCGCCCCAGAGCATATTCTTATAACAATGGAAATAAGTACATATGTATGTAAATTCCCATGCACGTATACATGGATGTGTCAAGGGTCAAAGTGGTTAATGAATTGTATAGAACACTTAACAGTGCAAAGCCATTAACAACAGAAAGGTCTACAGAATTTGGCAGGCAAATTTTGCAGATTAAACAGAGATTCATTTGCTTGAGATTACATTTGTTACAAAATTACTATTGTGCGGTGAAATTATCAAAAGTATGACTGATATCAATAAAAATACAAAGAGCATCAAAACAAAATTGCTAAGAGATTGCTGAATAGTGGAATTGCATTGAAATTAGTGTGCCTGCAACTTTTTGATAATCTCCTTTAACCACTTCTTCGACATCGAGATTTTTCAACAGGGTTGGACCAAAGTGGCATTGCTGTTAGAAGAGTACGTCCCTTATAGCAGGTGAATGATAGTTGTATCGTGAGGAGGCTAGCCGCATGCCGGGCAAAACGATTTGGAGTTCGGCACTTAGTCTGGGTAAGTAGGAGTTTAACCTATAAAATATCCAGGGCCTAATTGAACCAATATGACCATCATCATGGTGTTTACGGAGATATGTCCTTATAGTCCGGGGAGGTGACGCTGACAGTTGCCTGTTACGATGATGCGGCTTACAGCAACTAAATGCACAGCACAGTAACGATTTTTGCCTCGTAAGAGCTCCTCCCAGGAAAGTAAAAAAAAACATAGTTATCAAACACCAGTAGAGAGGTTGCAGGATTTCTTATGCCCAACCCACTTGGCGGGTTTGTGCTTATCTACCAGTCGTATGACTTCCACGTTTGAATGGCTGATTTGGTGTCAGAGGGATCAATATCACGCCCATTTACCAGGGCTGCAACCTTCTCTGGGAAGTTAAGTGGTTAGTATTTTGTATCCTTCCAGCTGGTTTGTAACGGGCTGTGGCCAGCACGATGACCTCGCTGAACTTTCTTTCAACCTCTCTTCCTTTAGGTGGTGTGGGAAAAGTAGCGAAGGAGCTCTTCGTAAACTCCCGATCTAGGTATTTCCCTAGGTATTTTTAAATTAAAGCAACGATTAACGGACACGATAAGAGGTAGATGTTCAGGTAGTGGCTGTTAATTAGTCCCGAGCTGGCGATGACAATGTCATGCAAGCTGCTGCCATTAACGGGAACTCTCGCGAGATCATCCCCTTGCACAAAGACAAAGCCACAAGATGTGTATTATTGTCGCCCATGACAATGCGGCTTTCGCCACAGAAGAGTTCCGTAAGTCAGTGTTGAATTTCAGCTCGCTTTACTGTAGACTGTTGTCGATGAACAGAAAGGAGCCCCAAAAGTTTTGAAGAAACTGATGGGTGTATGTGGTTTGGGATACAGCCCGGAATAACTACTTAGATTGGTGAGTTTTCCCACCTTGAGTAGACTTACCGACACATATCAAAATATTTAAATCCTAGAACTATACTGCCGTCCATACACGGCAAAAAAATGAACCTACATTTTAAACCCGTATAAAGTTTAGTCCATTTTTCAAACTTTTTTGTACAATATTTCAAACCGTCCAAATACCTACAAAGATTTTCAATTTCTTTTGGTTTCGATTTAAAATCTAAATTAAAAAGCAGTCTAAATTTTTTATTTTTGGTTTGTTTGAATGTAATTGAATTTTGCCCACAAAAACTTAATGTGCGGCATAGCTCATGGTAGAGCAGTCGCCTGTGACTCCTGAGCGTTTTCGTTCGAACCCTGCCAGCTGCCACATTTTTTTATTTTTATTTTATTCTTAAAACTTTTCGGTTTAAAATTAAAACTTTTTGGTTTGAAAATTAAAACTTTTCGGTCTAAAATTTAAACTTTTGGGTTTGAAAATTTAAGTTTATTTTTGAAAGCTTATTCAAGAATGAATTTCGCCAATAAAATTAATGTGTGCGATGTAGCTCAGTGGCAGAGCAGACAGGCATGATGCGGGGAGTCTTGGTTCGAATTCCCGCCAACGAACAAAAAATTTATTTTATCTTTAAAAAATTGTTAAAACATTTCTGGTTTATAATTCAAACTCGATTCATTTAGCCAATTTTCATGAAAACTGGTCTAGACTGAATTTGTATCCAAATTTGGTTTGGTCATATATGTAGTCCAAAAAAGTTTAAAATTTAGGCAGAAGGCAGTAAGATCATTCTACTGCCTAGTGATTTTACTGCCTTTTTGCTGTTGACGGCAATTGCGTTTACTGCCTCTTCATCCGTTGTAACTAAATGAGAATTGTCAAAAGCATCTAAACGTTTATTAACGAAATTAATTTCCTTATTTCATTGAAAAAAAAAAATGTATATATATTTGTTAGTTTTTAAAAACGGGATTGTGCAAAAACGCTTATGCAAAACTCTATATTAAAAGAGAAAATTTATAACTATTCATAAAAACACCATTACCTATTACGTAGAAGAGGGGGCGATGCAGTTGATAAATTTTCACCGCTTAATGGTTGCTCCTGACGCGGTCGCAGAACCGGTGTTAGGCCCCATCGCTCGATGAAATCTATGCGGGAAATGATTGATGGTGAACAAGTTGGTGGAATTGGTTGTAGTTTCGCCAATTTTTCGTATTTCACTTTTGCTTATGCACTACGCTGCACACTAATATTGAAAGAGTTTGATACTCAGTACGAGCTTTCACAAAGGAAGAACACACATACACGCGCACACACTTGTCCAAAGCTTACACATGGAACTGCATTTAATGCGCTAGCGGCGATAGATCATTAGCTCAATAACATTTAAATGCAATAAATCATTTTACTTGGTTAAACTTTCTTTGGGCTTTTTCGTGCGTTGTATTTTTGATTTAGTTGTGAATAAGTGTGAATTTTAGTTGTTTGTTTAGGTAGCAGCAGTAGTTAGTAGAGGTAGGTAGGTAACAAATAGTTGTAATCGTTGACAAATAGTTGAGAAATAGTAGTCTAGTAGCAATAGAGATTAACAAGCGCTATAGCTTTTATTTTGTTGTTAAGAATTTGTGCAACTAATCTGTTTTTTTTTTTTTTTTTTTTTTGTTGATATACCAACTTTTTATTTACTTTTGAACTACGCAGAGCTAATAGGCGTTTTATTATCTGCACTGCATTTTGTATTTGTTTTGATTTTTTCAATGAGGCATTCAAAAAGCTTCTAATTTTTGGAATATGATATTTTAGTTTTGCTTTTGTTTGTGTATTTGAGTGTTAGTTACAACTTTTAGTTTATTAATTTTTTTTGTAATATTTATTTTATTGTGTTTTAATTTTAGCTTTCTTGATTTGTTTCTTGTTTTTAAAGCCTTTGGCTTTCCATTTGTTGTTGTTGTTTTTGTTGTTGTTGCTGACAGCACGTGCATTATTTTATTCTTTATACTTGGCAGTTGTGTTGAGTGTAATTATTGGTATTAGTTTCGGAATTTGTTATTTCATTTTGGCAATCTGTTGTGTTTGATTTTAAATTTACTTTGACACACCATCGTGTTTATGTTTTTTCTGTTTTCAGCACTGACTTTAGCACATTAAAGTTTACTTTCTTTATTTTTTGCTGCTTTTCTCATCTTTAGGTTTCATCAGTCGTAGTTTTATTAATTTCTTTTGATATGGTAACTCTAGAAGTTAACTAAAGCTTGAAGTACAAAAATCATGGTTCTGTGCTGAGTGTTATGAACCTTTTCGTTCATATGTTCCATAACTTTATATTTATAGATATATTAAAAAAATTGCATTACGGTTCTGTTTATCTTACTTTTCCAAAAAAAAAAAAAACAACGATCTAATTTCTGCAAGTTTATAGAAAGCGATACTTGGTTTTTAGTTGAATGATGTATTATTGAATGATGTATTATTTGAATAACCTTGTCATCAAAATGTGTGCAAAATATTTAAAACTAGAGTTCGTCCAAGTATTAAACACTAACCTCAAAACTTTATTTTAATTCGAATATATACAAATGTCGTGACACCCCGTATGACGGTTGAGATCTTCTAAACGGCTTTGGTAGATTTTTATGAATTTTTAATATATATTTGGGAGATACGAGAATAGGTTTTAAAATATATTTCATGTCCCTAGGTAAATAGCGCCCTGAAACCCAATGTGGCCCAGGTGTGACCTCAGAAGGTATTTCTAGGATATGGTTATCAAATGAAAGGTGTTAATACCCTGTAGGGAAAATCTCTAGTTCAGTACTAGTTCGCTTCTAGTGTGTTCCGAACCAGTACTAGTTCGTTTTTACATGAAATCAACTGCCGAATTTAACATGGCGATGTCCTAGGCTGGAACTAGTGCAAAATTCGACAGTTTGGATCTAGTTCGTTTATTGGTACTATTTCTATAGTTCTGAACCATTTCTAAGTATAGAAACGAATATAAATTAAATACAAAAACTTAAATTCAAATACGAATCCAAATGCCTTTTAATGACTCCTCAAGCACTGGTTTCGAACTAGTGAAAATGTAATCACTAACGTACTAGTTCTTATTGACCACTTTATATTTAGGTTTGAACCTGAAATTTGTGTCACTGGTGCCTGAGTTCCCTGCAGGGTAAGGACTGGTTCTAAGTCCCATGTGGGTGATGCATTAGTTCCACATGCGAACCAGGTTCCGAAATATTGACCTAAATGAGGACCACATGTGACCCTGAATGTTTCCGAGATATTGACCAAATGTGAACTATATCTCAGACTGGAAGGTGTTTGTACGATAAAAGTTTGTTATTAAAAGGGGGCGTGGCACCTACGATAAAAACTTAGCTTTTCATGCTGAATATCTCTTAAAGGGTTCAAGGTAGGGACCTGATCTTTTGTTATATGAAAAAAATTCTTTAAATCAAAGGAAATAAAATCTGCATCTGCATACTTCGAAAAATTCTGAAAATTCTCAGAAAAAAGTTGAAAATTTAGATATCCCTTTCTGAAAACAAACACTGGGTATTTAATTTGCGGTTCACCCGAACTTAACTTCGTTACTTGTTTTATTTGAATTTATTTAACTTTATTTTGTTTCATTTCTTTTTATTTTTTTATTGTACTTATTGCCCGGTCCGAGAGTGAGTAACCGTGTCAGTTTAGGAGCGTTAATCCCTGAATTCTGCTATGTAGAGAATCCCGACACATGGACGGGTGCCGGGATTAACTCTCCTAGTGTGGGTTGTATAACAATGAGCCTTCTAAAACTAGCCCTAGTGTGACTCTGCGGCAGCTGCTGACCTAAACTAATGTACGCTGTTTTATTCATGAGCTCGAGGCCAAGAAATAATACATTTTTTTTTCTTAAAATTTATTATTTTTTATGGGTTTTTTATTTTTAATTATTGGTCTTAATATTTAGGAGTTTTTATTTTATTTTATTTCCTTTTATGTTTCTTTTATTTTAATTATTATATTTTCTTTTTTCTTTGATTTTATTTAATTTTTTTATATTTCATTTGAATATGTGAATATTATTTAAATTTTTTGTCTTCATTTTATTTTATTTTACTTGATCTTATTTTATATTTGTTCTATCTTATTTAGTTGAGGTAAATTAATTTAATTTTTTTTTTTTAATACCATTTTTTCTTTGATCTTATCAATATGGAATTTGTAAAGCTTTGCTAAGCTTATTATTAATTTGAAATGTTTACTGGGTAAAAACCAACAACTCATAAGGGAGCATATATACATATGTGCATGTGTGCATATCGGAAACAACTGTGAAACTCGTTTTTGTGGATAAAACGATAAAATTGCAATATCCGGTTTTCGGTAAAGGTGTAAAAAAAATTATTAGCAGAAAACGTGTGTTCATGTCAAAATTTATTGAGAAAAAACACGGATAGCAGGTATTGCATATGCGTTTAAATAAAATAAGATTGATTTTTTGGAACAGTGTAATGTTTGTATTCCAATGGGATTAACATTTGGAATTCAGGTAGAAAGAAATGAGCAACAACTAAAACCTGAATATTGAAGTAAAATTTCTATACTTTTTAAGCCCAACACCAACGTCGTCAAGTAAAATATTCAAAAAGTTTAGAAGATTGAAAATATTTTGTCTACTTATGTATTCTATCCCTTAAAATATTGGGGCGAACATTTTCCCTTCCTTTGTATGCGTAACAGCTAGTTAGACATATGTTTATGAACTGTTTAGGACCAACTTTTGTATTATTTTATAGTTCAGTTTTGTTAACTACATTGCCTTTAGACGCCCCATTTTATTTCACACATTGCTAGTTATACATAAACATTAGACTGTCCCTAAAATGTATGAAAAAAACTGAAGGTATCCTCCATATCGGTGCGTTTAACCTAAACAACATGTGTGTGAAGTTTATTGTTCTAGGATAGCGGCAAACCGTGCCGATTTTGAGTTAAAGTTCGCGCTAGAAACTTACGCTAAGTTTGCAAAAAAAGTCCAACAAGGCTTCGAAAATTACATATTCTTAATATTTGCCTTATATTTAAATATATATATATATATATATTATATGTGCAACAAATCTTCCCCTTTGAATTTTTAAAAGGATTAAAGGATTACTTGCACGGATATTGAAAAAAACGTATTCAAGAGAAAGGACGTTGGAATTTTAAAAGTATTATAGCATATGGCGTAACAATATGTTCTCTAGCAAAAATAATTGTGTAAATCTTGAAACTTTGTAATTATATTTCACTTTTTATAGGTCCTACACGGCGTATGAATAACATTTACCTGTTCTTTTCATAAATGTATATGAAAAGAACAGGTAAAATGTATTAATTTGTTTGGTCGATATCTCCGAAACGGATTGAGATATCGAAATAAAACTAATACTACTTTCAGGCCCTCATGAACACCTTTCATTTGATACCCATATTGTAAAATCAATTTCTGGGGTATGTTATGTCCTATTTGTATACACATTTTCAGAACTCTTCCCTGCAGGGAACTCAGACACTAGTGAACAAATTTCAGGTTCAGAACTAGATATAAAGTAGCCAATAAGAACTAATACGTTAGTGACTACATTTTCACTAGTTCCCTGCAGGGAACTCAGGCACTAGTGAACAAATTTCAGGTTCAGAACTAGATATAAGTGGCCAATAAAAACTACTACGTTAGTGATTACATTTTCACTAGTTCGAAACCAGTGTTTGAGGAGTCGTTAAAAGGCATTTGGATTCGTATTTGAATTTAAGTTTTTGAATTTAATTTATATTCGTTTCAATGCTTAGAAATGGTTCAGAACTATAGAAATAGTACCAACAAACGAACTAGAGCCAAACTGGAGAATTTTGTACTAGTTCCAGCCTAGGACATCGCCATGTTAAATTCGCCAGTTGATTTCATGTAAAAAAGATAGTTCGCGAGCTAGTACTGGTTCGGAATGCACTAGAAGCGAACTAGCTCTGAACTAGAGATTTTCCCTACAGGGTTATTACAACACAATTTTTTAAAACATATGGAGTTTCGGAAAAGTTGAAAGATAATAGTTTTAAAAGCCATTTCTTCCATGTCCTTGAAGGATGATTAAAAAATGTATATTTGGCTTATATTTCAATTATTATTTAAATAAGTAACCACTTATCCAGGTTTTTTTTTTTTAATTTTTCGGGAGGTCAGACAATCATCTGAGCAAGTGGTAGAGAAAAAAATTCCGATTTACTAATTACGAAGTCCTTAAAGGGTAAAGATACAGCAATGTGAGGAAAACGAGTACATAAATCATTAAATTAGCGAAACTCAGTAGAATGTAGTACGATTTTACTGATAACTTCAACTGTCAGTCGGCACGGGTTGCGTGGTCCGAATTGCATAAAACTTTGTCACTTTTTCGATGCATAATGGTTAAAAGTAGGGGGTATGCTTTTAAATAAAATAACTTTGAAATTTTGGGTACAGTCTAATATGTACATATGCATATATGATGCGATTTTCATCTATCTATCTCCATGCAGCACATTTATCTCTTTTATGACACTCATTTAATTATTCATCATTTCCATAGCTTAGGGATGTTAGCGAGCACGGTATTGCAATGTTTGTGCTTTTTCGCCGTTGCTAATAAAACACTTTAAATCATTTTTTCGGTTTTCTTCTTTTTTTACTACCTTTATATCATATACGTATATGTATATTCTATTTTGTCCTTTCGCACACTTCGATTTCTAATTTATTTCGCCATTTTCATACTTCTTCACACTTTTTTTTATTATTTATTATTGCTCATTTGTTTTTGTGCGTTTTTCGCCACGTTTCGTTTTGTTTCGATTTTTTTCACATATCGCGCACACATCTGCTCGCCTGACTACACCAACCTTGAACCTTTTGGGCCTGCTGCAAATGCACACAATTTAAAATCGCACTGACTTTCATACAAATACAAACACTACGCTGTGCATGTGTGTGTGTGTGTGGTCCACATATATGCTGGTTGGCAGCCTCACTGTCAGGCAACGTTTGGCCTAAACGAGTTCAACAAGGCATAACATCTGCCACAACAACAGACGTCAAGTCAATGTTGTGTAGTGACAATATTGTACACTAAAACAACACCAACAACCAAGCACGAAGCACAGTAAGCATAAAAAGCAAGTTGATAATGATGAAAAACAGAAAAAAATATGCTAACAATTACTAAGTACTAAAAATATATATAAGTTCAAGCGCTAGTTGAGTTGTCGAGTGCTTTTGAGCATGCTTTGTTGTTTTTGTTCTGCACAAAAAAAAAAAAAAAAAAATACACACTCGTCATGTTTTTTTATGTACCGACAAGAAAGCTTCCGTATGCACGAAAAGCGTTAGAGCGTTGAAAATAGAGCCGATGTGTTTGATGGTTTTCTTGTTGTTACTATTTTCTGTTGTTGTTGTTATTGTTGCTCATCCGCAAATAAAGCACAGCTACCAAATTGGCTATAATTTCAAATTTCGTTTATTTGCTTTTGCTGTTGTTTTCGCATTTTCACACTTGCCCAACATGGCTTTGACATTATTTGCCTGCTTTACTAATAATTTTTCTTCTTCAATTTCCTCATTTTCGTATTCACATTACACTCATATCCTCTTAGGCACACAGTGAGCGTACACCTGCAACAAAAGCAAATATGTAGCTATCTTCTATTGATTTACTTTTTAATGTTGTTTTTTTTTTATTGCCACTTTTTTTACTTTATTTTTTTTTTTATTTGTTGTTTTTGTTTCTCACTAGTCCGTTTTGAAACTTTTTCTTTTTTTTTTTATTAATTTTTTCGAAGGTTTGTGTTATTTATGACTTGAGCGCGCACAGATGCTGCGCGCACCAACCTGTCACTTAAGTTTATTGTTAAATCGACAAGCACACATTCGTATGAATAAATTCTATTGAGAATAGTTTGGACAGCGTGGAATGAATGTTGGAAATTACAAATAAGATGACGATCCAAACTCTGGGGAATGCACTCATCGACAAAAGTGCTCCTGATTTTCGTTTTGTTGATTATGAAAAAAGGTTAAAATACGAAAGTTTTTCAGGCAAATAATAGTTTGCTGACCATTTGTATACCCAGTTGTACTTATAAATTGTGTATAAATGGGAGAAATCTTTTGAGACATATAAAGCCGTACCTTTTGTAAAATCCAGATATAATTTACACTAAAATATTAATTGTTGATATAGCTTATACTTCATAGTACATAAAATGAAGCCTTATAATATAGTAGAAATAATACAGTACAAAAATAACTACATTGTATTAAAGCATGGAGTTAATCAGATTGACTTCTGAAAAAGGGCTGGTTGTTCAGTGAAGTTTTTGAAAATGCAAAAAGATGTGACTATAACTGATGCTGTGATAATTAAATCTCAAATTTTTAGGAAAGTGTAGTTAGTCACTTTATGTACTGAACGGCTCAAATAGCCTTTTTTAATATATCTATTTAACATATATATTTAACTAGCAGATGCCCCCACCCCCCTCTCCACGACATTGTCTGCGAGACTAACATAACCTAATTGTTCGGTTACTGCTTTTTTGAATATCTTGACTCCAGGGAAACCTGTAGGTTAATTTTTTGCAAAATCTGATACCATAACAAACATACCTGCCAAATATGAGTGAAATAGTACGATAAATACGGATGTTGTAAACAAAACCACTCTATCTGTATATCTATATGTATATATAGAAGAGATAATATTTTGGTATACAGGTACTTTCCGCTTAAGTTTATATGGAAAATGGGTGAAATCGTATGACAATTTGGACAAACACATAAAAAAGATAACTAAAGGACTAGATTGATTAAATTTGGCAAAATTTTTGAGTCGAAATAGTCGGGTTCTAGTTTAATCGATTGCACTGTACAACAAAATTGAAGTTTATGAAAATTTAACCGGGTTTCTCAACGTTTTATGAAGCTTTTGGATGAGCTAAATCCGAATCTGAAGTCAGATTTTTCTGGTCACCCTAGGTTTTCTCTCCAAAGGGTGGTTTGTATAGAGATCGTTAAATGTAAAAAAATATTTTTTTTAATATTATAATTTAATTCTGGTTTTTATATTTGCCGGCATACAGGTGCCCCATAGTGCGAAAAATTTGGGTATAGTAGGTTACTAAAAAAAAAGTAATAAAATATTAAAAAAAAATTTTAATACTACCGATCTCAAAACAAATTACCCTCTGGAGAGAAAACCAAGGGTGACCCAAAAGCTGTAGAAACCGATGGAAAACCCTTTTCGATTTTTTGTCTGTTGTACAGTTTTATTATTGTTTTTTTTTTTTTATAATAAAGTGGGTAGGGCTTCTTAATGGGGCCCGCCCTACTTTTCGTATAATCGATTTTTCTGGCTCATCCCTATCGTAGTCTAAAGAGAAACCTCGGCTAAAATGGATAACCTACAGGCCTCTCCGTTTTTTATATATCAACTTTCTATCGCTTTCAGTCTAGTTATAATAGCTGTTTGACAGATCCTTCAGCAAGATCGAAATTGCAATTATCGTAGTTGGTATTGAGTTGTTAAGGTTATTCGACAATTACAAAGAATAATTCGATCGGTCAAATAGTCTTAAAAATCTCCAAATTTAATTGTAAAAATGACCCCAAAATAGTAACAGTTTTCCATATTTTTTGGTGGTACTGATGCTGTATTTCAACTGACTCCCGAGTGGTCTAGCGAAAATATTTTAACCGAGCAATGTACAGGTATGATACTATAAAGTTAAATACATCTTTACTGCTACAGAAGGGGCAGTTTTTGCCTAGAAAGCAAGACCTAACGTATCTTTACTCTAAGATAAAAAGCTCAATCGTATAGTCGGTTTAAGTTCCTCAACTAGTTCCCCTCGCTTTTCTAATCGTATCAGGTGATAACCAGCACGTTTCCCAAGGATAGGAACCACACTTTACGATAGATATAAAGTTCGTCATCCTAAAAGGAAAGTGCGGTACCGTTTAAACTTTGTATATTGCTGGAAAATTTAAAACAGTGGCAGATTGAAAGCATGACTACGCATGTTAAAATATGGAAGACTAAAAACTTTGGCAAACTCTTTAGTTGCTTAAATGCCCCCCTGATATGAACAAAAAAGAAAACACAGCTAAAAACAAATGCTTGAAATTAGTTTAGCAAAAAATCAACAACTTCACAGAAAAGAACGGATATACGACATACAAAGGAAATCCTAAGCAATACCAAAGTCGTCTTAGGATGGGCTATACATAAATTCCCGGGCATTCGGATTTTCAACCAGATTCCAGTCATTGGAAAGTAAATTTACAAAAAATGTTTTTAAAAAAAGAGTTTTTAAATGAAGCTCTGCGTACATCTTCTTTTAATTTTCCAGCTAACTAGTACGCCACGTAAACAGCTGCTGTTCTTAGTCGTGTGTCAAAAGGTATTGCTTTTGTTGGGCTTGTTTAATTTAGTAAAAATAGAAATAAAAATAGATTTAAAAACTAATCCGGGATACCCAGTAAATAAGGCGATTTCAATATATTTGGGAATTTGTTTCAATCTGAGATGTCTGCTTAATCGGATGAGTCCTTAGAAGATTTACGATGAGTGATTGTTTTTTAACTTTGGAATTTACATTTATTCCTTTTTTTCAGTTGAACATGTTTGTAAGTATTTTATTTGGGGTTTAAAAAAAAAACAATTTGAGTAAATTTTGATATAACATCCTTATTTTAAAAGTGTGTGCCTTTAGCTTTTATTCACAATTTATATTTCTTTTCTAGGTTTTCTTATACTTTTTTCATTTGCCTTGGTATCTCCGGAAGTTGAGAATATTTGCTAGATGTTTTTAGAAGGATCTTTTGCATTGCAACAGGCGTGGGGTTTACAAAAATCAGCAGACTTTGAAGCAGTATGCGACGGAAGTTGTTATAATTAAGTTTTCTTTTTCGAAAATGGAATTTTTTTCCGTTTTTAATACATTTATCTCACTATATACGAAAGGAGCACAGCAAACTCCCACACATTAACACGCACTTTTCAAGTACACCAATAAACGCACCTTTTTCTTTTGTTCGCTCAGCTAAATTTTTTCTTACACATTTTTTTCGACACATTTTATTTAACCAGAAAAAACACTGAGCTATTGTAGATCACATTAAAATATATTTTTCATATATTTCAACATAAATTTGTTTTCAAAATTTCTTAAAACAATTTTTTCTCGCCACATAACCGAAATAGTTATCCTAGTGTAGTAATTCTTCTACATGCTTTAATAATTTTCAGCATTTCTACATTTTTTTTCGGTTGTGCTTCGCTTTACGCTGCTTTGTTGCTGTAAACACACGAAACATGCACGAATGCTGGGACCAACATGTAGACATAGAAAAGTGTGATAGAATCGTTGTTAACGGTGGCTGTGAGCCTTTGTTGGTATTGCGTTTATTAGGAAGCCTGTCGTGGTTTTGGTAAACACGAGCGAGCGCACAAGTTGGCTCTATGGCCTATAAGTCTTTTTTCACTCTAAAACCACATACAAAAAACAAGCATACAAACATACTTGCATACAAGGATATGAAAACGCTATGAAATGAACAAAAAAGAAAAATGAAATACAAAAATAGGATTGCCAATGCTAATGAAAATTCTGTATAGGTGAAAGGTGTGCGTAGCATTGTGTGCTTGCTGTGCGTGTGTTTGGGTGTTAGCCACGATTTACACGAGTAATTTGAGCGAAAGCGGAAAACCACCACTTGCTGCTGCAACTGCTTTCGCTATGAGTCGTGCAACTTACAACACCAGACGACTCGGTTGTTTGTTGTAGCTGAGCGGCTGTGGTGTGTGCTATAGCTATCCCTTTTGCACTTGCCTCTGTTTTCATCGAACTTTGTTTGAAGCAGTGAAGAAGTAGACTTATAGATGTGAATTTAATAAAGCAGAATTGGATGATAAATGTAATGACCAACAGCAGGACTGGAATGAATAGATTGAAAACAAGAGCGAAAAGTTGACCGTGAAAGAAAGCCGCTAAATGTCAGCACAAAACGAAAATGAAGCATAATTGTCAAAGTAGCAGGTAAAACAGGTGAGCGCTTTAATGAGGGTGGAAAGTGACAGCGAATGGAAAAATTATGTGAGCGAGAGAAACTGAGAAATGAGAGCAAGAAATTGAATAAAAGCATTGCTGCTTGGATATACGGACATTAAGCAAAATAACTAAAAGCTAGTTTTTAAGATAGTGAATTATTTCTTGGCCTCATTAAAAAAAAGGAAAAATAAAATAAAATAAAATAAATAAAAATATAAAAGTAGAAATAAAATATAAAAATTTAAAAAAATACATAAAAAAAATAAAATAAAATAAATTAAAATAATTATGTAAATACATGTCAAAAAAATCAAAAACCATCCAAAATCAAGTAAAATAAAATAAAACAAATGATATAAAACAAGGTGTAATATAATTAAACAAAATATTATTAAAAGAAAATTTAAATTATTATCTTATCTAGCTTTTAATTTTATAGTTCACTATACATTTATTTGACATTTCATTCTCCCTTTAAATTAAATGGCAAATGCCGGTAGTGTTATAGTTAACTTCAAAAAATAAAATAAAAAAATTCAATAAAGTTTTTGTAGGTGGTTATTTTAAAATCTGTTCAATTATACATTTGTACATATTTGAGCGAAGCTATTCCACTTTTTAAAAACTTTGCGAACGACATAAATGTAGGATTTGGACCAAGCACTTGGTAAGCTGGGTTGAGCACAAACGTTCTCTCCAGCAAACAAGCAGACACATAAACACAAACACTCTCTTTAAGCAAACAATATACTCATTTCTATACTCATTTTTCAAGCGACAAAACAAGCAGACACATAATCACAAACACTCTCTCCAGCAAACATTCAAACAATCAGACACACAAACATACTCATTTACATACTCCTTTTGTGATCAAGCGAAAAAACGCCAGTTTGATTTACCGGATTATCCCGAACGGTCACAATTAATTTAATCTGGAATATAAAACTTAATACAATGTGAAATGCTTTTTATACACTGAGAGAAATGCATTGAATGTTGTGACAATATCGCTATTGATAGCGACGAGTTTGATGCAATATTCATTCAGAATGAGCGAGTTATCAAATATTATTTGCTCCCAATAAAAAGTAAAATGACATGTCAACCATTTCGAAATGATGTACTATTTTCTATATTTATGGATAGAATGCTAATATATTTGAACGACACGTCAATATCTATGGTCGTGATATGAATTTCTATTGTCGGTATATCCATATCCATATTTACTGCATAGTAATAATGGTAGAGACATCGCATTAATAAATATTGGCGAAATGTAATTTTTTCTGGGACGCATAATCATAATAGTTCAACAATTTTTACTTTGGATTTCCTAACAATATTACAACTTGTTGGAGCGTTTTTTTAAATTCAAAATTTTTTGAATTTCTTATGATTGAACATTTGTCTAAAAATTTTATAAAATGCCGTAGCCGAATGGTAGAATACCGGGCTAACGTGCAAAGGAGCAGGGTTCGAATCTTACTGAAACCAGATGTCAAATTATATAAAATTTTTTTTTTTTTAAACTATTTAGAATTTATCAATAGTTTATATGGATACCATTTCAATAGTGATTTATCAAAAAGCATTGATGAAACATCCATATTCATTGATGGGACAGGATTATCAATTTTTATATAATGTGATATCAATATAATGTGATATCAATAATTATGGATGTTCCATCCATAGATTTCCCTCCGTGTAAATAATTTAATTTAATGAAAATGTAAAACAAACTCACTGTGAACTCCTTTTTATAAACAGTTTAATTTAATAAAAATGTATGTACTAATTCTGAAATATAATTCATTGTTGTGCTTATTCGTGGAAAACCCTACATAAATAGGATGCCAAGATCAAACTTTAACATTTTAGAGCAATCAATCAATTATTTTTATTTTATTTTATTTATTATAAGTTAATTTAAATTATTCTATTCTGTGTTCTTAAACTAGTAAGCACGGCAGACGTTCTAATCTTGGCTTGCGTCGTTTATTGACGCTTAACCGCCTAGATGGATTTGGCCGTTTCGTATCAAAGCACGCTAATCATTCCTTTACTTATAGCGATAACTGACGACAATTGGAAACCCCAAGGGAGTTCTTCAAGGGCTTCTTTGTCCATTCCCATAACATGACCCAGCCAGCGGTGCCTTTGGACTTTAATTCGCTGAACTATGGTCAAGTCAGACGTTGCCCTGCCTAAATTTACTCGATTGCAAATGCATAATTTCATTTGATACCCATATCTCACGAACACTTTGTTAAAACACACATAAAAACCTTTCATTTGACACCCATATTGTAGGAAGTTTGTCTAGAGCCGTACCTGGTCCATATTTTGGTCAATATCTCGAAAAAGGGGTCTCTCATATGGGACTAAAAACTGCACCCTGTTGAAGCACTCGTCAACACCTTTTATTTGATACCATATTGCAGGAACACCGTCTAGGGTTACACCTGGTCCATACTTTGATAAATACCCCGAAAGGGGGTCTCATATGGGACTAACATCTACAGTGATTCTACACCATGTTAAAGCACTTATCAAAACCTTTCATTTGATACCTATATTGTTCGAGCACGTATAAGATTACCACATTTCTGGGGATATCTCCAAAACCTTCATTTTTTTTTGCCTTTAATATGTCGGGCTCAAGCAAAAACTACTTTCAAAAATTCATTTAATTCGGTCCAGTTGTTTTGAAGCTTTGCGGTCCAGAAAAAACGGCTTTCAAAATATATGTCGATGCCTATGCAAAACCACCTATCTGAAAGCAATAAACAAAACTAATTTTCCTTTAACTAAAGTTTAAAGGATTTTGTTTTTTGTGAAATTATTTTGCCTATAGACGGTTTTGCAAATAAATTTGCTCAAATTTTTTATTCACTACTAAGCGATGGGTGGTTATGCAACTAAAATGTTTTGTATTTTTTGTTGGAACGCGAAGTTTTTTATTTTTATTGATCAAACTCGATGCCTTGATCTCATTTTTGCCACTTTCATTTGGGAGGTTTTGCATCTGGTAAATAGGTGGTTTTGCATAGGCATCGACGATGTGAGTCTTATTTTAAATAGTAGTTTGTCCAAGTACTTTAATTTTACTTAAGTTTTATCAGTGCTCTACATCAAAGGCCGGCAATTACTTTCCTGGGAGGAAAACTCCAATGCTTTAACATAGCAAGCGCTCTCTCCATGCCGACTACTGCTCTACATACACAACGCGTTGTCGTACACAGACAAAAATGTTACTCATACGCCATGTACGCCTAAATAACCAACATTATCAACGGAGAGTGAAATATGTATGTTCGTAAAATTTCCACTTGGGCTACTGTTTATTGCCATCTTTATTTAGTACTATTTTTATAATTATTTTATATCCTGAATTATCTGTTATTGCTGTAGCTGTCTTTATTGTCGCTTCTTTGCTGTTGTATCGTTCGCTAGCAGCGTACTCTTCTACATACATACATTTGTAGATACTAACGCATATTTTTATTGTTTGTCTGCCTATTGAATTTCATATTGTGTAATGGATTTTTTTTTATTATTTCCTCATTTGTAGATACTTCCTCTCTTGCTACATTTAGCTACTAGTAAGTAGTTGCTTGTTTTTCATTGTTTTCCTTTGTCATATTTATTGCAATGCATATGAGTATCAGTTTATTGCTTTTATTTGCTCCCTTTTTTATTGTCGTCTACTGTAATTTTCCTTTGTTGCTTAGAGTATTGCTGTGATTTTTTACTATTTCTGCTTCTTATGTTTTTCTATATTTCATCTGACGTTTGTACTGATATATGTGTATGTACATATGTATGCTACCTGATATACACATGCAGAATTTTCGCTTTCAGCTCGTTTTGTTAATATTCGTATATAACTTCTTCTACCTGATCCCACTTTTTATTAGATGGAATAAAATTGATTAGTTCTTCTTATAATTAGATACTTTCAATCAAGCTCTGTTTGAGGAATCTAGATGTCCTAAATCAATAGTAGAGAGTAGTTGTTAGTTATTTTTTAAATTAAAAAAAATAGTGCGATTGCCATAACTATGATACCAATTACAACGAATTAAAAATTAACAGATTTTAAAACGTCAGTCATTATTAAATGCCTATAATTAGTTTAATGATAACCGCACTATGTAAGAAGTCTTAGAAACTACAAGGAACCTATGTAAGAGTTTTTTATCTTATAAGTCACAGATGCTTTTTAGTGTTTGGCTAAATACAAATAGTCACTGCTAGACTTGGGTAGTTCATGAGCTAATTAGTTCACTAATTGGCCCACTTTTTTACTCTCTTTTTTGGAGGGCGCGACCCAGTAATTTCCCAAGATTTTATCCGTACATAAGGTGGTATTTGTTTCCTTTAAGAGTCAACTAAAAAAACATTTTGAAAAGTGTAGGAGGGGGTATCAAATTACGCCCCTCTGGGAAATTTTGGGGCCAAAAGGAATCTTTTGATACCCCTCCTAAAATGTTTGGTTGCCTTTTAGCAGTTGTTTCCTTAGGGAAAGTAATGTAAAATAAGTGAACTAAATGAATTAAAAACGAACTACATGAACTAGTTCATTTTGGATGCTTTCTAAAGAATAAATAAATAAAATAAAATGAAGGATAAGTCATGAAAATGCTGCGACTATTCATTGAGTTGAGATCATACTAGTCCAGGTTCACTGTTTTTTGGACTAGTATGGGGACTAGTATATCTTCTTGAAATCGTACTAGTCCGGATTCAATGCTTTTTGAACTAGTATTTAACAGGAATTTTACCACCAGTATGGTTCTAGTCTATCATGACTTGTAGATGACTGGTATGTTCTGGTCGAAATCTGAAAATTGACATCTCGAAGTACATTAAAACGGAAAAAATTCCAGTTGCTGGTATGGAAAAAAGACAAAAGACAGACTAGTTGTAAAGCAGTTTTCAACTTTTTGCATTCACTGCAGAGAAGTTATAAACAAGTGATACCGAAATATACACGGTTAAAAATTTGAACCTAAATTTTAAACTTTTTTGGACTAAACACATATATGACCCAACCAAATTTGGATTCAAATTCAATCTGGACCAGTTTTCAAGAAAATTGGCTTAATGAATCGGGTTTAAATTATAAACCAGAAATGTTTTAACAATTTTTTAAAAATAAAATAAATTATTTGTACGTTGGCGGGAATTCGAACCAAGACTCCCCGCATCATACCCGCCTGCTCTACCACTGAGCTACATCGCACACATAAATGTTGTTGGCAAAATTCAATTTTGAATAAGCTTTCAAAAATAAATTTGAATTTTCAAACCCAAAAGTTTAAATTTTAGACCGAAAAGTTTTAATTTTCAAACCAAAAAGTTTTAATTTTAAGCCATAAAATTTTAATTTTCTAACCAAAAAGTTTTAATTTTAAACCGAAAAGTTTTAAGAATAAAATAAAACTAAAAAAATGTGGCAGCTGGCAGGATTCGAACGAAAACGCTTAGGAGTCACAGCAGTTTGCTCTACCGCTGAGCTATGCCGCACATTAAGTTTTTGTAGGCAAAATTCAATTACATTCAAACGAACCAAAAATAAAAAATTTAGACTGCTTTTTCATTTAGATTTTAAATCGAAACCAAAAGAAATTGAAAATCTTTGTAGGTATTTGGAAGGTTTGAAATATTGTACAAAAAAGTTTGAAAAATGGACTAAACTTTATACGGGTTTAAAATTTAGGTTAATTTTTTTAGCCGTGTAAGAAAATGACTAACATTTACTTTCATAACTAAAGTCTTGGTGGTAATGCATTTTACTGGTAGCACCCCAAATCTGTCAAAACTACCCTGCAGCGAAAGCAACTAGTTGAAAACTACTTTACAACTAGTTGGTGCACTGGGTCCAACTACACCTTTTTCAGTTTATATTTCGAAAGTTACACTTGATATTCAGAATTTACAATTGATATTCAGAAAATTCCAATTAATATTCAGAGTTTCCATGTCATATTCAGAAAAATACAATTAATATTCAGAAAGTTCCATTTGATACTCAGAAAATTAAAATTAATAATCAGAAAATTACAATTGATATTCAGAAAGTTACAATTCATATTCAGAAAATCTCTTTGTACTCCGCAAATTTTTTCATATAAATTTGGATTTCTGAATATCAATTTTAATTTTCTGAATATCAGTTGTAATTTTCTGAATATTAATTTTAATTTTCTGAATATTAATTTTAATTTTCTGAATATCAAATGGAATTTTCTGAATATAAATTGGAATTTTCTGAATAGCAATTGTAAATTCTGAATATCAATTGTAATTTTTTGAATATAAATTGTAACTTTCTGAAAATAAACTGAAAAAGGTGTAGTCAGTGTTCTGTCTTTTTTCCATATAAGCAACTGGTATTTTTTACTTGTTGATGTCCTACGAGATGTCAATTGTCAGATTTCGACCAGAATATACCAGTTATCTACTAGTCAGGAAATACCAGTTTCATACTAGTTGTAAAATACCAGTCCCATACTAGTTCAACCTGCTCTACATAGTATAATTTCCATAAAATGAACTAGTCCACATACTAGTTCAAAAAAACTAGTATGAAATATACTCGTCCCATACTAGTCCAAAAAGCATTGAATCTGGACTAGTTTGATTTCAACCAGAATTTTCCTGGCTTACCCTTTATTTTATCATTTGACTTTATTTTCATGTCTATTCTTAAGAAAGCAGCGGCTATTTGTATTAACCCTATCACGAAAAAGCATCTATGAATTATAAGAGAAAACAAAACGATTGAATTTTATATTTTTTAACTGGTATAATTTCATCCAGAAAAATCTAGTTGTATACTGGTATGAAATGGATATTTCCTGAGTAGTATGAGTTCTGCCAGAAAGTTATAGTTGTAAACTAGTATGAAATCAATATTTCCTGACTAGTATGAGTTCTGCCAGAAAATTATAGTTGTATACTAGTATTTTTCTAACTACTTTGAGGTTTCGCTGCAGGGTATCTTTCAATTATTCATCGATTTGAATTTTTAATATTAAAAATGTGCACACACACACACACACACATGTAAGTAGTACGTGCAACATTTGAGTGCAGTCAAACACAAGCCAAAATGCTGCACTTTCATGCTCTCCGTGGCAAAAGTACGTGTGAAGCGCAAGAGAACAGAACGAGAATACTCAAGCAGAGATAGGCAGTTAGACAGTTATTTTCACTTGACTATCTGCTTACCCTTAGATATATAATCTACATACATGTGACCTACACATGCTGCCTTTCTATAATAATAGCAAAAAAAGGAAATGTCAAGTTGGGCAGATGTTTGTTGAACTTTATTGTATTTTTTTTTTATTGCTAGATAAATGCTTCCAAATGCATACGCAGTTGGATATTATTGCGGGTACACATATGCATACTCAAAATAGGTGGTAAGTAACTTTTCTGGAATTCAATTGTGTCAGATGAAGTCCTGAAACTAGTCAAAATATCTGGCAGTAATAAAATAAAAATAGTGTTTCGGTCATGGTCAGTTAAGATCTTTTACTTATTCGTTTACGAATCTGGTTTCAAGGCGGGGAAAGTTATAAGACCAAGTTTTCTAAAGTAAAAAAAAAAATAAATAAATTAAACAAACTAAAATAAAATAAAACAAAATTAAAAAAATAAAATAAAATTAAAAATGAAATAAAATAAAATAACAAAAAAAATCAAAAAAAAAAAAATAAAAATAAAAATAAAAAAGAATAATAAAAAAAATGGAAAAAATTATAGCAATGATAGAAAAAAAGTAAACGTCGTCAGTGACTTTCACGGGATATAGATAAATTTAAAATAGTCTAGTCCTGTGGCCCACCCTCTAGTTAAAAAATTTCAAAACCTGCCGTTGCTTTAGCTTCACTCTTCAAAAGAATGAAGAAATCGCCTTTGGAATGCCCTTAAGGAGAATAATAAAATCTTATGTTTTGTTTGTTTGCTCAGAGTGTTTGTGTTACTTCTTCTACTTCTACATCTTCTTACATTTCTTCTATTACTTGAATATTGCCTTGGGTAAGGACAAATGCTGCTGCCTATACCGATGGCACACGCTTTGCTATTTATTGCCTTTACTACGAGTACATAGATACAAACAAACAAATAAACATACATGAACAAATGCCTATTTTCGTTCGTATAAAATATTTCAACACTTTACGCTTGCACCTAAATAGACTTCTTTTTTGAATTTATGTATGTAAGCATTTGTTGGTGACTGTTTGAGGGTGAGCAGCGTTGGCCTTTGAATGGAAAATTTGTATATAATTTTAGATGTACTTTAGTGCAGGTGTACTTGATAGTAAATACATAAATATTAGACGGTCCCAAAGAAAAAAAATGTTGTTGACTTAAACGCCCTAATTTCAATAATTATGCTTGAAAATGTATCCTTTCCCTACGTTTCAAAGGATCTTAGCCCTAACCTGGCTATAGTTAGTTGTAATGAATAGATACAATTTATTTGAACTTTTTTGACTTGAATGCCTAAATGTTACTCATGCGCCGTGCATGGTCTATAAAAAGGCAAAATTTCAGGATATACACAATGATTTAGGCTAGAAAACAGTCTCGCCTACTAAAATGCTTTTGTAATTGAAATTTCCTTATATCGTAAATACTTTTTTTTTTCAATATGCTTGTAGAAGATTCTGTTGTCCATATAAATATTCCAAGGTGGAGGACACAAAATTTTAACTTTTGTTCATTTTTATAGCGTTTATGAACTTTTGTTCTAAATGTGTATAAGCTGCCTAAAACTTAAACTAAAATTTTGTAGTGGTTATTGTTATCCTAGAACAATAAAACTTCCCACATTTGTTATTTAGGGTAAAACCCATCAATCAAATCTCGTATAATAAAATTTCGAACCTTATTTTTTCCATACGTTTTTTGCGCGTTCTAATAAATTTGGACAAATTCACAAGCGCTTGATCTTTTTGGTAAGAAGGTCCCCAGGTCAAGAAAAGGATCGGGTATTATTAAAAATATCTTGAAAATATTTTCGAAAAATCTCAAAACCTGCAGAAGGTGTTTAAAATAACCACCTCCCTGTAATAGTATTTACCCAGCCTTGGCCACCACATGATAATAGCCCTTAAGGTCCCTTAAAAAGGACGTACATGCAGGACTCTGGTGCTATGTCTGCTGTTGTTCGCGGCTTGGCTTCGTGTTTGTTGAGCAGGGCATAGTCAGGTGGCTCTGTTCTATTTCTGTGCCACAGCATGGTGACTTATGATCACCGGTGAAGTTAGACTGTACGTTCCAACAACTTTTCCTTGTTAATTTTAGAGTTAAAGTCGCCAAGGAGGGTTATGGTGAGAGCGCTAATTAAAATAGGCACATATGCGTGGTACTTGAAAAGCCTGATCTTGATGCTGTTGAAGGCGGAACGCTCTCTCTCTATCTGACTATAGTTGTCCTTATGAATAAATGCCTTGTCCCACCCTTCCCATTTCCTTTTGTGGGTGTTTCCTGCCTTTGAATTAACGAGGACGGTAAACAGCCAGTTTTCCTCAAACGAGACAGTAAAGTCATAGTCCTAACAGCTTTACTATGGTCGTCATAAGAAAAAAGACAAGGGAAACTGGTCCTTTGAACTAAGATCTCGTGCGACACGACTTAACGGTCTCCAATCGGGAACAAAATTTTTACAACTGCGGGCTTCGGCTGATAGCATATGTACCCAAGATTAGTATGTCCACTTCCATTTCAGGGTCAACCAAACCTTCCCCTCGGCAGACGGTGAAGTACCACAAGGCGCCTGTATCGGAGCATGCCGAGTTCATATCCCGTAAAAGGTTTTCAATATTATTATAAGCCTATTATGTCCCTCTACTTCAAGAAGAATACAAATAAATATAGTTCAAAAAAAATAAAACTCACGCTTTTAGAGTGTAATGAACTAAAAAGTTGAAAATAATTTTAAAACCCCTACACAGTAGTATTGTGGAAAAAGCGGGGTCCGCTTTGTTCCATAATCTTCGTTTTTTATTGAATTTATTTTTACCTTTTTAGTGCTATATTCTTTAAAAGCGTGTGTTTTCGCTTTTTAACCTATATTTATTTTTTACTTTTTAGTTAAATGTGTTATGAAGTAATCGATAAATATATCGAAGTATACCGCAGTGCAAACGAAACCTCTGGGCCTCCACTTTCGTTTGATACCCACATTGTAGGCAATTTTCAATATTATTGTACAATCTTATTTTCACCGATAACTCAGTTATCGATAAATTTATCGAAATATGTCGATGTCCAAATGAAACCTGGGGCGTTCCCCTTTCGTTTGATACCAATATTTTAGGGACATTTTACGGTTTTTGGGCCACTGGAGCTTAAACCGAAAGGGAGTTACATACATACAAGCAAGCGAACAAACAAACATTCAAGTGAACCTAATAAAAGCGTGGTAAAAAATAATCGAAAAATAAAATAAAAATAAATAAGATAAAATAAAATAAAACTAAATAAACAAAATAAATTTTATAAAATTTTGTAAATTGAAATAAGATGAAATAAAATAAGAAAAAAAAATAAAGCATACACCTCTTTTATGAATAAATAAATAAAAACAAAGTAAAATGGAATATAATAAATAAACGGTTGAAAACTTAAAGGTTACTGCACAAAACCTCATATGAAGCGTTTTTGCAAATCATTACAAAATTTTTAACCCAATTTCATTTTTTCCATATCTCTGGCCTTTATTGTCGGATTTGAAAGTGTGATTCAAAACTTTTCTTGTTGCGGGAAGGTAGGTTGTGTTTTGGTTCGGGATCCACTTAATAAATCGAAATAGATTTACAATTTTTGACGGGTGGTACATTAAGCTGGTAGCAGCTGAGATCTGGTGGGTAAGTACCTTAATGGAGCCTATGAAGTCAATGAACTTTGGTAGGAAAACCCATCTTCAAGACAAACAAATTGGTGAATACCACTTTAAAATCGTACAATAAAAAAATCTTTACTAATGTTGTATCGCTTTCTATAAACAAATTTTAGATTTTTTTGTTTTGTTTCCACCTATTCTTGATTAATCAGAAATGTTTTGAGTTTATTAACGATTGGGCATTAGAACTTACTTATCACTTGGGCTTTACTATATATACCTTAAAGCACTTCAAAAATATGTTTATTTTTTTTTATTTATATTTTGTTATTTCTATTTTTATTATATTCTTTTATTAGGTACTATAATTTTTTTTTCTCTAGCCCATAAACACATTTATTTATTATTCCATTGTTGGGCGCTGTTTATATTTAGATTTTGTCTATTAATCATTTTTCCAGCGCTGTTATGTTGTTAGCTTCAGCTGTTTTGGTTGTCAATTGATGTTGTTGTTTTTGTTTTTGTTTTTATTTGTTTGTGTTGCTCTTTCGTGGCATGTCGCTGGTGATGTTAGTGGTACTGGGTGGTTGTTTGGTTGTTGGGTTGGTTGGTGCGATGCGTCTTGTCGTTTGATATGTCAAGGTTAAGTAGCCTCAAATTCACACGGAATAACAGCGCACAAGCCAAAGTTTTTTCTTTAGGTGTACTCATTAAACGCTTTTTAAGATATTTTTATTTTATTCTTCTGCAGAACACATTTTCATACAATGATATATGGATACTCATTACGTTTTCCAACACTTTTCACAAATAATTTGTTTTTCACTTTAGCATTTAAAGAATTTTCTTGCAAAACCCCTACGCACACACACACATATACACATACATAGCTATTCAACGGCACTGAAATTGTTTGGCCGTTTGTGTAGTGCGTGTGTTTGCGCTGCAAAATTTTCCAGCAGATTTTTCACTTGCAAATTTTTCATATCTAAATAAATAAGTTTTCTTTCTAATTAAACAGTTGCAAATCTCAGCACGCTTTTCGCGAGTTTTTGGGGTATCTACTGAATACAAATAAAAAAATATTTTTTCACTTCCAACGAACCGCTACGCCTCAGTACTTTTTCACATTCAATACAATTCGGCCGCATCCGTTCACAGTGTGTGCCGTTCGTTTGAGCGTAGCAATTTTTGTCGCTTTGACTTGCTGCGTTCACTGCTCTTCGGCTGCTTGGCTGCGCACAAAACAGCAGCCCACTCGCAGAGCGTCTATCATCATGCTCGGCTGCGTATATGTAAACACAGCTGCAAAGCGTGTGCCTTCTTGTGCGTGTAAGTGTTTGTGCATCTGTTTGAATGAATTGAGAATTCTTAATGGCGCACGCAATTTTCCCACAGTCAACGTTACTGCGGCGTTTCAATATTTTTACTCATTTGTTTTATTGAGGTTGGTTCGTTTTAGCAGCATCTCTCAGTTTATTTCCTACGGGATGCTGTGGTAATAGAACATTGCAAAATTTCCCACCATTTTTTTATACATTTTCCATTGCATCTTTGATGGCTGGAAATTTCCATATAAAATGTCCATATGTTGCAGTGCTTGTGGGCGAATATTTATAGTTGTCAGTTACTACTGAGCTTTTTTTGACATTTGCTTTCATCTGACATGTTTATAATAACAAAAGTCAGTTTAAATTGACGTGAAGATGAGATGCGAATTAATCACATTAAATGATATGTAGATGTATCAAAAATTAGGATATGGTAGTTGTAATAGCGTAGATTGTTTGGATATTATACATTAGGGTGCTGTTATTTTTTTTTTCTTATTTTCACAAGGGGGGTTTCCCCATTTTACACTTTTGAAGCGACCTAGTAGAGATTGTTCATCTGGTCGAGTTATACACGAAACGCCCTTTAAAAGATTTGTAACACACCCCAAAATCTGTTTTCGCTGGAAAAAAATCAATAAAAATTCTCAACCGATTTCAAAATTCTCAATGGTTTTGGATAAAAAATTGTTGACACTTTCGAAATATTCATAGTGTTTCGTTCATTTGAAAAAAGTATGATATTTTATTTAAGCCAGAAGTTGAAATTTTTCGAAATTTTTGGAAATTTCATCCGATTTTCCGGCCTTGATGTCATTTTTTTGGGACTAATTGACAATGAATGATATTTTTTGGTTATATATCATCGAGAGGCAACTACTACTTAACTATTCCAATTTTATTTTTTTTTCAAGATATGCAGCATAAACCAAAATCTAATATTTTGGTCCCAAGCGCCCTACAGGAGTACGTAATTAGGCGGGTCGATTTCAAAATCGCCCAAGTGGCAGGGAAAATCGTATTTTAGGGATCAAAATGAAATACTTTGCCGAAGAAAGCATGCCTCTAAAACCAATTCTTTTTACGTTTGACCTTGAGCGCCAAAGTTTGAAAAATCCTAAGACAACCCATTTAGAGTGCCTAAATCGTGCCCAAATATATGACCGACCCCCACTAACTTTGAAGGGCTGACCCGCCCATGCCAGTGGCACACCCCCTAAAACCCCACCTCGGGGGCTCCGCATACAAACATTTAAACAAACTAGAGTTCGCCCAGTGGTTGAAATTCAACCACAAAACCTTATTTTATTTTCCTACCTTTTTGCTATTTCTTAAATTTTCCTTTCTTTTCCATATTTTGTATATTTTTGGTTTCTATACATTCCTATTCCTTTTCCTCCCTCTTTACATCATTCAGTAATATAGTTTCAGTGTTGATAATTATTTATTCTTCTTAGGTCGTCTTCATACGTATTTCTTTCCTTTCCTTTCCTTAGCATTAATTTGCTTTTATTTCCTTTCCTTTCCTCTCCTTTCATCTCAATTTATTCTCTTTGCTTTTCTTTCCTTCTCTTCCCTTTTATTTCCTTTCCTTATCTTCTCCTTTCTTTTCCTTTTCTTTCCTTTTCTCTTCTTTCCTTTTCTTTCCTTTTCTCTTCTTTCCTTTTCTTTCCTTTTCTCTTCTTTCATTTCATTTTATTTCCCTTCTTTCTTTCTTTCTTTTCTCTGTTCTTTTTCTATCTTTTCGTTTCTTTTATATTCTTACCTGATCCTTCTTTCCATTTCCATTACATTCCTTTTTTCCTTTTCTTTCCTTTCCTTTCGTTTCCGTTGCTTTAGTTTCCTTTCATTTTATTCATTTTTTTTTCATTTCATTTCTTTTATTTTATTTTTTTATTACCTTTATTTTCTTTCACTTTTTTTCTTAAATTTCCCTTCCTGTCATTTCGTTTCCTTACCTTTCCTTTCCTACCGTTTCCTTATTTTCTTTTGTTCCTTTCCGCAACTCCTTTGCTTTTCTTTTTCTTTCATTCATTTCCTTAACTTATTTTTTTTAGCTTTTCATTACCTTTCCTTTAGTTTTCTTTCTTTTTATTTTCATTTATTTTCCATACCTTCTTCCACGCTACCTTTTCTTTCCCTTCTTTTTTTCTTCTTTCCTTTCTTTGTCTTTCTCCTTTTGCTTCTCTTTTCCACTGCTTTACCTACATTACATTTCCTTTCTTTCCTTCCTATTTTCTTTTCCATTCCTTTCCTTTCCCTTTGATTTTTCTGTCATATTTTCCGTTCCTTACCTTAACTTACCTTAATTTTCCTTTTATCCATCCCTTTCCTTTCCTATTATTTTCTTAATTTAATATTTTATTTATTTCATTTTGTTTCATTTTTATTTATTTTATATTATTCCCTTTCCTTTCATTTCCAACAAATTTTATTTTTTTACTTTCAATCACTTTTCTATTTCTGATTTTACCTTTTTTTAATTTTATCAATTTTCCATTTGATTGTATTTCACTAAGTCTAGCCACGAAGGGCCTTGTGCATGATCTAGCTTATTTGTGCTTTTTTTTTTAAAGCATTTGCTTCTCTGAATCCCCACGCACAGATTTTGTTTTTGTAAACACTGTTTGTACCTAAGCTCAAGAAAGTTGACGCGCTGGCTCATGTTATTTTATATACCTTAGAATTGTGGTTATTGCAAAAAAGGGAGGAACCAGTTATGTTTGCGCATTTATATATAATAGATAACGATTTTTGGCAATTTTATGAAAAAAATCAGTGAAATAGCCATTTTAGTTTTTTTTTTTAAAGTTCTTAAGAGAAAAATGAACTCCAAAAAGAAAAAAAATAGTCATTTAGGTATAATTAGTTAGTATAATTAAGTAGTGAATAACTCTCGATGACGTTTGCCCAATAAAGTTCAGTCATTGTCAATTAATGGAAAAAATGACGTCGAAACCGGAAAAACCAAAAAAATTTTCAAAAAAGTCAACTTCTCGCGTGAAAAACATTATTAAAACATAATTAATTTGGAAAAAATACCAAGATATTCATGTATATGGGTGAATTGGCACTGGTATGTATAGGCAGGTTTTTGATATCGGTAATATTGTGTTTTTTTTCATTTCATTTCATTTCAAAATTCTTTTCGGCAATCATACAAAAGCGATGGACGCAAGCGATACCTTGTTCGAAAGGAAATTAAAATACGCTTCCAACGACGTATAATATGTAGGGGTGGACTAAACAGATTGGTATATCGAAATAAAACTATACTACATTTAGACCCTAATTAGCACTTTTCAAAGAGGGATATCTTGTAAAATGAATTTCTGGGGTGTCCCCTATCCACGTTTTGGTTGATATCTCAGAAACAGTTCATCCTTAAATATTTTTTCAGTACTCTTGTTTGACTACAATATTTTAAGGGAAGAACAATAATTTTAACAGACATTAAGTGCATTTCCTGAAGAAAAAAAACACACCTGTTGGAGGAAATTTAGCGAAGATATGCATGATGCTACATAAGCTATACATAATTACTGGAAGTTCAAATTGTGCCGGCTACAAAATTTTGGGCTACTTGCAGGGATCTACCCTTCATGTTCTGTTTTGAGAATGCAATTTTCTTAGATTTTTTTGTATATTATTTTAATCTTAACATTTTTTGATTATAAACAATTGTAGTTGATGTATTTGTAAGCGTTTTACGTTGCACAGATAAATTAATGCATATAGAAAATATTTTATTAGTGTTTTTGATATTTGCTACTCGTGAAATTCATACATTTAGTTAGCAGACGGAATTCCGCCTAAAAATATTTTATTTTATATTTTGTGTGGTTTGTCGATAAATTCACAAAATTTTTTGGCACAAACCTTTCATTTACTTGGTGAGGTCAATGATATGATGACTTTGAAATTTTTTGTACAAAATGTGCGGAAGTGTAGAAATTACTTTGTGTTATGGTTATTTATAGATCATTACTAAGCAGGGACATAGAATAATTATAATTGTTTTTTACTCATTTCTTTATAAATACGTCATATATCCTGAACTTTGCGGAATTGCAACTTATAGGCGCATAATCATAGTCAACTTAAAGTATGCGTTACATAAAATTAGAGCATACTTTAAAGAAAAGTATACTTCATCTTATTCAAAGCCGCTGCTAAATATACTGAGGTTGAAAAAATCTCTCATATATAGTGTTTTGTTTTTTAGATTTTGCTAAATATTGGTATAAATAATAAATAATAATCTTACTTAAAAAAAAAAATAATTTTATTTTTCATACTGTGACATTTTTTTTAAATATCAACAACTGCTTCAAACAAATAGAAAAAAAACGACACCGAGCAGTCCTATTTGGCTCAAACGAGAGCCACAGATGCCTATAAAAGTGGTATATGACTAACGGAAGAGTCATTTATGACTCATGAAGGAGTCATTTATGGCTCATAAAAGAGTCAATGATGACTCATGAAAGAGTCATTTATGACTCATGAAAGAGTCATTAATGGCATCTGGAAGAGTCATTTATAACTTTTGGTAGAGTCATTTACTATTCATGGAAGAGTCATTCATTACTCAAGGAAAAGTCATTTATGACTCATGGAAGTCATTTATGGCTCATTTTGCATTATTTAGTTTTGTTTAATTTAATTTATTTTTGTAATATTTTATTTCATCTCATTTCATTTTATTTTTTATTATTTTTTTATTCTACCTTAACGATTTTCACTGTTTGATCCCAGTACAGCCTGTGTGAATTTAACTTCCGCTCATACCGAAATTATCGGAACTATCGATTATATGGGGGCGATGTGTTATATTGGTCCAATCTCATTGATTTTTAACATCGACATTCCACATTCTAAAACAGCAATAGCAATAGAAATTTCACGTTCCTACCTATATAATTACAGGAGTTATCTACCAAAATCCATTTATCGGAACAATCGATTGTATGGGGGCTATGTGAAATATTTATCCCATCTCGATGGTTTTTAACATCGATATTTCACATATAAAAATAGTGATACTTCCAAAATTTCACGTTCCTACGTGTTTAATTACAGGAGTTATAGACCAAAATCCGTTTATCGGAATAATCGATTGTATGGGAGCTATGTGAAATATATATCCCATCTCAATGATTTTCAACATCGATATTTCGTATATAAAAATAGCAATACTTACAAAATTTCACGTTCCTTCCGCTTTAATTACAGGAGTTATAGCCCAAAATCCGTTTATCGGAACAATCGATTGTATGGGGGCTATGTGAAATATTTATCCCATCTCAATGATTTTCAACATCGATATTTTGCATATAAAAATAGCGATTCTTCCAAAATTTCACGTTTCTACGTGTTTAATTACAGGAGTTATAGCCCAAAATCCGTTTATCGGAATAATCGGTTGTACGGGAGCTATATGTAATATCGGTCCGATCTTGCTGGTTCCGACAAATGATTCCTATATTGGAAAATGGTGGCCGCATACAAAATTTCAGGAAAATATCTCAAAAACTGAGGGACTAGTTTGCGTTCAAACAGACTGACAGACAGACAGACAGACGGACAGACGGACATGGCTAAATCAACTCATCTTGTCATCCTGATCATTTCGGTATACTTATTGATGGGTCTATCTCTTCTTCTTCTCATACTTACAAACATCGGACCAAAGTTATAATACCATTTCATGTTCATGGAAGGTATACAAATATTAGTGAAATCGGTCCATCCGTTCAGGCGTGATGTGATCACCTAGGGAAATGGGCATTCATTTTTAAAATGTTTTTATTAGGTCGCTTTCGCCGTTCTTGTGCCCGGATTTTTGCATTCCATTTTGAACCCACTTCCTGTTGTGCTAGGGTCTTGAAATTTTCAATGCAATATTATGAAAAAAAAAAAAAAAAAATCCGATAGGTGGCGCGTGGGTAGCTATATTTTCAAAAATCGCATTTTGTGGTCCGATTTGGCTGAAATTCGGAACGTATGTATATTACTACTATGAAAAGAAATATTTTCCTTCAAAAGATTCCGCTAGGTGGAACTGAGATCGCGTAAGCTGATATTTAGCGTGTGTATTACTTAATCAATTTCCAAATGTCCAAAAAAAAATTGGACCCGCTAGGTGGCGCGTGAGTCGCTCTATTTAAGAAATGCGAAGGTCTGTTTTCGGTGTCGATTAATTCGTTTTGAGGTAGAATCTTGAAATTTTCATCACCGTTTAGTTTTTTGCCGCCACGCAATATAACAAAAAAATAATTCCGATAGGTGGCGCACTGGTAGAGATATTTGGAAAGTTTCATTTCCAGAGATTTTGCTTCGAATTTTGAACTTCCCGTTGAGCTGGGGTTTTGAAATTTTCACCATCGTTCAGGTTTCGTTGATAATGCATCATACCTGTTAAGTTTTGATTACTAATCGTAATGATTAGTAATCTGATTACTTTGTATTTGATAGTGAAATAATTGATTACATTACGATTATCTTGGTCCCAACTAGATTACGTAATGATTACGATTATAAAGAATCAAAAAATAATCAGGATTACTCTAGATTACTGAAAAGAATCAAACATAATCAAAAATAATCAAAAAGAGTCGCGGAAAAGAATCAATTATTTATTTTGATTATTTTTGATTCTTTTCAGTAATGATTATTTTTTGATTCTTTATAATCGTAATCATTACGTAATCCCAATTTTCAAACGTACAATAAATAATCATTATTTACAATTTTTTTTAGAAAATAATCTAACCGATTACTAATCGTAATCATTATTTAACAGCTATGCAATACATTATACGAAAAAAACCAATCCAAAATATTGCTTTGATTGCAAAAGTCTCCTTTATCGGCCTATCTTCTTTATTGCTATCTGAATATTTCGTAAACAAGCTATAATGCACATGCTATAATGCGTTTTCAGAGCCATCTGCATATCAATAGCATCGAAATTTCGAATATTTGGATTTCACTTACATACATCTAGGCGCAGTGACCATTGTACAGAGAAAGATGATGTATTTTATATTGCTTAAAAAAGAATAATTTTATTCATGCAATCATAGAAACGCGGCGTAAAGCGTGTAAACGTAGAAAATTACCAAATGCGTAAATGAACTGTCAAAGTTTTCAGGGAGCGAAGTTTACACAAATTCGGTAAACTTCCACGAGGAGTTTAGTGTGTAAACACCTCGAAAATTTAACCAATTCGATGACGCTGTTCGACATGCAGTTTTTCAAAGCAGTCAAGGCACACTAGACAAAAATAGAAGAATATGCTAAAATATGGGTAAAAAATTACTTTTTTAATGGGAATTTCAAAATAAAAAGTATTCACATAAATGTACACTGAACCAAAAACGTACATGTTATTTACGAACAAAGTTTCATAGAAGTTCACGAAATCTTACTCGCTAGCTAATGGATGTGAAGGAGAGAGTTTTTAATGTTTACAAACATATCAGCGCCCAACATGTGCAGCACCACAAAACGTAGAAAAATGTGCAAGCTAATATTGAAAGCTTCAATGTTGCAGTGCTGCATTTAGTTAAAGTTTTGGAAATTCCAGTATGAAAATATCTACCAGACAAAACAGATTACTTGCGATGTTATTCCATTTACATGCATAAATTTTACAAGTGATGCTGCTGCAAAAGCTCATAATAAGTGCTTTAAGCTCGTAAAGCAGCATTGCAAAGGGCCAATAGCTTTTGTGTTGCGCTGGTTCAAAGCAGTGAGAAAGAAAGGATGTAAAAGAGAGTGAGAAAGCAATGAAGCTGTCACCACGGTAACAGGCTGCGAGCTACAAGTGGTGAGCTTTTAATAGGAATTGAGTAATTTTGGAGGATACTTCCAATTAGATATGGTTGCCAGACTTTATTGTTTGAGCACCAAGAAAAAAGTTTCTCAATCCATTGCAGTTTTGTTAACCTCACCTATTCTTAAGAGAATTTTTAAGAGATTGTGGGGTAACTTTGAAAAAATTACTTAAAAGTATCAAAGTAAGTTAAAGAAAATTACCACAAGCATCCGAATCCAATGGCTATATACTAAGTAATTGCCAATTAATATCATCGTAGCGTATCATAATTTCAGTGAAAATCAAGGTCATTTCAAATATGTCTCAAGTTATTTACTAATTTGAGATTGGGGAAAATATTTTTCTAGATTTGAGACAGCAAATCGGATACAATTGATAAAAAACGTTTAGAATTTTTGAGGCTGTGAGTTTTAGACTTTGAAATGTTTTCTCAATCATTCTTTTGGGTGGCAAGAGCGTACAAGTCAAGAGGATTGCATGATAGTTCTCAGAACCAATCAAAATCAAGGTTATACACATATAAGTTAAATGTAGACTACAAATCATGACCGATTTGAACTTGATAACTTTAGTTTCAGGACAACTAAATTTGGGTAGATGGATTTTAGTGTATACATTTTTACGTCTGAAATAATTTTTTTGATATAAAAAAATAATTTTTTCTGACTTATCAATGCATAAGATACTTGTTGTTGTTGTTGTTGTTAACAACAAAACACTCCCCGAAGGTTTTGGGGAGTGATGCCGAAGTTGACAGTCCTTGGCCGGATATGACCCCGGTACGCTGCGGTACTCCCTTGCGGTACTGCCCGACTGTCGTGGTAGCGATTTGGTATGACCAGTGGCAGTGGCGTGCCTTCCATATAAGCCGAAAAGCCCGGCTTGCCTAGCTAATCCTCTATGAGCTACAATATGTTTCAAAAATGTATCGTAACAATTTCTTTAACGTTTACATTTGGTTTCACTAACTGCCAATAGCATAAACATATAAATAAAGCTCTTCCTGCCATCTGTCGGCTGATAGCAAAACAATTAACATAATGCATATGATGGCATCTCTTACTTGCTTACTTAAAATAGCCTTTAACCGCCTAGGCGATGATTGCCATCTCGCTTTTACTTATTGGCTTTTACCTGGCTTGCAAATCCCTTACTAAAATGTCTTTTTGAAGCTACAGTTTTTTTGAATTTAGAAGAAATTTTGTATGCAACTACGAAGCCAGCTTCGTGCTGTTGTTACTATAAGCTTTAAAAGCCAAACTGGATATGTATATACATATCTACAATGTTAATGTGCAAAGAGCTCTACTCAAAAATTATTGGCGCATATTTTAAAGTAGAAAAAAAGAATTCAATAGTGGTGATTGCTGTAATATTTTTTTTTTTTGCTAGGCATTATAAAATATAAAAAATATTTTTTAGGTTTCTTAGGTCCACTTGCACGACGCCGAGTTATCTTTTTAGCTCAGAGTTAATTTGACATTAACTCTGAGTTAAAAATATAAATTTTCGTTGTGCAAGTGAGCCTTGGCTTCCGCGATGTATGTAAATGGGAAATAGTTCCCTTGGATTGGAAAAGCTTAAAAAATCTGCAAAACAATAACTTGCCTATTGAAGAAACCTAAATGTTTAAGTTTTTCCCCGTGTGCAAAAGTCGATAAATATCTATCCTGAACTCTTCTTCTTCGTCTGAAATGTTCTTTGGCAGCAGTATGTGCTTTTGTTGGGGTTATAAGGATTGGGGCTTGCCTTGATTGAAACACGTAGGCACGCCACTGACCAGTGGAACCTTCTAGGTAATGGCATCCCTCCATTCATGAGGAAGGAGAAGATGGGTAATGAGAGGTGAGAGGCATCATACACTGAGAGAAATGCATTGAATGTTGTGACAATATCACTATTGATAGCGCCGAGTTTCATGCAACATTCATTCAGAATGTGCGAGTTATCAAATATTATTTGCTCCCAATAAAAAGTAAAATGACATGTCAACCATTTCGATATGATGTACTATTTTTTATATTTATGGATAGAATACTAATATATTTGAACGGCATGTCAATATCTATGGTCGTGATATGAATTTCTATAGTCGGTATATCCATATCCATATTTACTGCATAGTAATAATGGTAGAGACAGCGTATTAATATATATGGACGAAATGTAAATTTTTCTGGGACGCATAATCATAATAGTTCAACAATTTTTACTATGGATTTTCTAACAATATTTCAACTTGTTGGAGCGGTTTTTTTAAATTCAAAATTTTTTGAATTTCATATGATTGAACATTTTTCTAAAAATTGTATAGTATGCCGTAGCCGAATGGTAGAATACTGGGCTAACGTGCCAGAGGAGCATGGTTCGAGTCTCACTGAAACCAGATGTCAAATTATTAAAAATTTTGTTTTTTTAAACTATTTAGAATTTATCAATAGTCTATATGGATACCATTTCAATAGTGATTTATCAAAAAAGTATTGATGAAACATCCATATTCATTGATGGGACAGAAATATCAATTTTTATTTAATGTGATATCAATAATTATGGATGTTCGATCCATAGATTTCCCTCCGTGTATCCATCGAGTTAGCACGTCAGTTACCTATGTGCATATTAGTCGCCTCTACGACCGGTATGCCTACCTCGGGCATATTTTAAACCCCTAAACCGCAGGGGTAGCATAAGATACTTCATTCATCATACCTAGTCTAGAAAAAAGTCGAAGCAAAGGAGCCACTAATATTAGTAGGAAAGATAGAGTGGGAAAGTATTTAATGAAAATTTCAAAGTCAAGACGCAAATAGCAAGTTTATATGTTTCAGAACACATTTTCCTGTCCTACTTTTGAGAATTTACTTTAAATGTTTGCCATTCCCTTTCGCGCAATTAAACTAAGAACCCTACAGCGAAATCAACTAGTTGAAAACTACTTTACAACTAGTTGGTGCACCGGGCCCAACTAGTCAGCGTTCTGTCTTTTTTCCATATAAGCAACTGGTATTTTTTATGTGTTGATGTCCTACGAAATGTCAATTGCCAGATTTCGGCCAGAACATATCAGACATCACCTAGTCATGATATACTAGAATTATACTAGTTGTAAAATACCACTTCCATACTAGTTTAACCTGGACTAGTATAATTTCCATAAAATGAACTAATCGCCCTACTAGTCCAAAAAGCACTGAACCTGGACTAGTATGATTTTAACCAAAGTTTTCCTGACTTACCCTTTATTTTATCATTTGCCATTATTTTCATGATGAAAATGATAAAATAAAGGGTAAGTCAGGAAACCTTTGGTTAAAATTTCATGTCTATTCCTGAGAAACCAGCGACTATTTGTATTTACCCTATCACGAAAAAGGATCTATGAATTTTAAGAGAAAAAATAAGCAAACAAAACGAATGAATTTTGTATTTTTTAACTGGTATGATTTTATCCAGAAAAATCTAGTTGTATACTAGTATGGAATGGATATTTCCTGACTAGTATGGGATCAGCCAGAAAAATCTAGTGGTATACTACTTAGTATGAAATGGATATTTCCTGACTAGTAAGAGTTATGCCAGAAAATTATAGCTTTATGCTACACGGAGGGAAATCTATGGATGGAAGATCCATAATTATTGATATCACATTAAATAAAAATTGATAATCCTGTCCCATCAATGAATATGGATGGTTTCATCACTGCTTTTTTGATAAATCACTATTGAAATGGTATCCATATAAACTATTGATAAATTCTAAATAGTTTAAAAAAACGAACCCTGCTCCTTTGGCACGTTAGCCCAGTATTCTACCATTCGGCTGCGGCATTTTATAAATTTTTTAGAAAAATGTTCAATCATAAGAAATTCAAAAAATTTTGAATTAAAAAAAAAACGCTCCAACAAGTTGTAATATTGTTAGAAAATCCATAGTAAAAATTGTTGAACTATTATGATTATGCGTCCAAGAAAAATTTACATTTCGTCCATATATATTAATACGCTGTCTCTTCCATTATTACTATGCAGTAAATATGGATATGGATATACCGACAATAGAAATTCATATCACGACCATAGATATTGACGTGTCGTTCAAATATATTAGCATTCTATCCATAAATATAGAAAATAGTACATCATTTCGAAATGGATGACATGTCATTTTACTTTTTATTGGGAGCAAATAATATTTGATAACTCTCTCATTCTGAATGAATATTGCATCAAACTCGTCGCTATCAATAGCGATATTGTCACAACATTCAATGCATTTCTCTCAGTGTAGTATTTTTCTGACTAGTTTGAGATTTCGCTGCAGGGAAGGTAGTGGCAAAACAAATCAAACACGGAGCCGACAGTGCACCGGTTCGTATAAATGTCAGACGTTTGCGTACAATAAAAATTCTCTGTATATGTGCACATGAAGTAAAGTTGCATAATATTGTGGCATATATAAATTGGCGCTCTTTTGACAGAAGCATTTATGTGCACATAATGTTTTGAGTTAATGGCTACACTTGGTTTTCCATTGAATGGTCTCCGTTTAACTAAAACCTTGAGTACCAGATGTTAAAGAAAACATAAATAATTTGAAATCTTAGTTAGGTGAATATACCAAAACATACTAGAATTAAGAAAGCGTTTGAAGTTAAAATTTGCCTACGCAACATTTAAGTTTCTGGCAAGAAAGCATATCCTCGCTCGCACGCATAATATTCTGTTACCGCACAACTTGTGATTATGTAAAATGATTATGATGCTTGAGCTCAGTGTTGTTGCCACTGCGCTGCACATTTCTGATGACGAAGGTGCTGACCCAAAAGTCAAATGCTTAGAATGTTTTGCCTGAGTGCGTTCATTGCCACATGATAACGTCTTCTAAGACATTCAACGATACGAAAATGCAGGTACGTTGCATCTGTTAAAATTTAAGAAGAAACATGTAATGTTTTTGTTATTACAGCAGCATATTAGCCAGTTTAGACTATACTTCCATTCTCAAAATAAATGTCAAATTTAGGACTGAAAGTTTAAATATTTTTTGTACTATTTTGTAAAACTGGCATGAAAATTCGCATTTAATTTGCGACGGTAAAAAAATTGAAAATTCCGCTGGCAAAATGAAATTCGATCGTTTTCACATGCATCATTTGATATGACAACGTGTTGCCCAAAATGACTACAAACGCAATTACCACAATATGACAGCCGTTTTCATTGGTTTGACAACATTTGATGTCATATTTTATCCTAATGAAAACCAGCCATAAAAATGATTATACTACCCATTATATATGTATCATAATAATATTTTATACATACGTTGTTATGGAGCCATCGACTTTTTTTACTAAGAATCGATCACTTACCTGGAATGAAAAAAAGAAAGAATTAAAATTAATAGGTTTGTTTACTGACCCAAAAAAAGTTCAGAGCAGGTTAGAGCAGAGCCGAGCAGGGCAGCTGTCAAAATAGAAATAGAGCAACTCAGAGCAGAAATGCCATGAAACACTTTAATCTCGATAGTTTCTTTTTATTTGGTTTTTTTTGTTTAAATCTTCAAAATTAATGCAAATTCACGTATGCAAAAACATTGATTTTCTTGCAAGCTAATTTTTTTGAAGTTTTCAAAAATTTATTTTTTCCTGACTGACAATTGCTTCTCAGCTCTAACTTACTCCATAAAAAAAGCTAGAGCAGAAATTTGTGATCTGGATTACTCTAGTTTTGTTTTGAGCGTACTCATGAAACAAAAGATAGAGCAACCTAGAGCAAGAAAAGTGTTCGTTAAACACAATTTTGTGAAATATCCCAATCTGGCGTAAGCTAGAGCAGCCCAATAAACAAACCTAATGAATAACGAAATTGGTAAAAAGTTTCACAAAATGTGTAGGTACAAAAAGCAGATAACTACAGTGCTTTCTAACAAATTTAAGTTGCTTGTTTCAAGATAAGCACTTTTTAGGGATAAATGGGCGATAACTTGTTATTATAATGAAAAAAAATAAAATTGTAATAAATAAAAGAAATGTTTTGCAATAATTTTTACTTTCATTTTAATTTTTTTTACTTTTATTTTAAAACAGGATCCAGCAACATTGGAAGTGAGGGTGTATTCGTGAAAGAGCGGTCATCGCATAGTTAGTGAGGCCAAGCAAAGAGTGTATTAATCAGTGTGAATTTGGTTCTCAGGTTTTCGGACAATTATCCCACTAGGTGCCTAGTCCTGGTGTAAATTTTGTTCTCAGATTTTCGGACTATTGTCCCAGTAGGTGCCCAGGCCTGTTTTAAAATGATTAAAGAAAAAAATTATAAACCTTATAACCCTTTCCGACCGTGTACGCACAATTGTGCGTGTAAGTTTAAATCCTAATATTTCCGAAAATATCTGCGCTAGTGCAATTTAACCTGATACACATAATTGTGCGGGCTATTTTCTTAATAAAAACACAACAAACAGTTATTGGTGTCCGTTATTTTTCTCGAATTTCGCTATTTTGATGTTGCATTTTAATCATTTGCAAAAATGAGTCGAAAGAGTAAGTTAAACAAATTGTTTAAATTATACAGGACGTGAAATTTATATAAAAAAAGGTGTTATGATAATAATAACAAAAGAAGTTTTAATTGAAAAGTGAAATTAAGTGTGTTTTTGTGATGTGAATTTTTGTACAGCCAGTTTAGTTTGAAGTGACACAATTGTGCGTGTTAGGACTTGTTTAACAAAATATTTTTGTTTGTTTTTTAATTTTCAATCAGGGCAATTGACTGAAGACGAAATTTTGGGTGCACTATTAGAGTCGGATTTGGAGGACTTTAGTAGCGATGATGATCTGGGAGATGCTACTTGGGAGTTACCTGGCGCGCACAGTGAATCTGAAAATGATGAAGGTGATGACAGTGACGAAGGGCATGAAGAAGGTACTGCGGAACCATCAAATGAGAGTGAAAACAGCAATCGGCGCGAAATTTGGAGGAAAAGACCATTTCATATACATCTGGAAGAGAGTGCTCCCATTTCTATGGAAGCTAACATAGACGTGGAGTCCCCTAAATATTATTTCTATAAATATTTTAGTGACGAATTTTTTAGAAACGTTGCGGAATACACAAACCGATACCATATGTTTTCGAAAGGAAAACCACTGGGAGCTACAATCGGAGAAATAAAGAATTTCTTTGGCATAAATATTGCGATGGGCTGCATACGTTACCCAAGATTGCGCATGTATTGGGAGACCAAAACGAGACTTCCAATTGTTGCTGATACAATGAGCCGTGATCGCTTTTTTCTTTTGCGAATGTGCCTCCATGTTATGGACGAAAATGAAGTGACAGAAGCAGAGAAACAATCAAATGTTTTTTGGAGGATTAATCCATTAATTGAGGTTGTCAGATCGGCATGTCGGAATATTCCTAGAAAGCCAAATGATAATTATTCCATAGACGAGCAAATGATCCCATTTACTGGTCGTTGCCCCGTGAGACAAAGCCTTCCTAACAAACCAAGAGGAGTGGGATTAAAGAACGAAGTATTAACGACATCTGAAGGGTTGGTGCTCGATTTTGAAATCTACCAAGGAAAGACGACACCACTTTCCAATACGAACTTAGGGGTAGGTCCAGCTTTTGTTTTACGTTTGGTTGAAACACTTCCAGAAGGTTCAAAAGTGTTTTTCGACCGCTACTTTACGACAATACCTGTCCTTCAGGCGTTACTAAACCGTGGTATTTATGCTACAGGGACTATAATGAGAAACAGAATAAAACACATCCACCTTACCAATGAAAGGCAAATGAAGAGGGGTGATATGGAAGAATTTTGTCATAGCGAGGATAATATTGTCGTGGTCCAGTGGAAGGATTCCAAAGCGGTACTCTTAGCATCATCAGCTTATGGTTGCGGACCAGTTTATAATGTAAAACGATGGGAAAAAAAGGAAAAGAGGTACGTTGAAGTACCCGCCCCAAGGATAGTGCGAGAGTACAACAAGTCTATGGGAGGCGTAGATATTTGTGATCAATTAATGGAGGCATACCGTTCATTTTTTAAAACTCGTAAGTGGACGTTGAAAGTTTTCATTCATTTTATTGATCTTGCTTGCTGCAACTCTTGGCTACAGTACAGAGAACATTGTAAAATAAATTCGAAATCCCGTGCAGATTCCCATGACTTACTCAGCTTTAGATTAGCATTAGCTGAGCAACTGATAGCTGTTGAGAAAAGGCCACGTGAAGAGTATATCTCCGATACCGAAGAAGAAGAATCTCCAAGTGTATCTAAAAAATATCGACCATCTGAACAGCCATGCATTGATAAGAGGCTTGATAGGTACAATCACATACCAGAAGAGCATGATTTGTCATCAGCAAGATGTTGCAGGCGTGTTGGTTGTAAGTCCCGCACACGTTTATTTTGTACCAAATGTAAAGTTTATTTGTGCTTAAATAAAAGACAAAATTGTTTTGCGAAATATCATTCAGAAAAATAATAAAAGTATCTAATAAAAATAAAATAAATGAGCATTTCTAAAAACTTTTATTTGTATTTATTTATAGATTTTTATTTACATTCAGACCGAAACGCAACAATTGTGCGTATCCTGGAAATAAAGGATACACTGATAATTTGGTGAAAAAAACTTTTTGGCTATTTTCTACACTGGCCAAAGTAATAGGATCCAAAAATTCTTACAAATTGGTAGGCTAGATTTGCTATAGGTCGGAAAGGGATAAGGTCATGAATTATTCCAAAAATAACTATCTTACAAAAAAGCGCTACTGCGGACATATGAAGCATCATCGGGAATAACGTTCTAAGTAACAAAATCAAAAATTTTCAGAAAAGTAAAAAAAAACCTTATTGTCGAGAAGGTTTTTCTGTTGGCTGATTACATTGTACAAAAGCCAAAAAGTCCCAGAATCTGGAATCAGATTTTTCGGGTCATCCTAAGTTTTCTCTACAGATGATAATTTGTTCAGAGATCGGAATTTTTTTTTTGCTCTGGAACATCTATATGCCTCCAAAAATGAAAACTAAAATTTAATTATGATTCCTTGATCCCGAAAAAATGGTAAAATTATTCAATTTTTATTTTTTGTACAAGTACCGATCTCTTTACAAACTTTCTGGTGAGAAATCCTAGGGTGACCCGACAAATCTGACTTCAGATTCGGATTCAGTACACCCAAAAGCTTCAGAAAAAGTTGACAAGCCCGTTGGGATTTTCGAAAACTTTAATTTTGTTGTACCTGTTATTTTTAGGTTCAATCTAAGATCTAAAGAGTGTATAGGGGCATGTTAACAATTCCGTCGGAACCCGAAACTCGATAGAAATCACTAAAGTTATCGGGAGTCAGTGGATAATTTCGATAAATTTGGTGATTTCTATCGTTTTTCCCGTTCGTTGAAGTTATTAATAGGCCTCATGACTTCGGGAGAATTGAGTTCTTGACCATTGGGAATGTGCCTGGAATGCAGGGCTACTTTTGCCACTTTCATCATTTGGGAGGTGTTGCATCAAATAGTTTTGCATAGGCATCGACGATATTTATTTACATTAGGGTGATTCAAAAATAAATGTTCACTTGGTCTTACCCCCTAAAAAGATAGGTATTGATGAGAAAATAAGCCTTGCAAAAAATTATCGCTCTAACTTGACCCTTAGGGGTGGCTATTATTTTCACCCTTTCCCATATATTTTGTATGGGGGAAAATGGCGTTTTTTTCAAAGTGAATTTTAATTTTTGAAACTTTTTTGAAAATATTTTTACATACTCCTAAAGTTGAAGCTTTGGAGCTTCCAAAATACTATTAAAATAATTACATCCATTTAAAAATTACTGAGTTTTGTTCTAATGCACACACATACACAGTAACTCGCATAAAATCTAGTAAATTTTAAATGGCTGTAATTTTTTTAAACAATGTCCTCCAAAACTGTACACATTTTCCTAAAGTTTGAGTTAAAACATATTTTTGCAACTCCTAAATTTTGCACAAATAACTTTTCACTTTTGTTCGGTCATAGTTAACTACTGAGCGCGCACTATATTAGATTGGAAACTATTTTCCAGTCAGTTACGTTAACTATCCATAAACAATAAATTTGGCATCACAGCCGGCAGCGTCCTAAAGGCAATATGTACTTGATATACAAACATACATACATATATAAGTACGTACAAGTAGACTTTTATACAGTTGTATAGAGACCATTTAATTGTTTGCGATAAAGCTTTGGACAAATATTTTCTCGTAATGAATTATTATAATTTTGGACCTTGCTAATGAAATTTTTTAAGTCAGTATAAAAATAGTATGCAGCATATGTTTCGATTTATTAGCACTACTATACAACTTCTAATTATAAAGTGTAGTTCGTTTTTGTTCAAAGCTTTATCGCTGATATTTAATTATTTTCCTTTGTCATATCTCCCAACTGACTTATATGTATCTATCTGCTTCTACTCCGCCAATATCTGTCATAGATCCCTCTCCACACCATACATTACTATATGTGCCTATTTTCCCTCCCACCGACCGTATCTACTATAATCTGTCTTATCACAATTTCCATCTCCCAATGTCTCCTAACACTCGTCTTATGTGCTGTTCATGCTGAGCCTGCATTTTGCATTTAGCCCAAAATGCAGCATTTTTTCCATACAATTTTGAAAGCTAAACGCAACTAAATGCTACTTTATTTCTGCATTAGCTTTAGCATCTTCGAAGATACAGTACGAAGGAAAATTTCCTTGTATGAAGAAAAAGTGAAAAAATTTAGCGGTTCGTCCGTTCATATTAGGGTGTCTTCCACTAAGCAAGTCAACGTATTTATGCAAAACGTTTTTCTGTTAAAAGTTGCAATTTTCAAGGTGAAGAGTTTTTAAGTTTGATTAGAAAGTCGGTTTCTTTACCCACGAACTCACTTGTATAAAAGAAATGGAGTTTATCTGAAAAGACAAGCATACTTCCGCTTGCGATGCACGAACTCACCTTAAGCATTCGAAAATTAGCTAAATGCGCATTTTCAAAATGCGGCAGCATGAACACATATTCGAAATGTACGACAGAAAATGGAAAATGCTGCTTTTGAAACTCAGCATTAATATCTCCCTCTCCATTTGTATCGCCATCCTTTTTTTTTGTTGACTACCAGTACTCAACCTCTTTTCTCTCCTAATTTTCTAATTCTCTGGATACACACACGGAGATTATCTTCTTTAATAAGATCCAAATTTTGCCCTGATACACACAAAATTAAAGATTAACAGCATTGAGGATTACTTTTTTGGTTGTTATTCGACCATATTTTTACCTACCTCGGCGACATCTAGCCGTCGATAGTCGCGATTTTACACACCAGCGCCATCTATCAGTCGCTACCCTTAATTTCCTTGTGTTTCTTGCTGTTTTTGTTTATTTATCTTGTTCATTTTTGGGAATTTATAATGAATATTATGCTCAAGTTAATTCCCAAAAACGGAGTTAATTCGGAATTTGCGCTAATGTATCAGCCCTATAAGCCTCCTGGCCCACTGCGGCCTGCCTTTTAATGTCTTTTCCCTCTTATTCTTCATCCTCACTGCCTTATAGTGAAGTCCATTTTGGAAGTATCCCCAAGAACTTCTAATGGACTACCTAAGGAACCGATGGTTTAAAAAAGGTTGGACCATAAAAAAGTTCCTGTTAGAACAGTTTGTCCAGGATATGTAACATTTTTATAACCGTGGTGTGCTCCTTATGATTTTCATGCGGATTTCAAATGATGGATACATTTTTCTTCAGAAACATTCTAAGGAAAAAGAACACTCAAAGGGATTCCGACATCTGTCCGGTGAATATCTCACTCGAAACTGGGCCAAAGAGAATGGTATCTCATAGAGTATGACTGGCCTTCAGTTGAGATTATGACATTCACTGTCAGACGCTGACAGAGGTATTTACCGAATCTGAGTGGATGTTCTTGTCACCCAGACGTAGCAGTTCTGGATCATATGACTCCTTTATATATTACCGTATCGTAACAGAACATAGGCATAGTTGTTAGTGAAAATTTCCCAGAAAATACATACCTGTTGAGGAACTCTCAGAAAATAATTTGCAAAATAGTGAAGCCGAGTCACATCAACTGAATTCATTTTATCGTTGATTATTCAGTTACATGAAAGTTTTAATCTTTCACCACGCCCCTATACCGCAATAAACCACCCTTTTTTAAACAAAGTTATAATACACTAATCTCCAGTACCACTGGGTAATTATTTAGTTGTTTGTATTTATTACAATTTTTACCATGACCCAGCCTCTCAAACTCTGCAGACGCACTTGAAGCAATTGTAAAAGCAACTTCGTTAACGGCCAAACTCGAAACATCAGTTGAAAGCAAAAACAAAATCATCATGGACGAGATCATCAAATCAACAAGGTTATCGTTGTGCCATCGTTGATGCTGAAGTCGACCCAGTAAAACCTTGAACTGCACTAATGCTTTAGAGACTGCGTGTGCTTACACACACTTGCAAAAATTGTATTTAAATATGTATGTTTATATCGGCCGGCGTTTTCAAAAGAAACATAATTCCACATTTATTAGTTTTGAAAGTGCACATAAAGAAATATGAAAGGCCAAGTTCGGGAGAAACTGTGGCTGTAGTCTGAGAAAAAAAAAGGTACAGGAATATACATATATTGTGAACATGGTCGATTAAAAGCCGATCACGTCGGTAAACCTACTTAACTTTACAGGTTTTTAATAGCAACTTTCTTTGACCGGGAAGCAACCTCTGTACGAAATTTTGTAGAGACTAGGCTCGATCGAATTCCCAGTTCAGTCCAAAAACGCCACATATCACAAAATGAAGTTGACATTTATTGTCTACTTGAATTGTTTTGTCAGTTTTCATTGTTGAATATTATTATGCCAATTATAATTAAGCCTGAAATTATCTTCATTAAACAAACAAATTTACTCAACAAAAATTGTTTTAAAAGCTCGGTACTGTCAGATATGTTGGGCTTGTGTGCTATATGAAGAATTTTTGACAACCACAAACATACATTGTTGAAAATAAACATAAATACTCTTGTTTTCTTCATGCGTACATATTTATTTTTATATAAACAAATAAACTCTGCTGATGTGCAGCGAAAATACAGTGAGGGTCATAAATTAAGAATTAACAAGTAAGGAAGTCTAAATTTGAGTGGGACCGGGCACTATATACATGTCAAATTAAATAACAATATCTTGATTGAACTATGGGTAATCGCCTTGGAAAATAATAAAATTTGTATACATACTTAAAAGCAGGGCTCCCAAATAACAGTTATCAAGCAAAATTTTAACCAAAAAAATCATTATGAAGGGGTAGTGCTACTGCCATAAGGAGTACATACAAACATTTTTTATAACTATCGTCATCGATTAGTGAAATGATTTTTTTTTTGCATTTTTTCGTAAAAGTTAAAAATAAAAGTTATTTTTAAATTTTTGAAAATAAGAGTTATTTTTTAACTTTTTTAATTCGATCGAAAAATAAGAGTCATTTTCCAATTTTTTTTATTTCGATCGGAAAATAAAAGTTTTTGTTTCGTGAATGTGCTTCTCTCTTTGTTGGGTATAATTAGATCATTAGCGTGATATTACGATCCCAAAATGTACCTAAACACACTTTTAAATTATCCCAAAATGATACGAAAATGAGCCCAAAATGATCCCAAATTGATCCCAAAATAGGCCCAAAATGATCCCAAAATGACCCAAAAATGATCTAAACATTGATCTAAAAATAATAATTACACCCAACAAAGTGAAAAGCACATAAACGAAACAAAAAAATAACTCTTATTTCCCGATCGAAATAAAAAAAATTGCAAAATAACTCTTATTTTTCGATCGAAATAAAAAAAATTTAAAAATAACTCTTATTTCCCGATCGAAATAAAAAAATTGAAAAATAACTCTTATTTTGCGATCGAAATAAAAAAGTTTAAAAAAACTCTTATTTTCCGATTCGATATATAAAAATTAAAAAATAACTGTTATGACCAACTTTTAGAATAAAATTAACTGTTATTTGGGAGCCCTGCTTAGAAGGGGTAGAAACGCCTACTCAAAATGCACACAAATATTTCGGGTTTAGTTTTCCCGGTAAAGTTTCATCATCGTGTCAAATTTTATTTTATATAGCTGAAAACAAATTCCGAAAACATTGCTAACGGTACTAGCTAAGTATTTAAGTACATAAGTACCTACTTACCATCTGCTCCCTATTTTCTTGTTACTTCGGACGTGACTGAAACATTTTTGCATTTTCTTTTTAACTTTTTGACGTAATTTGTAGTGAAATGTTTTCGGACGGTACTAGCTTTTAGTGCCAATATAAGAGTATTACATATATGTTGACACCCCTAATTAAATGACCAACACTGTACATATCGAATCACAAACTTCGCATTCCACATAGCAACTGAATGTAGTTGTTTCGTGCACTCGGCTGGGAGTGTCAAACTGTTAAGTGATTTGAAAACCTTAACTGAGTTATTTTAGTCGTAATTTACACAAACATCAGTTGGCTGTGTGCAAACGCCACAAAACTATCACAGCAAAGACATTGTCACTAATGGTTTTTGCTTCAAATTGGTTGTGGATAAATATTGTGAATTCGATCGAACACTTTTATGACCGCACAAAGTGCTTCGTGAACTAAAGTGAGGCCATAAAATGCCAATAAAATCGAAATATTTTTCATTATTTTGCTGGTCTACTGTTTTAAATCAAGAAATTAGGAGTAAACTTAGGCAATTAGGACTTATCGTATTTAGTCGGTTGGGAGCAGATAGTAATGTTTGTTGAAAACAGAATAATATTCGACTTAGATATGTTCGTAAAGTTAATAGTAAGCATTGTAGTTTAAAATTGTACTCAGGATTACTGCGTTACTTGAGGTTTCAGGGTTAGGTTAGGTTAGGTTCAAATGGCTGCCGCAGAGACACACATAGGCCAGTATTAAAATACCACCAACACTAGGAAAGCCAGTTCCGGGACCCGCCATATGGAAAATCCCTGTATTATCGGGATTCTCCACATAGCAGAATCCTGGGACTGACGCTCCTAAACCGACACCGTCACTCCTCCTCAAACCATTTAGAAGACTGATGAAGGCCACCAAGTCCTTTATATCCAGCTCCGTGGCCTGGAGTGGGCTAACCAGGAAGAGAACTCCCAAAAAGCGCATTCTCGCGCCACATAAAGCCGGGCAGTTGCAGATGAGGTACTCCACCGTTTTCTTCTTCTCATTATCTTTGCAACTCCTACAGCATCGTCGATCGTCGTCTGCGTGCCTACCAAATAGGCAGTGTCCGGTTAGTACCCCTATTAATATGGAGATTTATCTTCTCCTTAGGGCTTAATGCGTCTTGATCTTTTATGATCCCATTTTGTCCAGGTTTGTTTGGATGTCCGGCACCCTGCATATTACAGCCATCTTTCGTTGGCTTGGTGGAGTGTGTACTCTTTCCGCATTAGCTTTCATGTGGCAAACGGTGTACCTAAGCGCCTGGTAAGTTCGTCTGCCCTACAATTTCCCTCAATGTCCCTATGTCCCGGGACCCGTGTGAGGTTCAGGCGGCCCTGTTGGGTCATCCCGAGAGAGTAGAGATGGACGACAGCTGAGCGTCAGTTCAAAGTTGAACGAGTAAGAGCCAAGGGATTTGATGGCTGCTTGGCTTTCGCTGAGAATACTAATAACTTCGAGCCGTCGGTATAAATGGAATTGCCGCCATGAGTGGCGGGACTCCGATCCGTCCTCTCCCATTCTTCCCGGCTGGGAATGTTTATTTTAAAATCGCTATCTCCGACTGTTGTGGTCGCACAACGATATGTTCTCAGCGGATGAAGAATATTCTCCTTCCAGTTTAACTTCCTGTCCAGAACTGTGTCCAAGAATTTGTCTTTATCATAATATATTTAAGTACAGGTGCACGTCATTCAGGTAGGTTTAACGGTGGTATCTTATGGTGAAAAGGGCAAGTTCGACTTTTCCCGGTTCGATGCTCAGCCCGCAGTGCGAGCACCATGAGGAAAACTCTCGCAGTGCTTCTTACATCAAGTCGCACAGCGTTTGTGGGAATTCGCCCCTGTATACAATTGTTAAATCGTCTGTCACTATGCGGCTATCTAATTATTTAAGGTTAGTTACTCTCTCTGCGAAATCTGGTTAGTACACTCACATACGCTAACAATGCCACACAAATCATCTTAATTAGTGTGTTTAGTTGAAAGTGAGTTTTGTTTCGGGCCTTGTAATGGAGGAGTCCCATCAAGTAAAACATCTGCTGCTGCCTATTTAAACTTTCCCTTTTATCAACAGGTTTGCATGCATCTACAAATAAAAAAAAAAAAAAACACGTACATAGCTAATTTTGTTAACCTACTTAGGCACAGATACATACATATATATTTACTTAATGTTTGTATATCTTAAAAATGTTTGGATGTCTGCCAAGCTATAATTAATGCTTAAATGCGCTTTTTATATAAACGAAAATCGCACGTGTAACGTAACAGTCTTTTTTGTAACCTAATAGTCCGAGCAGTTGTGTGTCTAAAAAGCACAGACAAATTTTTTTAAGTGTAATTTATTTTTCATTTATACGTACTTATTGAACCTTAAATATTTTATACTACATGTTAAAAATAATCTGAGAGAAGCGCAGACTTTTTCCAAAAGGTAAAGAAACTTGGAAACTTACTTCCAAAATTTGTAACATAACAGTCCATACAAAGTCCTCCATAACTTCTAAACAAGAAGTCATACAAAAATTTTCATATCCATAATAAATGTTACTTCAGAGGAGCACTTTTAGATACATATGCAAAAAATATAGAAACTTTCCAAATCCATCTCTTTTGTGTTGAAAAGGTCCGCGATTTTGGCCATATGCACAAACATTTATATATTTTTTTTTTGTTTTTGTTTATTAAAGCTTATACAATTTTTATAACATTTGTCTAACCTACAGCAAGCAGCGCTAGCACCAGAGGCCATCGGCTGCAAACATTAATAGTTTTTGCATATTGTGTGATTGCTTGTGTTAAATATAATGCAGAGTTGAAAAAACAGGCAAAAAAAATCAAAGCTGATAGTTAAATTTGAATTTTCCAAAATTAAATAAAGCAATGACTACCTCGGCTTTTTATTTTATTTCATTTAATTTAATTAAATTTTATTTCATTGTATTAATTTTTTTTGTTTTATTTCACATTTTTATTTTTATTTTTATTTTTTTTTTATTTTTTATTTAATTTTGTTTATACATATTTTTCTTCTATTTTTTATTTTTTTCTTCACAGTTGCTATATGACCTTGACCAATCCCGACTCTTGCGTCCTCGTTCGTACACTCGGGGCACCGTGAACTATCTAGGCTCCTGGCAGAAAGAGAGGGAGCCCCGGGGGGCTACTCTGACATACTTGGTTTAAGGGCCCACTGGGGTCTTTTGCGCAGCGTCTGTTCACCATGAGGTGCGTCTGTTTGATGCAAGCGGCTCACCATATAAATGTGTAAATATTTTACAAAAACCCCGAAACAGGTTGTGCGCTGGGTTTGGGACCCGCCACGTAAAAAACTTAATTCCAATGAAAACAAATTTATCAAAGCTTCGGATGAGAACCCCCTTTAATGTTGTCGACCCGGCAAAACGAATTAAGGACTACGAGAAGGATATTATGGCATGTACGTGGAATGTCCGGACCCTTTCTAGGGCGCGTACCGCTACCCGACTGGTTGATGTCCTTGTGAACGCAAAGGCTGATATCACCGCCCTGCAGGGAATCGATGGACGGGGCAAGGAAAGACGACCATCGGTTCTTGTGACGTATACTACAGTGGCCAGACACGAGGCAAAGCGCGTGGTGTAGGATTTGTGGTGGGAAAGAGACTTCGCCACCAAGTACTAGCGTTCACTTCTGTGCACGAGCGTCTCGCTGCGATCCGCATCAAGGCGAGGTTTTTCAACATAACATTTATCTGCGCCTATGCGCCGACTGAGGAGACGGACGACGCAGAGAAGGACTCCTTCTACGATAAACTTGAACAAGCCTATGATCGCTGCCCCCTGCATGGTATCAAAATCGTGCTCGGCGACTTTAATGCCAAGGTGGGCAAGGAAGGAGTCTTTGGTCCCACAGTTGGAAAATTCAGTCTCCACGATGTAACATCCCCCAACGGCACTAGGTTGATTGACTTCGCCGCTGCTCGCGATATGGTCACCAGTAGTACCAAATTCCAGCATAAGCGAATACACCAAGCCACCTGGCTGTCCCCTGGTCAAGGAACAAGAAACCAGATTGGTCATGTCATGATCGACGACAGACACAGCTCCGCCGTTCTAGACGTGCGTACCCTACGCACACGCCTCTGTGCAGTGAAGAAAGTCCGCACAGTAACGGAAGGAAATTTGACGACGAGAAGCTGCGCGCGACACAGACAGCTGATAATTTCTCCAATCGACTCTCACCCCTGCTATCGGAGAGCAAACCTCGACCTAACGATGTAACCGAGCAATGTAAGCAAATCTCTCACTTATTACGAACGCCGCTGAGGCCACTATAGGGTTTCAGCGAGCCCGCAAGAACAACTGGTACAATGAGGAATGCAGCACAGCCTCGAACGAAAAGGACGCTGCATACAGGGAGACGTTGCGAACGGGCGCAACCTGCAGTGTATGACAACGCTATCGTGAGGCGAGGAAGGAAGAGAGACGTATTTTCAGAAAAAATAAACGTGAGGCCGAAAGGCGTGAGTGTGAGGAGCTTGAGATTCTGGCTGACAGGAACGATCCCCGAAAATTCTATAAAAAGATCCGGCAGATGACGGAAGGTTTAGAGACGGGGGCAAGTTCCTGTAAGGACAATAATAGCGACCTGGTAACCGACGTACAGAATGTACTTAAATTATGGAGGGAGCACTTCTCCTCACTGCTAAGTTGCGAGGAAGACGTTGAACCCTATACCCTAATCCCTGACGATAGAAAAGTCGCCCCACCACCTGACTATGATGAAGTGCGGATAACTATATCCCGGCTCAAAAACAAAAAAATCGCCTGGAAAAGACGGACTACCCGCCGAGCTGTTCAAACACTGAGGCGAAGAGCTGGTAAAAAGCATGCATCAGTTCTTATGCAGAATATGGTCAGATGAGTGCATGCCTCCAGATTGGAATTTAAGTGTGCTCTGCCCAATCCACAAGAAAGGCGATCCCGCTAGCCGCACCAACTACCGCGGAATCAGTCTTCTTAATATCGCATATAAGGTTTTTTCTAGCGTATTGTGTGAAAGACTGAAGCCCATCGTAGACAAACTGATAGGACCTTATCAGTGTGGTTTTAGACCTGGTAAGTCTACCATCGACAAGATTTTCACGATACGCAAAATACTAGAGAAGACCCATGATAAAAGAATCGATACACACCACCTCTTTGTCGATTTTAAAGCCGCTTTTGACAGCGCAAAAAGGAGTTGCCTGTATACCGCCAAGTCTGAATTTGGCTTCCCTGCAAAGCTTTGCCATATGACATTGAGCAGTACACTGAAGCAAAGTTTCACAGAAGTTCATGCTGATATTTCTTAGAATAAACGAAAAAATTTATAGATTCTAAGAAAATTTTCTTACAATTTATAAATGAATTCATACTTTCTGTGGATTTGTTTACATATTTTAAGAAAAAGTTCTTATATTCTAAGAAGAGGTTTTAACGAACAATTCTTAAAATCTATTTACTTTTTCATTGGATACACGAACTTTTTTGGTTCAGTGTACCAACAGCTCCGTCAGAATCGGGAAGGACCGAACGAGGCTCCAGACGGGGCGACTCCCTTTCGTGCGATTCCTTCAACCTGATGCTAGAGAAGAAAATTCGAGCAGCAGAGCTAAACCGCAAAGACACAATCAAACAAGAGCGTGGAATTGCTGGCGCATGCCGATGATATTGATATCATTTGCCTTCTCCTCTCTCGACAAACAGAGATCACGCTCTATAAGTCTCTCATCATATCAGATGTACGGTTCGGAATCATGGACAGTGTCAAGAGAAGATGAGGTGGCCCTTGGAGTAATTGAGAGAAAAGCTCTTCGGAAGATTTATGGTCCTTCCCGTGATGCCAACGGCGAGTATCCAAGGAAATTTAATGCAGACCTGACCATAGTTCAGCGGATTAAAGTCCAAAGGCTCCGCTGGCTGGGTCATGTTATGCTTATGGAAAAAGAAGCTCCGGCACAGAAAGTTTTCTTATCGACACCCGAATTCGGCAGCAGAGGTAGGGGGAGGCCTCGATTGAGATGGAAACAACAGGTCGAGGATGACTTGAACTCCTTTGGGGTTTCCAATTGGCGTCAGTTATCTCTAAAAAGGAATGACTGCGTGCTTTGATAGGCAACGGCCAAAATAAAAAAAATATAATTAGATTTCTTAACAGGTTGTTGTATCGCTTTTTGTTTATTTTATTTTATTATTATTTTTACTTTATTTATTTTAATTTAATTTACTTTTTTTTTTTATTGTTTCCTTAGAATTAGTTTAATTTAATTTTTTGGTATTTTATTTAATTAAAAAAAATATTTTAAATTTAATTTAATTTAATTTTAATTTTTTGTTATTTGATTTAATTTTTAAAAATTTTGTTTAAAATTTTATTTAATTTAATTTATTTTTATTTTGTTAATTTATTTTATTATATTTTATTTTAGAATCTTTGAAACTTTGGTGGACTTTTGACCGTTTGTGAATAATTTTTCTTAAATTATTCTGTGTTTTATTATTAGTGAACAAGATGGAATAGCAACAACAATCACAAGCTACCATGATTACGTAATTTCGGCCTTGCTCAAGGGCCTTCTCAAATGGCTATGTGTATAGAAATTTTTAATCACCTATTAATGGTCATCGAACCAAGAACCAAGGGGATTAGGAATTTCTAAGCCCGGAGTGTGTACCTCTTCCACCAAGCTGCGTTGAAATTATTGCCAGCTTATATCCATCATGTTCATTTATAGACCAAGATCCCAGGGCCGACAGACATCACTTATTTTCTGATGGATGAAACCAATACTGTAGAATAGTCCTCCCCGAATCTAGAACGAATGTGAAAATTTCAAAGCTGTACCTAGGTCTTGGGCCTAGATATGGGGATCAAAGTCGCAAAAAAATGACCCTAACTTCACTTATTTTCTGATGGATGATTTTCACATATTTGTCGTAGATTACCACTCCGCGTCAGTATCAAGTGTTGTTAGACCCATACCATGGTCTATGCTCCAGCCAGACACCCTAAGTTCGCGGATTTTCCTATGAAAATTAGTTCCGTTTTAACAATTTAACAGATTTGGCCAACTTTGGCTGCTTCTAACTACCCAATTTTTTCCCATTTTTAGTAGAACACTACCCTCAAGTATTATCAAGCATTATTAGACATCGTCCCATGGCAGAAACTTCAACCAGACACCTCAAAACTCGGGAATTTTCATAATTCTCACTGCGCTTTCACAGGTTTGAGCGGATTGGTCACACTTTGACAGCTTTTAAATAGCGGATCTTTACACATGTGTCACAGAACACTACCCTTAAGTAGAATCAGCTATTTCCAGGCATCATCAAATGACAAAAATTTCAGCAATTGGGTAGATAGAAGCAGCCAAAGTTGGCCAAATCTGTTAAATTGTTAAAACGGAACTAATTTTCATAGGAAAATTCGCGAACTTAGGGTGTCTGGCTGGAGCATAGACCATGGTATGGGTCTAACAACACTTGATACTGACGCGGAGTGGTAATCTACGACAAATATGAGAAAATCATCCATCAGAAAATAAGTGAAGTTAGGGTCATTTTTTTGCGACTTTGATCCCCGATATCTAGGCCCAAGACCTAGGTACAGCTTTGAAATTTTCACATTCGTTCTAGTTTCGGGGAGGACTATCCAGCAGTATTGTTATCATCCATCAGAAAATAAGTGATGTCTGGCGGCCCTGGGATCTGGCTCTATTAGTATGTATTCATTTGATTAGTTTTTTTTTGTTTTTATACTACCTTATCGGCCGCCATTTATAATAGCAGGATTTTAGTGCACCCTGTGATCATTTTACTGACAGCTGCAGCTTATTTTCACAGGGTGGCTTTTTCCGCTGTGTCCTGCGATTAATATGTAAGTATGTTATGAGTTTGTGGTCATTAATTTGAGAATCTTGGTTCTTCGTTCTATGACCAACAATAGGTGATGAAAAATTTCTATACACATAGCCATTTGAGAAGGCCCTTGAGCAAGGCCGAAATTACGTAATAATGGTAGCTTGTAATTGTTGTTGCTTTTCCATCTAGTTGACTAATAATAAAACACAGAATAATTTAAGAAAAATTATTCACAAACGGTCAAAAGTCCACCAAAGTTTCAAAGATTCTCAAATTAATGACCACAAGCTCATAACATACTTACATATTTTATTTTCTTTTGTTTTATTTTATTTTATTTTATTTAATTTAATTTCATTTTATTTCATTTTATTTTATTTTATTTTATTTCATTTTATTTTATTTTATTTTATTTTATTTTATTTTATTTTATTTTATTTTATTTTATTTTATTTTATTTTATTTTATTTTATTTTATTTTATTTTATTTTATTTTATTTTATTTTATTTTATTTTATTTTATTTTATTTTATTTTATTTTATTTTATTTTATTTAATTTAATTTCATTTTATTTCATTTTATTTTATTTTATTTTATTTTATTTTATTTTATTTTATTTTATTTTATTTTATTTTATTTTATTTTATTTTATTTTATTTTATTTTATTTTATTTTATTTTATTTTATTTTATTTTATTTTATTTTATTCTCTTTTACATATTTTGCTTCGTTTTTTTATATTTTTGCTCCATTGTTTTATTTTATTTTGTTTTCTTACATTTTAAAAATTAAATTTTTTAATTTCATTATATTCAGTTTAATTATTTTTTTTAATTCACTTTATTTAAGTATTTTATTTTATTGATGTTCGGCCTTTATTTTTTTATTCTATTTTATTTTAACTTTTGTTATTTTATATTTTACCTAATGTTCCGTTTTTTTTGAGGTCCATTTTCTTTGGTTTTCTTTTCCTTATTTTCAGTTTCTTTCTTAAAACTTTTTTTTTTAACTTTCATATTTCCATTTTTTTTTTAACTAATGACACTATAAATTGCAATGCAGAAAAGTGTCGAAAAGAATGGATTGCAACAAGAAAAGTAAAAAATTTCAAATTAGTGCTAACACTTTTAACAAAGATATTCACACTGCAACAGGGCAATATTTCATTGCTTAAATGTGCAAAATAGTGAAAAATGTACACTTTTAAAAATATTTATCGTTCAATGCCAACCAGCCAGCCATCCTACCACACACACACACACACCATTTAACTCATCAGCCAAAATAAACGGTACACCTACTAAATTGAGTCGTCACACTCATAAATTTTCCAGTTGGCACAAAAGTGCATCCACAGTTAGTGCATAAAATAATATGAACACAAGGTGCATTATAAATGTAAAACATGACACCAACATTTTCATAAACATTCAGCGAGTTGTTTCGGCTACGGGCGACGAACGGCGGCATGTGACCGCATGCTGAGCTACCGGCATGCAGTGACTGAATGGTTTGAGAGAGGTGCGAAAGAGAAGGGGATAGAGATGTTAGATTACGCTGGGTGCTAAAAATTTGCGTTATACTGCACACTTATTTATTTTTGCTTTTGCGTACTTTATTTATCTCTTAATCAAGTGCAACGGTTATGCCAATTTCAAAAGCAAACAAAAAACCTAAACAATATTTTGGAATTAGGTATTTGCTTGGATAAATGGCTTATGTCAACAAAAAAAAAAAAAAATTCAATACATGTATCAATTAAACAAAAAAATGCAAAAAAGGTAAAGTAGAACAAACCAAAACAAGTAAGGAAAGCTGTCTTTGGCTGGGCCGAAGGCTATATACCTTTCATGAATAAGCGTCACGATTTTCACTGTTCGATCCTCTGTACAGCCTGTGCGAATTTAACTTCAGCTCATACCGAAATTATCGGAACTATCGATTATATGGGGGCGATGTGTTATATTGGAACAATTGATTGTTGGTTCCGACAAATGATTCCTATGGGGGGCGAAATACCCCAAACGGCAATAAACCAAATTTGTGTTATTGCTCAAATGAATGTGACATAACACAAATTTGTGTTATTGCATCACTTTGAGAAATAAGTAAAATTTTTCCCACGTTTGAGCAATAAGGCAAGGTGTTTGCACCGCACATTTGTCGTATAAATATGAAGATTTACCGCTGCAGCATAAGTCCAGTAATATATAAGCATACATACATACATTGCAAATACATTCTTTGTTACTCTCAACTGGGCATTATGTATTAAAACAAGTGTTATACAAAAAGTAGATAAAGGTAGACTTAAGAGAAGAGAGTGTAGACGAACCTCAACAAAATTATATCCTTTGTATTATATGCTGCGAACAAGAACGGCAACTTTTGTTTGTTCCATGCAAACATTTTAAAGTTTGCAATGATTGTTTTCAGCAAATGAAAAAGAATGCTGAGGAAGGAAATACAGAAATAATTTGTCCGATTTGCCGAGCAGTTGTTAATGATGCCTTCTCTATATTTTACTAAACTTTACTTAACTATGCTTATTTCGTGAATTATTGTTGTGTTTATAAATTTTTTCAAAATTTTTGTTAAATCAAGGCCCATATTGTGCTTCACAACTAAATAAAAAGTTGTGTTGTAGTTGTAAAATTTGTATTATTTTGCAAGTTGTGAATCACAATAGGGGGGCAAATTTATTTTAAATATAGATTGTCACAAAGTTAACAAAAAATGTCAAGTATTGCATTTTAAGTTAAAAGGGACAAAAGATGTTAAATAAAAATGCCGGGGGGGGGGGGCGGCTCGCGGCCCTTTCGCGACGACCGGACGGTGTGCGCCGAGGGCATGTGCCGGATCGCGGCGACCGGTCGCAGCGGGTCGTGCGCGGCTTGGTCCCAACGACTTAAGCAGGTTTGATATGAGCCCCTTGCGATACTGTCCGAAATGAAATACTATATTTGAGCAATAAGACAAAATTTGACTTCTTTCCGAGTGGTAATAAACCAAACCTCAAAATTGTGCTAGATTTTGTGTTATTTCACATTCAGTAGAGAAAGGAAAACAACTGAAGCGGCCAAGTATGTGTTATTGCCGTTTGGGGTATTTCACCTCCCCCCCCCCCATTCCTATATTAGAAAATTGTGGCCGCATACAAAATTTCAGCCAAATATCTCGGAAACTGAGGTAATTTGCGTTCAAACAGACAGACAGACAACTCATCTTGTCATCCTGATCATTTCGGTATACTTCTTCGTCTCATACTTGCAAACTTCGGACCAAAGTTATAATAGCATTTCATCTTCATGAAATTTTCTGGCTGAACCCATACTACTCAGGAAATATCCATTACATACTAGTATACAACTAGATTTTTCTGGATGAAATTATACCAGTTGAAAAATACAAAATTCATTCGTTTCGTTTTCTCTTATAATTCATACATGCTTTTTCGTAAATACAAATAGCCTCTGATTTCTTAAGAATAAACATGAAAATAAAGTCGAGGGATAAAATAAAGGGTAAGCCAGGAAAATTCTGGTTGAAATCATACTAGTCCAGGTTGAATGCTTTTTGGACTAGTATGGGACTAGTATATTTTATACTAGTCATTTTAGGACTAGTATGTGTACTAGTTCATTTTAAGGAAATTATACTAGTCTTGGTTGAACTAGTATTTTACAACTAGTATGAAACTGGTATATTCTGGTCGAAATCTGACAATTGGCATCTCGTAGGACATCAACACGTAAAAAGTACCAGTTACTTATATGGAAAAAAGACAGAACACTGACTAGTTGGGCCCGGTGCACCAACTAGTTGCAAAGTAGTTTTCAACTATTTGATTTCGCTGCAGGGTACCTACAGTTTCGTAAGTTTCGAAAGAAGCTATATCAACTATCCATTCGATACATTGGTACGTACAAAGTTGAGATTTAAATAAATTGATTTTCATTTATTTACATACATATGTTGGAATTTGCAATGTAAGCCTCTTGGAAAATCATTTATTCGTCTCAATGACCCTTACAACTGAATAATGCAATCATACGTAAAGAAATATTGTATTTATATTTTCATTGAATATCGACTTTTATTGCGAGCAAATGTAGAGACAGCTTCACAAAAACAAAAACTTCAAAAATTCATGTAAAACGTATTATAAGCGCGGAGCCTACAAGCACTCGACAGTGCAAGACAAGTAAGCTATATAGGTGTGAAAAGGATAAGAGTCGAAAGGAAAACAGGATATGGAAAAACATTGAATGATGCAAGGTTGTAGGTCAATTCATGAAAAATAATGTTAAGTGCAGTGAGTGGAATGAAAGATGGCATAACATTCGTGTGCAGTAAGAGGACGACCAGCAACACTCCGATGAGGAAGAAGAGCAAATGGACGAGGGACGAAGAGTAAATGAAATGCCGGATGTATTGATATATGGCCACGCATTGGGCTGTGCGTTTTTCGTGGCTGTTTCTGGGAAATTCACATTTCTTTCAAAATGTATAAAACTATAATAACAATAATATAAAATAATATAAACGAGAAACGATATAATAAGATAAAATGAAGAATAGTAAGACTTCACGTAAAAAAAACGTAAGTTTGCGAGTGACTGCGAATGTTTGGAACCTTTTCATGTCTAAGCTAATGCCTCGATCTACACGAAATTCTGCACACTAGTTTTTAGGAGTACAGAATAGGTAACAGATATTATGACATTTCGATATATTTATCGATAACAGAGTTATCGGTTAAATTGTGGTTTCGGGTAAACTTTGGAATACTCGCACAAAAATGATATCTAACGAGAAGGAAAGACCACAGCTTTCCTTTGGACTTTGGTTTATTTTGATATCTTTGTCGATAACAGAGCTATTGGTCAAAATGTGATTGCACGTAACCTTTGGAATATTCGCACAAAATTGTTATCAAACGAAAGGAGAAGACCACAGCTTTCATTTGGACTTTGGTTCAGTTCGATATATTTATCGATAACAGAATTCTTTGGTTCATTTCGATATATTTATCGATAACTAAGTTATCGTTCAATATGTGCATTCATGTAAACTTTGGAATATTCGCACAAAATTGGTATCAAACAAAAAGGGAAGACCACAGATTTCATTTGAACTTTGTTTATTTAGACATTTTTATCGATAACAGAGTTATCGGTCAATATATTTTTGCCAAAAAACTGTGAAATATTAGCATAAAACTGGTATAAAACGAAAGGGTAAGGCCACTGGTTTCATTTGGACTTTGCTTCATTTATGCTAGCATCTATTTTGAAACGGCTGGACATAAGAAAACTAAATTTGGAAGGTAGATTTCGGAGGGGTAGCCTTATTAAGTTTTTGATCAATATGGGCATCAATTGAAAGGTTTTAAAATGGCGTGGTTTTCAGCCCAATATGAGACCCTTTTTTCGAGATATTGATTGAAATGTCAACCAGGAGGGGCCTTTGATGGTATTAGTGCGGCATGAGTATCTATTGAAAGGTGGTGACAAGTGATTTCCCTGCTAGCATTTTGAAGAGCATTTTGCCTTCCATATCATATAGGTAACGCCTGCGTCACTTCTAGAAGGTGTTTTACATTGCACAGCAACAAGAAACATAAATATCGCGTATCTAACTTCTTGGCTTCACTTTTGAGTTACTCCGTTACTTAGTTACTCAGTGTCGCATAATGGCCGGTAGTAATACCAAGGTTTCTAGATATTGATCAAGCAGTGGACCAGGAGTGGAACTAGAAGGTTTTTGTGAAAATTGGGTCTAAAAAGAAAAAGGTTTTGATGAGAGTTTTAAAGGGGAGTCATTTAAGAAAAAAAATTTAAAAAAAAGAAATTAAAAAAAAAAAATAAAGTAAAAAAAAACAATCAAATAAAATGAAAAGACTAATATAAAATAAACGGACACGCTATGCAACTATAATTAATACTAAAAAGTATATGGATATTTTTGTTTGGCCCATTTCTTTTCGGATGGCTCGCATTCACTGCAGCGCAATGTTTATGTAATAACCGAGATACAAAAATGGTTGAAAACGAACAGGGAGAAGGGAAAGTCGGAGTACCACCAAAAAAATAAAAGTCGTATTTAAAATATACATTCAAACTCGTTCAGTACGATAAGAGTGCAAAAATGCAAAACTGTAAAGTAAACATACAAAAATTTGGCAAAGGTACTTTTGCTTTTCAGAAAATACTAAGGGAGAAAACAACAAACAGACGAAGAAACCGACTTATTGTGGAAAAATCTCAAAAATTCATGTTTTTTTATATCGGGCGCCACGTTGTCTTGCCAAGCCGCAACGCATCTATAGCTTTGTAACTAACTGATTTTTTTTCACGCCACTATTGCTGCCGTCGTCGCCGCCATCACTCACGCTGACCAACATTCACACAGCATTACCACCGGCAAAGAGCCAGGCAGCCAAATTATGTGAGGCATAAAATAGCAAACACAAAAGCCAGCCATAAAAGCAAGAAGGCAGAAAAGAACTTTTTATTTGGTAGCTGCGAATGCTGCACATGGAAGGGGCTTGGTTGCGGTTACTACCACTTCCTCACTTGCTGATGCTGTTGTTTTTGTAGATCGTTATTATGGTTGCGTTGGTAATAAAAAATTAAAAGTAAAAATATTGCATATTTCACTTCCGTTTGTCGCAGTGGCTATGCTAACTAGCTATGGGTAGAGCGTAGCAAAGAGTGTAAAAACAGGACAAAACGTAGTGCAAATATTCACTCTTCTGGGCCTTGTAATTGCAGTTGTTGCAACTTGTCTTTGCTGGAGCACTGAATCTCTGTGGAATTTATTGACGTCACATATGAAATTATGGTAGATACGAGGGTCAACTGAGTAGTGTTTGTTTCGAGATATGTGATTTGAAAATAGTAAGTTACGATTATATAACTGCGATCTTGAATTTGATTTAGAAGCAGTTATCCCTTCCTTAAGAAAGGAAAACAACTGAAGCGGCCAACACAGGTTGTCGATAGGAAACCTTTCCTTCCCTTGGACTTTTGCAGCATTAATTTAGTGGGGCGAAACTCCCGTCGAATGTAGAAATACTTTCGGTATTCTTTAATACATAGTTTTCGGAAACTAAAGTTGTCTGCAAAACTTATTTGAACTTTTCTTAATTGAATACGAAATGTTACTCATACGCCGTGTATAACCTAAAATAAGTGCAAACATTTCAGGAATCAGATACTCTCCGGTTAGGATGTTACAATGTTAATAATGAACATTTATTTACAAACATTTTATTAAAGATGTTTAACTTTCTAATAAAGATACTAACTGCTAATTTTAGACATTTGTCAAAACTTTGTTCTGCCTGGATCAGGTAAAGTAATAATTTGTATTATTTGGTCAGTTTTTATACAATAAATAAAAAAATTGTATACATACGAATCTAGATAATCATGTATCTCAATTGACCCACAAACTTTTTGACTATTCAAAGCACTTACCTGAAAATAGAAGAAAAGAGGAAAAAGTGCATAAGTATTATAACCAAAACTTTATTCGCTATAAAATAGATTTCAATTCATAATTATTTCGAAACGAATGAAATAAAGTACGCATATGTGTAAATTCAAATATCAAATGTATGTAAACACATGTAAGGAAAACTCTATCCGAATTTTCACTTTCCAATCCTTACACACAACATCTATAAAATATATATGTATACTACACTGAAATAAAAAGGTTGAAAGTGCACATGGAAAGTAACATATCAAAACCACTTTCAAAGCGGTTATGATAATACTGTAAATATTACAGTATTTACTGTAAAATTGGCAGTAAAAACATGTGATTTTTGAAAAATATCAACTAATGATATAAGTCCACTTTCAAATTTACAGTAATTCATGTCAATATGATAGTATATTCGAAGAATGATATTGATATTACCCATTGTTGGACGAAAAATGACAGGGTTTACTGTTAATTTGACAGCCGTTTCTTGTAGATTTTTTTTCAGTGTAGCTGACCCGGCAGACGTTGTCCTGCCCAAAATTCATTTGCCTTCAAGGATGCCTATCCCTATCCCAATTCCTATCCCTTACCCTTACCCTAATCCTGCCCATCCTAACCCCAACCCAAGAACGTGATGATAAATCATGATGTAAATATAACCTGCTTTATATTTACATCAGGATTTTCTATCACTTTCTCAAGGGCAATATGCAAAATCTGATAGGTGCTGTCATTCATGTTTTGCATTGTTTTAATTAAAAAAAAAGTTGTCGGTGTCCTATTGTGGCCGGTTTATGACATTTTAAAACTTGAATGAAAAAATCGGGCTGTTTAGCTTTTACAAAATCTCGAGTTAGAATTTAATATATACATTAGGGTGATTAAAAAAAATGTCGACTTGGTCTTACCCTTTAAAAAGTTAGGTATTGATGAGAAAATAAGCCTTAGGGATGGCTATTTTTTTCGCCCTTTCCCATACATTTTGTATGGGGAAAAATGAAATTTTTTTCAAAGTGAATTTTCTTTCAATTTTTGAAACTTTTTTCAAAATATTTTTGCATACTAGACCTCTGCATGACTCCATCCAAAACGGCAAATGAATCATTCATATTGAATTTGAATTGAATTGAATTGGCTTTGCTTTGCTTTGAATTTGAATACCTGGCCGTTTGAAATAAATGTCTACTTTGAATATTCAAAAAATTTCAAACGAAATTGAATTCATATTTTGACATTTTTTTTTTAATCCATGAAGATATCCCAACAATCATTTCTGTGACAGTTTGTAGAATTGAATGTTGGATTGTAAATTTGAACGCTAAATGGACATTTCATATATATATCTTCAAAATGGACTTAAGTCCAGTCTGTACAAAAGTTGTTGATTTTTCTGTTAAAAAATCATATCGTCGGTGATTCTGCAAAGCGACGTAACGGGCATTTTCAAAACGGTGTATGCGTTGGCGGCCGCCGTGGTGTAGCGGTTAAGTGTTCGGCCTTCTACACCAAGTCGTGGCGGTTCGATGCCCGGCAAAAGTAACATCAAATATTATTTAGAAAAATATTTTTTCTAAACGGGGTCGCCTCTCGGCAGTAGTTTGGCAAACTATCCGGGTGTATTTCTGCCATGAGAAGCTTCTCATCAAACAATTAATTTGCTTTGCAAGTGCCGTTCGCAGTCGGCAAAAAATTGTAGGTCCCGCCAACTTGTAGGAAAACTCAAAAAGCAACACACCGGTTCTGCGAGAACGGTATTTGTACTTGTACATTACCCTTCGTACCGAAACGACCCGGGTTGTTTTTTTTTTATAATGACTCGGCCTATGATAACCTGTTGGTATATCGCCGCCATTAGTAGTATGCGATATTTAAGTTTGGCGGTTTTGCAGCTACAAATTATAAAATTTTAAGACAACTCCGATCAAGATCGATTCTTTTAATGATTTTTCAACGCAAATGTAGTTTTCTTGAGAATAAAGGAACAAGTCTTAATTGCAAGGGCTATAAAAGTGTTTATCACAAACGTCGTTTGCGCGGTCTCTTAGATGCCAGATGAGTGGTTTTGCATAATTACCGACGATATCCATATTTGTATATTCCCATATTTGTATACATATTATAATAAAACCTTTACTAGGGTTTTTTCAAGAATTTTTCTGAAATATTTCAGGATTGAAAACCAAAAGCAGTGGTATTTATTGCAGCCAACTTAACCAAGAACTTTTAGCCAGATGTATTTCTAACCCTCACAAAACTCAAAACTCTACAATTACAAATAAAATACACCCATTTATGTTCTATAAAGCATGGGTCGGCAGATTTGTAAATGCTGGTGTATAAGTGAGAACGCTTATACACGCAGTGTGATCGTCCGAACTATATTTTTAACATCCGCTGACCAAACGAGCGACACCCCCACGCGATGTGGTTTCGCCCCATGCCCAGCGACGACTAAATCATTTGGTAAAGAACGTGTCTTTGTGATGAATCCAACTTGTTTCACTGATCTTAAGATCTATGGGGCGCCGTTACTTGCTATAAAGCCAATTTTACTAATACTCTACACCTTTATAAAAAAAAAATATGTGCAATTGTAAGCTGTGTAGCCAATATATTTGTTTTGAATCAGAATGAATAAAATTATTTTCATTCATTCATTCATATTCTTTTTTTTTTAATTTTGAAAATTTTAGGCAAAGTGAATATTCAAAATACAAAATATTCAAGGCTGAGTTTTTTGGTTCTTCAAATGGAAAATTCAAATTTACTGTATTCTATTGTACTCAAAGTTTGAATCCAATCATGCAGGAGTCTATTGCATACTCTTAAAATTTACTAGATTTTATGCGTGTATGTGTGTGCATTAGAACAAAACTCAGTCATTTTTAAATTGCTGTAATTATTTTAATAGTTAAGATTATCGCACATGGCTTAGTATTTTGGAAGCTCCAAAGCTTCAACTTTAAGAGTATGTAAAAATATTTTGAAAAAAAGTTTCAAAAATTAAAAGAAAATTCACTTTAAAACAAGTAAGGAAAGCTGTCTTCGGCTGTGCCGAAGGCTAAATACCTTTCATGAATAAGCGTCACGATTTTCACTGTTTGATCCCCAGTACAGCCTGTGTGAATTTAACTTTAGCTCATACCGAAATTATCGAAGCTATCGATTATATGGGGACGATGTGTTATATTGGTCCAATCTCATTGATTTTTAACATCGACATTCCACATTCTAAAATAGCAACATTTACGAAATTTCACGTTCCTACCGATATAATTACAGGAGTTATCTACCAAAATCCGTTTATCGGAACAATCGATTGTATGGGGGCTATGTGAAATATTTATCCCATTTCAATGATTTTCAGCATCGATATTTTACATATAAAAATAGCGAAGCTTCCAAAATTTCGCGTTCCTATGTGTTTAATTACAGGACTTATAGCCCAAAATCCGCTTATCGGAATAATCGATTGTATGGGAGCTATGTGAAATATTTATGCCATCTCAATGATTTTCAACGTCGATATTTCGCATATAAAAATAGCGATACTTCCAAAATTTCACGTTCCTACCTATATAATTACAGGAGTTATCTACCAAAATCAGTTTATCGGAACAATCGATTGTATGGGGGCTATGTGAAATATTTATCCAATCTCGATAATTTTCAACATCGATATTTCACATATAAAAATAGCAATACGTCCAAAATTTCACGTTCCTACGCGTTTAATTACAGGAGTTATAGCCCAAAATCCGTTTATCGGAATAATCGATTGTATGGGAGCTATGTGAAATATTTATCCCATCTCTATGAGTTTCAACATCGATATTTCACATATAAAAATAGCATTACTTATAAAATTTCACGTTCCTTCGTGTTTAATTACAGGAGTTATAGCCCAAAATCCGTTTATCGGAATAATCGGTTGTATGGGAGCTATATGTTATATTGGTCCGATCTTGCTGGTTCCGACAAATGATTCCTATATTGGAAAATGGTGGCCGCATACCAAATTTCAGCCAAATATCTCAAAAACTGAGGGACTAGTTTGCGTTCAAACAGACAGACGGACAGACGGACAGACGGACATGGCTAAATCAACTCATCTCGTCATCCTGATCATTTCGGTATACTTATTGATGGGTCTATCTCTTCTTCTTCTCATATTTACAAACATCGGACCAAAGTTATAATACCATTTCATGTTCATGAAAGGTATAAAAATGCCATTTTCCCCCATACAAAATGTATGGGAAAGGGTGAAAAAAATAGCCACCCCTAAGGGTTAAGTTAGAGCGCTAGTTTTTTGTAAGGCTTATTTTCTCATCAATACCTAAATTTTCAGGGGGTAAGACCGAAAAACAACCAAATTTTTTTTATTTGAATCACCCTAATATACATATAGTATAAATTAGTAAAAATGATGTTAAGGTTTTTCGCTGTTTAAACTTTTTTTTATCACAGAATTCTTCAACAGAAAGATCGTAGTCTCACAATCATGTCTCAACAAGTGGAAAACCAATATACATTACAGAAATTTTAAAACTCTGCAACACAAACAATAAAGGGCCAATATTTTTGCCCTGAGAAATCTTATGTTGAATGTAGGACATCGGAACCTAAGTCTAGATGCCAACTTGAGATCTGTAACTCATGTGGAAACCTACAAAAAACGCATTGCTGCGATATACCTACAAGTTATTATTACAACCTCTAAAGATAATTTTTGTGCCGAATTTCTCTTCCACATAGAGCCAAAAGTACCTAATAAAATCGAACAAAAATGATAAGATATCTGTATAGTTTTTGTTAAGAAAATGTGCTTCATAACTATATTTGTAGATACATTTTTATTAATGTTTTCCAAGAGAAATCACATCACCGAGAGTCGGACTTACAATTTTTGAAATGGTGAACCCAACTGTTTACTATCAGGCCATCGTGTACTTATGCTTTCCAGAGTCTAATTACTGATATCTGTATAGTTTTTAAGAAGATGTGCTTCTTATATTTGTGGAGAAAATCTTATTAATGTTTTCAAAAAGAAATCTTCGAAAATTAAGAAGGTTTCTCTCTTTTACTTTTTTCCACATTTATACGGAAATCTTGAGAGGGAATTACAAGTTGTTCTTCCAAATAACGCAATTAAAAGGAAATCGCGAACAAAATAAGAAGATATGCACTTAATTTTAGCAATGAAAATTTCCTCATAAAAGCATAGAGACTTCCGTATAGACAATCTTATCAATTTTATGAGACATTTTTGGTCTGTGCAAGTTTTGGTGTGCTGCTTTTGAGTTTTTTTTTACTAATTGGCGAGAGCTAGGTACAATTTGAATGGCAAAAGTTATTCCGTTACTGTTTGGGTTAGCATATTTCGCAATATTGATAACTTTTTGGCCTGAGCAAATGCTATCTAATTTTTCAGTAAAACCATTGTATGGGACATAAAAATTGTGCTTGGTTGACAAAGGGTTAATACGCCTGTTTACATTTTTTTTTAGGGAAAAACTCCTACAAAAACAAAATGTTTCAGTTGTCAATTCTACCTTGTTGAATTTGCCTTGGATCTATCTAAAAAACCTAAAATTAAAAATAATTTTTTTTTAAATTTTTTACAACATTTTTATAAACAATTTGTAATTGAGGAAAAAGAGTATCTCAGAATTTCGTTTTTTTTTATTTAATCATAAATTGGTCTTTTAATAATTTAAATCTTTATCAAATGTCTCAAATTGTGATTTTTCAATGTTTGATGTTTTTCCCATATTTGTATTAATAAAATCTTCACTTTGTTTACTTGCAAACTAATAACATAAATAAATCTTGCACGTACAACTTTCTTTAAACAGATGAAATCAAAATCTTGCATCTACACCAACGCGATCGCTCGTAGCAAGGCTGCTGGTATGAAAAATCGTTTGTTTACAATCTCCTAGCAATAATAATTTAACTACCGCTCGTTTGCCTTAGCGTTTCTCGCGATATGTTAAGAGCGCAAAATGAGAAAGGGTGAGAAAACCATATGATTGAGAATTCGCGATCGAGTTTCTCCCCACCCTGTTATTAAGACATATTATAGTGACTCTGAAAACCGCATTTTACATTTTGTGGATCTGTTTATAAATCTAAAATTTGTAGCATAATGAAATTCTGCGGGGCTTCATAATGCGTCGCCGAACATCTGTCACAACTACATACATGAAGTTATCTAAGATTTTAAACTCTTACCAATTTTTCAGATGTTATTTTTCTTCGCCATCATCAACGAGGCATCTAGAAATTCTCACGTACATTGTCATATGTTTATTGCACATAGCCAAGTATCATAGCCAAAATATATATTTCGTAGTTGGCTTGGCTTTTGCAGATATGAGTCTGTATCGTTGTAGGCACATATGTATGTCTATACGTTTTGGTGCCTTAAATTATTTGGGCACATTGAAATGTGGCGTGTTAATGGGGTTATGTCAAGCATATGCATTTCTGTATGCAAGGATGTATAGGAGTTTATGCATGCATGACTAAATGCAGCATGTGTTTGTGTCACGTGCATTTGTACAATGACAACCCCAAAATGTGTGTATGTACGTGGCACCAAAAATATGTATCAGAGCAACTTTTCCGAAAAAAAACAGAGAAAAAATTCTAGCAAACTCTTTTCAATTGTGACCAGGGTTGCCACTTTGGTTTCGGGTTTTTTTTGAAGTTGCAGAGAAAAGCGTACCCTATTGGTTAGACTTAGACTTCCTGACTTGTTTTGATTTGATTCACATTTAATATTTTAAGGCTCTTTTTCATAACAAATTTAGCTGACAAGAAAAATTTCGTTATGGCAACCATGTTTGTATCAGGTGCAATTTAGTTCGTGCGAATCTTTGGCGCCTATTAAGTGCAAATTTATTTCCGTGCAAATATGTAAGTGTGCATGTGTGTGTATGAGAGCATGCCTGGCGGCCATAAAATATGCGCAACGCTACTTTTAATTTCGAATGTTCAAAGGCAATAAAACGGTTGAACTTTCCTGGCGATAGAAACAAAGGCTATAGAGTTGCAGCAAAGCGAGTTTACTAAACAGAAGTTAGCACTCTTCTGTATACATATGTTTGTTTGGAAAAATACTTTTAATGCAATTTTTTCGAGCTCGGGTCACATTAATTTTCGAAAATTAGAAACATTTTCTTTCTATTGTTTTCGTATCAGAGAATTAGTGAAGTATTCAGCAAACAGTTTGCAAGCGTAAGGATTATTCAGCTATCCTTTCGTTGCCATTTCGTCGTCAGAGTCATTTGTCGCAAATCGCAGGGTTGGGAAATTGTTCTACGCTTAGATTTAAAATCTCACCATAAAATGAATGAGGACACTTCGTTTTCGTTGTGTGCCAACTTTTGACCGCAATTTGACAATTTGCTTTCATTGGTGTCGTTGCATGAAAAATTTATTACACGTTAATTACTTTTAATTTTCGACTTACGTCACTCACACACACCTATTGGACTGTGCTGCAGAAGCTGCCGTGATATTTCCACAAAAGAAAAAAAAACAATATTTTCTAGGATTCGTTGTAGTAATTTTGCAGTTAATTGGGCTTCGTAACCCAATCTGGAAAATATAACTTATTCTCTGACGAGATTTTTGCCGAGATTCTCTTTCCAACTTGTGGTGTGTTGCTTTTGTATTTTTCCCACAAGTTGGCGGAACATACAGCTTTTTGCCGACTCCGAACGGCACTTGCAAACCAAATGAGTTTTTGCAAATTATTATTTTTCTAAATAATATTTGATGTTACTTTTGCCGGCCATTGATCCACCACGACTTGATGTAGATGGCCGAACAATTAACTGCTACACCACGGCGGCCGCCAAGCAATTAAAACAATCGATCTTGAGGGAACTTTTACATATGTAAATCTACTAGTAGTTACTCTTAAAATTTAACAATTTGTATTTGCGAATCAGAGAAACTGAGAAATCACTTACGCGTTTTTTTCAGTGTCACCGACCATATCAATTTTTTATTGAAACGCAATTAAAGTTTGAAAATATTCTTTAAATTTTGGCTGCAAAATTTGTTATAGCTAGAAACTAAACAAGTTATCATACTTTCCCCAAGTATTGCGTGGCACCGCCCACTTTTAAGGGAAGCATTTTGAAAATTTGAATGGTCGTAACTTTTAAAATGATTAGGGTAAAACGATGAAATTTGGCACAAAGCATACTAGTATCGTTGGGAGTATACCTGATGAAATTGGATAAAATCGCTCTTCAACGACGCCCACTTTCGATATCGAAAGCTTCGAAAATCACCTAAATTGATATAGTTCGGTAACGGAAATGGCTAAAATGATATAGTTTGTTAGGATGAGCCCCCTAGTCATTCTATTATGATTTTTTGATACATTTTTAAAAGGAGGCGTGGGACCGCCCACTTTGAAGGGAGACATTTTTGAAAATCGACTGGTCGTAACTTTTAAACGAATTACGGTAGAACGATGAAATTTGTGCAAGGTATACTAGCATAATAGGGAATATAACTGATGAAATTGGACGAAATCGCTTCCCAAGCACTCCCACTTCCGAAATTGAATATTTCGAAAATCATATGAAAACTACCGCTGGGTATTTAAGGTCGATTTACCCGAACTGAGACTTCCTTACTTGTTGTTTATTTATCGGTGACCGTAGCGGCCAAATCGTGATTTTGTTAAGTGAGCAAGTGAGCGTCTGAGCATAGCAAACGATATCCATTGATTGTTCAGTGCGATCACAAGCGCAGCAAAAATTTCATTGTTGGAGACCAAGCAAAGAGCATAATAATCTCTTTGAATTTGGTTCTAAGATTTTCCGACAATTGTATCCCTAGGTGCCTAGGTTTTTTTTTATACCGTGCTCATCTCCAGATCCTTGAGCTTAACCATTCGAGAACTCTATTAGCGCCCCTGGTATGCCTGTCGTAAAGGCGACTAAAATCCGCTTCGACTCCGGCTACAGGGTCAACGAAAATGTTCCCATGACAATAGGGCTAGAACTACAAGGTGATATGCACCGGAACTTATCGGTGTCATATCTGGCAAAGGACTGTCCCATCAGTATAACCCTATCTGGTCCGTAACATCATTTACTTTTTGTAAGTGGATCTTCCGACTAGGCAGGGCGAACCTCTTCTACAACAACAACAACTCACTAATAGTTATAGCTCAGTACCAAATCAATACTTTCAACTACCCACTTTTATATGGACAACTCCGATCAAGATCGATTTTCTAATTAATTTACAACTCAAAAGTAGTTTTCTCAAGAATAAAGCCTTAATGGCAGGGGCTATAAAAGTGTTTGTCACAAATGTCACTTAAAGGTCAAATACCTACAGCTTTGTTAACCTCGCCTGACATTTGCAACCTCAAAACTTTGCGCTCAACTTCATGGGTATGCTACAATGAACGCTTTGACGTTTCTCTTTTATACATTTGTTTTCGTTATTTATTTCTTTGCATTGAGAGTGTTTTGGTAAATTTATTAATTTAACAGAGAAAAACTGAATTAATTATCATTTCCTCCAAATTTAATTCTTAAATTAAAGCAAAGTCATCAACATCTGATTGTCAAAGCAGGCAAAGCAAGCAATATTTGAGAGTTTGCCAAATTTTAAACTTGCTTCAACTTTGAGGTCTCCAATTTGCGATGCTTCGTTTAAATACGTATACTGAACTTTTCTGTCAAAGTCAAAGCTTGAGGTAAAGTCAAAATAAAGCTTTATGTAACCGACCCTTGAGAGTTTGCCAAATTTCAACCTTGCTTCAACTTTGAGGTTTCCTATTTGCCATGTTTCGTTGAAACACGTATATTGAACTTATCTGTCAAAGCCAAAGCCCGAGGTAAAGTTCAAATAAAGTTTTATGTAGTTGACCCTTTACGCTGTCTCCCAGAGGTCCATTAAGTTGTTTTGCACAATCACACAGAGCCAAAAAGTTCACCTATAATCAAAGAGATCGACGTCTAAAAAAGCTTTTTGGCCGGGGAGAGCGAGTGGGGACAAATTTGAAGAAATTTGTGCTAGGAAATCTTCTAAATTTTAGCTTGAATTTCTTCTCAAATTTATTGAAAAGGAAATCAGCTAAAAACAAGGAGTTAGCTTCTTATTTATGAATTTTTTATGCACTTTTGTCAAAAGTTAGAAGAAATCTACTTGTTTTTATGAGAAAACCTGTTTAAAGTAAATTAATCAGAACATCCTCTTATTTTCACTAAATTCATATTGAATTTATTGAAAAGGAAAACTATATATTTTTAGAAGATACCTTATTAATTCAAATTCAGGTATGCCTTCTTCGAATGTGTAATTCGACTCTACCAAGCACAAGCACACGATAGCATCATGGTAGAGATCTCCCTTCAGCAGTTAATAATTCTTAGTTCGATTCGCGGTGAAGGCAATAAAGCAAGTGGACATGTGGTGAGGCAAAAAGAACAAAGGTGTAATTAGACGTTAGCAAGTTAAGTATACAATGGCATGATAGTGTAGATTAGACTAGACTGACTAGACATCAGGGTTGAGCGTTTATTTTTTGTTTTTTTAATTTGAAATATTAAAAAGAAAAACTTCTTAATATTATGTGATTATCTACTCCGTTTTATTAAAAAGAGACACCCAGTCATAATAAGACGGGCATCTTATTGGAAAAATACCATAGAGAAATCCTTCTGATTTAGAGGGCATTTTATGTGACATTTTGCTCTGTGCACCGACGATATATGAGTGGCTCAGTGCCATCCTTGCCTAACCCTCGAAATTTTTTATATGGAGTTATTATGCTATACTACTTAGAAATACTCCAAACTATTCCCATTCTTTAAATATTGTTTTTTTTTTCGCATAATAAAAATTGTGAGGGTTAGGCATTTCTGGCCTTAGGCTGTTTAATTTTTAATTACCTATTAACTTTATCACTAATTATTAGGAAATTACTAAATTGAGGGTTAGGCAAGGATGGCACCGAGCCATTCATATATTCACTGCAATAGATACATTATTTTGCTGTTGATAATGTTTGGTCGACTTGTGCTACAATGACAATTGTGACGTCACCGTCATATTGCATCAATGTTGAGTTTTGTTAACATTCAAGTTAAACCCCAAAAAATGCATCTCTAAACACGTACATAATTTTCATGACAACCATGTATAAACTAGGGACTTATCGAATGTGTAATTTTTGACATTCCTTGGATAGCAAGAGACTTGAATCGGGAATAAGATAATCTTATCTTACCTTACTAATAAATAAAAACGTAACTTTTTGAGTGACTGCGGATGTTTGCGGTTCTTTAACGTCTGAACCAATGTCCCGATATTTACGAAATTTTCACAGAAAAATTCTTGGGAGTATAAAGTCTGCAATGGGAATCATGAAATTTCGATATATGTTATAAAGAGCCCAGCTATCATTTGGACTTTGGTTCATTTTGATATATTTATCGATAACAGAGTTATCGGTCAAGATGTGGTTTCGGGTAAACTTTGGAATATTCGCACAAAATTGGTATCAAACGAAAGGGTAAGGCCACAGGTTTCATTTGGACTTTGTTTCATCTATGCTAGCATTTATTTTGATAGCGCCTGGACATAATAAAATGAAATTTGGAAGCGAGATTTTGTATCAGCACGAGATGGTTATACGATAAAAAATAAATTCAGTTGAAAATGCTTTGGAGATATCGCTCAAAATGTGGACCAGGGTAACGTTATTAAGTGATCGTTCAATATGGGCATCACATGAAAGATATTGATAAGTGTTTTATAATGGTGTAGTTTTCAGTAGTAGTTATATGAGACCCCGTTTTCGAGATATTGATTAAAATGTCTACCAGCCCTCGATGGTATTAGTGCGATATGAGTATCAAATGAAAGTTGGTTAAAAGTGATTTAACATGTTTTAGCTATTTTTCCCATATAAGACCAAGTTTTCTTGACCACAACGTGGACCAGGAGTGAAGCTCGAAGGATTTCGTGAAAAATGGGTATAAAATGAAAGGTGTTGATAAGAGTGTTAAAGGGGAGTTATTTGAATTCCTTTTAGGAGTGGGATTGAGAAAGGGGTATGGATATGGATGACAATTAGAAAAACAATATGAAGAGAGAAAAGCATATGAAAAGGGCGACGCTGCGGTGGACGGGAAGAAGGATCTGGAGCTGAAGTGAGCAGGGAAAGTCACATTTTATAAATGCAAACAAGTTAATGTTTGGACAGGACAACGTCTGCCGGGTCTGGCTAGTATTTTATATTATGCCGAGGGTGGCCCCCTAGGCTATTATTAAAGGGCATTGAGTGGAAGTACCTCATATAGCATAAATAAATAGACAGCCTCAAGATGAGGATTCCATAGAAGGCTCCCACCAGTGTAACTCATAGATATTAAAAAAAAACGTATGACGGCGATATATTTACAGGTTCTTTTTAAATTAGTGATGTGCTGCAACTGCAAATCAGACGAATTATTTCCTAAAATCATTTGATGGCAGAGATACAGTCGAAGAGTTCACCAAACCACTGCCAATAGGCTTCCCCTTTTAGAAAATAGTTTTTCTAAAGAATTTTTGATGTTGATTTTACCGGGTTGAGATCCCCTACTATTGGTGTAGTACGCTGAGCACCATTTTTCCCACCACGTCGGCCGCCTTAATATTTGCTTTATTTTAAAAAACAGATTCGGTTTGTGAATATTCGCTACAGCCTCAGTGCATAAAAATGTATGCGTATACATTTAGATACAAAATGGGTATTCACCCTGGCCATACTTTGCTCCAATTTTTGACGGTGCTGCAGGCAAAGTGTATGTTAACACACAAACATACATTCCTATGTATACCCATATGTATAATATAATTACAACATGACATTCAAATATCCACAAAAGTATATATCCAAATAATATATGAAAGCGCATTACTGCTGTGTGTGAATGTGTTTGTGTGGGACCGAATGCATAGTAAAGTGAACATCATGGGAGCTTGCTCAACAAAAAAGAGGAAACATCTACCGATGTGTCATGTCGCCTCAGCTGGTGAACGCCAGCAAATTGAAGTAAAGTGGAGACTCGAGCATTGCAACTCGGCGGGGTGGAGTGACAGGCGATGGTTTGCAAAAAATTCTTTTCTGGAAAAATGCCAAACGCTGCAAGTGTAATGCGAAAAGTTGCGCTACAGCCTCTTTTACAAACATTGCTCTTGTTGTTGTTGTTGTTGTTGTTGTTGTTGTTGTTGTAAGGCTCTTAATGCCGCAAGAATACATTGTGTCAACTACTTTGACTAAGATATGTTTTTTTGTTGTTGCTTTTTCACTTGCCGCTAGTTGTCGCAGTTTCAATGCAGTCACGGTCGATTTTCTTTTGTAAATTTTTGGAATTTTACTTAGCTTGTCTCTCTTTTTCGTTTTCGTCTTCGTCTTCTCCTTCTTCATATTTTTCTTAAAAATTTTTCCGAGTTTAAATGCTTGCCTACAGCAAATATCCGCAAATGCCTGCATCAGGCAAGTGAAAACGATTGCTTCGAGAACTTGTGTGCTTTGAGGTGTGTGTGTGTGTGAAAGAACAACACTCTCTGCTTTTGGAAGACGACGATAACATCTTGGCGCTTTTCTTATCCAGCTTAAAGTTGTTGATCAACGTGTGAGTAAATGCACATGTTTGCCAGATATATCTTTTGTATATCTCAAGTAGACTTTAGATTTCAATGCACCAAAAAAACTTAATATGATTTACTATCACTAAGCTAAGTTAGTGACGTATTTACAGTAAGGGCTAGTTGTGTGGTTAAATAAAAAATGAGTATTTAAGTTTAAAAAAAAAATAAAGTTTTATTGAAATACGTGAAATCGTTTTGGAGATCAATAAGGGTATACAATAGGAATAGGTGGTAACAACACCTAGAAATATTATTCAGTTCCTGGGTTTGATGCTATCAATTAAGCGCTAACTTTACTTACCCAAAATGATCCCAAAATGACCCATATTCCTAAAACGATCCCAAAAAGACCCTGTTCCTAAAATGATACGAAACTGAACCGAAACGACCCAAAAATGATCCGAAAATGATCACAAAATGACGCTAAAATGATCCCAAAATTATCCAAAAACGTTTCCGAAAATGACCCCAAAAAGATCCAAAGTGAACCAAAAACTATTCCAAAATGATCCAAAAATTATCCTAGAGTGATCCCAAAATGATCCGAAAAATACCCCAAAATTGTCCCAAACTAATTGAACCCAAAATGATCTCAAAAAAGTGCCGTAGTGACCCCTAAATGATCTCAAAATGATCCTAAAATAATCCAAATATGATCCCAAATTATACAATACAAATACAATACAGTAAAATGGTAACCCTGGGCGGATAAGTGGAAAGTCTAACAATCAATCTTACTATCTATATGCCAAATTTCATCCAAATATAATGCGGTAAGGTGGCAACCCTACCTGAAAATATTTTAATTGGCATGTCGCTGAAAATACCTTTCATTTGATACCAATATTGGCATATTTTGCTACAAAATTAAAAACAATTGAGATAGCTGGCAAGCCTGTAAACCGCCCTAGGTGGCAACCACCAAGTGGATAGTTTTAGAATCAACCATACTATCTAATTCAAAATTTCATCTAAAACGGTCAAGCGGTTCCCGAGATAGTCTGGATATACAAATATACATAAGATAAAGTAAATAAAACGAGGTCAGGTGGCAACTCTAGGAACTACCCTGTTTGAAATTGTCATATTTGGAATACGGTTGAAAATACCTTTCATTTGATACCCATAATTTAAAAAAAATTAGATAGGTGTCAACCTTGTAACCCGCCCAAGTGGCAACCACCAAATGGATAGTCTTAGAACCAACCATACTATCTATATTCAAAATTAAATACAAATGTACAAATATACAAATATAGAATTTTAGCTCGTTTAAAGTTATAAGATATACGACATGAAATACCCATAGGTATTTAAATATCTTATTTCACTTAAAAACATTTGATCTAACACACTATTCCAAGTGGCAACTCTTCAGAACATCCTAAATAGAAGAACGTGACCTGTATTCAAAAGTTCCAATCAAAATTAAATAGTTTTCCAGATTATGGCGTATAAAAAAACAACTTAAGGCGGTGATATATCAAGAGGTTATCGTTATAACCTCTAACGAGATTATGTGCCGAGCTTGTGTTCCAATCTGTGATGTGCTACGTTCAAGTTTTTCCTACAATGAACCTAAAAAAAACATGTAAATTTCTATGATAAAGTTCTTTCGAGAGGTTTTGATGAACAATTCTTAAAATCCATGTACTTTTTCTTTGAAAACATGAACTTTTTTTGGTTCAGTGCTCAAATTGGTGGGACCTACAGTTTTTTGTCGACTCCGAACGACATCTGCGAAGCAAATGCATTTTTGCTGAGAAGCTTTCCATGGCAGAAATACACTCGGAAAGTTTGCCAAATCACTGCCGAGGGGCGACCCCGTTTGTAACAAGCTTTTTCTAAATAATTATTGATGTTGGTCTAGTAGGCCGAGCACATTATCAATACACCACGGCGGTCCCCATTACAGACAGATATACAAACGAAATTTATGTAAAAGGATTAGGTGGCAACATCCCCGAGAAATATTAAAAAACGACCTAAAATGTGTTTCGTATACTACCAATATGGGGGTAACTCATTTAATTTCTTACAATATAAGTTCTAACCTGTAAAAATAATATAAGTGGCAACAGTTAAGTAGACAGTAGACAAGGATAAATATAATAAGATAAGGGGGCAATTAATAATTCTACATTTAGGTATTTGATTTGTAATACAAAGAAAAACAAGTAAGGAAAGCTGTCTTCGGCTGTGCCGAAGGCTATATACCTTTCATGAATAAGCGTCACGATTTTCACTGTTCGATCCCCAGTACAGCCTGTTTCAATTTAACTATATTTACTATACACATTACACATCTTTGTTATAATTTAAAAAAAACTTACAAAATAATAGGATCCGAGTTATCGGGACAATCGATTGTATGGAGGCTATATATTATACGTGTTCAATTGTACTGACTTACACTATACACATTACATATGTAGAAAGTACTAAAGGTGCAATATTTTACGTTCCTAACTTTTTAAATGCGGAAGTATTGGCCAAAAAACCTTATATCGGAACAACCGGTTGTATGGGGCTATATGTTATATTTACCCGATCTTCTTGATTTTCCTCTACACACTACATAAATTGAAAGTACTCAAGTTGCAAAATTTTATGTTCCTAACTTTTTAATTGTAGAAGTTTTGGCCAAAAAACCTTATATCTGAACAATCGGTTGTATGGGGGCTATATGTTACATTTGCCCGATCTTGTTGATTTTCACTATATACACTACATAAATAGAAAGTGCTCGAGATGCAAAATTTTACGTTCCTAACTTTTTAATTGCAGAAGTTTTGGCCAAAAAACCTTATATCTGAACAATCGGTTGTATGGGGGCTATATGTTACATTTGCCCGATCTTGTTGATTTTCACTATATACACTACATAAATAGAAAGTACTCGAGGTGCAAAATTTTACGTTCCTAACTTTTTAATTGCAGAAGTTTTGGCCAAAAAACCTTATATCTGAACAATCGGTTGTATGGGGGCTGTATGTTACATTTGCCCGATCTTGTTGATTTTCACTATATACACTACATAAATAGAAAGTAGTCAAATTGCAAAATTTTACGTTCCTAACTTTTTAATTGCAGAAGTTTTGGTCAAAAAACCTTATATCTGAACAATCGGTTGTATGGGGGCTATATGTTACATTTGCCCGATCTTTTTGATTTTCACTATATACACTACATAAATAGAAAGTACTCGAGATGCAAAATTTTACGTTCCTAACTTTTTAATTGCAGAAGTTTTGGTCAAAAAACCTTATATCTGAACAATCGGTTGTATGGGGGATATATGTTACATTTGCCCGATCTCGTTGATTTTCACTATATACACTACATAAATAGAAAGTAGTCGAGTTGCAAAATTTTACGTTCCTAACTTTTTACTTGCAGAAGTTTTGGTCAAAAACCTTATATCTGAACAATCGGTTGTATGGGGGCTATATGTTATACTGGTCCGATCGTGTCAGTTCCGACAAATGATTCCTATATTACAAAATGGTGGCCACATACAAACTTTCAGCCAGATATCTCAAAAATTGAGGGACTAGTTTGCGTTCAAACAGACAGACGGACAGACAGACAGACGGACAGACGGACAGACGGACAGACGGACATGGCTAAATCAACTCAGCTTGTCATCCTGATCATTTCGGTATACTTATTGATGGGTCTATCTCTTCTTCTTCTCATACTTACAAACATCGGACCAAAGTTATAATACTATTTCATGTTCATGAAAGGTATAATAAATTTTATTCGGTACCCATATTGATAAACATATGAGGATCTTCAAACCAAAATGCAATAAGTGTACACTAATTCAGTATACATTTATTGCGTTTTCGTTTGAAGCTCCACATATCTAAATTATTTTTCCAATTTTAAAACCTAATTAGGCTCGGCTTTTCGGTGCAATACCTTGGTAGAAATAACGACTCTATTTCAGCAAAATCCTTTTACCCATTTCCGAGATAGTGCTGGGGTTTGGTTAACATAAGAAAGATCTGTCAATTGGTTTTTTTATTCACTGCCGGGCATCGGACGCGAATTAAACTACTTTGATATACTGAAAAAAAAAAAAATCGAACAATTATTTCCTGTCGTTAACTGAAATTAAATTGCAACCTCCCCTTATTCCCCTTAACCATGCCAATATATTGCAAATATCAGGCTACCTCTGCTAAGAGCCTTTTAAATTAAGCCCTTTTTGTAAATGACCTCATTATATTTTTTCGAAGGAGTCAAACAAAAACACTCGCGTAATCGAAAATGCATTTAAGCATCTAGGCGCCTATAAAATAACAATTTCTTGCCTGAATTGCGCTTCCCAAATTGAACATTTTTTTTTTTGCTAGCACGTTTGTTTGCTTTGAACTTAAACAACTACAACAATGTGAAACTTTCTTAATAGAATATCGAAATAGGCTGCACATTTGAAGGCAATAAACAGCAAAGACGAGTGCAAATGGGGAGAGGAAGTGGTGCATGAGTGCTTGTGCAGTTTTGTTTGCTGTTTGTCACACAGCCCCTACTCTCAGTTTGCTGTGATTTGACTGCTGCTGGAAGCTGAATGTGCTTTATGAATAAAATAAACTTGCTTACATCTGTGATTCTTATCGAATTGTATTGCAGGGATTTGCCTTGGGATAACATGGCGACACTCTGCCTTAGGCATTCAGTTATCGTATACTTTGAGTGAATTTTTTATTGAGATTTCGACCGGTACTTAAACGTAATTAAATTTTCAAACCTTTGTTCTGTTCATCTGCTTGGGACTGACTTAGTTCTAAACGCCTTGACCGATATTGATGACTTTTTTTCGTATATGCATGTACAGTGACTCACAGTGAAATCCGTCCACTTAAATTTGCGCTACTTCTACCTTGCACATTATTATAGTAAAATTGACTGGCCACAAAAAATTTCTAAAAAATTTTGCCTAAAAAGTTGAAAATTTTGATGGCCTTTTTGGCAAATTCTGAAAAATTCCCCAAGCTTTGTGCAAATTTTTAAAGAAATTTGTTTATGGTTTCGGTTATATAATTGGGTATATTTTAATTAAAAAATTTTAGAAATACTATATTATCACCCCGTCTAACGAAATTCAAAAAATTTTAATTGGACCGAATTCACTGTGAGTCACTGTAGGTTTAAACCGGTATGAAAGAAAGGGGGCAGGGCATTTAGATAAAATTTCTGTGTCCCATATTCCAAAAGTATTCCTGAAAGAATAGTGAAGTTTTGTAAACAATTAAATGAGATTAATCTCGAACACCTTTTGAAATTATTGGGATATTCCAACAGGAACAGGAATATAATTAGAACCAGTAATTAAATTAGAAACAGGGACAGGGACATTGGCAGGGACCGGGACAGGGACAGGGACATTGGCAGGGACCGGGACAGGGATAGGGACAGACAGGGACAGAGACAGAGACAATGACAGGGACAGGGACAGGAACAGGGGCAGGGAAGAAAGAGAGATGGAAGACGGGAATAGGTAAGGTAACACTCTATTTTTCAGATCAATCAAAGTAAATTTAGGGCTGGACAAAACTGGCAGGCCATATTGTACAAATATAAATATAATGTTTCATGAATAAAAAGAAGTTCTGAATAATTTGAAAAACATAATATGAAATATGATATCTATGTATGTATGTTAGTTACGTGTCTTAAATGTTACTCATACGCCCCCGTTGTGGGCAATATATTAAAATTATTTTCCTGAAACTTTTCGAGCATGCAAATTTATGAAACAATGCTAAAATGCAGATTTGAATTCTATAGAAATTCCTTGTTTGTTTGCAGAGTTTAAATTAGTTTCCACTTGGGTGCATCCCAAATTCTAGATTAAGTTTTATATGAAAGCAAATTATATTCACTTTTAGAAAAAAATATTATGAATTTATGGTAGTTAAATGTGATTTACCCTAGTTCGGCCGACGAGTCACCCGGGTGACTATTTCACATTTGAGGCACGAAAAGACAAATTTTTAATCAACTCAGTTAGCTTATTTTCCCTGACATCTAAGAATAATGAATTTCAAGTAGAAAAAATACAAAACAAAGTTTAAAGAATTTATTTATAGCCAAATATTAGAAGTTGAAATTTTTTTTCTTGTTCTGGCCGACGTAGTCACCGTCACGCAGGTCAGAAGCTATACAGATATGAATCAGAAGCTATACAGATATGAATATATACATGCAAATATATATAAGCTGATAAGGTTACCAGATGCTGATAATGTTACAATATACTCAATTGCACTATTTCCGCATACTTGTTTTTACCTGTCGTTCATTTACATCTTTGCATTTTATTAAATACAGTCACCCGGGTGACTGCGTTGGCCCAAATGAGTTATAAAAATCGTCGGCCGAACTAGGGTTAAAAATGCCTCGGAAAGCTTCTGAGAAAATTTTTAAACTGTTTACAGCACGGTGAATTGCTTTTCAGAATAGTAAATGTATTTATAAAAAAAACGTAACATGTAATGTCTTATGCCTTTTCTTCCTGTTCAGACTATAAAGAAAATCCTTATCCAAGTGTGCAAAAAAAAAGATTAAAATATTTACAGTTGAGGGAGCTTTGATTGATCATACTAAATTTCTTCATATTTCAAAATAAGCTCATACGAATATGTTTTACATATCGAAGTATGTTATTCCATATGATGAACCTTTAAACCACCTTGAAAGTGGAAGAGAAGAAACGTTTCCGTCTAATGTTAAACTGGTTACTGAAGCGGAATAAAGTCATTACATTTTATATTGTATATCTAGCTTTAATTGTTATAGTTTAATTAAACTGCATTGACTGACGTGCTGGGCGTTAAATAGCCAACATACATGCATGTGAAAGAGGAGGTATTTGTTCTAGTACCTAAACGTATGTATACACCCAGAATGAAATGAAAAAATAGAATATTACAAATCGACGTGCCATACGAAAACAAACACTTTTTAATTTTTTTACGAAAAGTTACCGCCTTATTCATAAAAAATATAAAAGGTTTATTAAGCTCTTACAATTCAAAATTTGTATGGAAATGTCATTTTAAAAACCAATTTTATTTTTTATGAATATGGCGGTAAAACTTTTAAAATTTTGTAAGAAAACTAACACTTTCATTCTGCGTCTGACGAAAATTAACACTTTGAAATTGTGTCTGACGAAAACTAACACTTTTAGGAAGTACATTTTCATCAGATAAAAAATAAAAGTGTTAGTTTTTGTCATACACAAATTGAAAGAGTTAGTTTTCGTATGGCTCGTCGAAATAAGGATTACGGCGATGGCGAATGTCTTGTAATAAGGCTTTATGTCAGGCGTGTTTTTCCAAGCTGATTAGTTTAAAAATAAGGTTGTCCCTAAATAATGAACTCTGGTTTGCCGGATAACAGAGAAAAACAAGTAAGGAAAGCTGTCTTCGGCTGTGCGGAAGGCATATATCTTTCATGAAAAAGCGTCACGATTTTCACTGTTCGATTCCCAGTACAGTCTGTATGAATTTAACTTTAGCTCATACCGAAATTATCGGAACTATCGGTTATATGGGGCGATGGTTTTATTGGTCCAATCTCATTGATTCTTAACATCGACATTCCACATTCTAACAGAGCAATAGTTACGGAATTTCACGATCCTACCTATATAATTACAGGAGTTATAGCCCAAAATCCGTTTACCGGAACAATCGATTGTATGGTGGCTATGTGAAATATTTCTCCCATCTCAATGATTTTCAACATCGATATTTCACATATAAAAATAGAAATACTTACAAAATTTCACTTTCCTACCTCTATAATTAGAGGAGTTATAGGCAGAATCCATTTATCGGAACAATCGATTGTATGGGAGCTATGAGTACTTTGGTCCGATCTTGCTGGTTCCGACAAATGATTATTCTCATATAAAATAACGCCTCCATACAAAATTTCATTGAGATATCTCTAAAATTGAGGGACTAGTTTGCGTACAAACAGACAGACAGACAGACGGACATGGCTAAATGGAATCAGCCCATCGTCCTGATCATAACAGTATACTTATAAGTGGGTCTATCTCTTCTTCTTCTTATACTTACAAACATCGGACCAAAGTTATAAGACCATTTCATGTTCATGAACTCCTTCATTGTTGGCCGCCTTGCCGTGGCGAAGGGGCTTAAATTCTTATATTGGGATCACTCCTGGAGGGACGGGCCCCAATGCGGAATGAACAAAGAGGAAGACCTTACATTTCATGCAACCTCGGGCGGAGTGCACATAAGTGCACAACACCGGTTGATGTATGAGATGTGAGGAGATCCGTGTCAACGCCACCCTAAGCCAAGGTGTGCAGGCACCGTGCCGATGGCTGAATGGTCAGCGGGTGTATATCGAATAGCTGATCGCTTACGGTCCCCTCCGATGCCCGGGCAAGGTCGGTTGTATAAGTGCCTTACCCCGGTACACTGGCTATGCCGGGGTGGACCAACCCCTTCCAGTTTATAAAGTGCGCGGACGGGTTCTCCAGGGACTTTCTTGAGAGAGGCATTGCTAAGATTAGCAACGCCTATGATGGTCTTACTCTAAGGATCATCAATCCTTCGGAGATTCCCCGGAGGCCCCGTGCGCGCGTTTGGTTGCCAAACATGCCGAGTATGAAACTGGATGAAAAGAACATCATCCAGTGTCTTAAAATGCAGAACTCGGGCGTCCCGATGGACGACTGGGAGCTGCTAAGGATAGAGGAAAAGCAGAAGAATAGCCACCCGGTGCTACTGCTCATAAATAACGAGTGCCTAGGGGAACTCGAAAAGAGGGGAAGCAAGTTAGTCTATGGCGTCAGGCACGCCAGAGTTAAAGTTTTCCCAGCGGCAGTAGCACCGGATAACAATCTGGAGGAGGTCGACGATGCCAATAAGCTCCTAGAGGAGCTAAGGCTGGCAGCATCAGCCGGGGCTGATGCATCGTCGAACCCCGACAGTCAAGCAGGTACGTCCCGCCGGTCCGATGACCTGCTGGTTCTCCTAAGGGAGGAAAATATTGACGTCTGCTTGGTGCAGGTGCCTTGGGTATGGCGCCTATGGCGTATGTATCTAGACTCGAAATTGGGGTACCCCTGGCAGTGGCCAAGGGGAACCTCCAAAAATATTACTTCAATGAAGCACAACGAAAGTGGAAAGGTACTACTACCTGTGCAATATCGAGAGCCACCTGGCCGAACTACAGCGAGAGGAGGACAAGGGGACTCCTAAGCAGGTCCAGAGTAGACACCTACAAGTTTGTAGTAGTCTGCACGGGTCACTGGACGATAGGTACGCATGCGGAAAAACTGGGTATTCCGCATAATGCCCACTGCAGAAGCTGTAAAGACATTAATGCAAAAGAGACCGTTGAGCACTTCCTGTGTAAGTGCCCCGCTCTAGCCAGAACACGACTGAAAGTGTTTGGGACCCCTTTTTCGGAAAATCTAGGGAGAGTATCCGAATTAGGGATTCCAAGCATCCTAGAGTTTATAAACAGCTCGGGGGGGTTGTAGCATATACTCACAGCAGTAGGTTTCTACGAGTTTTATGGCATCAAAACGGCTTTTAAAGCTACTTGGGCGACTTTTGTCGCAGCAATTCTACCTACCTACCTAACATATTCATGAAAGGTATAATTAGGGTAACTTTTCATAAAACTGGCCACAGTTTTGATAAAAGAAAAAAAGCCTTACATAATGAGCACATTTTTTGCCTTTGAATCAAGGAATGGAACCGATTATTTCGGTTTCGGTTACGGTTTCGTTCCGGTTTCGGTTTCAAAATAAAAACATGAACGGAAACAATTTTTACTGCTACAAAAGTTAAGTATATAACTGCAAAATACATAGCTCTGAATATTGATAACATTTTTCCATTATACATATTAACACTATACGACAAAATCCATTTTTTCTGGGTATTGGACTAAATTAATTTTTTGAAGAAATTAAGATATGTTCGAAGTTAGCCTCCAAAACTTAGTTACGGGCTTTCGAAGTTCGAAGTTGGACCCTTCGAAGATTTAGTTTTTCAACTGTTTTGTTTAAAAAATTTAAAAAGCTTATATGTGGGCATGGCCTTCTTGATCCTCCTACTTGTTTGCTGTACTTTATTTTTATTTAACAGTGTATTTTAAAAACTTTTGAAACAAACCAAGTTTTCGAAGGGTCCATCTTCGAAAGCCCGTAACTCAGTTTTGGAGTCTAATTCCGAAAAACGGGGAACGCCATTTTTTTACTTAGTTCTTAATCTCTTTAAAAAAGTGGGGTTGGTCCAATACCCAGCCGGCTGCTGTACATTGTAATACATATTGTTAACGCTATATATGGATGAAATTTCTACGAAGCACAGTTGTTCGAATTTTTGTAGTCGTATGGTTTACTCCTACACAGAAACTGCATGTACTTTAACATATTTACAAATTTATATACAAAATTTTGTTTGCTACATGTTGCAATTGCAATTTAATTGTTACATAAACTTCAGCTAGCAAAGAAAAAGTAAAACTACGGAAAAACAAACAAACTTGTGAGTAGACAAAAGTACTGACGGTAAAGTTTAAGGGAGAGATAATTTCTGTAAAAATGATGTAAATGAACCCGCTTGTATATAATTTGATGCATTTGAGCAGCAGCTGACTAAACTGTTGAAAAAAAAAAAAAAAAAATTTGGTACATATTTATGCCAGTAGGTAGGTAGGTATGTTAAATTGAAATAAAAAAACTCAAGGAACGTATCCAGTCTAACCTCCAGAGTCATGAAACATAAACAATGATTTTAAACGTTTTTAGTTGAATATTTTTTACAGCAGCCATTTTACAGCGCTCTCCATACCCTTTTTGAATTTCTATCTAATTTATTTATGTATGACATATGCTACTCATAAGCAATGTTAATTGCAGTTCTCGAAACAAAAAACGCTGGATTTTTGTATATTGGAACGATTGTCCATACTATTGCCATACCATTAACTACCATTCCCTTACTATCTCCCTTTCTATTTAATAGCTTAGCTATGCTGTCTACAAAAAAAAAAAACGTGTGGCACTCGGGGACTGCCGCGGTATAGCTATTGCATATTATCAACATAGATCCGCCCCCGAGAGACATAAGGAGACATCTCCGTAAGCACTATGATTAGATCCGGCATCATATTACCTTACCGTTTGATCTGCAGAATCATAAGCGGGCTCTAACCGACATCCACACCGAGTCGGTAGACACTTTTGTCGGATCTCTACCTATGAATCCCGTTCTGAACAGTCCTCCACCGGATGTTGCTGAAGAAGAACGCACCTTACCAAGGGAGACAAGAGTGACCTTGGCACAGCTTAGGTCTGGATATAGTGTAAGGTTAAACTCCTACTTATCCAGACTTAATGATACAATCTTAAATACATGCCCTGCATGTGGTAGGACCCCCCATGATACTCTACATCTCTTCAATTGTTCATCTGAACTTACTCTTCTAACCCCTCTGTCCCTCTGGACAAACCCTGTTGAAACTGCACGTTTCCTTGGACTCCCCTTAGAAGAGCTTGATGAAGATCTTCGGAATGATCATACACTCTAGACAGGGCATTGCATTGTTAACAACAACAACAACAACATCAACTTATGCCAGGCCCGTACGCAGCGGTGGGGGTTTTGAAAGAAAGAAACCAAATTTTTTACGTTTATATGACATGATATGACATAACATGACATGACATCATATGATATGACATCTTATGATATGACATCATATGATCTGACATCATATGATATGACATCATATTATCAGACATCATATGATATGACATCACATGATATGACATCATATGATATGACATCACATGATATGACATCATATGATATGACATCACATGATATGACATCATATGATATAACATCATATGATATGACATAATATGATCTGACATCATATGATCTGACATCATATGATATGACATCACATGATATGACATCATATGATATGATATCATATGACACGACATCGTATGCTATGATATCATATGACATGACATCATATGCTATGACATCACATGATATGACATCATATGATATGACATAATATGATATAACATCACGTGATATGACATCATATGATCTGACATCATATGATATGACATCATATGACATGACATCATATGATATGACATCACATGATATGACATCATATGATATGATATCATATGACATGACATCATATTATATGACATCACATGATATGACATCATATGATATGACATCAAATGATATGACATCATACGATATGACATCATATGATATGACATCATATGATATGACATCACATGATATGTCATCATATGATATGACATCATATGACATGACATCATATGATATGACATCAAATGATATGACATCATATGATATGATATCATATGACATGACATCATATGATATGACATCATATGATATGACATCACATGATATGACATCATATGATATGACATCATATCACATGACATCATAAGATATGACATTACATGATATGACATCATATGATATGACACCATATGATATAACATCATAGGATATGACATCATATGATCTGACATCATATGATCTGACATCATATGATATGACATATCATGATATGAGATCATATGATATGACATCATATGATATGACATCATATGATAAGACATTATATGATATGACATCATATCACATGACATCATAAGATATGACATTACATGATATGACATCATATGATATGACACCATATGATATAACATCATAGGATATGACATCATATGATCTGACATCATATGATCTGACATCATATGATATGACATCACATGGTATGAGATCACATGATATGACATCATATGATATGACAACATATGGTACGACATTGACATCATACGATATGACATCATATGATATGACATCATATGATATGAAATCACATGATATGTTATCATATGATGTGACATCATACGATATGGCATCACATGATATGACATCATATGATATGACATCATATGATATGACGTCACATGATATAACATCATATGATATGACATCATATGATATGACATGGTTCTCACATCTTACATCTTACACCCCCATCCATACATCTTATATCTTACACCCCCTACCCATACCTCTCACATCTTACATTTTACACCCCCACCCATACCTCTTACATCTTACATTTTACACCCCCACCCATACCTCTCACATCTTACATTTTACACCCCCACCCATACCTCTTACATCTTACATTTTACACCCCCACCCATACCTCTTACATCTTACATCTTACAAACCTTCCCCCTCCCCCCACCCATACCTCTTACATCTTAAATCTTACATCTTACATCTTACTCTTACATCTTACTCTTACATCTTACTCTTACTCTTACTCTTACTCTTACTCTTACATCTTACATCTTACTCTTACGCGTAACTTTCTCTTTATTGCCCCCAGCGCAAAGATGTTTACACATCAATAAATAGATCTAATTTTATGTATTCGGCTTTTCGAACCTTTTTCGAACCTTTTTATCCGTTCCGGTTTTTTTTTTTAGGTACCAAGCCCGCGATAAAATCAATGCAATAGCTTAAAAACTATCAATATTAAATATGAATTTTACAATGTTATGGTGTCATAAATTTGTCACCCTATGCACAGGGGGTTAAACTGTCGAAATACTTTCCCTCATAACTTCAACGAGTACCACAAAAGCCTTTAGCTCTACCATTCAAACGTGCAAATTGGCAAAGTGCCTATCGGCTAGCAATTTACCATACATTATACAATATTATTTGCTTCCTTCCTTCCTGGTACTGCCATTTTCAGTTTTCATTCAGCACAAACTTTGCACTCCTTCACGTTCACTTTGACCTGCCAACACTTTGTAACATTTTCATGTGCAGGTGAGCGCAATTTCTTTTCATTAGTTAGTGATTTTTATTAATATGTATGGAATACTTTTTGTATTTTTCTAGACGGGTGTAAGCGCACAAAACTTGTCACATTTGCATAGGAATATTTTTTTATCCAAAAATATATAGAGAGATGTGTGTATGGCAGCAGCCCTCAGAAGCAGCATTGAGTGACGAATTGGCGGGAAGTCGCGAAAAAGGCAGCCAGCGTAGTAAGAAAACAGTGCAGAAAAGCACTCTGCAATTATGCTCAAGCACACTCCTACATATATGGCGTAGACTTCCAGGCATGTATATTCGACGAGTAGCCCAGAACTTATTGATGCTAGCAACACACCCAAATTTGATGTCGCAAACAACTTAACGCATTTGGTAGCGCGTAAATTGGAAATTGATTTGGAATTAAATTCAAATACAAACTAAACTTAAATGAGCATTGACATCGATATGCAAATGTTTGGAGCACACTACGGATAAACCACGTCAGGGTTCTAAGGAACAACACTTTTCAGGGCACTTCCTTCTCCTCTTAGGAGTATTCCATTTTAAATTAGTGATTTATACTTCAGTAGGTATAAGCCTGACCTCCTCTACACTTCTTTAAATAAATTGTCGTCATTCTCTTCTAACGGATGACCTAAGAAATTAGCTATTTCCACAGGGTTGTACCAGAGTGAGAATGATGATAGAAAATAATGATCAGAAGAGCATGTGAATAAATTGTACCAGAAGTACATTCGGCAAGTCAGGACTCAGTCTGGATAGGAGGGAATTTAAAATGCTACAATATCCAGAGCAGTGGCGGATTCAGGATTTCGGGAAGGGAGGGGCATTCCAATTTTTTCTTTTCATTTCGGGGCATTTTTCATTCACAGTTTATTTAAAGCTGTCCTTTTATGTTTGTTTTTCAAAAAAAGATATACCTACATTTCTTAGTATTGGCAGTGTCAGATTTAAGGTAACACTTATGTAAATCGTTTAAAAAGTTACCGAATGTGTATTACGTAAACGCAAAAATATGAGTTGGCAGTTTGCTGTCAGTTTCACTATTTCTTTGTGTAATTTTTCATGTATTTTTCACTTAACTTTAACTATATTTTTTGCGTAAATTTTACTATATTTTTGTGTAAATTTTACTTTATTTCTTGCGTAACTTTTACTTTTTACATTTTTATATATTTTTTTCTTAATTTTTACTGTATTTTTTTGTGTAATTTTACTATATTATTGGGTCATTTTTTACTATATTTTGTGTAATTTTTACGATATTGTTTGTGTAATTTTTACTTCAGTTTTTGCGTAACTTTTACTATTTTTTTGTGTTATTTTTTCCGTAATTTTTACCATATTTTTTGGGTAATTTTTTAATATATTTTTGACGTATTTTTTTTCGATAAATACTAAATTTTTAATGTAAATTTTACTAAGTTTTTTGTGTAAATTTTATTATTTTTTGTGTAATTCTTACTATATGTTTTGGGTACTTTTACTATATTTTTTGGGTAATTTTTTACCATATTTTTGAGGTGTTTTTTTCGATAATTTTTGCTAACTTTTTAATGTAAATTTTACTAAATTTTTTGTATAAATTTAATTATTTTTTTTGTAATTTTTACTATATATTTTGGGTACTTTTTACTATATTTTTTGTATAACTTTTACTTTATTTGAACCTGAAAACTTCACCCGTGGATCCGCCCCTGAGCCAGAGTGACCATTGTCTTTTTTGGGAGTTTGGGTTCCTCTGCAGAAACAGGGGGTGCAATACGGTATTCGCTGTACGGGCCTGCCTTGCATCATTGTTATGAGGTGCCGGACTTTATCATAGTTCTTATGAGGATGTACCCTTATTTTGTTGCGAGGCGAGAATGACTCAAGAAGTTCTATACTAGGATAATGCGGTTTCAGGATTACATAATGCTCTTAAGCTCATTTAGCATTTCCGCCCACTAGGCGTGTTTGTGTTGGTCTAACAGCCATCTGATTTCCGCATTTGGACTCTTGATTTAGTGGTTAGAGTCGATGATATTGCGGACTCACGGTCGCCTTGGCTTTCCCAATCAACTTTCTTGAAGCAGATGTAGGAAGTAATGAAATCTACCAAAAGGCCCATTATATGAATCAGAACGTTAAGCGCAGATCATCTGGAAGATGCAGTGGAATCATTCCCTTGGAACAAATTTGGGTTCAACAAAGAGGATGGTAGTTTTAGGGGTAAGGGCGACATGTTAGGGAGTGTCGCATCGGAAAAGCAGATTTTGACTAATTAGCTTGAAGAACCGTCTGTTTTTAGAAATATCCCTTATATGGTGCCGGCCCAAAGGAAGTGAACCATTTTGCCATTTGGCAAAAAACAAAAACACACACAGGACATATATTGTTATGGATATTGTTTGCACTGCCACATTTCTTTCACGGTTGCCGTTTGCTAAAAATTTTGCGTACCAAAATTCGTACCAAACCGAAAAAAACCTACCAAAATAATTTGCTAGCCAAACAATATAACAATATCCCTGCCAACCATCTTCGGATAATAAAGTCACATAAAATGCCCTGTAAATCAGAACAAAGTTTAGCGGATTTCCCTGTGATATTTTTCCAAAAAGATGCTTGTCTTATTATGACTGGGTGTCTCTTTTTAATAAAACTGAGTAATATTAAAAAAAAAAAAACAAGTAAGGAAAGCTGTCTTCGGCTGTGCCGAAGGCTAAATACCTTTCATGAATAAGCGTAACGATTTTCACTGTTTGATCCCAGTACAGCCTGTGTGAATTTATCTTTAGCTCATACCGAAATTATCGGAACTATCGATTAAATGGGGGCGATGTGTTATATTGGTCCAATCTCATTGATTTTTAACATCGACATTCCAAATTCTAAAATAGCAATAGTTACGAAATTTCACGTTCCTACCTATATAATTACAGGAGTTATACCACAATCCGTTTATCGGAAGAATCGATTGTATGGAGGCTATGTGAAATATTTATGCCATCTCGATGATTTTCAACATCGATATTTCACATGTAAAAATAGTGATACCTCCAAAATTTCACGTTCCTACGTGTTTAATTACAGGAGTTATAGGCCAAAATCCGTTTATCGGAAGAATCGATTGTATGGAGGCTATGTGAAATATTTATCCCATCACAATGATTTTCAACATCGATATTTCACATATAAAAATAGCAATACTTACAAAATTTCACGTTCCTTTCTCTTTAATTACAGGAGTTATAGCCCAAATTCCGTTTATCGGAACAATCGATTGTATGGGAGCTATATGTAATATCGGTCCGATCTTGCTGGTTCCGACAAATTATTCCTATATTGGAAAATTATGGCTGCATACAAAATTTCAGCCAAATATCTCAAAAACTGAGGGACTAGTTTGCGTTTAAACAGACAGACAGACAGACAGACATACAGACGGACAGACGGACATGGCTAAATCAACTCATCTCGTCATCCTGATCATTTCGGTATACTTATTGATGGGTCTATCTCTTCTTCTTCTCATACTTACAAACATCGGACCAAAGTTATAATACCATTTCATGTTCATGAAAGGTATAAAAATGAACGCTCAACCCAGATGTCTAGTCTAGTCTAATCTTACTACACTATCATGCCATTGTATACTTAACTTGCTAACGTCTAATTACACCATTGTTTTTTTTGCCTCGCCACATGTCCACTTTCCTTATTGCCTTCACCGCGAATCGAACTAAGAATTATTAAATGCTGAACGGATATCTCTACCATGATGCTATCGGGTACTTGTGCTTGGTAGTGTCGAATTACACATTTTATGTACATATGTTGTATGTACATATGTTTAGACGTTAATAGCAAAATTTGAATTAATAAAGGATCTTTTAAAAATAAATAGTTTTCCTTTTCAATAAATTCAATATGAATCTAGTGAAAATAAGAGGATGTTCTCATATATCATAAAAATAAGCAGATTTCTTCTAACAGTTGAATGTTTTTGACAAAAGTACATAAAAAATTCATAAATAAGATGTTAACTCCTTCTTTTTGTCTGATTTCCTTTTCAATAAATTTGAGAAGAAATTCAAGCTAAAATCAAAAAGATTTCCTAGCACAAATTTCTTCAAATTTGTCCCCACTCGCTCTCCCCCGGCCAAAAAGCTTTTTTAGACGTCGATCTCTTTGATTATAGGTGAACTTTTTGGCTCTATGTAGATAATTTTGTTCAGCGAGGAGTCTTTTCTATCCATGTTGAAGCTGCTAGTTAGAGTTGGAAATTATGGAACTATCCAGTTTATGGATGCCTACTTTTCCTACTAGCCGAAATTGGCCCACTGCTGCCTTCTAAAAGTATGCTAGAAATGTGTCTACAATGCAAATGCACTAAAAATGGTGTTGCAATGCGGAAATGTAAAAGTGCAAATGTCGATTCCAGCTACTTTCGTTTGCTTTTGAAGAGTTATTTATTCGTGTTTGCTGTTGTAGTTGCGGCTGTTAGCGGTATCGTTAACAACTGAAAATCGCTAAGCAGACCAGTGAAGCGCATTAAACAGTTGTTACAAGCTATAATTTGTAAATTTGTTTATATATGTAGGTTTGTGCGAAATATTTTACAAATTACAGATTTGTTTTCGTTTTTTGTTACTACAATCGAAGTGTGAATGCCACAATTACATCGAACGCCTTGTTTATGTGACATTGCATACTTTTAAGCGATTACACAATTCTAATACCCAACAACTATTTACAAATGCTGTTTGCTTTTGTTTACTAAAAACGTGGATAATCGATAGTTGCATTAAGTGTAAATGCATTCTAGATAACCCTGCCAACCACTTTTTTCACTTTTCAATTCGGATTTCAATACCATTTAATTTTTTCCATTGACAAACTACAGTGCCTGAAAGTATGCAGGGTGTGCAGACATCTTATATGTGTACATGTAGAAGCAATTTTATCATGGTTAAAAAGTGAGGCTCTCCGATCAAAGTTATCCATTTCTTATCTACTTTTTGGCTGGAGCGATTTACTGTTTATCTAGATTTTTACGCATTATTGGTTGCCGGGGTTTAGACAATCAAATATAAATTCTATAATAGCCTAAAATTATGCATCATTGTTTTGTGCAAGGTATGAAACCGATTAAGGTAACGTTCCGGTTTCGGTTTCGGTTTTGTAACACGATTTGGTTTCGGCTCCGGTTTCGTTCTTCAAAATTTATTTCGGTTTCGGTTACGGTTTCGTTCCAGTTTCGGTTTCCAAATAAAAACTCGAATGCAAAAAAGTTTTACAAAGCTTAAGTATGTAGCTGCAAAATAAGTCTGAATTTTTATACAAATTTTCCAATATAATAACACTATACGACAAAATCCACTTTTTTCTGTGTATTGGGCTAAATCAAATTTTTTGAAGAGAGTAAGCGATAAGTAAAAAAATGGCATTCCCTGATTTTCGAAGTTAGCCTCCAAAACATAGTTACGGCCTTTCCAAGTACGAAGTTGGACCCTTCGAAGGTTTGGTTTTTTAATTGTTTTGTTAAAAAAATTGGACAAGGTTAAATGTGGGCGCGGTTCTTGCTCCTCTTACTTGATTGGGCACTTTCTTTTTATTTGAAAGTGTATTTTTTTAATTTTTTTAAACAAAACAAGCCCGTAACTTAGATTTGGAGGCTAATTTCGAAAAAAAGGGGAACGCCATTTGTTTACTTATGTCTTAATCTCTTTACAAAAAGTTCGTTTGGATCAATACACAGCAGCTGTACATTGTTATAAATATTATTAACGCTACGCGGTTAAAAGTTTGAACCTAAATTTTAAACTTTTTTGGACTACATACATATATGACCAATCCAAATTTGGTTTCAAATTCAATCTAGACAAGTTTTCAAGAAAATTGGCTAAATGAATCGGGGTTCAATTATGAACCAGAAATTTTGTAACCATTTTTTAAAGATAAAATAAATTTTTTGTCCGTTGGCGGGGATTCGAATCAAGACTCCCCGCATCATGCCGTCTGCTCCACCACTGAGCTACATTGCACATATAAATGGTGTTGGAAAAATTCAATCTTGACTAAGCTTTCAAAAATAAATGAAAGCAAAACAAAAATTGTGGACCGAAATGGTTTTAATTTTAAACGGAAAAGTTATAATTTTCAAACCAAAAAGTTTTAACTTTAAACCGAAAAGTTTTAATTTTCAAACCAAAAAGTTTTAATTTTAAACCGAAAAGTTTTAATTTTCAAACCAACAGGTTGTAATTTTAAACCGAAATGTAATTTTGAACCGAATGTGGCACTTGGCAGGCTTCGAACGAAAACGTTCAGGAGTCACAGCCGACTGCTCTACCACTGAGCTATGCCGCACATAAAGTTTTTGTGGGCAAAATGCAATTACATTCAAACAAACCAAACAAAAAAAACTTATATTGCTTATTTATTTAGATCTAAAATCGAAACCAAAAAAATTGAAATTCTTTTTAAACTTTTGGAAGGCTTAAAATATTCCAAAAAAAAGTTTAAAAAATTGCTTAAACTTTAGACGGGTTTAAAATTTAGGCTCATTATTTAACCGTCTATATATGCATGAAATTTCTGCAATATAATTCAAAAAAATTGGCTACGTTTTCTAATAGAAAAATAATAGAAAATGAAATAAATCATCAAAATATCTTATACGGGCCGCTAAACACTTTTTTCTTGGATTTCGTAAATTTTTTTCGATGCCGTCAGCTATAGCTAAATTCCTCTTTCGGAATTTGATACTGAGTTCAAATGTGTGTTATGTAACATTGCTCGACAATCTTCCATGAAAGCTATTCAGGTTACCCTTTGGTAAAAGAAAATATGTTCCCACAAAAAGAAAAAAGACATAAAAAAATTCAAAACCGGTTTAGGTTTCGGTTTCAGTCCTTGGTTTTGTGTAGTATAAATAGTTTTCACGATTTGCTTAAACCATCAGAGCGATTTATGACTGCACATTATTATAAATTTAGTGTTAAATTTTATCTTTGTAATGTAAGCCCATTTTAGCGGAATTTAATTAAATATCGGATTTTATTTTTAGCTTTCAAATAATAAATAGAGTTCGGATTTATATGAAAATGAAAAGGCTAAATATATGTAATTTTTGAAAGGGGGTTGAATCGTCTCATAGTGGGATTCTTATTATTGTTGCAAGAATTTGCGAATTCCATTATAATCGAACAATCTAAATATTAAAGAATTTCTAAGTTTTGCATTTTATATTAAAATAGCAAAACATTTCATTTGAAATTAAAAAATAAATAATATTATTATCAAAAAATATTAATAAATTGTCTACCTTACCCTTCAAATGAGGCACGTGAAAGTAATTGTTCGCGTAACAATTTCCGCTCAGCGATCTTCTTTTGTTCCTCCTTTTGTTCGCGTTGCTCTTGCTGGTGATGTTGTTGTTGTTGCTGCTTTTTACGATGCTGACGATCCTCACCAAGCCCGTAAAGGCCGGCAACGGCCGCCATTATTAAGCAATACCTCTAACGATAAGCTACGGTGAAGCTGACTTGGTGTTGTTGAAATTGTTACCAATATAAATCATAAACAGCACCGATGTGGCTTTAAAGCCATTTTTAAAGTTTTCTTTTGTTATGTTGTGACTTTCTTTGTACATAGATTATTGTGTAAACTAGTAAACATGGCAACACTTACACTCGGGAAAATTAATATTGAACAAAATTATTTATTTCTTTTGATTTCCTTTACTGGCACCCTACGCTATATTACGTTGATACTATTTCAAATATTTTTTTCTTTATATTTTCAGGAAATATTTAATTAACACTTTTAACTATCCACATTTTGTTTAATATTCATAATACCTTTGGGGAAAATGTCTTTGTTTAATTATTCAGACGTTTAATTGCATACTCTTGGGTGTCAATAATTTTCGTTTCTCGTTTTTTGAGCCAAATTCGTAGAACACCGAAAACTTTTATCACTAAACAATAACATATCTATACATAATTAAACCTTAACTTTGAGAGGCTGTACAGAGTAGGATAAAAGGGGGCACCTTCGCCGCATTTAATCAGAAAATGTAACATTTTTTTGAGAAAGTCTAAGTTTAAATGAGAAAAAGTTAATCAAAGTGAGAATGTATAATTTTTATTTTGAATATATAACTTGATATTAAGAAATATATAGTACCTATATTATTAAAAAATGAAACCACTAAAAATATGGTCTAATATCTTTATTTCCTTTATCGCCAAATAAAATACTTGTTTTCTCTAACAAATTTTCCCATGATGAAGTTAGGTATAACGTTTTCATTTTAAGACAAACTTAATTGGTATGACCTGTGAGGAGATATTAACAAGCATTTATCCAAGCGTTCAACCACCTTATATATTACTTTCTTCCATTAGTTTTTGAACTATGTCCAAACAGAAAGGTTTGCCTATGTTATAAAAAAAGTTTAATTACTGCCTGTTTTGCAAATATATTTCCAGTCCTCTTGACATTGGATGAATACCGCAGCCGAATTTCAGTTAGTTGAGCTCTATACGATACAATTGATTTTGTGTCTAGCATAGAATGCAATGCGAGCAGTTCTTTCGCAAGTTCTGGGCAGGTTTAAGTGCAAGTGCATTATGTAGGCCTATATGTATGTAGTTGCGCTGCACAAAATATTGTTTATTCCATAAATTATTAAAATGTAATTTGTATTCCGAAATTTGGGCACAATGACACTTTTTCGTGCACATACCAACAAATGAGTAAGAAACCATTCAGTGCTAAACTGAACTGAAGAACCGGTCGTATAGAGATCCGGATATTTTAAAACGGACTAGTTAAGATCAACGTAAATATTCTTAATTCTATTAAAAAAAAAAAATAAAGGCGGCGATATACCAACAGGTTATCATAACCTCTAACGAGATTTTTAGCCGAGCTTCTCTTTCCAACTTGTGGTGTGTTGCGTTTGAGTTTTCCTACAAGTTGGCGGGACCTGCAGGTTTTAGCCGATTCCGAACGGCACTTGCAAGCAAATGAATTTTTTGCTGACAAGCTTCTCATGGCAGAAATACACCCGGGGAGTTTGCCAAACTACTGCCGAGGGGCGACCCCGTTTTTAGTAAAATTATTTTTCTAAATAATTTTTGATGTTACTTTTGCCGGGCATCGAACCGCCACGACTTGTACAGTATTTTTTTTCACCTTCCTTAAAAAGAAAATCAATACGAATTTTTTTGTTTTTGGCCCAGTCTAATGTACATATTTGCAATAGGTATAAACTTAAGTCGATAAATAAAGATTTCCAATTAAATTTATATACATTTCTACTAGGCAATCGTTTGTAGGCGATTATTCCAAATTAAAACAGATAGTTTTTGTTCAAATTCTAGCTTACTTAAGTTGAATTAGACTGGTTTTCCAAAATCGACCATGTGAAAAATACATTTCGACTGCCCCACTGCAATACCCTGCAAGTCACTATTTTTCCAAAAATAAGGTTCTGAGCTTTCCCATAGATCGTTGACTTGCGCGCATTAAAATGCAGCCAAAATCAGGTTACAACTTCCAGTTTCTTTTCAGTGGTGAAATGTATTAATATTTATATAATAAAATTAGTTCATATCATAAAAGTATCATTGTTTTTTCTCTCTCCTGAAAATTTTTGGTTTTGAACATGCCGGACTTTGCAGTGTGGCTGTCGATATATTGTAAATTACAATTTTATTATATGTAGAGATATTTTCCCCTAACTTGAACTTATTTTTGAGTAAACATAGCATCATTTTCTGCCCCATATTAATGCGTATATATTTGTTAAGTGTAGCTAATGTTTTATGCAAAGGTATAACCCGTATGCTCTTCCACAACAAAAACAACAACAAACAAATGAAAAGAAATACTATTTTTAATAGTAAAACCTGAAAAGAAAACAGAAGAGAAAGAAAAACAAGCGAAAACGCTTGTGTACATATCTATAAGCAAAACATAAGCCCGATATAGCGATGATGAGCGCGTGCTGTGGGTGGTAGGCGGTTGTGGTTGTCGGCTTTTATTAAGTTCGTTTTTATTACTGTTTGGAATAATGGAAGTTGTTGTTTTTGCGTTCTCGCTTGTTTATTGTTGACGTTTTTTTAAAAACATTTTTTTTATTTCCTTTTCTATTGCTTTAAACGTTGACAATTTGCCTTTCTTTTATTATTATTATAGTAGACGATATTGTTGTATTGTTGTTGTTTATGCATAGTGACCCCGGACGGAGAGCTAAATGGGCATTGTGCATATGAGAGTCATAGTATTATGCTGTAGGTATGTATGTACATATGTAAAAGGCACGCTATACCACCATCTTCGGCTTTCCTGTCGCGCAATCGTCCAAGTAGTGCACTTCCGTGGATTTAACAATTTCACTATTGTAGTTAACAAATACTTAACATACATACATAGCACATAGTTGCTTGACATCAGGAAATTTCTCTATACACCGGTCGGCATATTAGCTTACATACATATGTGTGCCTGAATGTAGTTTGGGATGTTTTTGTTGTGGAAGTAAGCTAACGTATTTTATATGCCAGAAAACGGAAACAAAGTAATATTTTGAGGCTGAATTTTAGTTACAACAATTTCCTTCCCACTAACTTGCTTTCGGTTATTCTCTTTGTGTTTTGCATTCGTAAACAGGAATTCCTCACATGAGTAGTAAATCAACATAAATATATGTATATACCGAACTATATGAATGTTATAAACAGAGACCAAAAAAAATAATCCATTTATCATTTATTTTTAATATTTTGAAGTTAACGTCTTAGGCGCAAGCAATGTTTTTATGAAGAATGAAATTTGAATAGGAAAACGCAACAGAAATAAAAAAAAACTGCGTGCAGCCAGTACACGTGAAAGAAGTTAACTTCTTAAATTCAGAAATAACGAAAAATGAATAAGATGTAGTATGCTTGATTTTACATGGGTGTTGCCAGTTGGGTCGGTTTACAGGGTTGCCACCTATCCCATTTTTTCTTAAATATAGAGCTAGATATGGCAATATGGGTATTAGAGTGGTTCACAAATATGGACTTTTTGGAAATTCTAAAACGCTACCCCCAATTATTGTTCCTTATGACAGCTGCTATTATGAGACTGCTATTTTTTTTTTTTGTTTTTTAAAGGTGGTTTAGAGGTCGCGCTACTCGTTTTTATAAAAAAAATGATATTTGCAATTTTAATTTCAATTTAACATGTTTAAGTGCAGTAAAAATTTGGGTTTTTTTGTGTTGTTATTCTGTTTTAATTGGCGAATATTCCTGCAATTCAATAGCCTTCTTGGATGAGTAGAAAGGGTCTAACTCCTGAAAATATGTTTCGAAATAGAAAACGGTGCAACTAAAACGCCTACACTGATCTCATTGCGCATTGGGTTTTTGGATATGTTTCGCATCTAGAAGGTTTATGACATTCATTCATTCATTCATTTTTTATTCATTATTATCTTATGACAACTTAAAAGAAATTAACATTAGTACAACAGTGAACATACAATAAAGTAAATACAATAAGATAATAGCTAATGACGTTGAGTGTTCAAAAAAAGAACAGTGATAACGCCATTTCTTGTAATGATTACAATGGAAGTTTGAAAATGTGGGGTGCAAACAGATATCATTTAAAAGGAGAATTTAGGAGTTTAACATTGATGGTAAACAAATTTTTAAAATAAAAGTATTTAAAAATAATAAAAAAAAGTACATCGGTTCATTACATAGCAAGAAATTTACAAATTAACATAATAAATAAAAAAACTATAAAAAGCAAAAAGAAAATATGTTGCCAAAATAACCAAATTATTAAAAAACTATTAGAAATAAAGTACATCGGTACATTGCATAGCAAGTAACTTACAATGAGAAAAAAAAATAATAATAAAAAAGTAAAAAAGTAGTAAGAAAAATAAGAAAATTGTTGCAAAAAATTTTTAAGTCGGAAGCCGATTATGTGATAGGCCGTAACAGAACTTCAATATCGTCATGGTTCAACCCAAGAAGCCATATTTTCACCTGCTTTAGGAAAATGCTTATTCTTCGAATTGTTTGTATACCTTCGGGAAGCTTATTGAAAATCATACATGATACTATGGTATAGAAGTTTCGATACAGAGTTGTGCGTGAGGCAGGCACAGTAACATTTGAGTTAGAATTGCTTCTTAGCATGAGTGAAGTGTATATTGGACTTCGCAAATAACCACTTCTCATAAAGAAAACTTTTAAAACTTTAAAGTAGTACAAGTGTCTTACAGGAAGAATATATAATCTTCTAAAGAGATTCATTGAGTGCGTTAAACGGCTAGCATTACAAACTCTTCGTATAAGACACTTCTGCAACATTAAGAGTGGTCGAATTCTACTAGAATACGCACTACCCCAGCAACATATGCCATATTGAAGTTTAGACTGTGCAAGTCCATAGTACATCATTTTCAGTACACTGGTTGAACATAGTTTTTGCAGGCGATAAAATGAGCGAACAGTTGCCAGCAAGTAAACTTTCATTGCAGAGATATGCGAAGACCAGCTTAGGTTGTGGTCGACTATAACACCCAGATATCTAAAATTATAGACAACTTCGACGTTGAAACATATTGCGTCACAGTTTAAATCGGGAAAATAATTAACTCGAGACTCATTTTCAATACAATTATTAGTACATAGTTTGTGCCGCAGACAGCTTGCAGAGTGAAAAACAATATCACCACTAGCTACTTCCTTGCCACCAAGACTAAAATACATTAATTTAGTTTTATTGCTTACAATAAGCTTATGAGAGGCGAACCATTCTCTTAGGAGGCTCACATCTTGATTTATATCCATAAAAAGATTAAAAGAATTGTTTGATTTATATGCGATTGCCAAGTCATCAGCAAATGCTGTGACTCTTCCTACAAAAGGCATTGAAAAAAGCGAGTTGATATAAATCAGAAATAAAATTGGTCCAAGGACTGAACCCTGCGGGACTCCCAAATCAATTAGCCTGGGTGCGCTTAGATTATTGTTTACCTTCACCTTTTGACTTCTTAAACTTAGATATGATTCAAACCAATCTAGAACATTTCCACGGAAACCAGCTGAGTACAATTTACTTAAAAGAATATTATGGTCGACCATGTCAAAGGCTTTTGTAATATCAACAAAAAGACTAGCACAAGTCCCTTTTTCATCCATTGTTTTATAAATAAACGAGCATAAGTTAAGAAGAGCATCTTCAGTAGATACCCCTGACCGGAATCCATATTGCAATGGACTAAAAAACTTGATTTTATCCAGATATTGCAAGACTCTGCATTTGACAGTTTTCTCAAAAATCTTAGAGATAGATGGCAAGAGTGAAATAGGTCTGTAGTTATTTTTATCTTTCTTATTCCCTTTCTTATGTAGTGGTATAACAATAGCACATTTTAGATCGGCTGGAAACACTCCTGTGACTACACTTAAATTGAATAAATGCTTTAAGATGTCAACAACATAGAAAGCAATGTTCTTTAAAGTACGGTTAGAGATACCATCATTTCCAGAAGAATCAGTGTTTTCTAAAGAATTCTAAATGATTATGAATCCGATGTCAGTTTTTTTAAATTCAAAATGGCGGGTCAAATATGGCGGTGATTTTTTAGAAAACTAATTGGATTTTATTGAAACTTACGAATCCGATATCGGTTTTTTTAAATTCAAAATGGTGGATCCAATATGGCGGTGCATTTTTGAAAACTAATTCGGCTGTGTGCAACTCGTCACTGATGGTTTTATGACATCGATTTATATGAACTAGTATCGCTTGTGATCGAAAATTCGACCAATAAAAACTTTAGAGGGTCGTGGGGTCGCTAGCCCCTGAAAATATACCTCAGTTTTTTCAATTTTCTTTCCATCGTTGCATATTTCATTCCAATCGGTCAAACGGTTCGCTCACAGGTTTTCCTGTGGCGTATTTATTGACATCGGATTCCTATGCAAGTTTGGTAAAACTGGCATCTTATATATTATATATTAATATACATATATAAATGAAATATGTACCGATGGAAAGGAAATTGAAAAATCTGACGGTATATTTGCAGTTTTTATTGGTCGAATTTTCGATCACAAGCGATGCTAGTTCATATAAATCGATGTCATAAATCCATAAGTGACGAGTTTCACACAGCCGAATTAGTTTTCAAAAATGCACCGCATAATTGGATCCACCATTTTTAATTTAAAAAAACCGATATCGGATTCGTAATCAGACAACGCATAAACCCCCGAGTACCAAGTTTCAATAAAATCCAATTATTTTTCAAAAAAATCACCGCCATATTGGATCCGCCATTTTGAATTTAAAAAAAACTGACATCGGATTCATAATCAGCGATGTCATAAACCTTCTAGATGCGAAATATATCCAAAAAACCAATGCGAAATGAGATCAGTTTAGGCGTTTTAGTTGCACCGTTTTCAATTTCGAAACATACTTTCAGGAGTTAAACCCTTTCTACTCATCCAAGAAGGCTATTGAATTGCAGGAATATTCGTAATTGAAACCGAATAACAACACACAAAGACGCAAATTTTTACTGCACTTAAACATGTTAAATTGAAATTAAAATTGCAAGTATCTCATTTTTTTATAAAAACGAGTACCGCGACCTCTAAAGCACCTTAAAAAAAAAACAAAAAAATAGCAGCCTCTTTCTTTGTCACAAAGAACCATATTTCGGGGTAGCGTTTTAGATTTTCCAATAAAAAAATGTTTGAACCACTCTATTGGGTATCAAATGAAATGTATTTTCGGCCGTATTCCAAGGCTCGAATAACAAATAATAACTAAAATGCGGTCAGGTGGCAACCATAGGTGGCAACCCTGCATAAAATTGTCATATTTGGAATACGGTCGAAAATAATTTTCATTTGATACCCATATTGGCATATTTAGCTCTATATTTAAAAAAAAAATTGGGATATGTGGCAACCCTGTAAACCAACCCAAGTGGCAGCACCCATGTATATAATCTAAAAAGTCAATATTTAAAATTTCGAAAATCACATAAATTGACAAAATTCGGTAAAGTAAATCGCTAAAATAGTATAATTTGGTAGGCAAATCCTCCTGCTAATTCTTTTGTGATTTTCTGTTAAATTTTAAAAGTGATCGTGCACTCAAAAATGAGTTTCCTTATTTGAAGGAACATTTTACTTGGCTCCAAAGACATACCTTCCTTAACATAAGTAACGTTTTCCTTAATTTAAAGACTTTTTTCCCAAATTTAAGACATTCTTTCCTCAATTTAAAGAAAAAAATCTTTAAATTATGGAAAATATTGTTTATGTTAAGGAAGCCATGTCTTTGGAGCCAAATAAGGGAAATTTTCCTTGAAATAAGGAAACTCTTTTTATCAGTGTGGCTTTTTGGAAAATGCTCGTTACTTAAAAACTGATTATAGTAGTTGGCGGCCGCCGTTGTGTAGCGGTTAAGTGTTCGGCCTTCTACACCAAGTCGTGGCAGTTCGATGCCCGGCAAAAGTAACATCAAAAATTATTTAGAAAAAGAATTTTTTTAAGCGGGGTCGCCCCTCGGCAGTAGTTTGGCAAACTCTCCGGGTGTATTTCTGCCATGAAAAGCTTCTCAGCAAAAAATTCATTTGCTTTGCAAGTGCCGTTCGGAGTCGGCAAAAAACTGTAGGTCCCGCCAACTTGTGGGAAAAAATACAAAAGCAACACACCACAAGTTGGAAAGAGAATCTCGGCAAAAGTCTCGTTAGAGGTTATGATATATCGCCGCCATTAGTTAGTTAATAGAATAATGAAACGTGGCAGGTTTCCTGGTAGTATAGGAAAAATTCCAAATAAAACTTGTAGAAATCGCCCGCCGACCATGCCTACTTTCGACAAATTCGTTAACAGAAAAAATTAAATGATATTGTATTTATGTGTAATATTTGTATGTATATGAATTCATATTCAACTCGAATTGTGTGCTGTTGACATTGATTAAAAAATATATTAATTCTTGCAAATGGGTGAACATCATTGACAAGTCATGGTATTTTTTATTCTGTTATGTTCTGAACATTAGTTCGGTTTACCCGAACTTGCGACTTTTTTACTTGTTCTAAATCCGTTTGGTTTGATAATGTCATCGCCTTAGGTCGCAAAGGTGCTAAGTCCTCCTTTTGGATTTTTTCAGGTTTGATGCTAAATGCTAAAAACTGTCAATATACACTACTGACATCATGAATTACATAAATATTCTGTTTTTAAGTGCGTTGTTTGCATTGATTAAAAAAGGTGCTAAGTCCACCATTGAAACGAAAAAGTGCCAACTCCATACGAAGTTGAATTTTGATTTTTTTTTCATATCAATTTAAAAGTAGAAAAGTAAAGAAATTATAAATCATTTACGGGTCAGGTCACTTGTCCTTAGTAGCTGACACATAACTTTTTGACCTTGGATGGTAAAGACAAATGTTTGGGCTATCATATTCAGCCTTCCAAAGACTTGTATTACATTTACTTGTCGACTTATCGGCCTTGCAAACGAGCAAAAAGTCGATTTTGGTCAAAAGTTGTGCAAAAAAATCTGCTCGTACTTGTCTGCTATGAGACAGCGATAATAAAACTCTGTTGTGTGATAAAGAGAAACGTCTAGGCTTTTAGAATAATGCACTTTCATCCAAATATTGCTTCTAATTGCAGAGTAACAGAGCTCCACAAAATTGATCAGTTGAGCTTTAAGCGCGTGTGGTAGAACTATTATTATTATAATTATTATAAGGTAGAAATAAGCTTAATAATAAAATTCCAAGACTACGTAAAAATTCTACGGAAGAACCTCTAAGAACCCTCATACTCAGAAAATTGCTTTGGTTCACTCACAGATTTTTTAAAGTCCAGTAAAAAAATAAAAAGTAGCTGCCGAAAAGGTGCTAAGTCACAAAAGTTCATATGAGTCGGCGAAAATTACAAATTCCACTTATTATAGTCTAAATTTGAGTAACATGACGTAAAAAACCGAAACTCCTAATATAAATTTATATTTATACCTTTCGTGAACACGATGTTTGTAAGTATGAGAAGAAGAAGAGATAGACCCATCAATAAGTATACCGAAATGATCAACATGACGAGATTAGTTGATTTAGCCATGTACGTCTGTCCGTCTGTCTGTCTGCCTGTCTGTCTGTTTGAACGCAAACTAGTCTCTCAGTTTTTGAGATGTTTGGCTGAAATTTTGTATGCGGCCACCATTTTTTTTAATATAGGAATCATGTGTCGAAACCAGCAAGATCGGACCGATATTACATATAGCTCCCATACAATCGATTGTTCCGATAAACGGATTTTGGGCTATAACTCCTGTAATTAAAGAGGTAGGAACGTGAAATTTTGTAAGAATTGCTTTTTTATATAAGAAATGTCGATGTTGAATATCATTGAGATATATAGAAAGGTTCCTTACTTGTTTTATATTGTTTTTTGCAGACCTGTTAATAATTGATTAGTAATCGGTAATGATTAGCATTTCATTGATTATTTTTTGAGAAGCCACCTAATCATTGATTACCAATTACTTTCACTTTTTAATGATTATTTTTTCAATTGATTAAAAAAAAAATCAAAGAAAATCAAAAAAAATCAAAAAAATTTAAAAAAATCCAAAAAAAATCAAAAATTCAAAAGTAATCAAAAATAATCAAAAGTAATGATTACTTTTGATTACTTTTGATTTTTTTATTTTTTTTTATTTTTTTCCAGTACTGTTGTAGAAAAATATGTTCATACATAAATATTCACTTGCACAAACATACAAATGTATAGGTGAAGCAAGAAGTAACGGTGTAAACCCAACAAACATTTTTAGCTAATCTCAATTTGAGATGCATTTGAGAACCAATCACCTTCTCAGATCTCAAACGTTCGTTTTCAATGTGAGTAGAAATAACCGTTGATAGCACTCATGTCCACATACATGAATTATTTTTAAACTGAATACCGTTATTGTTGGCTATTTGTGTTATTGTTCTTTAATTGTCATTACATTATTACTTACATATTATTCGCAAATATTACTAAATAGCATTACTTAAACAAAAATGAATAAAAATAAAACGATTCTACTTCTACTATTCTCTACTCCAACAAAATGACTACGTCGTCCATTTTGGCCTAAAGTTATTAATCCCGGACCTCTCTCTATGGATAATAACCACTTAATTTTTGATCAATTGATCATTACTAGTCTCTTTTGGGCATACATATGTAGTTGGTATGCCCACGTTTTACTTTGTGTAGCATACTTATAAGTGTTCGAATAGAACCATCCGACCGTACCCATAGGGTTTTAAACGAGAAATGCACGACACTACCCGTTTAGATATAAAAGGGACAAATTTTCACCACTACAACGCATATAACCATCAAACCTGGCATTTTTTCTCATATGTACATATACTTAGCAATCAAGGTTCATTCTAGAAATCCATGAGCCCCAAAGTGTAAGTAGATGTATATATTTGCATACAAAGATACACAGATGTTTATACTTTTAACAACAAAACTTTAAAATAATCCAAAAAAAATCAAAAAAAATCAAAAAAAATCAAAAAAATTAAAAAAAATCAAAAAAAAAATCAAAAAAAATCAAAAAAATTAAAAAAAATCAAGAAAAAATCAAAACAATCAAAAGTAATCAAAAAAAGCCGTTTTTGATTACTTTTGATTATTTTTGATTTTTTTGATTTTTTCTTGATTTTTTAATTTTTTTTTGATTTTTTTTGATTTTTTTTTTGATTTTTTCTAATCGTAATCAATTAGTAATTGCTTTTTCTTGAAAGCAATTAAAATAATCATTAGTAATTACAAAAATTTTCTAATCAATCAATTACTAATTACTAATCAAAATTAACAGCTCTGGTTTTTTGTCTCTCCTGTAAAATTTGAAAAATTGCACTACGCTGACGATATGGTAAATAAGTGAAACTATTTGAAGGCATTATAGCAATACTTTTCAAAAGACATTACATTTAGAAGCGATTGGCAATTTTTGCCCGATTTTAAAATGTAATCCCGTTTTCAAGACCATGGCTGTTTATAAAAAGATACTTAAAAATGGATTTCTAATCGACCTCAACTTATTTGGATCTCTTTATTTCTCTGCTTTCTACAGTGGACGGCAATCCAATAAGATATAGTAAAATTTAGATGCCATTTATTAACTTAATGACATTTTATGTATAAAAGAAAATGAAACACGATTCAATGAGAAAAGCAAATTAAGTAATTTATTTTAGATATTTGAGCTTTCAAAGAATATGTTTTGGTTTCAACTTAAATACAAGCTATAATGAAAATTAATTTTGCTTCCACAATTTTCATATAGAAACTGCATTAAACTTTTTATTTTCAAGTTATACTCACGCGAGTTAATATAAGTAGCTTCATTTATGCAAACAAGCCGGGTAATATCCGCTTTGTGTGTGTGTGTGAGAGAGTATGCATATCGTTAGAGCTGTCTTTATTCCGTGTTGCATGAAAAATAGCCACAACTGGGGTTTCATTTTTTTCTTTTCTGCTTTTTGTTTGTTTTTTATCCATTTTATAGAAATCGATAAATAAAATATACAAAAAACACTTGACAGCGCTTTGGGTTAGTAACTATGTGCAGGGAAATCCACGAAAGCTTGACTTTTCACTAAAAGCTGAATCAATTTGGAATAAATTGTATTGCGCGAATTTTCAGCTTTTCAATTTGAAACATTCCTGTTTCAGTAAAATTACTTGTTCTAACTAGCTAAAACCGGATATCAGCCTACAATTCATCTCATAAATGTAGCTGAATATACACCTTGCAAAAATCGAGAGTACTCAGTTCAATATCAAAAGATTACTCCAATTGGAGTATCAGATCGAAATGTAATCCTTTCCATGACATAGCGATGTCAAAATACTTTGTAATGTACTCCAAACTTGTTAATCCTTGAAACATTGATTTATGGAGTACCCACGGGATAGTACTTTTCATACTTATCTCAAAACCATCCACAATAAAACAAACAATTTTTATATATATGATTACTCAGTGGTACAGCGATCGTGTCCTGATGTTTGGCAATAAGCTGTCTGCGGAGCTATTGCAAAGGATTATTTTTAGAGTACTCCAATATCACAAAATTAGAACACATGATCCAACGATTTTTGAAAGGGTACCCAAAAAACCATAGCTATAGTGGACTTCCCCATACACGCTTAACATACATACATACATATGTACATATGTTAACTGTGGCAATGATAGCAGCAACATGACATGTCATGCGGTTCATTCGATATGTATCTATGATGCATGGTATTAGCAGATATTTTTTTACTTAACCACATATTTAAGCATGAAAGTTTTATATAAAACACAAAAAGATTTGACAGAAGATCATCAGCAAAACTATTGGTATTAATACAAAGCCAGCAGAGATTTTGTTTCAGTTTGGCCATTATTATTTTGAAGAGGGAGCTGATGGCCTGAGAAGCCAGTGCTCATTCAGTTAGTGCTGATATTAATATCAATACCTAACTATTAATAATCTATTATATATAAATGCGCAAACATAACTGGTTCCTCCCTTTTTTGCAATAACCACAATTCTAAGGTATATAAAATTTGGTATGTATCGATATGTCTCGCCGAGCAGGGAGGCCGAAAACAAAAAAAATAATTATAATATGATTTGAAAATCACACCACTACATGTGATATACACGCATTCGCTTTATAGAGCCGCTGTTATGGGTGTATGTATGTAGGTATGACCACTTGAATTGTTGTGTTTGCATTCATTGCAGTAGGGTGAGTTGTTTTGTTGGCAGCCATAAGATAACATGAGCCAGCGCGTCAACTTTATTGAGCTTAGGTACAAACAGTGTTTACAAAAACAAAATCTGTGCGTGGGGATTCAGAGAAGCAAATGCTTTTAAAAAAAAAGCACAAATAAGCTAGATCATGCACAAGGCCCTTCGTGGCTAGACTTAGTGAAATAAAATAAAATGGAAAATTGATAAAATTAAAAAAAAGAGTAAAATCAGAAATAGAAAAGTGATTGAAAGTAAAAAAATAAAATTTGTTGGAAATGAAAGGAAAGGGAATGATATAAGATAAATAAAAATGAAACAAAATGAAATAAATAAAATATTAAATTAAGAAAATAATAGGAAAGGAAAGGGATGGAAAAAAGGAAAAAGGAAGGGAAGAAATGAAATGTAATGTAGGTAAAGCAGTGGAAAAGAAAAGCAAAAGGAGAAAGACAAAGAAAGGAATGAAGAAAAAAAGAAGGGAAGAAAAGGTAGCGAGGAAGAAGGTATGGAAAATAAAAAGAAAGAAAAATAAAGGAAAGAAAGGTAATGAAAAGCTAAAAAAAATAAGTTAAGGAAATGAATGAAAGAAAAAGAAAAGCAAAGGAGTTGCGGAAAGGACAAAAGAAAATAAGGAAACGGTAGGGAAGGAAAGGTAAGGAAACGAAATGACAGGAAGGGAAATTTAAGAAAAAAAGTGAAAGAAAATATAGGTAAGAAAAAAATAAAAGAAAAGAAATGAAATGAAAAAAAAATGAATAAAATGAAAGGAAACTAAAGCAACGGAAACGAAAGAAAAGGAAAGAAAAAGAAAGTAAAAGGAAAAAAGGAATGTAATGGAAATGGAAAGAAGGATCAGGTAAGAATATAAAAGAAACGAAAAGAAAGAAAAAGAACAGAGAAGAACAAAAAAGAAAGAAAGAAAGAAGGGAAATAAAATGAAATGAAAGAAGAGAAAGGGAAAGAAGAGAAAAGGAAAGAAAAGGAAAAGAAAGGAGAAGATAAGGAAAGGAAATAAAAGGGAAGAGAAGGAAAGAAAAGCAAAGAGAATAAATTGAGATGAAAGGAGAGGAAAGGAAAGGAAAGAAATACGTATGAAGACGACCTAAGAAGAATAAATAATTATCAACACTGAAACTATATTACTGAATGATGTAAGGAGGGAGGAAAAGGCAAAATGAATAGGAATGTATAGAAACCAAAAATATACAAAATATGGAAAAGAAAGGCAAATTTAAATAGCGAAAAGGTAGGAAAATAAAATAAGGTTTTGTGGTTGAATTTCAACCACTGGGCGAACTCTAGTAATAATAATATTTTGAAGATGATTCCAACGTAAATGTTACATTTCCATTTTATTAAAAAAAAAACTCAAGTAGAGCTGGGTTGAAAGAACCGAATCAACGATCGCTTTAGAAACCCCCGTTTATGATTGTATGCGCTCTTTTTTTTACTTTCTCCCTATCGTATATACTAACTGCAATAAGGTATTTATATATTTTATGGGATATACTTATTTTGTAATTCAGTAATCGGACTTTCAGATTTTCTGATTTCACGGTATAGCCTTTAACCGTCCAACATGTTTCTCCGGTTCTTTGCTGAGCTAAGGCTTGCGCCTATTGGAGACTTCGCGTGATTGTAGATCTGCCTCCACTTGGTCTTGCCATCGGAGTAGTGACACCCTCTTCCTCTACTTCCACCGACGAGTTGCGATAAGAATACCTTCTGGGCCAGATGATCTTCGTTCATACAAACAACGTGGCCGCTGAGTTTTGATTCGCTAAACTATGTCGACGTCTGGGTAAAGTTCATACAGCTCATTATTAAATTTTCTTCGGTACTAGAGGTCGTGATACAATAACTGACTTATAGAGTGGTGTTTTTGTACATCAAGAGAGGACTGTACTTCTCAATTGTCTACTCAGCCCAAAGTATCATTTGTTTGCAAGAGTTATTCTTCGATGGATTTTCAGGCATTCAGTGTTTGAAAAGTGAGGAATCGTATCCGAGACTGAGCTGTTGGATTTCATTGGAATGTTGTTTTATATGGTGGGCTCCAAACGGCGTTCATAAACCACCTGTCTTTTATGAATAATTCATTGATTTTAATGAAAATTTTATAGAAATTTATGAAAATGTTCATAAATGTAATGAATGAAAACTCATGAAGCAGTCTTAGAACAAAAATACAAATTTTTCTCGATTTTATGCTTTATGTACAATGTTTATGAATGCTTTTCACACATTTCTATGACACTATTCATTGAGTTTATGAATCAGTTTATAAAGTCAATGAATTTATTCATACAGTAATGCCAATCAATTCTTGTGTCAATAATCGGGGTGAAATTGCGAATATCGGCGTGTTTACGCTGCAGAATTACACAAGAGGGATACTTTTCAAAAGTTGACACCACTGAATTTCGCGCCATCAGTTGTAAGTTGAAGAAGAATTGAAGGTGAACAAAAAATTTTGATAAACAGCGTTTGTGTAAGTGAAAATAATGAATAAATAAGTTTTTATCGAACGGAAAACAGAGGAAAATCTTACTAATATATAAAAACGTAAGTTTGTGACTGACTGCGTATGTTTGTGGTTCTTTAACGTCTGAACCAATGCTCCGATCTTTACGAAATTTTGCAGGCAAATTCTTAGGAGTATAAAGTCTGCAACAGGCATCATGAAATTTCGACAAATTTATCGATAACATAGTTATCGGTCAAAATGTAGTTTTACGTAAACTTTGGAATATTCGCACAAAATTGGTATCAAACAAAAGGGGAGGATCACAGCTTTCAATTGGACTTTGGTTCATATCGATATATTTATCGATAGCAGAGCTATCGGTCAAGAAGTGGTTTCGGGTAAAATGTGGAATATTCGAAAAAAATTGGTATGAAACGAATGGGGAAGATCTCAGCTTTCATTTGGACATCGGTTCATTTAGATATATTTATCGATAGCAGGGTTATCGGTCAAGATGTGGTTTCGGGTAAACTTTGGAATACTCGCACAAAATTAGTATAAAACGACAGAGGAAGACCACAGCTTTCATTTGGAGTTTGGATCATTTCAATATATTTATCGATAGCAGAGTTATCGGTCAAGATGTGGTTTCAAGTAAACTTTGGAATACTCGCAGAAAATTGGTATCTAACGACAGGGGAATATCACAGCTTTCATTCGGATTTTGGATCATTTAGATATATTTATCGATAGCAGAGTTATCGGTCAAGATGCGGTTTCGGGTAAACTTTGGAATATTCGCACAAAATTATTGATAAAAATTCATAAAACTTAATGAAATATGTCATTGAAACTAATTTCCAAATTCATTAAATTATAAATTTATGAAAGTGTGCGCTCCGTGCCTGACAAGCCCTTAAACCGATTATGTCGGAGTGGTCTTTCCAGGTTGTCACCTTCTCACATTCGTTCACCACCGAACAGATGTTTAGTGGCTATCCAGAGGATACGTGGGCTTTCCCGGATGTAGTGAGATGCTTGGATCACATACAAGAATCGCTCTGACCATTCCCAGCTGACTGGCGATCAGAAATTTTCCCAATTGCCTGGACTTCTACACACGGCCCCACCCTCCAACAATACAGATAATTACAATTACATAGATTATATCGCACACTTAATCAATAAGAGTCACAACTCAAAATCAGAGTAACTTTAAGTTAATTGCTTATGGTTTGCATAAAAGTCATTTGATTTTTAAAAACTTGGCATCAATGTGCTCTACAAGAAGTATAGGTAATAGTCAAAAAAATTTATGTACTGGCTGTACTACTTTTTATTAGGTTATCCATCCATGTAAGCGACCTAAAAAATTTTGAGCAGTGGCGGTTTTTTGATTTAGGGTGCGATATCTTCGGTGATACTGAAAAAGTACTAAAAATTAAATTAAAAACGGCGTAAGTGATATTTCAATTCGGCGGTATTTCAGCTACAAATTATTTATTTTCAGACAACTCCGATCAAAATCGATTATTTTAATTAGTTTCGAACTCAAAAGTAGTTTTCTTAAGAATAAATAAATAGATCTTAATGGCAGGAGCTCTAAAAATGTTGGTTACAAATTTCGCTAACGTGGTTTCTTAGATGTCCGTTGCGTTGTTTTGCGTAATCAGTGACGATATGTAGAGTTTAACATTCTCTTATCAGGTATTTTCCGAAACTGGTACATATATCTTCAATACCACGTTGGCACGTCAAAAAGTTGTGTTAGGTTCAACTTAGTAAATCTTTTAATTAATAAAACAAGCGTTTTAAAAGCATTCAATAACAGTATAAATATTTATATATGCACAAATATATGTGCATACCAGAAATAAACCACTGCAGACATCCAACAAAGCAAACAAAAAGAAACCCCAATATGATGAGGAAGTGGGTGTCTGTGTTCAATCTACAACTCAATTGAACTGTCTATCGGCTATAAATAAAACATCTTAATAGTATGTGCCAATGAGTATGTTTACACTTGTATGACATTCGACAAGCAGCTTCTTCAGCATTTAATCACAGCTAGTAACTATTGATTTAGGGTAAACAATACCCGTGGCTTTTCAACTAGAAAAGCAAAGAGGTCGGCAAAAGAACAAACAAAAAGAAAATCTGATGTTATCTCAATTGTTGGGTGGGTGGATAGCATCGTGGTTCTTTTTTTTTGCTGAAATACAATTGCTTTATGTGACTGAATTTTTTTAGACTTTTAAACTTCACAAATAAGGCCCTAAAAAGTTATGAGAACTTTGTCAACAAAGCCAAAGACAAACGAGTGAGCTATCAAGTGTTGAAAGATTGGTTTGCTTTTAGTTAAACTTAGGAACAAATTTGAAGATGCAGATACATATCTCAATCGCTGAAAATAAAACAAATTAAGTTTGCCGTTGCGGCCTTATGCCGCACTAGAGGAAGCGGACAGTAGTAGTAGTACTTAGTATATAGTAGTATGTAGCTTAAAGAAATTCTACCAATGCGCCAGTTCTCTAGCGGATACAGATCGAGTATGGTCCAATACTGCCCCTTGCTAGCTTTAGCCATACGGCCACTCGAGCGATTTTTTTTGATCTCGCAGTGGATTTTAGTAACCTCGGGAATATTTTAAGCCTTATGATGGGTTGGATTAGTGTCAAGAAACTATAGCTCTCTTCGTATTGAAAGGACCCTTTCAAGCCATACAGTAACGGAGAAGGTGGCTTCTCGTCAAAATACATGCTTATGAACATAATTCGAGCAACAGAACTATGAAGCTGAGGCGCAATCTGTAACAAGAGCAAGTAGTTTTTGGGGTATTCTAATGAATATGTAACACTAAAAAGTTTGCACAAGCATATTGCAGTTAAGTGGAAAATAAACAGATAAATATCTCAGTGGTGTAATAAATACGACAGCATCGTGTCCCAATTCGAACTAAAACCAGATGAATAAATAAACGCGGTTTTTCCTTTTATACTGGAAGTAACTTTAAGTGCCTAGTTTTGGGCTACAATCTAAGATTGAATTATTTTTATACCCAGCGTACTAATACTAGTACAAGGTTATTATAATTTTGTCCACATAACGATACTACGTAACGGCCCAAAATAATCGAGATAGATATAGAGTTACATATATGAAAATTCTTAGGTTGAAAGAAAAAAGTTAATTAAGGCATGTCCGTCCTTCTGTCCGTTTGTCCGTGTACACGATAACTTGAGTAAAAATTTAGATATTTGTATAATTTTCGTAAATATAATTTTCGTAAACTTTAGAAGTGGGCGTGGCACCGTGAATTTCTAAGCGGGGTATTTTTGAAAATTCGTCTGATCATCACTTTAGGTTAGCAGGTTTCATGGTGGTATAGGAAGTATTCCTGATGAAAATGGTAAAAATCGCTGGGTATTTAATGTTTGGTTTAACCGAACTTGAACTAGCTTACTTTTTTATTTTTTCGTTATCCATTTCTTTCCTTTCCCTTTCTGCTTTTCCATTACCGTTTCCTTTTTTTTAATTCTTTAATTTTGTGGCTATGTTTTGGTTTATTTCCACTCCCTGAGTATTTTCTTGTTGTGCAGTTGCGCTCATGTCAACTTGTCACTAGCGTGAGCAAAGATTCAGCTGACTAAAGCCAAAACTCTCTCACCGTTTTTAGCTCACATCAGGGAGAGTGTTTGTTTATATCTTGAAGTTTCTTGTGTTAGTTTCGTTTATTTTTTACTGTTCAAATAACCCCCTTTTTTGAAATTTCAAAGTTTACCCCGTCCGCTTTTACATTTCAACACACAAGACTAAAGATAGTCACGTGAGTCGAGAAAGCGCATAGACTACCTAATTTGTGTGACCTAGAATTGAAATTAAATTTGTATGGCTGTAAAAAGGGAAAAAATGTTTCGTTGGCCAGAATTTTAAAAAAGTGTGTACAAACATTTGCAGCACGTCGGCAGGCGCCTCTAATTTTTAGAAATATCAAAGCGAACGATGATCTTAAAGAAATAAACACTTTAAAGGGGGAGCAAAAAGTGCTCAAAACTTCGTTAAAAAGAAAAACGAAAACTATAAACTTTCGAGACTAAAGTAAACGCTTTAATCTATTGTTCAGCCCTTTTTATATTGAGTATTTCAAGGAAAATAAAACAAAGAATAAAGTTTAAAAGCTGCAATGTATATCATGTACTAAGAAGAAACTGAAGAATTCCGAAAAGCATATATAATGAGATTTAAAAGACAAACGAGCAGCACATTTTTTTTTATAAAGAGTTAAAGTAATTAAGTTCATTTACAAGAACTCAATCCCAAAGAAGATGCAGAAACTAGCAAACAGTATTAAAAGCTTAGGAGATGGAGTTAAAGTTTTACTTAGATATCAGATCAAGAAAGCGCTAAAATGGCTTAAATTGTTTTTAGGAGTAAAAAAGAATGCAGAATTTTTTATGAAATTGAAAAAACTTTTCAGGCGGACTATTAATAGTTATTTAAACATTTTGAATAGATATTACATTGAAATTTCATTTGAGTATGAGTCGCGTTAGAGCCAGAAGAGAAAAAAGAAAGGAATCAACTTATGCTAACTATGTATGTGCTGGTGCGACATGACGTATGAGCAACATGTTGTGTGTATTTAACCCTCCGCTTGGTGTGATAATTAAAAAAGTATACGAAACATTAACCCTTAAGTCGAATTTCATCTCATAATCACCACTCATTCATTTTGAAAACACAGCCCATTCAAGCATTAATAAGGTTTGCTACGCACCTAGCTATTGAATTTGTTAAACAGTTGGGCATTGACCTAACCCTGTGGTTTTGATTCCTTAATTGGAAAATTTTCATTCAATATACTAGTACTGGCATTGCTTTTAGATCGCCGTATCATGAATGCAAATCTATAACTTCTTTTTCTAAATTGAGGTCTACGCTTACATCAATGAAGAAGGTCAATATGCCAATGTACAACTGTGCCAGTAGAAATGTTTGCCAATTAAAAGCTGCCTCTAACAAAATATAACTTTGTAAAAGTGATACAGCCACGTTTCCGAGTTTGTTTGGTTTTTCTTCCACACACATTTATACCCAGCGTACTAGTACTAGTACAAGGTTATTATAATTTTGTCCACATAGCGCTACTACGTAACGGCACAAAATAATGGAGATAGATATAGAGTTCCATATATGAAAGTTCTTAGGTTAAAAAGGGGAGTTAATTAAGGCATGTCCGTCCGTCTGTCCGATAAATTGAGTAAAAATTTAGATATTTGTATACAGGTTACTTTCTGGCCAAGGTAGGTTCTTTTCAAAATGAACGAAATCGCATAAATTGGCATGTCTCGGAAGCTGAAATTGATAAAATGATTTAATTTTATAAATGAATCCCCCTGGAATTTTCTTATGATTTTTCCATTAATATTTTTTAGTGAGCGTGGCTCCGCCCACTTTTAAGGAAGGCATTTGTGAAAATTTGACTGGTCATAACTTTTAAACTGATTACGTTAGAACGATGGAATTTGGCACAACCCATACTAGTATCATTGGGAGTATAACTGATGAAATTGGATAAAATTGTTCTCCAACCACGCCAACTTTCAATATAGAAAGCTTCGAAAATCACCTAAATTGATATAATTCGGTAACGGAAATGGCTAAAACGATATAGTTTGGTAGGATGAACCCCATAGTCATTCTTTTGTGATTTTTTTTATAAATTTTTAAAAGTAGGCGCCCACTTTTCAGGTAGTCATATATGAAAGTTTCACGGGTCATAACATTTAAACTCATTACGGTAGAACGATGAAATTGGTACAAGATATACTAGCATAATAGGGAATATCCCTGATGCAATTCGACGAAATCGCTTCCCAACAACGCCCACTTCCAAAATGGAATATGTCGAAAATCATATGAAAACTACCGCTGGGTATTTAATGTTCGGTTTACCCGAACTTAGACGTTTTATATCTGTGTCTGTATGTACGTATTTGAATCTACATTTTGCCATATGCAAACGTTAGTAGCATGTATCTACACATGTGTTGTTTACATTTAAAGATACATATGTACTAGGGATGGCGACGACGGAATACCGGTACCTACTTTTGTTAAATTTCTTACAATATTGAGCTTTTCGGTTTTGGAAATTTTTGGAAATGTGATTAAAAATATTTGCATTATTTATTATTTTAATTTGTTTGTGTATTGCTTTACTTAAAGTAAGTCCCGGGACTAATAGCGATGCATCTAGAAAATAGTGGGATCGTTAAAATTAAAAGAAATATGCCATCCCCAGCATGTACATATGTATATTAGGGTGTAAAGCTACATTCAGATATATCGCTGAAAAGCATTAATTTTTAGTCATTTAAGTTTCAAAAAAAAAAAAAACTTAAAATTTTTTCAAAAACATTAACGCGGAAATCTTAAAATATTCTTGCAGATAATTTTATAATCTCGATAGAAAAAAAAAAAAAATCTGTTAGTTGGAAGAGCCACTCTAATGTACACACAAGTATGTAGATATGTAATCGTATGTACACATGTAATTGAGTTGAAGCATTTATGGTTGTTTACTGTTGCTGCTGCGCTTTGTTGCTCTACTAAACGGAAATTTAAAACTTTTACCAACATGGCGTATGAGTAATTACAGTTTGAACTTTTCTACGGTTATAGATTTGTGGCGTCAAAGTTGTTACTTACTAACACATATGTACATACAATAGATGTAGGTGTAACAAAATATTTGCTTTTTTTATGAAAACCGCTCAGTTTCAAGAATCGTGTTAACAGCAAACTAAACTTTTAAATGTGAAATCATAACGGATAATCAATCAACAACAACTGAACAGAGGAATGAATCTAACTGCTATTATCAAATTTTTTAGATTCTATAAGCATAACTTTGAGCTCCTTCAGTACATATAACCTCTGATATTGGTAGAATGGATAGAATAAGCTTGATATAATTTGAGACACTTTACTCCGAAAAAAACTGGAAATCATCCCGAGGGTATCTTTAACTTTGTGGTTAGACATAACGTATGAGCAACATTTTTGCAGTTAACAAAATTTGATGAGGACACTCTACTTCGAAATAGGCTTTTAGTTTTGAAAGCTTCTTTGGAACAAATTGTAAAAGTTACAGATAGAGAGGCTTCAACACCATTAAGCAAATAGCTCAATCAACGCACAACACACCACACAAATACTTGTGCAAATGTATTTTTAGTGCATGTAAATCCGTGCAGTGTATGGGTCGCCTAAAGCGAATGACTTGACCTTTTTTCATTTAAAAATAATCACTAAAACAGGAGAGCATCAAGAGTTAACCGTTTTTTTTTTAAACGGTAAACGGTTCGCTCACAGGAGGTTCCTAAAGTTTTTCATGTGGCGTATTTATATATAGATAGATTGCGATCCAATGAGAAAAAAAAATGCCTCTGAGTTGGTGTTAACAACAAGGAACCAATACAAAGCCTATTCTGCGTTGGTATCAGAGCGAATCCTCTGCCCTCAACCTAAGCAAGCACATTTTCTCGGAGGAGAATGACAACCTTTTTATGTATATAAATCAGCTCTGCTCAAACGCACACTACCAAACTGTGCGATTGTGTTGAAGTATTAGAGAGCTTCTTACTACACCCAAAAAAATTCCAAAAATAAATAAAAATTAAAAGGGTAATAGTAAAGTAGTAAGGCAACCAAATGAATTTTTTCAATACAACTTTATAAGTAAAAAAATGTAGAGAACAACTAGAAAAAAAATTGCAAAAAACCAGGTCATTTTATTAACGGCTTAAGATTAGTATCTTATAGTAAAATTCAACCAAGATTTCTCTGCCATTTTCTTTAAACATGCACATCAATATCCTGTGAGGCTGGTGGGGACGCCACA
>CAXKVI010000005.1:65979104-66071604 GCA_964058755.1 Campiglossa producta
TCTTTGCTACACAGAGGCGTGTGCGTATCTTGGCTGCAACAAGATAATGGTCCGAGTCGATATTGGGACCACGAAGGGTACGCACGTCCAGAACGGTGGAGCTATGTCTGCCGTCGATCATGACATGGTCAATCTGGTTTCTTGTTCTTTGATCAGGAGACAGCCACGTGGCTTGGTCTATTCGTTTATGCTGGAACCTGGTACTACTGATGACCATATTGCTAGCAGCGGCGAAATCAATCAACCTAGTGCCGTTGGGGGATGTTATATCATGGAGACTAAATTTTCCAACTGTTGGACCAAAGACTCCTTCCTTGCCCACCTTCGCATTAAAGTCGCCGAGCACGATTTTGATATCATGTTGGGGGCAGCGATCATAAGTCTGTTCAAGTTTATCGTAGAAGGAGTCCTTCTCTGCGTCGTCCGTCTCCTCAGTCGGCGCATAGGCGCAGATAAATGTTATGTTGAAAAAGTTCGCTTTGATGCGGATCGAAGCGAGACGCTCGTCCACGGGGGTGAACGCTAGTACTTGGCGGCGAAGTCTCTTTCCCACCACGAATCCTACACCACGCGCTTTGCCGCGTGTCTGGCCACTGTAGTATACGTCACAAGGTCCGATGGTCGTCTTTCCTTGTCCCGTCCATCGCATTTCCTGCAGGGCGGTGATGTCAGCCTTTGCGTTAACGAGGACATCAACCAGTCGGGCAGCGGTACCATCCCTTGAAAGGGTCCGGACATTCCAGGTACATGCCCTAATATCCTTCTCGTAGTCCTTATTTCGTTTTGCCGGGTCGTCAACATTAAAGGGGGTTCTCATCCGAGGCTTTTCTTTGCTTTTCATTGGAATAAAGTTTTTCCGTGGCGGGTCCCAAACCCAGCGCACAACCCGTCTCCGGGATTTTGATAAAAATATTCACACATTTATATAGCGAGCCGCTTGCTACAAGACAGACACCCGCTTGCAGCCGCACCATGTGGTGAACAGACGCTGCGAAAAAGACCTCGGTGAGCCCTTAAACCAAATATGTCAGAGTGGCCCCACCGGGGCTCCCTCTCTTTCTGCCGCGAGCCTAGGTAGCTCACGTTGCCCAGAGTGCACGAACGAGGACGCAAGAGTCGGGATTGAGCAAGGTCACTCAGCAACCACACTCCATTACAGGGGCACACCTAGGCTAGTATTTAAAGGCCCGTTTTGATACCACCAACACTAGCAAAGTCAGTTCCAGACCCTGCCATAAGGAAAATCTCTGTATTATCGGGATTCTCGGGCGTGGCACCCACTTTTAAGGGAGGCATATTTGAAAATTTCACAGGTCATAACTTTTAAACTGATTACGGTAGAACGATAAAATTGGTACAAGGTACAAATAAAATTGGCAAACTCGTTTTTCGAGACATCCCAATGTGCATATATAAAAACTCATATCCTCACATGCAGTAAAGATACGAATTTTCCTACAAATTTATATACTTTCACTTGTGCCATTCTAGTGTTTTGTTAACATAGATAAAATAAATGAATATATTCAACGCCCTTTTGTATGCAACGAAAATTATAAATTCGCATGCAATTCGCGCGTAACCAACCAACCAAAGTCACTCTGCTACTTAACGCTGCATATTTTAACTAAAAGCTAAACGCTACTGACATCAGCTGACACTTTGCCTGATTTTGTTTGGTTGTCTGCCTGAGGTTGCGGCTGAGGTTGAGTTCATGGCGTTTAACCCTTAATGGTAGTTGATAGTTTTTGGTTCTGAAAAAACAACAATATAAAGCGAATATTTGCATGACAAAGGCGAAGGGTATATAGTAACTACATATGTACATGGGAAGACGTGAGAGGAGAGAGAAGGCGAATTCATAATCAACAATGACAGCGAGTGCATATGAACTTGCGCTTGGTTGTAATTTGTTTTGAATGTGTGCGGCACGAGTAGCCATGTGCGTTTGTGCGAATGTGTTTACATTTGTTGTGCCAGCAGGCGGTAAGAGTTGATGATCATGCTTCTGAATATTAGACTGTACGATGAATAGGTGAAAAGTATTTAAAGCATAAAATCCCTCATATAATTTGATTAATTTAGTTTAATTTTATTTAATTTTGTTTAATTCAATTAAATTTAATTTGAATTTATTTAAATTTAATTTAATTAATTTTGATAAAATTTTCTTTAACTTAATTTTATTTAATTTAACTTAAAAACTTTAAACTTAGTTTAATTTCTATTAAATAAATATAATTTGGTTTTTCGTAATTTAAATGAATCTAATTTACGAACTTCGGATACGGTCGAGTTATCGATATAAAGTATATTTTAAAATCTAATTTGGTGAAAGTTTCATATAATTCAATTTAGCAGTTATTGAGTGATACGGCCACAAACTTACAAACAGACAGACAGAAATTTACAATTTTATTAAATCTAAGTAAGAGATATGGGTGTTAAATTGTAATTTAAACTCACAGGATCTAAGAACCAGTTTCTATACTCGAACAGCCTAATGTTCATATACCACTACTGCTTTTGCTTTCGTCGCTTGCTCGCTCAACACAAGCTCAAATATGTGGGCTAAAGTCAAGTAACAACAAAGCTCTGATGGCATCGGTAAAAGAATAGGGCTAGGCTGGGTCTGGCAATATGCCTAGTAATTGCCTGTCTCGATTGTTGCATTCACAATAAAGCTTGCTTTATGAAAGGTTAAAGCAGCATAAAAATAAATTGGCATGCCTTTTTTTAACGCACGAGTTTGTTTGGGTGATTTTTTAGCGCCCGGTACGGCTTCTTTGGTATTCAAAATGCAGCCTTTTTTGCAACAAATTGCAAAAATGGGATTCATATACTTTGGATAGCGGCAGTAGAGTACAAAAGCATGGTCAGATTAAGATTATCGGAACATTACATCTCAATGTGAGCGGATCTATTGTGGCTTTTCGTTCATTTTTGAGCTCTTCCCGTCTAGTCGATTGTAGCCTTTGTTTAACAAAGCACTCATGCCATCCCTTTCTAGTAATAGCTAACTTCTATTGGGAACATGAAGTCAGAATATTTCCTTCTCAGTCTGGAAACTGCTCTTTCAGTGCTGCGAAATTCGAATATTGCTAAAAATCTTCCTGGCCTTCCTGTTAAATGTTTGGCTAACATTATTTCGTAACAACAAACAAGACCACTAAAAACAAACACCAGTTTAATTCAGATGAGCACTAGCCCTTTAATACAACACCAAACGTATTAAAAGAAGTCCCGCCTAAAACTAGCACGGTTGGAGGCAGATTAGGCTAATAGGCTATGGGCAAAGAACAAAAAAAAAAAAAAAAAAACTGCAGTTAAGCCAAGTACAAACAGACGCAGCAATTGCCTAGTGGTCAGATCGGGTACCACGTAATTACTCCCATATGAAATAAGTCATAAAAAATTAAATAACTCCCGTATATTTTCCATACAAATTGGGATTTATTTCATAATGAAATAACTCCCAATGCTTTGGGACTTATTTTGTTGAAATTAATATTTTTCGTATATTTCAGGATATTAGTATTTTATTATTATTTTAAGGCCATTTACACGATCTATTGTGTGACCTTTCAGCTTATTGCTCTATGCGTAGGCTCTTTATAAATTTGAGCACGTCCTCAGGTTTTTTATTCCATATTACGAACGGATTGAGAGTGACCCCCTAGGTAGCAAACTCTCTTTCTTGCTAACGCAATGCATTCGCAGTGTATATGAACCGACGTTTCATAGTCCAGTTCGCAAAGCCGACAAATTGTTGTATCTGACATGTTCAGCTTACTCAGGTGGTAACGCATACCGCAATGTCCCCTAAAATACCCAGTGAAAGTTCTTAGATCCACCCTCCTTAGATTAATAAGCCTGGCCGATGCTCTTTATGAGGGTTCTATAAAGAGTTTGACCTGCCTCTGTCCTAGGCTGCTAAGCCAATGCTGCCTAAACTGTTTGTTTTCCCAGTTGATTATGGTCTCCTTTACTTGGGCCTTCCTGAGTCCACAAAGGGGTTCTGGACTATAAAATGCTGTTAGAGCACCATGTTTTGCTATATGATGTGCTTTTTCGTTGCCATCATGCCCTTCATGCCCTGGAACCCAACTTAACAAAACTTTGTTTTTGGCTCCCAGATCATTAAGGACTGCGACGCACTCATCGACAAGTTATAGTGTAAAACTGAAAGGCATAAAGACTGTCCGACATAAAGTAGATTCGCCTAGAGGATAGTCTTCTCCGGAAGCATTCTTTGCCACATAATTCTATTGCATGGATTTCCGCTTGAAAGATAGTGAGGTAGTTACCCATCGGTACCAATTTTTTGTAATTAGGTCCATAGATACCAGCTCACGTTTTACCATCTTCCAGCCTCGATCAAGCCGTATACCAAATATCCAAATCGGATTCAGCATAAGGTTTCCCTGTGTCCCAGAGCACGCGATCTACGATTGAAACTTCATAGTTTCGCATACTCCTGAGCGTAGGAGGACTATTTATGAAATTCTTGACTATCTTCATAGTCCTGTCATATTTCCGATTTAGGAAATGTTTTGAAGTCTTAATGCAGCCTCCTTTTCTATCAGAATAGGGAAAGGAGGTATTCTCACAAGGGCACATAAGGCATCAGCAGGGCACGTTCTCATTGCACCTGTCATACCGACACATACTAGCCGATGAAGCTTACTTAACTTAGTTGCCGCTGTTCTTTCAGCAGTCTTGGGCCACCAGACTAGAGAAGCGTATGTGACCATTGGCGTCACAACTGAATTAAATGACCAGTACGTAATTTTGGGAGACAGCCCCCATGTTTTGCCATATCTGCCAATGTGAATCTTAGGTATTTTGATTCCGTTGAAAAAAGCTATACCAAGACTGTTTTATTTGGGTTGATAGATAACCCTTTGTTAGCACATCATCTTTCAATGATGCGCAGGGCTTGTTGCATGCGATCGGATATTGTTTCTTCATGCATTCCTATTACGCCTATTACTATGTCATCTGCATACACCTGTACGTCAAAGTCATTGCCCTTCAAATGATGAAGAAGTTCGTCTATGACTAGGGTCCACAGTAGAGGAGAAATTACACCTCCCTGAGGGCATCCTCTTGTGACCACGATTGAGCCAGCACTCCCTCCTAGCACAAAGCTGATTTTTCTTTGCTTTAACATGGCCAGGACCCAGCGAGTGATCATTGCGCCTACGTCCTTGCTAATCATGGCTTCTTCAATGGCCTGGTACGTCGTATTATCGAAAGCGCCTAATATATTGATGAATGCACACAGGGATATGTTTTTAAACTCTATGGCCTTTTCAATTCAATTTCAATTTTTTCAGTAAGGCAATGGATAGCTGTATCCGTGGATTTTCCTCGTTGGTAGGCAAATTGGTGTTTACACAGAGGATGTTTCTTTAAGTTTCCTTCCCTAATGTGCTGATCTATAATTTTCTCCATTCCCTTTGAGAGAAAGGAACTGTGACTTATTGGTCGATATGACGATGGCAGATTTTCCGGTTTCCCTGGTTTCGGTCTAAATACAACCTTAACTTCTGTCCACCTGTTGGGAATATATCCTAACAGCCGGGATGCTCAATATAAATTTGATGGGACTGGAGCTATGTAGTTGATTCCTTGCTGCTACAGACAATGATATACCCCATCCGGTCCTGGAGATTTGAAAGGACTGAAAGTCGATAAAGCCCATTGGAACTTCTAAACATTGGTTAGCTTTCAGGTTACTTTATTAAAGAATAAATAAGCATTGGAATTGGGAGTTATTTAATTTTTCTTGAGACTTATTTCATTTGGGAGTTATTTAATTTTTTTTTAGAAATTGGGGCCTCATTATGAAATAACTACCAAATATTGGGTTTTATTTCATTTACTTCTTTGCAAGTTATTTCATTTTTTATTTGAATTTATTTCATTGGGAGTTATTTCATGGTATCGTTAGGTGACTGTGATTAGTGTTTTAGTATACAACAACAATTTTATTTATTTCACGTTACTTAAAATAACAATATAAGAAATATGATGTTCACTGCAATCGGTCTTATTGACTGACTCACAAGCTATAACTTCAGTTAATGCCAGGTATGCATATACATACATATGTTGTACATAATAAATGAAGACATGCATGGATGAAGGGGGTATCTCGCATTTTGAGTGAAACGAGAAAATCGACTTTAAAGTTTTGCTTAAACATTTGAGGTTTTTTCGAATCTTTATGGAAAACTGACAAAAAAATTATGCAAAGCCATAAAAGACATTGCATAATATGCAATAAAAAGCATAAGTTTATATTTAGTGTTTTATATGAAAAAATAGAAACATACCCCCTTCTTCCACAAATAATATTGAAAAGTTGTGTACATACCCCCTTCATCCATGAATTATCTTCTACAATTTTGACGATAGGCAGATTCTGATAAGACAGAAATATAGATCTGCATAAACACTATTCAGCAATGCCAAAAACAGAAATTGAGTGAGAATGCGACATCTCTCCTTCATCCATGCATGTCTTCATATATCAAGAGTAATAATTTTGTGCAATGAGAGAATGAGTGAACTTTATAGTTTATGTTGCATGAGTTGTACTCGGACATAACAAGTGTCATATCAAAGTTCGCTCGGATGCACTTCTATCATTACAAATTGGACCGTTGATAGTATTTGCCAGCTTGAAATAGTACTATAACTATAGCGAGTAATGTTGTTTGTGACTTTTCATTCTGTATTTCTTCAAACAAAAAACCTTATAATTATATAAATTTTTCAATAAGAATAATTCGCACTGTCTATAGCTCATAAAACTCTTAGTTATATGTAAAAATGCAAGACCACTAAAATCAAATACCAGCATTATTTCGTAACGTTTGCAAACAAATAGGACTTATATGACTTTCAAATTTTTCTAGAGATGACAAAAGTAAGCAAATTAATTAATGAGGGAATTGTCATTTCAATGCAAAATACGATGTAACCTCAAAGGAAGTGCAATTAGTTACTTGTTGTGATTGAGTTCCAGTTAAAGGAAATATATTTTGTTAGTACTTATTTATAATTTTCACAAGGAAAATATTTATTGACATCTAAGTGCTTGACAAGAAGGCATAATTAATTTCTCATAGGAAAATGCAAATAAGTGCACCTGCAATAAAATATATAAATATTTATATGCATCCAAGCATGGATTGCACACAGGAGAGTTAGAGTACTAAAATTTAGTTTGTGTACATTGTTTGATCCTTGCGCAAATGCCAAAGTAATAGATAAATAAATAATAGTAAAATATAGTTTCTCACCAACTGATATAACATTGAGGTCTTGAGTGATTCAGTGGAAAATTGTTTCGTATCTATTCCAAGCACGCAATAACTTTCAATAACACTATCCGATAAATTTTCAAAAATTTACAACTCCACGACATTTGATACATGATTCCTATGTAAAATTTCCTGCTGATTCCAAATATGTAAACATTTGATTTAAAAGTAGAACAGTTTTTGAGATATTTTGAAATTTCAGTTTTTGAGATAAAAAAAAAAGTAGGACTACTAATTCGTCAATATCTCCGCTAAAACTGCTTCGATTTTTATGCTGTTTCACTTTATCAGGAGAGGATAAAATACTCTTTTTACCTTGTAAAATTTATCTTAATCGGTTTTGAAGTGACGAAGTTATAGAGAATACAAAAAAAAATTTTGTGCAAATTTTCACTTTTTTTTCTATATTCATCATTTTGTATGTAATTTTTCTAAGTGAAATATTCCATTAATTCCCGTTTTTACAACGTGAGTCAATAGCCTGTTTATTACGGAACATTTTGACACTTACCAGATTATAATCAGTAGAAAAATGATAATGTTATAAGAGATTTAGTGAAAAAACGCATGTTTATTTTTCATCACAATGTTATATTTAACTTTATTTTTTTTTAAATCTATGTGTATCAAAAGTGATTAATAGTTGCTAATTTTCGCCGTTTCGGCATATTTTTTTCTTCTCGAATAAGGAACCAACAAAAATCGCCCATCATAGCTTCATTCCAACTTCCTTGATATCGCAGTTCCATTTCTTTTATTTGTTGGTGGAAGCGCTCACCGTGCTCATCAATTTCATCACCCATGTTTTCACGGAAAAAGTTCAAGTGGGAATGGATGAAATAAATTATTAAAGACATATTTATACCTGGAAAGAAATATCATAACTGCATAAAGCAATAAATGAAGATGGATATCGAAAAAAAGTTAAATTTTTTTTTTTTTATTCTCTATAACTTCGTCACTTCAAAACCGATTAAGATAAATTTTACAAGGTAAAAACAGTATTTTATCCTCTCCTGATAAAGTGAAACAGCATAAAAATCGAAGCAGTATTAGCGGAGATATTGACGAATTAGTAGTCCTACTTTTTTTTTATCTCAAAAACTGAAATTTCAAAATATCTCAAAAACTGTTCTACTTTTGAACTTCTGATTACATATTTGGAATCAGCAAACAATTCTACATAAGATTCATGTATCAAATGTCGAGGAGTTTTTTTTTGTCGGATAGTATAATATGTCGGTTTCATGTTTCACAATGAAGCTTAAATAAATATAGTTTAAAAAAACTAAAACTCACGCTTTTAGAGAGTTTTGAACTAAAAAGTTGAAAATAATTTTAAAAACCCTACACAGTAGTATTGTGGAAAAAGCGTGGTCCGCTTTGTTCCATAATCTTCGTTTTTTATTTAAATAATTTTTACGTTTTTAGTACAATATTCTTTAAATGCGCGTGTTTTCGCTTTTTAGCTATATTTATTTTTTACTTTTTAGTTAAATGTGTTATGACGTAATCGATAAATATATCGAAATATGCCGCAGTGCAAACGAAACCTCTGGGCCTCCACTTTCGTTTGATACCCATATTGTAGGCAATTTTGAATATTATTGGGCAACCTCATTTTGACCGATAACTCAGTTATCGATAAATATATCGAAATATTCCAAAGTCCAATAGAAATCTGTAGAACTTCCCTTTTGTTTGATACCCAGATTGTAGGCATTATGACCGATAACTTAGTTATCGATAAATATATCGAAGTCCAAATGCAACCTCCTATCGTTTGACACCCATATTGAAGGCACATTTCAAGGTTTTTGTGACAGTCATATGCCACTATTGGGTAGACTGAAGTAGAGTTACATACAAACAAGCAAACATACATATGAATGTATGTACAAGTAAAGCTAATGAAAGCGTAGTAAAGAAACTAACATTATGTGGGAAAAGCGTCGAGCGCTCGATATACGAAAATTATGGCACAAAGCGGACCACGCTTTTTCCACAATACTACTGTGTAGGGTTTTTAAAATTATTTTCAACGTTTTAGTTCAAAACTCTCTAAAAGCGTGAGTTTCAGTTTTTTTAAACTATATTTATTTTTTACTTTTTAGTCAAATGTCCTATGAAATTATCGATAAATATATCGAAAAATACAGCAGTCCAAACGAAACCTCTGGACTTCCACTTTGGTTTGATACCCATATTATTAGGAAATTTTAAGGTATTTGGCCTCACATTTTGACAATAACTCAGTTATCGATAAATTTATCGAAATATGTCGATGTCCAAGTGCAACGTGGGGCCTTCACCTTTCGTTTGATACCCATATTGTAGGGAATTTTTTAGGTTTTTGGGCAATCATATTTTGACCGATAACTCAGTTATCGATAAATTTATCGAAATATATCGAAGTCCAAATGAGACCTGGGGCCTTCACCTTTCGTTTGATACCCTTATTGTAGGGAAATTTTAAGGTTTTCGGGCAACCACATTTTGACCGATAACTCACTTATCGATAAATTTATCGAAATATATCGAAGTCCAAATGAAACCTGGGGCCTTCCCCTTTCGCACTTTGCTTGAAGGACGAATCAGTACAGGTGTTTAGGTATATCGTTTAGAAGACGATTCGAATTCTAATGACCTTCTCTAGGGTAGAAGGTTAGAGAACGATTTGAGAAACTGTCGGAAACTATAGCATACTCGACAAAAAGGGAATTTAGTTCTCGATATCGAGAACAAGGTTAGAATTCTAATGTATTTCTCGAATGTGATTCAAATTTGCTCGAATTTGCTTTAGTTCTCTAATTATGCTTGCATTACTTTTCTCTTTTTGCGATTAAACATGCATGTATGTAAATAGAAAATGCAGGTATAAGAACTAAATCAAAAGAAACTACACAAGGTTTGGAAAAAATTAGGCTTGTGTTGATTAAAAACAACTAAGGCCAAAGTTAAGAACGAAAAAGCTCAATGAAATAAAAATAAAGGGAAAACTAAGAATAAAATAAAATCAGAAGAAAAGTTGTAAGGAAATACAGATTAAAAGTAAAATAAAATGGAATTATCTCAATGCAAAGTACAAAATGTGCTTAAATAAAGGGTGACGCCTAAAATGCGTTTTAATTATATGAATGCGCACCTCAAATAACGTTGTAACCGAAATTTTTTTCAGAAAGCTTTTTTTTTTGGATTATTATTCTAACGGCAGCTTTCCATAATTCTAAAAAAATAGGTACGAGTATATTGAGTATTTGTCTGGCTCCACACTCAAAAAGAGAGCTTTTTTGAGCAATTTTTTGTTTGTTTGCCAAGCAGACATAATGCCAAGCTCAGAAGAAATCAGTGTCTTTCAGTGGAATAACGTTTTAACAGAATTATGCTGCTTATAGTGAAATAACGTTGTACCCACCGCCAGATTGATGGTGCTTAAGCGAAATAACGTTATATCATACCTTTGAATGAACTGCATACAAAGTTATTCCACTAAACAAAGTTTGGAATCCATTTGTTGGCTATTAAGGACAATTTATTATTTTTTTTCGTATTTCAGTTACATTAAGGTCCCATGGGCCCAGTTTGGAAAAAAGTTTAAAACATTTAAAAAAAAATATCTGGCCACTTCAAACTACTAAACATTTTAAACACATTTTGGAGCTTACAACGTTATTTGAGGAGTGCATTCATATGTTATTTTCAAAGCGGTCTTCGAGCTAAGTTTTTGAGAGGAGATCTTCTATCAGTAACAGAAACGAATAGTTTTAAAAGGTTTGACCATACAAATTTTGGTATTAACTGAGTGTTTTCTGTTGAACAGCAGACAATTTGGTTGGTATCGTAGCAGGAAGTTGTTTTGAATTCTTAATGGAAACTCGTTTACAGAGTACCCTATATAAAAAAAAACAAATGGTCTTCCATGTGCTAAGCAAGCTGCTTAAGCTAAGTACTTAAAAGAAAATAAGCTTTATATAACTAAATTAGAAGGTATTTGTTTAGTAAGCCAAATGTCGGCATTCGTGTTTGGATTTTTGTGTTTTCTTCGTTACATTTATGGTAATTGATTTTCGTTCAAGGTTAATTCTGGCACAATCTCACAATGCACAAAGGCTGCCTACAAAACTTAGCTACTTAGTAACTCACCGGGGTAGAACTTTTATACATTACGACGGTGGAAATACAAAAACACCTAAAACGCTTCTTTCATATTTGCTATTTTAGTAAATCTATGAGCTTAATTGAAGGGTACATACTTATAAAATCTGAAGAAGCTATACGAATTTCTTCCATAAGAAATATAAGCAATGACAATGTTAATTTTTGATAGCCACTCGCCTGAGTGACGATGTCGTCTAGACGGAGATGTCTCTAGAATTTGCTCATTCTTGTGTTTGTCTTAAAGTCAAAGTACCTGAGTGACCGAGCTTGGTTTCCAAAATAGATTTCCAAAAAAAATCAGGTGCCAATTCTTAACTCATCCCAAGTGGCAACACCTAGGTGAAAAATCTTAGAATGAAGCATACTATATCTGTACCAATATTTCATCCAAATCGGTCAAGGGGTTCCCGAGATGGTGGCGAAATAAGAAAGATTAAACTAAATGCGTTTAGGTTGCAAGCCTGCGTGAGAATGCTATCGTGGGACTGCGGCCGAAAATACCTTTCATTTGATACCGATATTGGCATATCTCGCTAAATATAACAAAAATTTGAGATAGGTGACAGACTTTTCAACCGCCAAAAGTGGCAACACGCATGAATCTTATAACTTTAAACGAGCTAAAAATCCGGACTATCTGGGGAATCGCTTGACCGATTTAGATAAAATTTTGAGTATAGATAGTATGATTGATCCTAAGACTATCCCCTTGGGTAGTTGCCACCTGGGGCGGTTTACAGGGTTGCCACCTATCTCAATATTTTTTAAATTTTGTAGAAAAATATGCCAATATGGGTAGCAAATGAAAGGTATTTTCAGTGACATGACACCTAGGGTTGCCACCTTACCGCAGTATATTTGTGTATCCGGACTATCTCAATAATCGCTTGATCGATTTGGATAAAATTTTGAGTATAGATAGTAAGATTGATTCTCAGACTATCCACTTGTTGGTTTTCTACTTCGGGGGTGTACAGGGTTGCCAGATATCTCAAGTTTTTTTAATCGTGGGGCTCGATATATCAATACGAATTTCTTCCATAAGAAATATAAGCAATGACAATGTTAATTTTTGATAGCCACTCGCCTGAGTGACGATGTCGTCTAGACGGAGATGTCTCTAGAATTTGCTCATTCTTGTGTTTGTCTTAAAGTCAAAGTACCTGAGTGACCGAGCTTGGTTTCCAAAATAGATTTCCAAAAAAAATCAGGTGCCAATTCTTAACTCATCCCAAGTGGCAACACCTAGGTGAAAAATCTTAGAATGAAGCATACTATATCTGTACCAATATTTCATCCAAATCGGTCAAGGGGTTCCCGAGATGGTGGCGAAATAAGAAAGATTAAACTAAATGCGTTTAGGTTGCAAGCCTGCGTGAGAATGCTATCGTGGGACTGCGGCCGAAAATACCTTTCATTTGATACCGATATTGGCATATCTCGCTAAATATAACAAAAATTTGAGATAGGTGACAGACTTTTCAACCGCCAAAAGTGGCAACACGCATGAATCTTATAACTTTAAACGAGCTAAAAATCCGGACTATCTGGGGAATCGCTTGACCGATTTAGATAAAATTTTGAGTATAGATAGTATGATTGATCCTAAGACTATCCCCTTGGGTAGTTGCCACCTGGGGCGGTTTACAGGGTTGCCACCTATCTCAATTTTTTTAAATTTTGTAGAAAAATATGCCAATATGGGTAGCAAATGAAAGGTATTTTCAGTGAAATGACACCTAGGGTTGCCACCTTACCGCAGTATATTTGTGTATCCGGACTATCTCGAGAACCGCTTGATCGATTTGGATAAAATTTTGAGTATAGATAGTAAGATTGATTCTAAGACTATCCACTTGTTGGTTTTCTACTTCGGGGGTGTACAGGGTTGCCAGATATCTCAAGGCTCGATATGTCAATATGGGTATCAAATGAAAGGTATTTTCGCGGACATTCCAACTAAAATACTCTCAAGTAGGGTTGCCGCCCAGGGTTACCATTTTTCCAGATATTTTTGGGGATATTTTGAGATCATTTTGGGTTAAATTTGGTAAAAAAATAATGACAATTTTGGGGTCGTTTTCGGATAATTTTGGAGTCATTTTGGGATCATTTTAGGATTATTTTGGGATCATTTTTAGATAATTAGATAGGGCCATTTTCGGATAATTTTGGATACATTTAAGGGTGTTTTTGGGGTCATTTGGCACTCATTTTAGGGTCATTTTGGGATCATATTTGTGTCGTTTTGGGTTCAATTTGGGAACATTTAAGGGTCTTTTTGGGATCATTTTAGGATTATTTTGAGTTTATCTTGGGTAAGTAAAGTTAGCGGAAAAGTGATAGCACCGAGCAAGCTCGGCCACCCAGGTACTATATTCTTAAAATGAAACATAATAACTAACGCTAGATGTAAGACATGTCCTAATTTTGCCAATATCCTGACAAGTGCCTAAAGCAAACGACTTCAGATTGTATGTTCCAAGACAAAAATTGGAAGATTGAAAAGGATTCAACATTTCATGTGCGCTTATAACTTGAACCATTCGCAAGTGTTCGACAAATTTTTGAATATATCACAGCTCCCCAAATAGGAAATCAGTTGTCAAATTTGGTGCCATAACCGGGCTCTCATTATAACAGCTTTACTTATTTTTTGGGGATTACTGACAATGTGACGCATTTCTTTCTAGTCAAGTCAAAGTCGGCCAGTCCACTAACACTGAGTATAACTGTATTTAGAGGTAAAACTTTAAACAGAACAGGTAGTACATAAAGTTTAGCAATGTTTTCCAAGTTGGGTTAGAAAAATTTGCTACGCCTTTCTACTTAACATAAGTTGAATAATTCTAACTACTTTACGATGACATATAGCCATAACTATTTATAAACAAGTGTGTATGTATTCATGAGTTTTGCTGTTTCTTTCGTTGTTACTTTGTTTTCCCCTTCACATTTACATCCCGCGTATATTGGTGCAATACCTAGGTCTAATATTCAAATAAAAAACTTATTAGTTGCTGCTTTTATTGTTGTTGTTTCTTGTTTTCCTCTACAGCCGTTTTACACGTTACGCATGATTTTTTATTACTCTCATAGGGCATTTAGAAAATTAGTTCATAAGTCAATTATTCTCAGCTAGACACAAAAAGTTAGCACATTGCTCTTACATATTTATAGCCTACCATAAATTGAATGCCCAAGAGGAAGCAGGCGTACATCTATAGTAGATGATTCGTGGTGAAATATATACTATATATGTATGCATGTAAGTGGGCCAGGTAAGTTTAGTTTACCTCGTATATCCGACATTGATTGGCATTCAGCTCAACAATTCGCGTGACTTGTTGGCGTTGGTTGCACAAAGCCACACTCGCAGTCGACCCAACAACACGCATTCGCTTGTTTATAGAGAAATAAAAGAGCGTACCTCCTCTTGATTATTGATTAATTTTGGTTTAACTAATTTTCCACCACCCAAGTTTTGTTCTATTGTTTTTATAATTTCCTAAGTGGATTTACTCCCTCTGAAATATATATATATATTTTTTTTTCAGAAAATATATATGGGATTTTCATTCTCACTCAGGTAAGTTTTGACTAGCAAGTCAATGGCTTACTAAGTCATATATAAATCTATTTGAATTAAAGAACTTTAGATTTAGTAGAATTGTTAAACATTTTAGGAAAAATACCTTACTGGTGGCCATTAAAGTAACAGATCTCAAAAACACAGTTTTCGGAATTTCTTTTCTCTCTCTGTCTGCATTTTTGAGCGAACATCATTCAGAATCTGCTGCATGGAATTGAACGTAGCTTTTTACGTAAGTATTGGTAGGTATTAACTTTGAGTTTAGACAAAAAATACTTTGTTCTTAGGATAAGCTACTCTAAGGCATTATGGTCAAGAACCACGAGCTATGGGACTTTTTTTCGAGGGCCTTATACGGTCAATTCGGAGCAGTATCTGTAGTTATCAGACCCCTAAAAGATGAAAAAAATTTCAGAATTTGGGACCGCCAAATTTACACAGATCACTCAACAATGAAATGCTTGGTGCACTAGTGAGATGGAGATGATCGCTCTGACCTAACAACGGTTTATTATCTTCAGTCGCTCGCTATGTAGTAAATAACGAGGCAGGCTCACTTACATAATTGGAGTGCTCTGATCTATACCAGGGCGTGTTAGTGAGAGAGCGCCGATCGCACCAATGAAATGACAAATGACATTCGTTGATTGGTCAAGCAAAGAACAAAAAAAATCCATGTAAACTTGGCGCTCCGAATTTTTCACAATCGCTTTACTAGTTTATTAGGAGTCCCAATTTAAGACTAATCTATACGCACTTAACCCACGTATTTACGCTTCCTATGTATCTGCACGCTCAGAGCACAAGTCAATCAAATAACTCGTTTTAAAGCAGGGCCCATAGAAGTGGAAGAGAGGGCGTGAGAGTGAGTGAGCGATCATATCGAACCAATGAAATTATGTCATCGGTTGCATCATTGCTTGTTAGTGAGCTACTGAGAATAACAAACGACATCCATTGATAGGTCAGTGTGATCCTCACAAGCGCAGAAACGATTTCATTGTTTGAGAGGCCAAACAAAGAGCTTAATAATCTGTGTGAATTTGATTCTCTACATTTCGGACAATTGTCTCACTAGCTGACCGGCCTTGTTTTTAAAGAAAGGTCGATTCATCAGCTGAGTATATTAAATTTTGTTTTAACCAAAAATGTTAAGTTTTATTAATGTCTTCGCCACAAATATCTATAGAAGGTATCCAGTGAAAAACGTTTAAAGCAAGCAACATTTTTATTACACAAATATTTGTTTTGTAAATAACGTAAATATTTGGAATAATTGTTTTTCTTACGCAAATAATAATGACTGTGCAAACTATTTGCCAAAACTTTTTCTACTTATTTAAATGCACCTTTTTTTGGATTTTTTCTTGTGTTAGAACAAATTTACTTTTACAAATACCAGCTACACTTGCAATCACATACAACGCATATACAAGTGTATGTACAGCTCACGTCAGCACGTATTACTTATTTCCGCATTCTATTTTTACTTTTCGATGTTCGAATTGTTTGACAACAAATTCAGCTAAGTGTGTGGGTATTTCCGTTGGCTCGTAATCCAATGTATTAATATCTAACAAACAATGCGAGTAAAATAAATGTGTGGAATGTAGATATGTATACAACATATATGGGTAATTCCAGTGTTGCGTACGACTATTTGTATTTTCTGTGTTTTGAAAGCTATGAGGAAATATAGCTTTGATCATAACAGCTATAGTCGACTAAGGCAGTTAGGGCTCGTTTTTCAGTAAATTGTTTGTACTTTAAATGATTCGGGATTTTTAAAGACAAATTGTGATCGGTCTAAAAAACTAACTAGCCCTAAAATAAATTTCAAGTTGAACGTTTTGCATTTCGCAAATATCATATATCTACAGTTTTCAAAAATAATTGTTTTTCCACTCACTCTAATGCATGTACAACACACGTCATCAAATTATACAATTTTGTTAGAATTTTTTTTGGTATAAAAAGAAAATCCAAACATTTAATGACTTAATTGGAAATAAATGTAAACAGCCAGTTAGATAGCGAAAAATGTTGACGATGTGAAAATAACAAACACTAACGGCTTTTAAAATATCTAACTAAATTGAAAAAACTGATTGAATTTTGTTTTTAAATTAGTTTTGCTAAGTTTTATTGTGTGCAATAAATTTATTTTTTCCTTTTTTCTACCATGTTTTTCCTTTAGGTAAACAAACACAATAAGTTTTTTTTGCTTTTGGAAGCTCTGGAATGCCAGGGATTTTAATCATTTGTAGTTTAAATAGAGAAAGCCTACCGAAACTATCATCATAACAGCTGAGTGGTTTTACTCATGTCCGTAGGTCTGAAGGTTTGAATACACACAAGTCCCTAATTCTATCCCTGCAGCGAAACAACAAACTAGTCAGAAAAATACTAGTATATAATTATAATTTTCTGGCAGAACTCATACTAGTCAGGAAATATCCATTTCATACTAGTATACAACTAGATTTTTCTGGCTGAACCCATACTAGTCAGAAAATATATATTCCAATCATACCAATTAAAAAATACAAAATTCATTCGTTTCGTTTACTTCTTTTTTTTCTTATAATTCACAAATGCTTTTTCGTGATAGGGTCGCTGCCTTCTTAAGAAAAAACATGAAAATAAAGGCAAGAGATAAAATAAAGGGTAATTCGAGAAAATTCTGAAATGATACTAGCCAAGGTTCAACGCTTTTTGGACTATTATGGGTCTATAATATTTCATACTAAACCTTTTTGGACTAGTATGTGGACAAGATCACTTTATGGAAATCATACTAGTCCAGGTTGAACTAGTATGGGACTGGTATTTACAACTAGTATCTAATCTAATCTTGGCTTGCGTCATAATGACGCTTAACCGCCTAGGCGATTTTGGCCGTTTCGTATCAAAGCATGCCAGTCATTCCTTTTTAGCGATAACTGACGACAATTGCAAACCCCAAGGGAGTTCAAGTCATCCTCCACCTGTTGTTTCCATCTCAGTCGAGGTCTCCCCCTTCCTCTGCTGCCGAATTCGGGTGTCGATAGGAAAATTTTCTGTGCTGGTGCTTCTTTGTCCGTTCGCATAACATGACCTAGCCAGCGGAGCCTTTGGGCTTTAATCCGCTGAACCATGGTCAGGTCTGCGTAAAGCTCGTACAGCTCATCGTTAAATTTCCTTCGATACTCGCCGTTGGCATCGCGGGAAGGACCATAAATCTTCCGGAGAACTTTTCTCTCAAATACTCCAAGGGCCATCTCATCTTCTCTTGACACTGTCCATGATTCCGAGCCGTACATCAGGACTGGTAAGATGAGAGACTTATAGAGCGTGATCTTTGTTTGTCGAGAGAGGACTTTACTTCTCAATTGCCTACTTAGTCCAAAGTAACACTTGTTTGCAAGGGTGATTCTCCGTTGGATTTCTAGACTGATATTATTTTCGGTGTTAATGCTGGTTTCCAAATAGACGAAGTCTCTCACCGTTTCAAACTTGTAAGTATCAACGGTGACTTGGCTGCCAAGGCGCAGATGCGCCGGTTCTTTCTTTGATGACAGCAGATACTTCGTCTTGTCCTCGTTCACCGCAAGACCCCCTTTTTCGCTTCCTTATCCAACCCAGAGAAAGCAGCGCTTACGGCGCGGCTGTTAAGGCCAATGATATCAATATCATCGGAATACGCCTGCAATTGCACGCTCTTGTAAAAGATTGTGCCATTGCGGTTTAGCTCTGCTGCTCGAATTATCTTCTCCAGCATCAGGTTAAAGAAATCGCACGAAAGGGAGTCGCCCTGTCTGAAGCCTCGTTTGGTTTCAAATGGCTCAGAGAGGTCCTTCCCGATTCTGACGGAGCTGTTGGTTTTGCTCAACGTATAAGCTTTGCAGCTAAGCAGAGCACACTTATATTCCAATCTGGAGGCATGCACTCATCTGACTATATTCTGCATAAGAGCTGATACATGCTTTTTACCAGCTCTTCGCCTCCGTGTTTGAACAGCTCGGCGGGTAGTCCGTCTTTCCCAAGCGATTTGTTGTTTTTGAGCCGGGATATAGTTATCCGCACTTCATCATAGTCAGGTGGTGGGACGAATTTTCCATCGTCAGGGATTAGGGTATCGGGTTCGACGTCTCCCTCGCAATTTAGCAGTGAGGAGAAGTGCTCCCTCCATAATTTAAGTACATTCTGTACATCCGTTACCAGGTCGCCGTTATTGTCCTTACAGGAACTACTACTACAACTAGTATAATTCTAGTATATCTTGACTAGTAGATGACTGGTATGTTCTGGTCGAAATCTGACAATTGACATTTCGTAGGACATCAACACGTAAAAAATACTATTTGCTTATATGGAAAAAAGACAAAACACCGACTAGTTGGGACCGGTGCACCAACTAGTTGTAAAGTAGTTTTCAACTAGTTGCTTTCGCTGCAGGGTTAAGATGTCAAGAAAAGATAAATATTATTGCACAGTTGATTAAAAACATGTTTTTCTGTGGGGAAAATATAAAATAGTTACCCCGGTAACTCGTCCGCCGAAATAGGGTTAATAAAATCAAGAATATTTGGAATTTTTGTCTCAGAGATATCCCTTAGACTTTCTAAAAAGGGGCTTCCATAAGATCTCTTTCAGGTCCTATCTAGAGTAGGCAATATCCATAGAAAGCGATCCACAGTCTTATTTATTTTAACTTGTCTAAATGTTACTCATACGCCGTGTATGACGTATTTAAAGTGCACTAAAAATACAAAATTTAAAATTTGCAATAATTCATATTTCTTCGCAGTCTACTGAAAACTTTTGTCATGATAAATTTTTGTTATGCATTGTTGGGAGGTTTCATATATGAATTTTAAGTTCCTTTGGCAACAATATATGAGAGTTTTAAGTACCGCTGATCGTTTTATATTTCTTTGCTTGTTTGTTAGAAACAAATGATCAATGAAAAATTTAAATAATCAATTAATTTAAAAAATATCAGCAGATATTCAAACACGATAATACAAAACAGTTTCAAACTAATTACTATTCCTTACGGGGAGATCTCTTAATACAGCTGATTTGATCCCCTACCTAGATTTTCAGTTTAGGCTTTTGTTAGACAGGGTTAGGACACCTTAGTTTATAATCCTAAAACACTTATTATTGATGATTTTTACTATTAACACTAAACTTTTGTTGTGTATAGGTACTTTTATTGGTTTAACACAAACACAAAACTATTATCTTTATACAAAACTTTTCATATTTTTTTTTGTTTTTTTTTTTTCTATTTTACCATTATTTAATGCAATGCTGATGTTTCACTTTCGTATATATTTTTACATTGACTGACATTTTTTCTTTTTATAATATACAATTAACATTTTTATATTCATATATAAATTTATTTTGTAACATATATCACTTTATGAAAATTATAAATTTTTTTTGGCGACGCTTTTTGGTATGATTAATGGACAAATGGACAAATGTGCAAATTCACTTCTTTTATAATCCATTCTGAAACATCGTCGAAAATATCAATTTTTTTATTAATCACCGTTTTTCCTTAACTAACACAAAGCACCCGCCATCTACGTCACGTTTCAAATTGACCACAAGACTAACCGGCCGATTTCAAGGTTTGACTATTACAGCTAACTTCACAACATCAGCTTGCCACGAACATAGTTGCCGAAGTTGTGTTTTGGAATTTGAAAAGGAAAAAGAAGAAATTACAATAAAAAGAGGAAAAAAAAAAACAAAAACAAATATGCACTAACATTGTTAAAGGAAAAAAGAAAAAGTGAACTCCGTTCACTGTTAGAAACACACAAGTGCACACAGCCAGACACATATGTGATATAAATTATTTCTACACCACCGCCTCAAACATAAATTTCGAATCGAATAAGGAAGCACGCCAGCTTTGAAGTGTGGAGTGAGTATTTGAAGTGGGCTTATTTGGAATTTCATGAGCACTTATTTTGTTGGTGGCGGGAAATCACTTGCACTTCATTGCACTCGAACCATTGCCACTGCTGCTTCAACAAACGCTCCTCTGTTTTCTGCCGCGTTGATGAGTGCCTTTGAGTGCCTCTTGTGAGAATGGCTTTTTCCGAGCTCGATTGGCGTTCGTTTCCATAAATATATGTACCTGGTTGTAGTTATAGATCGTGTGGTGGTATGTCCTTCTAATAACATAAAATAAAATAAAATAAAATAAAATAAAATAATATAAAACAAAATACTGCTGCAAAAGATCGAAAAGATAGCGTATTTAATTGATATTGCATCCCTAACACACACAATGTGCAAGACGTCTATGCTGAAAAGAAAAGAAAGTACCAAGGACTTGCCCAGGAAATGAAAGAGCTATGGAGCCTGGACAAAGTAAACGTAGAAGCAATTATCATATCATAGACAGGCGTAGTACCTAAAACCCTAATAACGACACTAGAGAGACTCCAAATAGAAAATAAGTTTTTAAGCATACAAAAAGCCGTAATTTTAGCAACAACGTCCATTGTTCCTTCGTTTCTTAATCATGACATGTAATACGTTTAATTTATCATATTGTAATGTACCTGTTAATATTATTTACAAATATGTACCTGAATTTAGAATAAGTAGCTTTATATATCTTGTTGTATACAACCGATGTATAATGTGTAACCCGGATGGAGTTCAAAGGAAGAAATAAAATAAAATAAAATAAAATAAAATAAAATAAAATAAAATAAAATAAAATAAAATAAAATAAAATAAAATAAAATAAAATAAAATAAAATAAAATAAAATAAAATAAAATAAAATAAAATAAAATAAAATAAAATAAAATAAAATAAAATAAAATAAAATAAAATGAAATAAAATAAAATAAAATAAAATAAAATAAAATCCTCAGAGGAATCGAAATAAGAGTTACGTGAGGTATAGATTGTTGGGTGATGTTAGTTAAAAGGTTTGTATATTTGATTTTACTAAGCACTGCTCATAAACGCATTCACATTTGAGCGCACGCACGCTAGCAGCGAATTTAGTTACTCATTCGCCACGTGAACTGTCCTACTCCTTCTCACTCTACATACAGTGGCGGACAGTCAATTTGAGCCACTCAAATGTTTTTGAATTTCATTAGACTGGGTACTAAGATAGTTTTTCTAAACTTTTTAATTAAAATATAGCCAATTATACAAAAGAATCCAAAAAAGAATTTTTCAAAATTTGAAAAAACGGTTTCAAAATTTTCAACTTTTTTGGCAGAATTTCTAGCGGATTTCTGAGTACGCAGTTTTGCAAGTAATGTGCAGGTTAGAAGTATCTCAAAATTTTCCCTGGTTTTTAAGAATTTTTTTCGACGAGGGTCTTTAGTAATTTCTTCCATACAAAATAAAAAAATAATAATTTTGTATGGACGAAATTACTCAACACCCTCGACGAAAACAATTCTTAAAAATCAGAGAAAAGTTTGAGCTACTTCTAGCTTGCATATTATTATAGTGAAATTGATTGGCCTACAAAACTGCGTACTCAGAATTCCACTGAAAATTCTGCCAAAAAAGTTGAAATTTTTGAGGCCGTTTTTTCAAATTTTGAAAAATTCCTTTGAACTTTGTGTAAACTTTTAAGGAATTTTTTTTGTTGGTTTCTGTTGTGTAATTGGCTATATTTTAATTTAAAAATTTTAGAAATACTATATTAGTACCTAGTCTAATGAAATTCAAAAACATTTTAGTGGCTCAAATTGACTGTGAGCCACTGTATATCACAAGTATTATGAAATACCTTCCTCAACCTTTAATGGTCGCATATTAATCTCACTCTGTTGGTAGTCACAATCTCACACACTTGCATCTAGCTACTCAAGCACGCAATAATATCTACAATGGTATTAGTTAAAAACGTGCGTGTTTCACTTATACACTTCAATATTTTGTTTTTTCTATTTTATATTTTTCCCTTTGTTGAATTTGTTATTATTTTTAGTTTTCACTTTGTACACTTTCTTTGTGTTTGTTTTTATCTTTGCTTGCTACGCTTTACAGTTTTCTTCCATTGTTTTTTTTTTTGTGTTTTCATTATACCCTCTTCGCTGAGTGCTGAGTTATTTGGGCACTCAATATGTGCTTCTAGTACTTGCGTGCATGCTTTGTTATGAGAGCTCTTACTTTGTGCTTTTGCTTTTGTTTGGTAAAAGGACATTAGCAGCGTGCCGCCACATTTTTTTCATTGCACTTGTTATAAGTATGATTCGCTTCTATACTATCTGCATATCAAGCTAATTTTGTTTTTCTGTTTTTTGTTACTTCATTTAACTCAAACTACAGATATTTGCCCCATATTTAACACGTCATAACAATTCAGACTTTACTTTGATATAGCTACATTAGATACAGCTATATTAGACTAGTTTACATAAATTGTATTGTTTCCGGAGTATTCTGCTTAGATATAATTATATTAGACTACATCGTTCACAAAAGATGTTATAAAATTTCACTATTAAATATAGCGATTCATTCAATTTGCCTTAAATTTGGCATATTACCTATGCTAAGCCTTTGCTACCTTCTTAAATACGATGTAAAAAACTTTTCTTTGATACTCATACACGAATATCTCACTCGAGTTTTATTAATTTCAAAAAAAGGTGGCAACCCTGTAAAAAGTTCCAAATGTCACAGTTTAAGCAGGAGGTCTTGAAATGTAACATATTAACTATGCTTAAAAGCTCATCCAAATAGGCCAAGTCAATTTCGAAATAATTTCGAGTGTGAAAAAAACGCAGGTTACAACAGTAACTGGAAATATTTTTGTTGAAACTCGGCGTGAAATACTTTTCTCTTGATACCTATATTAACATATCACAATAAATATTTTAAAATTATCAATGGGTGGCAACCCTGTAAAAACCTGGATGCAACGCTTGAATGAGAGTGTTTGAAAATAATCAGATAGCAAGTTGCTTCCGATATAATATGCCTAAAAAAATATATAGTCGGATTAGGTGGCAACCCTACCTAAAACTAAATACTGAAATACTTTTGGTTTGATAACCATATTGATACATCTCATTTCACTACAAACAAAAAATATATAGGTGGCAATCCCATAAAAGCATTCTGACACCTAAAACTGTAATACACTATCTACGTACCAAAGTTCGTCCAATTGGTTGAGTCGCTTTCGAGATAGCCTGGATATACAAATATGCAATAATAGCAAATTTAAAGTTGTAGGATGATAGTTCAGATCAGCCAATAACAACGGTGCAACAGGTTGAAAATGAAGATGATCAACTACCCTTAAAAGTAAAATAGCTTTGAAAGAGGGTTTAGCTCAAGAAAGGAAACCAACTCAACATGATGTGCCGTGGTGAAAGAAAAAGCTTGGCTGCTAAAAGCCAAGCGACTGTAAAAAAGATTGCAGTTCCAACTCTGTGGAGCTATAATCTGTAAGCCCCAGCGGATCCTCAACTAAGCTGATATCAATGTCCTTCTTCATGAGGAGATCATAAGGGTATCCGAAGACGCACTTGCACTTGGGTCGGATATCGACAATGCCATTTCTCCAACCTGTCCGCCAAAGCTGAGATGTCCAGGAGCGAATTGTCGATGTTCTCAAATTTTTCGGCCGGAGCTACTGGGGCCGAAAACATCTTCACCTTGGCATCCCGGTTGTCAAACCCCAGAATATTGTCCCTCTGCTCGAGTACCCCCAGGGTCGCATTGCAGATCAGTAGCAGCACTGGTTATTATTTTTCCTGCGGTTTCTCTATTTCAATACAGATAAGTTGTCACGAGGTCTCATGAGAATCCGCCCCGTATTTAATCATCCAGCAGGCGCGGCGATGAAGGCGTGAACTGGATATTGTTCTACAGGAAAACTTTTAGATTTTTGGAGTATAAAACCATAGATCTTCGCGCCTTTATTTTATATCAGGGCCTTCCATACCATGGTGTATCAGGCTATGGAATAATTCGATGGGTGATAGATGCCCCATAAGTGGTGAATTTTCTTCTCTTTTGTTGTTACCACAAATAAGCTCCTTTACCTACTGAAAATTCCGATCATAATGATTCAGAAATAATACAGTAGTACCCGTCAAGCCTTCCAGGCACTGAAGCAAAGACTAGTCGAAAAAAAATTTCAGATGTAATGTAAAATGTGGTCGGAAGAGCACTTGTTTAAAGATTGAAATTCAAGTGTGACCAACACACAAGAGAGACAAACCAACATGCTGCGGAACCCGTCTACTTAAAATAGCATATCATATCATTTAAGAAATAAGCCCCTCGACGCAGCCTATACTTATCCCGCTTGGTGGCGCTGGAGTGGATATATTTGCAAAATCCGCATTTATGTTCCCCTGCTGTTCAATTTTGGGAACCAAATACGTGGCGCTGCAAGTTTCGTAGGAATCTTTCGTGGGAATCTGTTAGGCCAGGTTTTTCAATGCAAGTTTAAACCACAGACAAAGTAGACTAGAGCTTGTCCTATGCAAATTGGCCGTTTAAACTAAGTTTAAACTCGCACTCAAGTTTAAACTTGCACTGAAAACCCGGTTCTTAGTGTTAAACCCTAATTTACATATTTCAGCTGGTTTCGAATAAAATTTTGAGAAGGAAAAACAGAAGTGTGGGGGTTTTGCGTAGTTCTACTTTTGGTCGGGATAACATCTGCCAGATCTACTAGTAAATTCTAAAGTACACTAGCTACAAATGTCAAACGTTTCAATCAACCCTAAAAACTAACAAATCTCATCGGAAGTCCAAACCCTGAATTGTTTACAAAGCGACGAAATAAAAATTCCCAACTGCCGGTAGTTACTTAAATGGCTTCTAATTAAGCTAAAAATAGCCAGCTAAAAGACTACAGAAAAACGACCAGAAAAAAAGACACTGAGACATTGCAAGTTGTCTAGCAATTGAAATGTAAAAGCATTCTAGAGTCGGTTTCAATTAAAATGCATAAAAAGCACAACGAAATCGAAATTCGGAAAAATTGCTTGAAAAAAAGGAAATTAAATATTTTGCACTTTTCATTTACGCTTCGAATGGTGTGCGATTGTGCTCAATCAGCATGTGGCTACCTCTTTTTTCACATTAATTCATCATTCACTAGTTTCCTAGTTACACAGGCCAGGGGCATGCGATGACGAAACACACACACACAAAGATGCGGTCAGGCAAACGAAAAATGGCGCCACAATGGGCCGAAATGTTGCCAGCAAAAAGCAGCATTGGAAATTACAAAAAAAAAATAAAACAAAGGAAATAGAAGTGAAAGAAGTTGGTTGCAGTTGCAGTACAAATAACAGACGCCATTGAAATTTAGAAGAAACTTACAAGTGACTGACTGACGCGCTTAGCAACCAAAGAACCAAAAAAATTAAAAAAGAGAAATCACGAAAGCAGCTCAACAGCATTTTAGGCAGAACTAATGTACAAATACCTACGTACCAGTAGTATCTTATACCACATCCAAGTAAACATTTTGATTAACTAAGCAATTGCGAAATGACTTGTTATTTATAATCTTGGATAAATCTTTTGCAATACATCCTTGTTAGAAACTCTAACCGATTTTTTGCTGGGAAGCGTTTTGCCGGCGATGTTATGGCAAGAAAATGAAGCGATAAAAATATTGAAAAAAGTGTAATGTGCAAACACACATAAAGACTTGCCGAGGTTGCATGTGTGTCACGCAAACGTATATTTTTAAAAGCGTTTACATACAGACAAATCTCACACGAGAATAAATTTCAAATAAAAAAGTAAAGTTGTATAACTGTTGGCCTTTCAGATTTTCCATTGCTTTTTGCGATAGACTCTTGCAGTATCGATTTTTTATTGCGTTTGTTGCTGTTGTAGTGATTTCAACATCGGTGCGTTTTAGTAACTAACGTCTCTTAAAATTTTATGTAACCCAAAAAGGCTGATTGAAGCCCCAAATACCAATGTGTCTGAAATGTCTGAAGTTTCACTGACTTGCTGTTCAAAATGGTTATAAACACGTTTTAAGTTGGTACGGATGGTCAGTAACTAAAACTGGAAACATCAGCGGATACCACGTCATTTATAACCCTTTCGGACCACATCTGAATTTCATAATATGGTTAACCTAATGAAGACGTTGCCTTAAGCTCGCTGTACTATGTCAGACACATTTAAGATCACAGGAATAATCATAGAACAATCTATCTTCTTTCGAGACAAACCCTGGATAGGTTTGCTGAGCGGCTTGTGATGCATGATGAAGCAAAGACTTAACTTCTCAACTGCTTACTAAGTCCAAGGTAACAGTCGTTGGCAAGATAGAAATAGGCTGAATTTTTTGGTTGGTCAATAGATTTTACCCAGCCTTCCTTACACTATTTGCAATTTGGACAAATTTTGAAAATGGTGCTGTACATCGCAATAGGGTTTTTTGAACATTATCAAGCCGTTTCCATAGGCGGCCTAATCGAACAGCAAACGAAACAAGCAAAACTTTACCAAACTGCAATTTAACCACAAATTCCATTGTACTAAGTTAAAGTAAATAATTGCCAATGTATTGATGCGCGAGTTTTGCGAAAACTTTAGTTAAACTTCTAACGTATACCCAATATAGTCCTACAGCATGGGTCGGCAGATTTGTAAATGCAGGTGTATAAGTGAGAACGCTTATACACGCGCTGTGATCGTCCGAACTATATTTTTTGCCCAGCGACGACTAAATCATTTAGTAAACAAAGAGCACAACGTGTCTGTGTGATGAATCCAATTTGTTTGACTGATCTTAAGATCTATGGGGCGCCGATGCTTGTCCTACAGAGACGTTAGGGTGTTTCTGAAGTAAAATATGTTTTTAAATCTATTTTATATTGTTATTATTTTTATTTTTTTATACCTTTCATGAACAGGAAATTGTATTATAACTTTGGTCCGATGTTTGTAAGTAGGAGAGGAAGAAGAGATGGACCCATCAATAAATTAAACCGAAATGATCAGGATGACGAGATGAGTTGATTTAGCCATGTCCATCTGTCTGTCTGTTTGCACGCAAACTATTCAATCAGTATTTGGGATAAATATTTGACTGAAATTTGGTATGCGGCCACCATTTCTAATATAGAAATCATTTGTCGAACCAGCAAGATCGAACCTATATTACATATAGCTCCCATACAATCGATTGTTGCGATAAACGGGTCTTGGGCTATAACTCCTGTAATTACACAGGTAGAAACATAAAATTTTGTAAGTATCACTAGTTTTATATGTGAAATATCGATGTAGAAAATCATTGAGATGGAATAAATATTTCACACAGCCCCCATACAATCGATTGTTCCGATAAACGGATTTTGGGATATAACTCCTGTAATTAAAGAGGTAGGAACGTGAAATTTTGTAAGTATTGCTATTTTTATCCGTGCAATATCGATTTTGAAAATCAATGAGATTGGACCAATATAACGCATATAATCGATAGTTTCGATAATTTCGGTATGAGCTAAAGTTAAATTCACACAGGCTGTAATGGGGATGAGGGATAGCCTTCGGCACAGCTTTCCTTACTTGTTTTTATTTTGTTTTATTATTTATTTCTTAATTTTTTTTTCTATGCATTTTCTTTCATTGAATATTTGTTGTATTTTATTTTATTTATACATTTTATGAGAGTTCTTATTGGTCTGTATGTTTAGAAATTTGTGAATTTCATGACTTCAAGACTCACATATTTAATTTTTTTTTTCTATTTTTTTTTTATTTATCTTTTTTTGTTTTATTTTATTTCATCATTTTATTTTATTTTGTTTTATTATTATTATTATTTTGTTTATTTTTTTTTTTTTAACTTAGTTTTCTTTTATTTTGTTTTTTACAGTTTTTTAATTTTTTTATTCCATCTTTTTTATTTTATTTTATTTTATTTTATTTTATTTTATTTTATTTTATTTTATTTTATTTTATTTTATTTTATTTTATTTTATTTTATTTTATTTTATTTTATTTTATTTTATTTTATTTTATTTTATTTTATTTTATTTTATTTTATTTTATTTTATTTTATTTTATTTTATTTTATTTTATTTTATTTTATTTTATTTTATTTTATTTTATTTTATTTTATTTTATTTTATTTTATTTTATTTTATTTTATTTTATTTTATTTTATTTTATTTTATTTTATTTTATTTTATTTTATTTTATTTTATTTTATTTTATTTTATTTTATTTTATTTTTATGATCACACAGCTTAATCTTATGGCTAGCATCAAACTTCCATTAGCCCAACATACGGAATTTTTCGAAAGACCCTGTCTCAGCAATATATAGCAACGATGACTTTATAAGCCTATCTTCAATATTAGGAAGTTAGATATCTATTTCAAAAATATTTCCGAGGTATCCAACCCAATCAGACCTATGGCTGTTTAGGAGAAAAATGTGATAGCGTGATTGGTTTGAAGTCCTCCAAATAATATACTATCACTAGCCCGCCCTCGAAATAAAGGTTAACTTGAGCACAAAAACGGGACAAAATATTTATTAGAATCAGATTTTTAAGTAGTACAGAAGAGGGGAATATGGCCTCACAATGAAACACGCTAACATACACACACATGTACGGAAGTCAAGCGAAAACGATTTATGACCATATGCAGCCATCCTAGAAAAACCAAAGTAGCAAAGCCAAACTAATAACTAAAACAAACCAAAAAAGGAATTAAATTTGAAACGAAAAGTTTCCAACGAAGCCAGTGTGTCAAAATATAATTGCAGGCGTACATAAAGCACAAGGCACTGAGAGAAGTGCAACAACAAAGATAAGAGAAAACTGTGCTAGCCACACAAGCACGTGCTTTTGTTGGCGCATCAATGGGCGTAACACCTAAATATAGGCTACGTTTTTATTCATATCGAATTCAGTGTGTTTTGGTGTACGCAATGATTTAGTGTTATCACACAAATACTTAATATTTGGACAGTCAAAGCAATACAAATAAAAATTAAAAATATAAATAAATAAAAAGTAAGTCAAATAGATAAATAAAATCGTTAAATGGATGGGCATGAATAGTGTGCTGTACGCAAATAAAAAGTCCTTAAGCCGAAATGGCATCAATTTAGCACCGTTTGCTGTGTATGTGCATGTTTATATGAATGAGTGTGGATGAAATAAAAATAAATCACAACATACCAATGAAATGGAGCTAAAGCGACTTAAAACAAATACGCTCCTACGAACATATATAAATATGTATGCACGTAAACAAGGTTACCCAAAATTTGTTAGTGTTTGCTTGCGTATATCTGTATGTATGTGTATATGTTGTAAAGTCAGCAGCCGTTTATCATGGAAGCTGTAAGTGTTCAAATGCAAAGACCGGTAGTTATTTTTTTTCTGTTTTGTTTTTGTATTATACTCTAGCTGGTTTTGTTATTGTAGCACATGTGCAAATCAGAGATTGTATGTTTATGCAAAAGGCAAGTAAGCATATGCATACACTCTCTTTAATAGTTATAATTTCATGGCGAATATACTAGATATGTATGTATGTGTGTATGTCTTCTTATCTAAAATATGATCAGACCTGTTTGGTGACTGTCAGGCCCTGCTTCCGTACAACTATGAACTACTCCGCAATACATTAACTTACTTATTATGCAAATACATGCTTCAGCCGTACACGCACACACGCTTGCACACACGCAGCACCAAATGCAAACGAATGGACAAACAATTTTGTATAAGTCACCCTGAAGGAAACTTGGGAAGCCATGCCTCCAATTCATCAATACTTTGTAAAGTAATTTCGGTAAATTCGCCCGAGTTATAATCTGCAAGAACATAGTACGCTACTCAAAGGAGATTTATCAACCTTGTGCATTAGAATGCCCCAAAAATCAAAGTTGTTTTATTTGAACGCATAAACGCAAATTTCGGCCATTATGCAATTCGGACTATGGCAACTCGTGCCGGCTTGCAGTTAAAGTCATTGGTATTATTTTCTTTACCAGATGCACAGGAACTCCTTTAAAGGATCAAAAGTTGTGGCGCATCTCGAAAATTTCAACAAAATGTGGATATGTGGTTACTAATTTAAAGAATCCATAGTTCGAGTATATAATCTAATCTTGGCTTGTGTCATTTATTGACGCTTAACCGCCTAGGCGACTTTTGCCGTTTAGTATCAAAGTCAAGTCATCCTCCAGTTGTTGTTTCCGTCTCAGTCGAAGTCTCCCCCTTCCTATACTGCTGAATTCGGGTGTGGGTAGCCAGCGAATCCCTTGGGCTTTAATTCGCTGCACTAGGGTCAGCTCTGCGTAAAGCTCGTACAGCTTATCGCTACATTTCTTTCGATACTCGCCATTGGCATCACGGGAAGGACCATAAATCTGCCGGAGAACTTTTCTCTTAAATGCTCCAAAGGCCATGTCATCTTTTCTTGATACTGTCCATGATTCCGAGCCGTACATCAGGACTGGTATGATGAGAGTCTTATAGAGAGTGATCTTTGCCTACTTAGTCCAAAGGAACACTTGTTGGCAAGAGTGATTCTCCTAGAATAACTAAATGTCTCTCATACATCGTGAATGTCCTATGTATAAAAAATGCCTATGTATAAAAAATGCACTATAATTATTATTTTTGCTAGAAAAGACATAGTTACGCAAACGTAACTAGAACAATACAACTTACGCTAAGACGCGCGTAAGAGTGAGCCGCCTCCCCGTTGGTGCACCCTGGGTAATGCTAAATGACCTACATGGCCTACACGGCATCTGTGCCTCTGTGCTGCTCAGGGGTGGACTAACACAACCAATCCTAAACGTAAGCCCCTATTGCGATTTCCGCCAGGGCCCATACTCGAAATTTTTTCGTGCATGTAAGTCAAACTGAGCGCGTGTGAGTGTTAGTGCGAACTGTTACGGTTTTGGGCGATTTAGTTGCATATATTTTTGAAAGCAGTAAATATTTTAGTATTTATGTACATATGTGTATATTTTACGATATACGCACTCCGTTTCAAGCATTTTAAAGTGCGTAAGCATACGAAAATAGTTTAGTTTTTGTTGTTGTTTTAATCTCGCAACGTAAGTTAGTCGTAAAATATGAAAAAACAATAAATCATGCTGCAATTTATTTCAAGTTTAGGCTACGAACCCCAATCATTAGATATTAAAATTGCTCTAAATTCTTTGAAAAAATTCAGCGGGTAAAAACAGCGAAACCGGCAAGCATAAACAAATTTTAAACACTAAAGATTCTAATTTTGCTTTAGTGGTGCATTTTACCCAATAAAATATCTGCGAGTTTTTGTTAGAGCTTTTAAAAGCAGCTTATAAGAAGTTCGAAAAAAATGTATTAAAGCAGCGAAAATGAAAAAAATACAAATAACAGTGCAACAAATTTCCACCTTTAAAGTTTTTTAAGCATAACTAGCGGACCCTCACCCGCTTCACTTTTTCTTGTTTTATCATTCATGTTCGGCCATTATTTTGTGACTTATTCTAATAACAACGATTTATTTATTTTAGTTACTTACTCTAATTATTGCAAACTAACAACTTATTCTAAAGCCTTCTGACATAAAACATTTTTGGTTTTACTTTCATGCGGTGTATAAATATACAGTAGCGATGGTTTCTCTTTTTATATCTCTATCCCAATTTTCAGCCACCTACCTTAACTCCATTTAGAGACATTCAACCGCAAGATATTAAGTTTGTCCCGCAGGGGCCACTCCCCCTTTTCGCATAACCCCTACTTACGGTTGTGATATCCTATAGCTCTATAGCGATTTCCAGGTCCTTACCTTAGAATCTGATATTTCACAATTAAAGTGCACTTTTTATAGGTCATACACGGCGTATGAGCAACATTTAATTTTTCATGCAAGATAAGTTCAAATAAATTGTATTCATCATAACTACCAAAGAGAATGTGGATAACTTCCAGGGTAAAAAGCCGGCTCTAGGTAGGTTAAAGATAACATCATTTGAAAGCTCCTTTTTTGAAAGATCTGAGAAATTCCAAATACGTATACCTGACTTCTTCAACAACTTTCCTACAAATATTCAGTAGGTTTCAAAGACTTTCAAGGCATCATAGCTGTAAATAGCTACTTCGGCCAACTGGCCGCAGCCATTCTGTGTACCAATCTTAAAAAATGGTCTAAACAAAAAGCATATTTCCAAATTATACACACAATAGATCGTAAAAATGGTCGCGGAGTAACAAAGCCTTATAATAATAATAACTTGCAAATTATAAAGTAAAAAAACTAAATATTGAAAATAAAAACAAATTAAAAAAAAAACATTAGGATCCCAATTTGGAGTAGCTGTTTTATTTTAGTAGGTTGGGTTAGGTTAGGTCGCAGTTTTTTTCGGTTGCTGAAAAATTTGTAAAATAGATAGCATGCTTGTTTCTAAGACTATTATTTTGGGTGTTGCCATTTGGGCGGTTGACAGGGTTGCCACCTATATACATTTTTTTTTAATATTGAGCAAGATATGCTAATATGGGTATCAAATGAAAGGTATTTTCGGCGACAAACTAACTTATATTTCTTGAAGTAGGGTTGACATCTTATTGCAGTACATTTGAACGTTTGGATGTTCGGTACTATCTCGAATACCGCTTGATTGATTTCTATGAAATTTGGAATAGAGATAATAGGCTTAATTCTAAGACTGTTTCCTTCGGTGTTTCCACTTGGCGCGGTTTACAGGGTTGCCACCTATCTATTTTTTTTTTTAATATTGGGCAAGATGTGTCAATTTGGGTATCAATTGAAGGGTATTTTCGTCGACATACCGAGTAAAATATTTTGAAGTAAGGCCGCCAACTAGTGTTGTCACCTAACCGCATTATATTTGTTGTTTATATACCCCATTGACCGATTTCGATGAAATTTGGAATAGGGATATATGGTTGCCTCTTAGATTTTTCACTTGGGTGTTGCCACTTGGCGCGGCTTTCAGGGTTGCCATCTTTCTCAAATTTTTTAAGTATTGAGCAAGATATGCCAATGTAGGTATCAAATTATAGGTATTTTACCAACTAAAGTATTTTCAAGTAGGGCTGCCACCCTGGGTTGTTATTTTACCTTATTATATTTGGGGTCATTTTGGGGTTATTTTGTGGCCATTTTGCGATCATTTTGTGGTCATTTTGATATCACTTTGAGGTCATTTCGGAGTTATTTAGGGATCATTTTGGGGTAATTTTAGGGTATTTTTGGTATTGTTTTGAGGTCATTTTGGGATAATTTTTGGTCGATTTCGATCAAATTTGGTGTAGAGATGGGTGTTGCCACATGGGATGGTTTACGGGGTTGCCTCTATCTAATTTTTTTTTACAATTCTTTCACCCGTATACCAACCATGATGTCTTTAAGGCGAGCTGGCACCTAAGGTTGAAACCTAACTGCATTTTATTTATTATTTTGTACATTGACCGATTTTTATGAAATTTTGTATGTGGATGGTATACTCTACCTTTAAGATTTTCTACTTGACATTGTCACTTATTTATTTATTTATTGCAATATTTTTTTACTTAGATTATAAAGTTGCCACCTATTTGATATTTTTACGGAAATCTATTTTGAAAAGTTTATGTAGGTAAGTAAGGCTATTGCTTATGATTTTTCATAAGTATACATTCAATCTTTAACAATAACGGTTGTTATCCAAACTTGTAAATTGATTCGACACCATACCCTATACTGCTGCTTAACTTTTAAGATTACACTCAACAACTTCATAATTTTTTTTTTAATTTAATTTATTGATGTGATACAAAAATCGATTTTCACTCGGCGGTAAATAATAATACCCATACACGTATATTTATCGGTCGCGTTTTAAAGCCAAGTTTTTCAACAAGTAAAGTATTTTTGAATAATTATACGTGCTTTGCCCTCACTCCTTTTTTAATAGTAAAACCTCACGTACTTTTCGCTTTAAAGAAAGCGAAAATTTACAAAAAATCAATAAATTTGCAATAGTTAAACGAATCAGGAACGAGTGGAAATTTAAAAAAAAAATATTTATTCAATCCCTTGCAAAACACATAATGACTCTTGAAATTTTCCCTAATTTATTTTAAGTAAACGCGATTATAACGAATTTATAATTTTTTCAACGCGCTCCACCAACCAAAAGTATGCAGGGCAATTAAATAACCTCAACGCAAACACATTGTTATGAGCAATTAACCATTTTCAAGCACTTTATTATAGCAATTTATTTTCTTCAACAATTATGTCCTACTTCGTATCATACGCCGCGCGCAAACTTTTCTAGCTGACGTGCTCCATGCACGAGACCACAAGCCAGGCGTTAACGTGTTCAAAAATGAATTAAATTAAATGAGTTTCCAATTCGTAACCGAAGCACCCGCGCCACTTTCTCAATGCACACACACATGTATTTTATTGGGTTTGACTGAAGCATCGTTTACACTCGCGGTTGGGAACGGGTGCGTATGGTCTGCACGCACAATAAACGGAATGCACGCGCGTAACATGCTTGAATATGGCTAAGTGACTAGTTGGCTAAGACTCAAACTTTCAAGCGGCTGAAAGGAAAAGCAGCGCGACGACGTGCTATACGCGTGCTGGCCTCTGCAGAACTACTGCCGCCGTTTTTTGTTGGCGAGGTTAAGGTAAAAGCAGGCTGGCATAGCTCGGCTTACCAGTTGTGATGGCGTAAAATCGTAAAAAATGCATTCCATTGCAACGAATGTGAGCTGCACGAGTGCGAAGTAATTAGAGACGAATGCACGAAGCAGTTAGAAGGAAAGCGCAATTTTAATGGCGCGAGAGCGGCGGCGTAGCAATTAAAGCTGAGTGCAGTGCAAATACGAGCGCACGATGCAGCCGAAGAAGACAACGACCAGAGTGGAGTTAAAGTCGAGAGAAAACAACGAACTCAGGTATGAGTGTGGCTGTTGAAATTGTGCCACTTGGGCAGTCAGGCATGGATGAGCAGCAAGGGCGAAAAGATGTTTAAAGAGAGTGGAAAAAATGTAAACAAATTAAATTCTGCAAGTGCTGGTCATGCAATTGAAAGGCGTTTAAGAAGAAAGTTGCTTTAACCAATTTACAGCCGTGTTGTCTTTAACGGACACTAGGGAGAATATATTTTTTTTGATGCCTCTGAAACACTCTGTGCACCTACAGCTACGCACTAAAGCAAACATGAGTAAATGAAAAGGTGCAAATGCATTGTAAGTGCTGAAGTGCGGGTTTAACAACACGCACGAGAAGGTGGAGTGGCGTTAGAATGGTTTCGTGCACGTGCTGGCACCAGTCATGGTCGGTTGGCCGCTTTAAATAAACAGAGAGAAGGAGTGTATTGCATGCGATGTGCTCGCAGAATGGTAGCCAGAGAAATGAGTTTAGTAGGAGAGCGTGTTAAATAAAGCTTGCTTTCACAACTATCACTAACTATGACGCTGTCTAAGTAGAACCTTGCGGAAAGTTTCAATGGGAAGGTAAGAGGTATTTGGAGTTAATTGTGGTTCGCTTATAATACTTCAAATATAAATAGATTTAATGAACTTTTTATGATACTTACCTAGCTAAAAGCTTCCCTTGCACATTTCACTATTTTCCAAATCTTTCACGAGTATAATGGTGTAGTTCGTAATGAAAAATGACATGGGCTAGTCTTCGAACTGTCAGTTTCAACAGGGTTGTACAAAAGCGAGAAGGGTGTTAGAAGAGTAGGTTCAATGGAACAGTTCAAGATACACATGGTATCATGAGTCTGGATAGGTAAAAGTTTAAGTGGTTGAATGTTTATAATGGTGTTCACAGGCCAGGCCTTGACAGACGCGTCAGTTTGCTTGATTTAATGCTAAAAAAAAACATTATAATTAATCATTAATTGACTACAGAAAAAAAATAAAAAAATTGTTATGACCATCATTTATATTACAAAATTTCAGCCGCCTTATCAAACTTTTAACTTTATTAAATTCTTGAAAATCAAAATAAATATTACACTTTGTGCAGCTTCGGTATACCAAAGCTTTATATTAATGTTGTTCTCTTGCCACCAATGTATGAACGAATCAAGTTTTAACGTTTTTAAAATTGCGCTCTTCTATTTCCTATCAAAAATATAGCTTTTTATCGTGAGCTTAATCCCATAACAGAGAAAAGCTCGTCTCCTCAATTTCTAGCAGCAAAGCAAAGGCGAAATTTGATATTTAAATAAACAGCTGGATTACATGATTCCGCACAGTAATGTAACAAAAGCTTCCAAAGGTCTTAGCTAAGCAAAAGTAAGCTTGCAAATGCGTCACCAATACCGGCATTGCGGCCTAAGCCCTGTACTTTCATAACTGTTATTAGAGCTTTAACGGCGCACGTCATTCAAAATAAGTTTATATGGTCTTTTTTTAAAAAAAGTTATGAGAAAAGAAAAAATAAATATAAAATTAGTTTCGATGTTCAAAAAGTAGGAGTTCTAAAAAACAATAACCCTATAATCGTTTGCGTCTCAACGAATTGGTCAAAAATAATTAGTACATACATAAATAGCTGTTATGACTGATATTTAATTGTCAAAGAATGCAGGACGAGGCATCTACGAGATTGAGGAGGAGGGAGGAAAAAGAGAAAAAATATTAAGTTTGGAAAAACTTTCTAAATAATTTTTGATGTTGCTTTAACCGGGTTGCGAAACCCGAATACTACATGAAGTTGGCCGAGCGCACTACCGCTACCCACGGCGGCCGCCACATCAGTATCAGTGGTCCCAAAGTGATCCCCAAGTGATCTCACAATGACTCGAGAGTGATCGTAAAGTAACCACAAAATGATCCCAATTTCATTTGAAAAATATGTTAAAATGATCCCAGTATGTCACCAAAATGACCCATTACACACATACGGTATGCAATGCATGTATGTTAGATATGTTTGTCTTGAAATCAAAACTATTGCCAACCGACTCAATTGAATCAGTTGCCTTTCGAGTTTTTTAAAAAACAGATTTTTTCGAATGGCTTGTTATGCCGAACGAATGATACTTTGTAGGGCATTAGTATGGATGTTTACGATACAATAAAAAACTATCTGAAAAAAATAGGAGTTATCGAAGAAGAGGAGTGGCCCCTCCGACGAGTTCATTTTTTAGGCTGAATATCTGCATGAAGGGTCAAGGTAGGGAACTGAAAATCGCTACGAAGATATAAGATATCGGTACCATCATCATCATCATTTATTGGCGCATAACCGCCTAAGCGACTTTGGCCGTTGCCAACCATAACACGCCAGTCATTCCTTTTTAGCGAAAACTGAGGCCAATTGGAAACCCCAAGTGAAGTAAAATCATCCTCCACCTGTTGTTTCCATCTCAGTCGAGGCACCCCTTCCTCTGCTGGCGAATTCAGGTGACGATAGGAAAACCTTCTGTGCTAGAGCTTCTTGTCTATTCGCATATCATGACCCAGCCAGCGTTGCCTTTGGGTTTTAATTCGCTGGACTATGGTCAGATCTGCGTAAAGTTTCAAATTTGTAACTATTAACAATGACAACAAATACTTCCTCTTGTTCTCGTTCACCGCAAGACGCACTCTTTTTAGTTTACGGCGCGATTGTTAAGGCAAATGATATCAATATCATCAGCATACGCCAGAAATTGCACACTCTTCTAATAGATTGTACCGTTGCGGTTTAGCTCTGCTGCTCGAATTATCCAGCATCAGGTTGAAGAAATCGCACGAAAGGAAGTCGCCCTGTCTGAAGCCTCGTTTCAAATGGCTCAGAGAGGTCCTTCCCGATTCTTACGGAGCTGTTGGTATTGCTCAACGTCAAATTCAGACAACGGCATAGAGGCAACTGCTTTTTGCGCTGTCAAAAGCGGTTTTGAAATCGACAAAGAGATGGTATGTGTCGATTCTCTTATCATGGGCCTTCCCCAGGATTTTGGCGTATCGTCAAAATCTGGTCGATGGTAGACTTACCAGATCTAAAGCCATATTGATAAGGTCCAATCAGTTTGTCTACGATTGGCTTCAGCCTTTCACACAATACGCTAGAAAAAACCTTATATGCGATATTAGGAAGACTGATTCCGCGGTAGATGGTCCGGTTAGCGGGATTGCCTTTCTTGTGGATTGGGCAGAGCACACTTAAATTCCAATCTGGAGGCATGCACTCGTCTGACCATATTCTGCATAAGAGCGGATGCATGCTTTTTACCAGCTCCGTCTTTCCGTATCGGTACCATACTCATGAAAAATTTTTCATTTTTTTAAGACTCGATAACTCTAGAAGGGTTCACGTCAGGGACCTGGAAATTGTTATTAAATACCACTATGACAAATAAAAATTCTAGTTATCGGAAAAGGGGCGTGGCACTTCCAATCCAACATCATTTTTTCGATTAAAAAAATATGGATGTAACTGTAGATGATCACGTTCTTTAAGTAAAAGTACCGTTTCTTATATCGACCCGGCCAAGAGCAATACACTTGGGGTGACCCTGTCTGACATTTACGCAGGGCTACACCTCGCTACAACAACAACAACACAAGTCTCCTATCATAAATGTCCTGATGTACAGCTGAGAATCATGCACAGTGTCAAAAAGATCTGACCAAAGTGCAGTGAATTAAACATTTTTCTGTAAAATTTTGTTTTGGTTGTTTACACTAAAATGACTGAAATGAGGATAATGACTTATGACACACAAACTCAGCATGCGGGTCTTTGTCGACATCAAAAATTGTGTTATACGGGCCGATATGGCGGATACTACATCAATTACTTTATTTCCTATCAGGTTAGCTTGTATAAGTAAGGTGGTGGCAATATTCGAATCGCACTTTTTCGGTATATACGAATGTCTTATGCCTCGTTGTTTATCTCTGTCAGCTGCGGTACGCATTGTCCGCAGAGAGTTCTCAAGAGTTTCTTAGCTATACTTCTCTTCTAAATTAAGGTTAGAGCTGATGGCCTGAGTAGCCAGTGCTCATTTAGTTAGTGCTGATATTAATACCAGTACCTAACTATTAATAATAATAATAATAAATTAAGGTTCAAAATATCGACGGCTGAGTAGACGATCATCTTATTTCAGAATGCCTTATGTCAGAATTTGATTCAACCTCAACTCATACCAAAATAGATTGTCAAACCACTTATTTTTCTAAACTTTTGGTTGAATAATTTCTATACGAAAATGTTTACAGATGGAATTTCTTAACAGGACTGTTCAAAGATAAGCGCCGCACTACTAAGAACTCAACGAAAAAAATATGCCTTGGTTCTATAACAAGCCCCGGCACTTAGTGGAACAATTGTCCGAAAATTTGAAAATCAAATTCTCACAGAATAATACCTGGCCACTCAAATAATGAAATTGTTGCTTTGGCCAATCAATGCATGTCATTTGTTTGTTTTGCTCAGTCGCAACGAGGCAACAACATACGCTCTTTCACTAACTTAACCTCCGTAACAATTTTGCAGGGGCCTGGTCTATAAATATTGACATTACTCTATTATGAGCTACCATGCAACTATAGCAGCCGCAGCAGATTGTCATTGTAGCTTAAGTTGAATGTCACAGTTGGACGGCGAATGACTGCATGACTGTGTCAATGAGTCTCTGTAATAAGTGAATGCCAAACGCCAAAATAGCAAAATTTTCCTTACAATATTACAACTTTAGCAGTTTTTATGCTGCTACTTGTAAAAGTGGCGTTGCGGGTATCCCACCACACCAGCACCGCCAGCAGCTACTACAGCAGCCAGCTATTGTCATTTTACCACCAACTTCATCGTACATAGTACTTGACATCAGTTGACACTGATGTGATTGTATGTCAAAGATAACAGAGAGCGCATAGCAGATATTGGAAAAGAGCGGTCGCGGGAGGATAATTTAAAAAAGATTTTGACACGAAAACTTGCTGTCTTTGCTATTGAAACTGCAGTGATTTCAAGGAGATCGAAAGTAGTTATGAAAGCGGCAAAATAGCGCTTGCGGCTGCGGTTGCGGTGAATGGTAGCTTCTGTACGAACCAATTTAAGTAACGCTAAGTAACGTTAATATAATATGCTTTTATTCTACTTAAATATGGTTGTAAACTTGGGTTGTGCTCCTTGTAGAAACTTCGCTTTCAAGGGAAGTAATTTAGATTTAAACAGTCTTTAAACAATTTGTTTGAACAAAAACGGTGCTATATATATTGGAAATATTTTGCTGCTCGCTTCTGGATTTTCTTTTTTTTATTTGGATTTTCCTGTTTCATTACACAGAGCAATTTTGTTTCTGATGATTTTATAGTGTAAAATTGTGACAGGCTGGTATATAAAATGCTTACCATCTAGTTTAGTAAAGCGCTGCTCCCTTTTTTATAGTTTATAATCTCTTCAAAAATATATGTCTTTATAGCTACGTGAAATGTTTAATAATAGAAATGTGTTGTAATACGTACCTGGAAAGAAAGAGAAGAAAATAAGGTTTTAGTTTAACAAAAACCGAAATTTGTATCAAAAAGTTTAAGCAGTTTTTATCAGTGGTATTAAGAAATTTTATGATCTTCAAGGCATGCCTTAATAATATCTTACTTTACAACTATGAACTGCTTATTAGTCGGTATTTACATTCATATACATGAGACTGAGCCAAATAAAAAAAATGTGTTTTTTTTTTAAATTATAATGATTTGGAAGTGGTGAAAACAGATTACTGTAAAAATTGCAGAGTTTGCTAGTTTAGATTTTAGGGAATCTACCTCGCTTTTGGTATAAAAACGACAAACCATTGTTGTGAAAACTGTTTACCTGCATATATTTTTGTAGGAAACTTAGTTCCCCACAAAAGCTGCCTATCTGAAATTTTCTTAGACTAGGAGTTTTCTAGTATTCTAGCCTTAAACATCGGCATGTGTTTTTTATTTCCCGTTTTTGGTTTGAAAATCAGTTCCTTTGACTCTTACTCCTTCAACTCTGACACTCAGCTATCGTCAATCTCTTCAAGAGATGGCTCAACAGAACCGCGTGATCCTCACATGGTTTCCGGGCCATATGGACATTGAGGGAAATTGTAGGGCATATACAAACTAATGCTAAAGGAGCATAGAGTCCGCAAAGCCAACGCAAGAGGGCTATAAACCCCAGGGTGCCGGATATCACAACAAACCTGGCCAAAATGGGATCATAAAAGATCTAGACACATTTACGGCCTAAGAAGGAAAGAAATCTCCATATTAATAGGTGTTTTAACCGGGCACCGGGCCAGGTGTGCCCTACCGACGATGCTGTAGGAGTTGCAAAGATGACGAGGAGGAGGAAACGGTGGAGCCCCTCATCGGCAACTGCCCGGCCTTGAGCGCGCGAAAATGCACTTCTTGGGAGTTTCCTTTTCCTGGATAACCTACGTCAGGTCGCGTAGCTGGACATTAAGACCTTGATGGCCTTCATCAAGTCATCTGAGTGGTTGGAGGAGGAGTAACGGTGTCGGTCTAGGAGTGCCAGTCCCGGGATTATGCTATGTGGAGACTCCCGAAAACACTGGGATTCTCCATATGGCCGGGTCCCGGAACTGACTTTCCTAGTACGGGTGGTATCACAGCGGGCCTTCTAAAACTGGTCTAAGTGTGCCTCTGCGCAGGTCATTGGAACCGTGTGTATATCTAGAAATATATTTCTCTAAGCAAATGAATTAAAATTTGAATAAATTCCCAAATTTGTTGTCACAAGCGTTCATAAAAAAAAAAAAAAACAAGGAAACTGCTTAAGAAAACATTGACTCATAAACACAACCAACCCTATTTTGGATTTGAATATGCAAATATTTCGTATGTTTAACGGTTTCTCTCTCACCGAATAACAATGAAACAGATTAAGCAATTAGCACTTAATAAAACATGATGAGAATACACAAAAAAAACCATAATAAAGTCACATAATAAACTTAGTATGCAAACACACACCCAACAAAAACTTACCCGCCACCAGCTACTAGGATCATCTGCATTGTTGCGCTTTTCGCTAATTACAAGCACAACAACTACTTGACTGACAACAAACAATAACTATTTATAACGTACGAATGAAAATACTTTTGTAAATATTTGCTTTTGTGCTGCCTTTTTGGAATTGTTCGTTTTGTTGCTTTCGATTGGTTTTAGCCTTTTTATTATTTGGCTTAACTTTTTCTTTTACTTTGGTTCTTAGGACAACGATGACAAAGATTGTGGTTCTAATGATGGTTGTCTTTGTGGTATTGTAACAAACTTAAATTGCCGCCTTTTCTGCTTAGGTTTTTGTTTCGGATTAAGGTTTTCATGCAGATTTTGATTTTGATAATTATCTTGATGTTGATGTAGTGGTGGAAGTACAACAAATGATCGAACTTCGGGTTGATGTAGGAGGCATATTGGTTGGAGTCTTAAAAATGAATCTGACGTAGGCATTAATGTGGATGATAGAAGAGTTCGTTGCTTTTGTAGTTGTGCGGTTACAAGACAGCCTTTTAACGATGACTGCGGATTCAGCTGTTGTTGTTGTTTTGTGGTGAGTAATACATCCATGGCGTTTGAACTGTTTTAGTTGTACGTTCTGACTTTTTTTCAGATTTTTTTTTTTTTGTTTTTGTTAGCAAGTAACTTGCAATTGCATTTTGTTGTTTAAAAAATTTATATTGATTTATTTTTCATTCTTGCTTTGCATATAAATGGAGGATATTTTTATTTGTTTCAAGGCTCTTTTGCAGGCAGGAGGGTAAATAACGCTCTTTCATATTGTCGTATTATCGAAAATTATTGCATTCAAAAATTATGGTTCAAGGTACTTTTAGGCTGTTTGTTACTGCAAGTTTCATATTAAGTTGCTTTTTTTTTAAATAGTACACACATTCCTACAACAGTAAATACCGGAAACATTACTATACATTTTTTCAGGAATTGAACCACAAAACTTTATTTTATTTCAATTAATTACTATTCGTTTTCTTCGTCTTTTATCAGCCTCTTTCATTACCATTCCCTCTCTTATTCACTTTTATTTAACCTTTCCCTTCTTCACTATTTCGACTGCTGAGTGGCAGATAACCATATTTCGAAATATTTTCAAAAAGCCTCCAAACAAATTCTGATATAGTTCGGCAATTCACAAGATCTCCTCTTCGCGGATCTGCTATTAGTTTAAAACTGTCATAATTTCCATGCTGTCATTTCTCATATAAAATTTGAATAGCACAATAAAGTTGATCAACATATGTATATCAAGTGTGCTATTTTGTTTTTCAATTTGTTTTGTTTTAAAATGTAATTTTTTTTCTGTTCAATTTTCATTTTAATTTGTTCAGTTTGAAAAATAAAAGAAGCAGGAAAACAAAAAATTAACAATTTCCTAAAAAGTTTTTACAAAAATTCAATTTATAGCTTTCAGATACGACCGTTCATTTCATGATAGTGCTCACAAGAGCTGTGTTATCAAAATAGCGCAATAAACTATAACACATCTTGTGAATTGCCTAAGTGTTATTTTGAAAAATAGCAGCAGATTTATGATACAGCTTACATTTTTTTTAATTATTTTATTTAATATTTTTGTTTAATTATATAATTTTTGTTTTATTTTATTTATCTTATTTTATTTCATTATTTATTATATTTTTTTATATAATTTTATTTTTAAAATTTTTTTAATTTTTTTATTACATTTATTAATTTTTTTATTGCCTTTTAATTTATTTTATTTTTATTGTTTTCTTTTTCTATTTTATTTTTTTTTTTATAATTTTTTTTTTTAATTTACATTTTTTATTTTATTTTATTTGATGATATTTTACTTTTTTATCTTTATTTATTTGATTTTTATACCTTTCATGAAGATGAAATGGTCCGGTGTTTGTAAGTATGAGAAGAAGAAGATATGGACCCATCAATAAGTATACCGAAATGATCAGGATGACGACATAGTTGATTTATGTAGTGTTCATGCTAGGTTTTAAATGCTGCATTTACCATTTTCGGACATACATTTCGAAGCGCCCACCATTTTCTAATATAGAAATCATTTGTCGGAACCAGCAAGATCGGACCGATATTACATATAGCTCCCATACAATAGATTGTTCCGATAAACGGATTTTGGGCTATAACTCCTGTAATTAAACAGGTAAAAACGTAACATTTTTTAAGTACTGCTATTTTTATATGTACAATATCGATGTTGAACATCATTGAGATGGAATAAATATTTCACATAGCCCCCATACAATCGATTGTTCCGATAAACGGATTTTAGTAGATAACTCCTGTAATTAGATAGGTAGGAACGTGAAATTTCGTAACTATTGCTCCTGTCGATGTTAAAAAATCAATGAGATCAGACCAATGTAACACATCGCCCTCATATAATCGATAGTTCCGATAATTTCGGTATGAGCTTAAGTTAAGTTCACACAGGCTGTACTGGGGATCGAACAGTGAAAATCGTTACGCTTATTCATGAAAGGTATGTATATAGCCTTCGACACAGCCGAAGACAGCTTTCTTTACTTGTTTTATTTTATTTATTTTTTTTATATTTTTTTTTTATTTTTTTTTTATCTATTTTTTTATATTATATTGATACATTCACTTTAGACAGAGTTTATGAGCTACATAGAAAACATTCACCTCAATTTGGATTGTCGGTTCGAGATTCGTTTGACGAAATTTACAACAAACTATATTTATTTTGTCGTTACGAAGCAACTGGGGCGATAAAAGTTCAAATTACAAATAAAAAGTATCCCAGAATTGTTGAAAGTTTAAAGTACAAATAAAAATTATCTTTCGATCCGTTATTCAAGCAAATCAAAATCACGCAACTCTGCTGGTGTTAAATTTGGCTGTGCGATTTTTGGGTGACAAGATATGTTCGTTTACATATCATATCAAAAAACATATTTGCTGATTATACTGCATTAATGGTTGGGAATACGAATTTCTGTATGCCATTCGACAAAAAAGAAAATTGATTTTTTTTGGCCACCATAATGGAGCCTGTTAGTAAAGCAAATAATGGAATCTTTGTGCTGTTTTTTTTTGCGGTAGCATGAAAAGGTGTCTTTGGGTACGGGACCAAGGCTCACGCGACATCCTCTATTTGCAAAAAATAATCGCGAAAATCTTGAAGCACATCAAAATATGTCCAAAATTTGTATTTTTTTCTTCAAATTAAAAATTAAAAAAATTTGTAGTAGTCGAAAAATCTCAAGAATACAATATTTAAAATGACACGAGTCTACGAATGACTGTCGAAACGACCGTCTGCCGCCAATCAGTATTGGGGTGATTATAGTTTTTATCAACTTAACCAAATACAAATTTAAAAATACAAGTATCGCTTGTGATTGAAAATTCGCCCATAAAATCTTTAAGGGGTCGTGGGGTCGCTAGCCCCGTACCCTCAGCCTTAAATTTCGGGGACGTCCCTGAAAATATACCGCCTATACCTCAGTTTTTTTTTTTTCAATTTCCTTTCCATCGGTGCATATTTCATTCAAATCGGTCAAACGGTTCGCTCACTATATGAGCCGGTTATTTTGAAAGTGGTTTAAGTCCACTTTTTAAAAAAATTGAGTTAACGATGACAATAGTCACAGCCGTACATAATCTTTTCTTTTATAAACAATTTAAGTCTAGTATTATCAAAATCACTATGATTTGGGGCACTTGAAAATTAGCTAGTTAGCGAAACGCAAAAAAATTTATTTTGAAAGTGGTTTAAGTCCACTGAAAACCTCACGGAAGAGCATAATATTCATTTAAGATGTGCTGAATTGGCCAGAAAATCATTAAAAGAAGATCAAGATTTGGCCCGAAATAATCCAAATGTAAATTTCGCGTTTTCTTTCGATTTGGAAAAGGCGTTACCTTTCAATTCCTTTGGGTAATTTGACTAATGTTATTGTGAAACTAAAGTATTTTGTTTGCTTGTCAAACCCATGTAATAATTTTATTTTACTTATATAAAGGTAGTGGACTAATTTTAAGTGAAATAATTGACTTAAAATCATTTGAGCAAAGAACACGAAGTGGACTTATACTCCTTTTCATAAACAAATAACTGATTTTATTAATTTTGAAAATGGTTTAAGTCCATTTGAGGTTCTGAAACACAGCTTATTCTTCTAGTAAAGTTTATAAAACGTATTACATTATATTTTCTAACATGTTTATGGCCGCAAAGCCATAAAAACAACTTGATACCAGCTAACAATATTTTTGAAACAATGCAAATGCAAACCCCTAAATATCTCAGTACAACAGAAAGTGGACTTAAACCACTTTCAAAATAACCGGCTCATATATGGATAGATAGATGTGCATAGATATTCATAACATAAAACATAAACAACTGAAAAAATCAAAGCACATATGTACATGTAAACTTTGATATGACACCGCTTTTTACAACAGCAACAACATCAACAACAATATAAGTATGATAAAGCAAAATCCAATTTAATGTATGCAAATCACTGAGCTTATAAGCATTCTTCTATTTATGTTTACAATAACATCCATAATATGCATACGTAGTACGCTAAAGTACATTCCTATGTATGCGTTTATATGAGAGATATAACGTAGATGTATATCTGCATATGTCTGCTTGAATTATCATACCCACAATTACCATAATTTCTTTAACGTCTCATAAAATGAGAAAACAAAAATTACATAAGTACATATCAACTGAAGTGACACATTATCAAGTACAACCAAAAACAAAACATATCGTTGTTAAATAGACACAAAATGATTACAACATTAGATACTAACATTTTCATATTCAATAGTAGATGAATTGCTACTCAACATTTTAAGGCAGAAAACGTTACAGCGAAATACTTAGTAGTGGTTGTTGGTGTTGTTGTTAATACTACTGTTGCTGTTGTTGTTGATGTCACAATTGTATTACAATTGACACATAGACATGGCATCATTTATGCACTCAAATTTTTAGAGTGGAAAGTGTTAATTGCTTTTGTAGAAGTTTACATAACTGACCCATAAAGTGGGCGTAAAGTGTGCGAATTACTTAGATAAATGAAGAGAGATAGTAAATAGCTAAATAGAATGTGGTTAAATTGTTGACTAAATAAATGAATAGGACACGAACAAACACAACGTTTGCAGAATTAATCGAATAAAATGCCCGCAGAGTTGATGAGTGACATTTTTAGTATTTAGTATGCTTAGTTGGTCGGTTGATTGATTACTTTTATTGTTGCTATGTTTTAATTTCGTTTGGTGTATTAATTATTTGTATTTAGTTTGAAGTATGTGCGTTCAGGGTCGTTGACATTGTTACACTTTTTTCGCTTGTTTGGTTATATATTTCGTAACTTTATATATTTTTTTTGAAAACACTTAAGGACGTATTATTCGGTGGTTTATTGGAAAATATTTTTTCTGCTTGTCTATACTTCCAAAAAAAACGTACTTAGATCAAACACATGTCCATGTCACCATATTCATATAGAACAACTATGATTTTCCAAAAAATAGGAGAGGAGCTCATCCTACCAGCTACTCTATCTGCTTTTTCAATACTGTAAAGATTTTCCTTTAGGTCACACATGGTAGTGAAAAGCATTAACTTTTGTGCTTAACCTTTTGGTCCACTCCCAAAACATCGTCTAACTAGCAAATCTATTTACGATCACACCATTTTATTCAATAATTGAACATTTAGTCACTCGAATATTCTATGGTTCAGTACATCGGAGATAATTATTTTCAAATATATAATATATCGGGTCAAACACTATACTCGCTTTACTCTTAGCCAATAAGAAGTCCTGGGAATAAGCGTATTAAATCCATAAAACTCTGAAAACCCTTCATTACCCTAAACCACCTTCCCTCTCACCTTTTGCATAGAAATTTTGATTTTATTTAGGTAAAGGACAGCGATATGTAAATAATTTGAGTAACAAGTCAACTGTTACCATTCCCACGAGTGAGTTTTTGTTGAGCTAAAATTTGTATAGGAGAAAGTTGACCTTAGAAGAACAACCGTTGACGAGTGTAGTAGTAAAACAGGCAAGGAAAGGACTGTCGTTGTCTGTGCCGAAAGATTTATACGTTTCATGAGTATGAGTCACGTTATTTGAAACATGAACAAACCACAAAGGAGTGACGTTCTTACGGTTATAAATAAATGATATATAGCCCAAACACAGTTTACCGATACAATCGATTGTAGAATTAGTTCAACTCAACATCGACATTGTACATGCCAAAAGAGCAATAGTTGCAAAATTTCACGTTTCTACCTGTTTAATTACAGGAGTTATAGACCAAAATTCGTTTATCGGAACTATCGATTGTATGGGAGCTATATGTAATGTTGATACGATCTTGTTTTTTCCGACAAATGATTAATAGACTACAAAATGATACCGGCTCACCAAGTTTCATTCAGATATCACAAAAGTTGAGGGACTAGTTTGCGTTCAAGCAGACAGACGGATGGACAGACGGACATGGCTAAATCAACACAGCTTATCGGCCTGATCATATCGGTATACTGATTGGTTTGTCTATCTCTTCTTCTTCTCATACTTAAAAAAGCGGACCAAAGTTTCATGCTCATGAAAGTGTAAAAATGCGTACATAGATTTCGAAACTTTTGAGTAAAAGTCAACATTTTGAACCGGAGATATAAAGAAGACCATACCGAAAACAAAAGAAGTCGGAAAAACGTTAAGATTATATCTCATAGAGGGATCAAATGAGCGTATTGATGAAATTCTGATCCTGAATACTTTCATTAAAAATTCAAAATACGCTACCTTGAACTCATTCGCAAATAATATACAGAAAACTTTCCTGAAAACTCAATTTGACCTTTTTCTATGGAGGGTAATTCTGCATTAACGAACCAGACACAAATATGACTAAAAAGCTGGAAGATGAACCGTAGTCACCTCGGTGACTCACTCTGTTCATAAATCTCCGTTTGATAAATAAATTGGTTACTACCCAATCAGCTATAATTTGAATTTTTTTTTTTTTAAACTCCAAAAGTACGTCAATGTGGCATTTATCTGGTCTCCTATTTACGACACTTTGTCGTGTGGTAAATAACTTAGTGCCAGTTTGGTTTAGTTTTGGTGCCAGTTTAGTTTAGTTTTGGGTTCAGCTTTGATTTCACCTTGAATTTGGGATTCGGTTTATGTTTCGGTTCAAGTTCAAGATTCGTTTTAATGTTTGGTTTCGCTCAAAAAATCTATTGAACAAAATATTGGTTTTATATTGGTGGGTTTAGCTTAAAAGTTTTATTATTCTAGGATAACGAGAACTTGTGCGATTTATAGTTTTAGGTTTAGTACTTAAATAAGCAAAGAAGTCCATATATGTGCAATGAACAGTGTAGTAGATCTCCACTCTTAAATTTGTATAAGGACAACAGGATCCTTTACAAGGATATTTAAAAAACGTATTCACAGGAAAATGATATTGAAATTATAATAGCATTTTAATAGACTGCGTAAAAAAAGCAAAAAATAATTTGGTATATACTCAAGTGTTGTGATTATTCATATTGTACTTTTTATAGGTTATACACGGCGTATGAGTAACATTTAACTGTTGAAATACTAAATGTTGTAATACCATAGCAACCAAAAAAAAACCGCGTGTAACCAGTATACGTGAAAGAAGTTAACTTCTTAAGTTCAGAAATAACGAAATATGAATAAGATGTATTCGAGAATGGTTTAGATTCACAATATCTTACTTCCGGGAAGTGGACCAGGGAAACGATCCATTCGAAAATACCTTATATATGGTGCGTTTTCCTTAAAATTTGGTACATGAGTAGAATTTGGCCTAAATTGACAGGGGCCAATACGAATGGGATATAAAGGAAGAGGGGCGTGGTAGAAGGAAAGAGGGCAATGAAGAGCGAAAGGGAGGGAGATAGGAAAGAGAGTTGTACGAAGAAAGATAGGAAGACTGGGTGGCAAGCCAGCTTGATATTTAAATATTTGGAACACGGTCGGAAATACCTTTCACTTGACACCCGTATAGGCATATCTTGCTCAATATTAAAAAAAAAAAATAGATAGGTGGCAACCCTTTGAACCGCCCCAAGTGGCAACCGCCATGTATATAGTCTTAGAATGAATCATAATACTAATAATGCCAAATTTAATACAAAACGGCAAAGCGGTTCCCGAGATTTAAGGAAAAATAAATAAAATACGGGTTGGGAGCAACCATAGCTGGCAACCCTGCTAGAAATTGTCATATTTGAAATGAGACCGAAAATACCTTTCATTTGCCAATATTTAAAAAAAATTGAGATAGGTGGCAACCCTGTGAACAGCGTCAAATGGAAACACCCACGAATATAATCTTAGAATGAATCATTCTTCTATAAAGCGAAACCTTTATCCAAATCGGTCGAGCGGTTCCCGAGATATAGAGAAAAATAAATATATATATATAATCTTAGAATGAATCATACTATCTATAATGCCAAACTTTATACACATCGGTCAAGCGGTACCCGAGATATCAATAAAAATAAATAAAATACGGTTAGGTGGTAACCCTGCTTGAAATTTAAATATTTGGAATACTGTCGATAATACCTTTCATTTGATACCCATATTGACATATCTTGCTCAATATTTAAAAAAAATTGAGATAAGTGGCAGTTCACAGCCCCAAGTGGCAACACCCACGCTAATAATCTTAGAATGAATCATACTATCTATAATGCCAAATTTTATCCAAATCGGTTGAGCGGTTCCCGAGATATAAGAAATACGCCTACGCCTGAAAGTCTCCAAGTTGGCTACAATTTCTATTTCCGTGCCATAACTTCCGTTTCATCGTCATCCATTTTCTCAAATTTTACTCTCAATCAAAACTTCATATCGCCGCCTAAGAAGTTAACTTCAAAAATTGGTAGTTATTGCAAGATGAATAAATCTAAAAGGGCAATTTTGTTTAGTATATATCCGAACTTTTATTAAATTACAACTTTTTGAAACACACAGAACTTGTAGAAAGTATGTTTTAAAAATTTGTTTTGGACTACTATCAAACTATTATATTTTCTTGAAATTTTACAAAGGACGTACAACTTTTCATCCTTTGAAGAAGATCGTGGTTTACTAATTCTAAAGTCCCTAAATGTGGAGAATCCCGATATTACAGGGATTTTCCATATGGCAGGGTCCCGGAACTGACTTTTATGGTGTTGGTGGTATCACAACGGGCCTTTTAATACAGGCCTAGGTGGGCCACTGCGGCAGCCACTTGAACCTAACCTAAAGTCCCTATACGGTAATTATACAGTAACATGAGTAAATCGAGTTGATTTTTGATGGATAATGGTTATATTTGTTGGCTGTGCGTTTAATCAAACCAGCTATGATTTTTCGGAACAGCCTAATATGCATACGTAGATGCAGTTTTACTAATTAAATTTCAATTCTCAAATTTATTAATCTGTTTTAGAGATGTATTTTCAAACCAAAAATTTTTTAAAACTATTTAGATATTAATTTTTAATCATTTTAGTATTTAATCATTTGAGGTCACTCATACGCCGTGTCATACTCAATTCCAAACGAGTCATCGTATCTAACACAATCAATCAATTTGCGCTTTATTGTCGTTTTATGTGTCAAAGTTGATAGCCAAATGATTGTAAAGTGTTTACGCATACATTTTATTTTATTCACTTTATTGTTATACATAACTATTTTTAATTCTCAACGATAAAATTTAATTTGCTTAAACAAATTTGTTGTATTTGTCTTGCGGCATACACGCCACATCATTTTTTACGCGCACTTTTTTCCCTGCGCTCTTATTTTGTATGTGATGCATGTAAGTATTCTCAGCTGTTTGTACGACAACGTCACGCTTTTATTTTAATAAACGTCTGCATGGCTAATTTGTGCATAATGCAAATGCTTTTGTCGGTATAAAACAATTTCACTTTTTGTAAACGCACAACACATTATATATTGCTGCTTTCAAATTGGCTAAGCTTTCACTCGAATCATACGAAATCATAGCAAAGGTGTAGAGACTTGAAGGATTTTTTGCAAGCAAATTAAATATGTTTAAATTTCTACACGCTGATGTGTTTTTATAGTTTCCTGCTTTATAGTAATGCACTTGCCATTATTTGTATTTTGTTTAAGATTTGAGTAGAAATACGTTTAATTGCTTTAAATTTTGTAGAAAAGCACACAAAGAGTCCAAATAGCAACGCCACTACCCAACACAGCTAACCAAACAAAGTGTTTTTCACGCATACAACAACCACATACACACATACATATGTATATTTGTTTCAACTCAATCGCAGAGGCACTGACAGCAATGTCATCGCACGAGTATTCGTCGTAGCAGCTGTTCTCTGCTTTAAATTGGTTCTTGTTGTTGTCTTAAGTATATTTGCAAAATTTTACTCTATTTTGGCTTTAGTTTACATTTCGTTGTTGTTTTTGCTTATACTATTAGTTGTTTTTACTGCTGCTGTTTTACTTCGTTCAAGGTCGTAAAATAAACCAGCACAGTGGTTGTATCTTTCTTACATGCGCCGCTTTATTTAACTGTCAAAAGTTGTAGTAGGAGAGGGAAAGAGAGTTAAACAGGCATAAGGAAAACTAGTAAAGTTTATTGAGCATGCACGCCGTTGGGAGCGAGTGCTTTAAGAGCATTGCATTTAACGAACATACTTTCATACATACATACACACACACACGCAAGTATATGTGAAATTATTAGGTGTCACCACTGCGTATACGTAACATATTTTATATTTCCTCTTCATATATTCAGTACCATTTTTTTTTGTGTGCTGTGTCTGTATTTGTGGCACGTTCATGCTCAATATCATCCTGTGTGTCTAAGCTTGTAACACAATTTTGTTTACCCGTCTCAGCATTTTTGTTGTTATACATAGCTATCACTTATGGAAAAATTGCCGCTTTTCAGTTTGTTTGTTTGTTTTTTCCTAAATTATTGTTTACAGCTTTTGCTTAATGCAATTTTATTGTCCGCAAGCACGCTTTTTTTGTTTTTTTACGTACGAATTGCTCTTCTCTGAAACGATTGTCTTTAATTTCGTTTGCTTTTTTAATTTGAAGCATTTTCTAACGTATTGTGAGTATTTTCTTGTTTGTGCCAAAGTTGAACACTTCACTTCGCTTAGTCATGATTTGTTTGCTTATTCATTGGAAATTCGTTAATTCAGTAGAAATTTGATTGTTTACTTACAAATGTATTTCAATTTCAGTTTGTTCGTCCTTGATTATTTTTGTACGCTTTACTTTATGAGCAATTTTATATGGTAAATGACTTCTGAGAAGTTAAGTCAAGCATGGGACATGTGATTCGATATAATTCGATATAATTTCATATTTAGGACAGGTGATTTATGACGTAAAAAACAGGACTTGGCTATAACTAGTAATTACCGATGTATGGATTTATGACAACTATTTTTTTGTATATCTGGACTCTAACGTCACCTACCGTGTTGATTTCTTGCAACAGAATAAAATCGACTCTAAAAACGGATTTTGTACTGGCCATCTAGCCTAAAAAACTAGATCCTTTGTCGGACAAAGTGTGTCTCAAAGACGTATACCTACAAGAAATAAACTTCCAAAATTTTTGGAAAATCAAAATAGACGAAATTCGCAAAAAAAAAAAGTCCATTTAATGCTTCGAAAAACACATAATTTTAATATTGTGTCATTATACGAGTATAAAGAGCTGGCCAACAAAACTCTGCCTTTGCATTTTTAAAAGGACAACAGGATCCTCTACCGGGATATCGAAAAACCGTATTCACGAAAAAAAGACATTGTAATTACAAAAGTAGTTTAGTAGATTACGTTACAATATGTTTTCTAGAAAAAATAATTGTGTACATCTTGAAATTTTCTAATTATATTGCACTTTTTATAGGTCAAACACGGCGTATGAGTAACATTTAGTTATTCAATTGTGTTTATTCATGTTTGACATTATTTCCAAAAAGTTATGTTTAGCCTATATTCCAATTATACCGTTTGTATACATATGCATAAATCTTTGATTTATGATTCATGAGCTATGAGTTATGATTTATGAGTTATAATTTATGATTTGTGATTCATGAATTACGATTTGCAATCTATCTTATTTGATGTAAGTGCTACATTTTATGATTCATGATTTATGATTCATGATTTATGATTCATGATTTATGATTTGTGATTCATAATGATGATTTATGTAGGTACTATCCAGGAGACATCATTTCCACACCTGGGAGGTTACTCTGTAATGTGATTCGAAAGAAATTTCTTTAGCATTTAAAAAAAAATGTATGTGATTTGACAGCTTGCTAATAGCAATTGCTTTCGCATCGCAATACAGAGTGACCCCCTGATAAGAACATGTAAAATCACGCAAGGGGTTTACGGAGTCAAGCACATTACCGAGGAGTTACCTCGACTGAACAGACCTTTCTATCGGCAAATTCAAGCAGGTCCAACTTAATACTTCGAAATTGACCTCCCTTAGAAGATATTAATGCAAATTTCCTGCAGTAAAGTTGCGAACCTACATGCAAAAAGGCCGGCGTGGTGTAGCGGTAGTGTGTTCGTCCTACTACACCAAGTACTGGGGTATCTTAACCCGGTTAAATCAACACCAAACAAATTCTTTAGAAAAATGCGCTTTGCAGTGGTTTGGCATGCTCAACGAATGTAATTTTGCCATGAAAAGCTTCTTATCCCGCAAATTTGTAGGTAAAAATTCAATATCTGCATTCCACAAATTTGAAGAGAAGTTTGACACAAAAATCTCCTTAGAGGTCATAATGATAATCTGCAAAAAGGACAATCTAGATCTACGCTCTTCGTTACTCTTTCTGTTCCTGTTAAAAACATATTTTGAAGAATTGTATATCGATAACCACTCATCCACAAAGACAACGACTAGTATCCTAAAAATTTTCTGATAAGAACATCTTCGTCTGTTAGATATTTAAAAATTTAGTGCTATAACTAAAAGTGAGCAAATGAGTGATTTAATTATTCGTTATCACCAAATGTCTGAGACGAGAGAGCAGCAAAGAGATAAAAATGGTATGAAAATGAAGCGTGTCAAAAATTTGAAAACAAAAAAATTGTCAACAGTGATAACAAACACAACAACTGAAATAATGTGAAAGCAAACTAATATCGTAGTAAAATCGTTAGAGTGAGACAACAAAATAATGAGACAACGGTATTATGCAATAAAAGTGTATAAAATGCGAGAGAGAAAGTTATTGGCACAAACAAAATATTAAAGCAGAAGAAGCAATTTGTTTATCTTTAGTGCGAAACCGGGTTAACTGAATTTACTTAAAATGGGGCCAACTGAGAATGAACTAATAAGGCACGTAAACGAGAGAATGCAAATAAGGAGAACAAATTTTGCATCAGATTTTCGAGCGCTGATTCATAGCTAGCGCGCCTTTTTCACTTGTTTGGCATAATTTTTCATTGTTGTTCTACTATTTTGCACTGCGTTTGCGCACTACCAGCACACAGGGTTGCTTATCCTTATGAAACGAGTTGAGTTGGAACACGTGTCACAACAATTTCTGACAGCTGTGTGAATTTTTGGAAAGCGTTAAGTAATGCAAACATTGGCATACAAACATATTTACAGCAAATCCTTGTAACATGAATAGCGATGTGGAAAATCACTGACTGAATATTTACTGCATTGGCGTAGGTTAGTTTACTAACGAAATGGATGAAAGAAGATTTAAAAGTATAGTAAAAGAATATGTGATACCAAGAATTACTCGTGTTCGAATGTAAGAGGACAGCAGCTGTGGTACAGCCACTGAGGTTCAAAATCAAGAAGTTTGGGCACTTTTAGTCAGATTTAACTTCAAATTTCTGCCGCCGTGAACTAGCTTCTGCATTTTCGCCATATGCACTGACGAATTTGCTACGTGGATCGGTGGCCTTCAGGTCAGCTGATAAAGGAAGTCACCGATTTCATAAAGCTGGACTGAACCTTATAAACCTTTAAAGTCAGAGGATAAAGTAGTTTTATTCTGTAGGCAAGAAAGCCTCCCATTCTAAAACAGGCTCCGGCAAAATTTTAACTATCTGCCTAGGCCTGCTCTAAAACTAACGATTATTATTCTGGACACAGGCAAATGCTTAGCAGATGAGTTGGATGGGAAGGGTATATCCTTTTGAGGAAGTCTTCTGAGAAACACGTCAATGGTGTTAAACTTCGTCGAAGCATGAACACCATGAATAGGAGAAATGTGCTATGGGCCAGTCTTTCGAAGTGCTAGACATCCAGACTAACTTATCCTTCTTATGATAAAGGACCCACAGACCCACAAATGATAGATAATTAAATTGTCTATTTAGCACAGAAGTGGGTAGATGCTGTACATGGTGTTCCGAGGGGCTATGCTTAGAAAAAAATGGGCAAGTGATGACGTGGTTCGATCGGTCTCCTAATCAATGTATATTATTATATTATTCTAAGAAATTTATATGTTACTAAAAGGATGGAGAACCCTTGGCGAAGGACACGCATCCACCATTAAATACCTTATTGTTTATAGTTCGGGTTATTGTATACGGAAGTACTGTTTTGTGGGAAAATATGATATTACAATTCCGGATAGAAAATTTCGGGAGAGAGGACCTCCTCGTAACAATATGTGTACACAGATGGAGTGAAGCTTGGTGATAAGGGTAATGTCCGGCGCTGTTTGGAAATAGGTTGAAATATCTGTCAAGGTGGTTCGAGTTGGGGATTACTTGATCCATGTGTTATTAAAACGGGATCTTTAAGGCCTATGTGTGCTGCTGCACAAACTAGCAGCCACTGTTACCTAACCTAGCCCTACTGAAATCATGGTACTGGTTAACTGTTTGCTGTAAAGAGAAAATCTAGTATTCTAGGTACCTTTAAAAGCATCTACTCCAAAACTATTTCTAAAGACAAGCTACTCTTTTAGTGAGTACACATTGTTACAGGTCATTGGAGTGAAAACTACACTGCCACGAAGTTCATGTTACAGCTTGTTATAAATCAGTTATTTAATTCCTTGTTTGACTAATGCATGTAGATTTTGGCACTCGGAATTGATAAACCAAGACATCCATACCAACTCGATATATGGCCATGATTTAATTACTAAATGACAAATTGCGTTCATGTGGTGAGTTTGGCAATGCTTAACGTAGTAAGTTTGTACTAGCAAACACATTTCTAATAAATATGTTAACATACAAAAGTTTTTATGTTAGGCTAATCAATAAAATTAGTTTAAATGGTATACGAGGAGCATAATATTTCCTCGAAATTAAAGCAAAATTTTACAAGTTTTAAAGAAGCGCCCCTTAAATCTTCTGCCATATCTCTTAGTACGATCATATAATTCATTTTTGCACATCATTCTTTTCGTACAATCTTTTTATACATCTTTTAGAATTCTTTCTGTGCAGTTAAATTAAAAATTTTAATGTGCTTGCATACGGATTTTCATTTCAATTCCGATTTTCATATTTACTACGAACTTACTCCATTGTTTTTATACAAATCGACAATAAAGAAGAGAAAACTTACACAAAACAATGAGGGCAAAAAAACTATAGCTAGACGAGTATACTCCGTGACTGGGTGACCCAATGAGGAAGCCACTAGAAAATGCATTCATATGTACATATATATCTATAGGCAGACAGACAGTTGAACAAAGTGTAAGTTAGTCGGTCAAACGGACCCATTGTGCCAATCCAAACGAATCCTTTTGGCGCATGTGTTTCAGTCGGTTTCTTGTTTGTTATTTCTACTGCTTCGGTTGTTTTTTTGCTCTGTTTCTTTGTTGTTGATACTTGCTCCATACGTTTGAATGTTTAACCATTTGCTAATACATTTATATACAGAGGCATGGTATTTTTTTTGTGTGTACATAGAAACCGCATATCCTTTAGTTTAAAAATAAGTGTACCAAACGGCACACAAACGCAACTAAAAATAAACATATTTGGTAAGAGCAGAGTGGGCTGAGGATCCTGTTTGTTCAAAGAGGTAAAGGTAGGCAAGTTTTTGTCTGCAATATGTATTCATACACATCATTGGCAAATAACAATGCATAGAAAACAGCAGGCACAAACAAACATTCTATTTAGACCCTGCTGGGAAATTTGGGCGTCAAACAAAGCATTAAATATCATCAGAGCTCGGAATTGTATGCAAGTGCATATTTTTGTTTGACATCATAGAAATCTCGGACCAAGTTGTAAGTTGGTTTTGTCAAAAATAGATTTATTTTTTAGCTAGTATGTTTTACATATTTGCATATTTTTTGCATATTTTCATATTTTATGCAAATTTTCATAAATTTGAAATATTTTGGCATATTTTTCAACGGCCCTTTACCACCAAGACCATGGTGTACATGGATTAATGCAGCTGTATTTTATGCCGAAAACTACCACAAAATAAAGCAGGTAAACCTGTGCAAGCTTTTTTGAAATTTTAAAACTATACAATATATTTTCCAACTAACAGTGATCCAGATACGGAAAAAATTTTTGCATGTAAATGCAACATCAATTTTGTGATGCGGATCGCATTGCTGTTGCATTTAGGTCATCGTTGGAAATGTTAGCAATGAAAATATATGTATATAAAGTTATTTTTATTTAATAGTAACTACATATCAAATTTGTTAAATTTCAGGTTCTTGAGGCGTTACCTTCTGAAGCAGAGTGCGTGAATAATGCGCAAAAGCCTGTTCAAGATACGTCGCTGTTAACGTCCTTACTATTTATAAAAACGCACTTTGAGCATTTGCCTGTTTTTATAAAAAAGTTGGAGGAACGCAATATGCAGTTGGCTGAATCAACTGACATTGTAAAACAATTGGAAAGGTCATTGGACAACGTTCCAGGAAACTACGGAATAATTATTCGAGAAAAATTTCAGGCTATTTTATCGAAGAATCCTTTATTTAGTGAACTTAAGAAAATGTAATTGTGTTGAAAAATCCTCTTGCCGAACATCCTCAACTATCAATAGGGCAACTTTATTGGGCAAACTATAATTTCGCACCAATTACTTCATGCGAAATAGAGAGCACATTTCCTGCATATAAACTAATTTTAAATGACAATTGAATTTGAATTCCGGGGTGGTTAAGATATATCTTGGCTCACATTGAAATAGATAAATAAGCTGATACAAACACGTACAACATATTTTTGGAATATTTTTAACATATTTTTACATATTTTTTACATATTTTCAGCATATTGGAAAAACATAAAATTCCGAGCTCTGGATATCATAGTTATAATAGGTAAAAAGATATCTCTCAAAACTTATTATTGTACTAACAAATACCCATGACTTTTTCTGTGGACCATATTCATGGTTTTTTATTTCAATATTTCAACCCCAGCACCACCTAGCGGGTTTATTTTATAGCAGCAATTGAATAGGATTTTGAGGTGAGGCGTTTTTGAAAAATATTTCGAAATAAGGTTGAATGGAAATTCGATATCTTGTATGATATTTTTAAGTTCTAAAACAAAATATTCAAAACCAAATAAATAATTCCAACAGGGTTTGTTGCTAAGCGTTTCTACGAAGGTATAATTGTGTATGAAATCCCTAGCGATAGCGTCGCCATCATCGTCGCACATTAATACAACTTTTGCCGTCTCTTCCGTTTTTTGTTATTCTATATCCTCTTTGATATTGTTGTTGTTGGTTTTGGTGTTTTTGTTGTTGTCACGAGCATTGCTACTGCCATTGTATAAGAAATGGTCTTTGATATAAAAAGGTCTCCTAGGAAGGACCACGTACTAAATATAGGAGTACTCCACTTCTTTGTTTTTGCATACTTTACGGAACACCTATAGGACAAAAAACGAATGGCGGCGATATACCAACAGGTTATCATAAACTCTTACCAGATTTTTTCTCATGGCAGAAATACATCCGGAGAGTTTGCCAAATTACTGCCGGGGGCGGCCCCGTTTAGATAAATTATTTTTCTAAATAATTTTTTATGTTACTTTTGCCGGGCATTGATCCGCCACGACTTGGTGTAGAAGGCCGAACACTTAACCGCTACACTACGGCGGCCGCCTTAACACCTATAGGATAGCACCTTCCAAATATTTCAAAAAATTACTCCATACAGTGCCCAACAGCAAACGAGAAAGGGATTAAGTCTTTCTTTTAGGATCAGCATTTTTATATGAAAAAGGACTTTTTAGAAGTACTCCGATACTCCTTAAAGAGTATTCTTCATATAATTGAAAGGAATATTTCCGATTCTTTGGAGGGTACAAATATTTTCGCATATAATCACACAACCACACAAAGGTCGTCAGTATGTGTTGGAGTATTAGGGTATCCTGTATGTCATAAAAAAAATGGACAGACAAATTTTACTTTTACAAAAATAGTTATTCAGATTTTAATTTTATTTTTTGTTGCTATATTCTGTTTTAATTTCTTATTCTATTTAATTTTCTTAATTTTCTATTTTTTTTATAATTTTATTTCTTTTTATTTTATTTTATTTTATTTTATTTTATTTTATTTTATTTTATTTTATTTTATTTTATTTTACTTTATTTTATTTTATTTTATTTTATTTTATTTTATTTTATTTTATTTTATTTTATTTTATTTTATTTTATTTTATTTTATTTTATTTTATTTTATTTTATTTTATTTTATTTTATTTTATTTTATTTTATTTTATTTTATTTTATTTTATTTTATTTTATTTTATTTTATTTTATTTTATTTTATTTTATTTTATTTTATTTTATTTTATTTTATTTTATTTTATTTTATTTTATTTTATTTTATTTTATTTTATTTTATTTTATTTTATTTTATTTTATTTTATTTTATTTTATTTTATTTTATTTTATTTTATTTTATTTTATTTTATTTTATTTTATTTTATTTTATTTTATTTTATTTTATTTTATTTTATTTTATTTTATTTTATTTTATTTTATTTTATTTTATTTTATTTTATTTTATTTTATTTTATTTTATTTTATTTTATTTTATTTTATTTTATTTTATGGGGTGTACTGTTTTCATCTCCTTTCTCATGACTTCTAAAAGGAAGCACAATCAAACAAAAAATTTTAATTTACAGCACACTCTAATGTACCTACATACACGATTATATAGAAGAGTACAGCGTAATTTTTCTTCACTGGTCGCTTTAAAATAGGACATTTAAAAGCCCAAAGTAACAAATATTAACATTTTTAACCTTTGACTACGTAAGGTTTGTAATAACCTTCAATTTTCCGTTTTTGGCTATGGATTTGGCCAATATTTGGAAGTTGATTTGTAACAAAACGGAATTGGTAAATTTGTGCTGCATTTAATTGTTTGACAGAGACACAAACAATTAAAATTCGGAGCTGACAATATTTTTTATAAAGAACACCGGGCACTAGCATGTCTCGTATGCTTTTCCAAACAAAAAATGCCCTCCAGCGACCGGAAGCATTTCTATCTTTTCTGTATATTTTTTTTCAGATTCACCATATTTTGTTGACATGCTTGTCATTACGGCTCTTTTCTTATTTTCATTCATTTCAATTTTTATTGCCACTTTCACTTCACTTTTTTCCTTTAATATCTCCACCAACTCTTGATTTCACATTTACAGGACGGAAGCTGCATGCAGAAGCACATTTTTTTTTTTTCACTTTTATTTTTGAAACAATTTAAAATCACTACGGCAGGCAGCACGAGAACGCGCGCACTCGTCTAAAATTCGCCTCAGCACATTGGTTGTGGCTTTTGCTTTGTCCAGTTAAATTGTACTGAACCAAAGTGAGAAGAATTGAATTGAATTGAGTTAGTTTGCGATGAAACGTTGAAAGTTGCTGTTTTTGCTGTTGTTGTTTTTGTTGTTGCCACATATGCTTTGTTACATTGCTGCCAACGCGTCACGCGCTGCGCTGTCAAACAATGCAACTAGTCACGCCGCAGCGCAACGCAACAACAGCACAACGCAGCGCAAAACGCTAGACGAATATTAAATTTAGTAACTCATACGCCATGGTGGCGTCTTTGCTCAAACGCTTGTCGTTGACTGTTAACAGCAATAAGTACTCTAGTCTCAGTTGCTAGACAAATGGTCGTAGGACAAGCCAACTTAATTTTCGCAAAAGTAGCTTTAACACTCGCTGTTTTACTCTGTTTATATATGTGTATGTATGCAAATGTGTATGTGTGTGTGTGTTTGTATTTTTGCGGGAGTGCCTGCTTGTCTGCATGTTAGCCTCGACCTATGTATGTGTGTGTGTGTGTGTTGTGTATTTACTCGTTGTAGGTGTCAGTTAGCCGAATGCTCACAGTAAAAGCTTTGCTGCCATCGTCGTCGTCGTCGCTTGCATTGACGTTGCTGATGACGCGTTCGCTCCCCTTTTCTATATAAACATTGTCTGTCGACTTAATTTACATATACATATAGAACGTATGTCGGCAAAAGCGTTGAAGGCAGCGTCTAGCGTCTGCGTCAGCGGCGCCGATGACGGCTTCGATGTTGATTGCATTCCATAGAGGAAATGAAATTGCTATGTATCTGTGTGTATTGGTCGAAAAAGTTTAATTGTTTGTGCTTTGGTGTGTAGAGTGGTTAATACCTCGAAGGAAATTCACTTTGAAAGGCATTTTAATGAATTAGAAATAAACAATTACTAAATTAGCAATGAATGTGAGTCATTTAGCTGGCTGTATTGTTTGCTCTTAAATATTCTGAGCCGGATAGTGGCAAATACAGGTGAAACAAAGCCATGCAATAAGAGGGCTGCTGGCATCCGCCTCAGATTCTATACTGTACGGTGCAGAAGTCTGAGCGGATGCAATGAAATTTCGGAGGTACCGAGCCGCCATCACCGCGGTCCAACGCAGAGAGCTCCTGAGAATCGAATCAGCAGACGGTATCCGCAGATTCTGTTCTGGTCATTGCGGGTACCATACCGATATATCTCCTGAGGAAAGAAAAATGATGTATGACACTCGTGCTGAGGTACGTAGAGACGTTGCTGCAACGCAGGCGCGAGGTGATCCGGCGGTGGCAAATACAATGGAGCAGCAGTATTCCTAGAAGGTGGACCAGAGTATAAATCCGCGAACTGGAATGGAAACCATGGTTGAATCGGCCTAATGGAGAAGTCGACTTCAACCTTACCGAATTCCTTACCGGAGACGGTTATTTCTGTAAGTATCTCCACAGAATCGACAAGTTTCAAACCCCGAACTGCACTTACTGTGGAACCATGGACGACGTACGCCACACTTTCTTCAAATGCTAGCAATTCGTTTACGAAAGAAGGCCGATGGAAGAGACAATTGGCGAGTTATCCCCAGGCAGGGCAGTTTCATTCATTCGCAAAATGACGTACGAAAATGATAAATGAGATAAAGTCAGGCGATACTGGTGGAATGTCCTCCTTGGGAAACGGGAAGACGATTTCCAGTCAGTTAGTGTGAGAGTAGCCACAAGGCCACAGGGACAGGTAACGCCCAGCCTTACCGGTTAGTGCATAATGCATTTTCCCCTCCCACGAACACACAAAAAAAATATTTTACTTTATTATTACTATATTTTTTTTATTTACTTTTTTTATTATTTTTTACTTCATATTATATAATTTTATTTTATTTAATTTCATTTAATTTGTATACCCATCGTACTAGTACTAGTACAAGGGTATATTAATTTTGTTCACATAACGGTAGTACGTAACGGCATAAAATAATCGAGATAGATATAGAGTTCCATATATGAAAGTTCTTAGGTTGAAAAGAGGAGTTCATTAAGGCATATCCGTCCGTCTATCTGTCTGTCTGTCTGTCCGTCCGTCCGTCCGTCTGTGTACACGATAACTTGAGTAAAAGTTGAGATATTTGCATGAAATTTTATAAACAGGTTACTTTTTGGCCAAGGTAGGTTGGTATTGAAAATGGACGAAATCGGATGATAACTACGCCCCCTTTTTCGATATCGAAAATTTCGAAAATCACATAAATTGACATATCTCGGTAGCTGAAATGGCTAAAATGATATAATTTTGTAGTTGAATCCCCCTGGTCATTCTCTTATGATTTTTCCATAATTTTTTTATAGTGGGCGTGGCACCGCCAACTTTTAAGGGAGACATTTTTGAAAATTTAACTGGTCGTAACTTTTAAACTGATTACGACAGAGAGATGGAATTTGGCACAAAGCATACTAGTATCGTTGGGAGTATACCTGATGAAATTGGATAAAATCGTCTTCCAACCATGCCTAATTTCGATATCGAAAACTTGTAAAATCACCTAAATTGACATAATTCGGTAACGGAAATGGCTAAAATGATATAGTTTGGTAGGACGAACCCCCTATTATGATTTTTTGATAAGTTTTTAAAAGTGGGAGTGGCATCGCCCACTGTTCAGGAAGGCATATTTGAAAATTTCACTGGTCATAACTTTTAAACTGATTACGGTAGAACGATGAAATTGGTACAAGGTATAATAGCATAATAGGGAGCATTCTGCAAATTACCGCTGGGTATTTAATGTTCGGTTCATCCGAACTTAGACTTTCTTACTTGTTTTATTTTAATTTTGTATTTTTTTTTAATGTTTTTTCCCCTTTTTTATGATAGTTGATCGAGTCTCACTGAATAGCAGTACCTACAAATCTCCAATGTCTGACCTAATTTCGGAATACATCCAAATCATAATGAGTTAGTTAAAGCATCTGCTTCCAGCCGAGTTTTCCTACTAGCAACACAAGCTATATCCTTCTTACCGAGAGACCTATGCAGCATTTAGACAGGCACGCGATTGAAAAGAATAGGTATGTTTATTGAACTATGCACGTTATAGCCACATGAAATGGTTTGCGAAAGCGGAATTTCAGCACAATTGTTTCTAGTCATTCTCAGCGCATTTTTCATTTTGCTTTCTACGTTTTGCAGTCTTCTTTTATTGGCATTTTGTTAGACGCGCATTGTCTATTGAGCGTACCTCAAGTGAGCACAAACTTACAAGTTTACTTATGTACGTAAGTGTATCTGTAGAAACACAAATACAAGTGCATGTCCCCCATACCAAAGCGAAGTTAGCAAAATCTAATTTTTGTTGTTGCTGCGGCTGCGTGAGACTTTGTCGGTATCAATGCTGCAGCGTGCAGTGACAGTGAATTGTAACGCTTCGATTGCTGCGCTGTTTCTACTGTCACTGTCGCCGATCACTTGCTGAGCTGACATTTTGATATATGAGTGAGCTCATAGTGTCGCAAGGATTGTTGCCGAAAAATGCGCTTTCATTAATGCCTTTAATGTTTTAAGTAGCGAATATAAATTTAATTTTTATGGTAATACATCTGTACATATAAATTGTCTAATCTGTCTGGCTGTAAAAAGCGAACCAGCAAGCAGAAACATTAGTTTGCAACTAGATTTTTCTGATAGTGTTCAAACTAGTCCGAAAAAGATCAAACTGGTTCTAGTAAAAATTCAAATTTTTAGAGAAAGCTTTTTGAACTAGTATAATTCTGTCAAAAGTCCGAGGGTCCGTTTCTCGTAGAATATCCACAATAGAGTGGTTTGTAAAAAATGTTCTTCACTTATCAGGGCGGCTTAATTTTTTGCTTCAGAAAAAAGGAAATTATTTCTTTTGTGCTTGTCCCAGTCCATTGCAAGTGTGCCAAAAGTATTTCAGCTAATGCAACTTATTCGATTTTTCTATGCTTATATAAATTTTACGCTGCCATAAGTTGACTTTGAACTCAACCTATTGCCCGCAAGAATGGCGTCTGAAATTAAGTATAAGTAGCAGCCAAAGCGAAAATGTCATAGTTTATTATGAATTTTAAAATTGGAAAAGTAATGAATGACAAATGTTAGAATTTTTATGTCATTAAGCAAGCACAGAAACACACCCACCAAGCCAACAACGTATATGTATAATTATATGTTTACATTTGCAGCTGCTCCTTCATTGTCTTATTGATAATTTGACTGCTTGCAGTATAGGAAAAAGGTCATTCCGCAAAATATAACTCAGTTTGGTATTATTAGAATCATATTTCTAAACACAGTCGCTTACAACGAAGCGTATATAAAACAGCTGCTCAATAGACAAATAATTTGGCTTCTCATTTTATACTTCCAATTAAAATAGTAACGTCAACGGTGAAGTTTGTGTCGCGTAAACGTCAGCGGAGCTTACCAATATCACCCTTTAAACCATTTCACCGAAACATCGACTCAAGTGTGTATACAGATCAACTATATTTGTACATAAATATATGAAAGCTTGTCTCATGTTTCTATTTTTTTTTTAATATGTACTGTGCAACAAAATTCCTGTTTTTGAAAATCCCACGCGATTTCTCAATTGTTTCTAGAAGTTTTCGGGTGTGCTGAATCAGAAACTTAAGTCAGATTTTTCGGATTACTATAGGTTTTCTCTACAGAGGGTGGTTTGTAAAGGATTGGTAGTTGTAAGGAAACAAATTTTTTTTTTAATAATTTAACAACTTTTCTGGGGTCATGGAAAAGTAATTTAATTTGGTTTTTACCACGCTTTTATTAGGTTCACTTGTATGTTTGCTTGTTTGTTTGTTTCTTTGTTTGTTTGCTTGTTTGCTTGCATGTATGTGACTCTCGTTCGGTCTAAGCCCCAGTGGCCCAAAAACCGTAAAATGTCCCTACAATATGGGTATCAAACGAAAGGGGAAGGCCCCAGGTTTCATTTGGACTTAGCGGTCAAAATATGATTGCCCAAAAACCTCAAAAATTCCATACAATATGGGTATCAAACGAAAGGTGAAGGCCCCAGGTCTCTTTTGGACATCGACATATTTCGATAAATTTATCGATAACTGAGTTATCGGTCAAAATGTGAATGCCCAAAAACCTTAATATTTCCCTACAATATGGGTACCAAACGAAAGGGAAGGTCCCAGGTTTCATTTGGACATCGATATATTTCGATAAATTGATCGATAATTTCATAGGACATTTCACTAAAAAGTAAAAAATAAATATAGTTTAAAAAAACTAAAACTCACGCTTTTACAGTGTATTGAACTAAAAAGTTGAAAATAATTTTAAAACCCCTACACAGTAGTATTGTGGAAAAGCTTTATTTGTACATTTGTACATTCATATGAATGTTTGCTTGCTTGTATGTAGCTCCACTTCAGTCTGTCATTTGGACTTCAGACTGTCCCAAAAACCTTGAAATATGCCTTCAATATGGGTATCAAACGAAAGGGAAGGTCCACAGGTTTCCTATGGACTTTGGAATATTTCGATATATTTATCGATAACTGAGTTATCGGTAAAAATGAGGTTGCCCAATAATATTCAAAATCGCCTACAATATGGGTATCAAACGAAAGTGGAGGCCCAGAGGTTTCGTTTGCACTGCGGTATATTTCGATATATTTATCGATTACTTCATAACACATTTAACTAAAAAGTAAAAAATAAATATAGTTTAAAAAGCGAAAACACACGCTTTTAAAGAATATTGCACTAAAAAGGTAAAAATAAACTAAATAAAAAACGAAGATTATGGAACAAAGCGGACCACGCTTTTTCCACAATACTACTGTGTAGGGTTTTTAAAATTATTTTCAACTTTTTAGTTCAAAACTCTCTAAAAGCGTGAGTTTTATTTTTTTTTAACTATATTTAGTATTATATTTGACAGCATAAAGATGTGCAATAGTGCACAAAATTGGGGTAAATTTAGTTATTAAAAGAAAAAAAAAAGAAAAAAATTCAAAAATTTAAAAAAATTTTCAAAAATATTTTATGCAGTTTTTGGTGGTCCTTTTTCAGCGATCTCGCATTGTCTCGATCAGCGTGCCACCTAGCGGAATACTAATTAATACAATTTATAAATATTCCCAATTTTAAATGAATTTTCCAAATAGCTTGATGCGTGCGCCACCTAACGAGATTTTTTGATTTTCGTTTATCTCAATGAGCGCGCTAGCCAGCGCAATTCTGTGTACAGCATATTGCATTTTCTTAAATTTTTGATTTATATACCAAGTTTCAATACCCTATCTTACCGGTAAAGTACTGAAGAAAGAATAGCATGCTTCTTCTTTTGGCATGGCACTGTCACGAGATTCAGAGATAAGTTCTAAGTTTAAAGAGTCTAGCTTAACACTTGCATAAAAGGTGCATAAAATTTGCATAAAAAACATTTGCAAGATGCAAAAAATCATATGGATATGAGAAAGAAGTAAGGGAATTTTTTTTTTTAGCGCTAACTTTGCTTACCCAAAATGCTCCCAAAATTACCCTAAAATAATTCCAAAAAGACCCTAAAATGTTCCCGAAATTATCCGAAAATGATCCCAAAATATTCCCAAAATGACCCCAAAAGACCAAAAAATGATCTCAAAATGATCCAATAATGATTCTTAAATGACCCCAAAAGCACCCTTAAATGTACCCAAAATGATCCGAAAATGACCCCAAAATTATGCAAAAATGATCCCAAAATAGTCCCAAAACGACCCGAAAAAGACCCTCAAATGTTCCCAAAATATCCCAAACAATTATCCCAAAATGATCGAAAAATGACTCCAAAATTTTCCCAAATTAATCCAAATTTGAACCCAAAATTTTCTAAAAATAGCCCAAAATTACCCCAAAGTGACCCCTAAATGATCTCAAAATGATCCCAAAATAATCCAACTATGATTCCAAAAATGTACCTATAATACAAATACAATACTGTAAAATGGTAACCCTGGGCAGTTCCTCAAAATGGCAACCCTACCTGTCTTCCACATTTAGAATTGCCCAGCAAGAACCTTAATGGGTAATTAACGTGTGATAACTTTTGCATTATGAACAGCTGTAAATAACAATTTCAACTAGTTTTGTTTAAGAAAATGGGCCAATTCTACCAGGAAAAAACAGAAGCCTTCTTGATTCTTCATTTATTATTACTCTACAGGTGTTTTAAACATCATGGTGGTTATTTTTCTTTCGGTGGCTTTGTGTTCTGGTAGAAGATTATTGAAGGGAAGGAAATGTAAATTTGCCAGTGTAAACAGGTTCGACATGACTCATTCATATTCGCCAAAAAAGTTGATTTTGTTACATTTTAGTCTCGAAAAGCTATATGTTCCTTTTACGTCATCTAACTTCAAGGACGTATAACTCGATTAGCCAACGCAACTATCCGTAAACAACTTCAAAGCTGAAAAGGACATAAGAAGGAAATATAGAGCTCTGCAAAGCTAAAATTTGGACTTATGTATGAAAATTTCAAGCTTTTTTTTTGTATAGGGATCAACCCATTCTAATGAGCACTCACATACACACACACACACCACAACATAGCACATAGTCAGTATGCAAATATTCTAAATGGACGATGCGTCACTACGAGAAACAACATCGTATAACCTGTAATTGTGCATTAGCCAACACTCACCAACTTTGTTAGCCAAGTTTAGTTTACTTTGGTCGTTTTGGTGCTAATTTGTTACTACGCTGACATTTAACGTTTGCGGTAGCTCTTGAATATAGCGGAACATGTGGCTTTTATTGGCACAACTACCGGTCTATGTATTTAACAACCTCTACATGTACGCTTGTATGTTGCTATTTTTTATTGTTGTTGGTGTTGTTGTTTTATTATAATTACACTATGCAACAGAAATTGAATAACAGAGTTAAGAAGTGGGCCAATCCACTGTCACGAGACGAGTAAAACATTTTAGGCGCTTCAGATAGTCCCTGGAAGGCCGGCCTTTGCTACCATATCGCAGACCTCAGGTTCACATCATGGATAAAGTAGCATCACAAAATACTTTGGATAAAAAACTTTTGAACGAACGGTATCTGACGCTTAGAATAAATCATGTCCGTCCAAATTGCTGAAGAAAGTATAATTCCCATAATAGTCTTCAAGATTTTGGGCATGTAGTACAAAAAGCAAGTGGTTAGCATGTCGCAAGTAAAAATCTAATTTGTTGTCTAGTGTTATTACCCATATGTGGCACTCTGACTCCTAGGAGCTGCTTTGTGTACGAGATGACCTCAACTCGTATGCATTTAATTGATCCCAGCTATAGAAACCTAAAAACCACGGATGGAAAATCAATGAGTACAGAGCATAATTTTTGGTTCAGTATGGACGCTTAATTGAATAGTAAGCAATTTTCGTAGCGGGGATACTAAAAAGCTCGAAGTTTCACATCTTATCCTATAACATAAATCAAGCTGAATCTTGAAATTGATTTTACAATACGGGTATGAAATAGGTGTTCATGCGGGCCTGAAAGAAGTGTAAGTTTTATTTCGATATCTCAATATGTTTCGGAGATATCGACTAAAAAAATTAATACAATTTACCTGTTCTTTTCATGCTTGTACTATAATTAGATATACTTGTATAAAAAGAACAGGTAAATTGTATTCATTTTTTAGTCGATATCTAAAAAACGGATTGAGATATCGAAATAAAACTTAAACTACTTTCAGGGTCGCATGAACACCTTTCATTTCATACCCATATTGTCGAGACAATTTCTGGGGTATGTATTTACATACTTGTATATGAAATGAACAGGTAAATGTTACTCATACGCCGTGTATGAACTATAAAAAGTGCACTTTAATTACAAAGTTGCAAGATGTACTCCATTATTTTTGCTAGAAAGCATATTGTTACGTAATATGCTAAAATACTTTTGAAACTCCAATGTCCTTTTCTCGTGAATACTTTTTTTCAATATCATTGCAAAGAATCCTGTTATCCTACTAAAAATTCAAAGGTGGAGATTTGTTATACAGTCTTTTATATATGAGCCAAATATTCAGATTATGAAATTTTCTAAGCCTTAATGGACTTTCTTGCGAATTTAGTATAAGCTGCTAGCAAAAACTTTAGCTAAAAATCGGCTAAAACGCACCGATGTAGAGGGTATGCATGTCAAATTTCAAAAATTAATTTTTTTTCCATTCATTTTTGGGACAGTCTAATCTACATATATATTCTCACTAAACTACCAATTTTGAGTTAAAGAAATGCTTAGTTGCCTTTTGTAATGTTTGTAATAGGTTTTATGGAGCTTATCTATCGCATTTCAATGCTAATTATGAGATATTCTTTTTGACATAGATCGATCTTAAACTATGCCGCCGTAGATACATAAGTATCTAGCATATAAATAAGCACAACATATTAAACATATCTGTTACTTGTCACGAAGGTATTTCAATTTTGTCGCTTTACCGTGATTTATGTCGCTCGTTATTATTACTACTTGAAATTTATTTGTGAACACTTATGGACTTTTGGGTATTAGTGAAATATACATCGCGTAAACGCGTTCAACAGTATGCATTTATATAAATCAGAACTGCCAACCGGGCTTTAAACGGAAAGTTCCAACTTTGTTTTGTATTTTAAACCAATTCAAGATTTGAAGGGATTTTTTATATGTACTTCCTTTTCTCCTCCACTTTTGACTATTACCTACCTACTTTTTATCGATTACAAACATTTTCTATTTAAGATTATCCAAAAACTTAAAAAAAAAAACAAGTAAGGAGAACGAAATCAAACACTGAAGATTGCGGATCGCCGAAACCGGTTTGTTGCAAAACCAAAATTGACAAGGGATGACCAAATATCGTTCCAATATACATCAAGTAAGGAGGTCTAATTTCAGGTAAAGCGAAAATTAAATACCCAGCGATTTCGACCAGTTTCATCAGGAATATTTACAAAACTGGTCTATGTAACATTTTTTCAGAAATCGAGTTATGTGCATATTTGAACTTGAAAAATATAAATTTATCCAAGCAAAATTGTCCTGTATCTTATTTCTGCACCAACGTGTCCAAAAAATAAAAATCTTACTTTAAAATTCACGTCCAAAACTCAAAAAAATGCAAGACTTAAAAAAAATTTGAAATTTGTACCACCGATTTATCCCCCCTTTACCTTCTCTTCCACATGAAAACAATCCCGAAGATTAATGTACAATATTCACTTAACATACATGAACAATCGCACACTGCATTGAAACGTGTTTCATCTGTTTTCTCCACTTTTGTATTTTGTTACTTAGACCAGTTCAGTTCTACGCTAGCCAGTTCATCATTCTACTATAATCAGTTTTAAAGTTATGACTAGTCGAATTTTCAAAAATGCCCCCTTTAAAATGCACGTTGCCACGCCCACTTTTAATTTTTAACAGAAAATCATAATAGAATGACCAGGAGGAATTACGTATCAAATTATACTATTTTAGCTATTTACCTTACCGTCAATCTATGTGATTTTCGAAATTTTCCATATCGAAAGTGGGCGTGTTGGGAAAGCGATTTCATCCAATTACATCAGGTATACTCCCTATTATGCTAGCCCAGTATACCTTGTTCCAATTTCTACCGTAATTACTTAGTTTACGACCAGTCGAATTTTCAAAAATTCCTCCCTTAAAAAAATGTATGAAAAAATCATAATAGAATGATTAGGGGGCTCATCCTACCAAACTATATAATTTTAGCCGTTTCCGTAACCGAATCATATCAATTTAGGCGATTTTCGAAATTTTCGATATCGAAAGTGGACATGGTAGGAGGGCGATTTTATCGAATTTCATCAGGTATACTCCCAACGATACTAGTATGCTTTGTGCCAAGTTTATAGTTCTATCGTAATCAGTTTAAAAGTCATGACCCGTGAAATTTTCAAATACTAGAGTTTGCCCAGTGGTTGAAATTCAACCACAAAACCCTTATTTTATTTCTCTACTTTTTTGAAACACAGTTTCCTTAAATTTCACCTTTTGTGCTATTTCTTAAATTTTGCTTATATTTCCTTATTTTATATATTTTCCGTTTCTTTACATTCCTCTTCTTTTTGCCTTTTCCTCCCTCTTTACACCATTCAGTAAAACAATTTCAATGTTTATAGTTATTTATTTAAGGTCGTTTTTATATGTCTTTCTTTTCCTTTCCTTTTCTCTCCTTTCCTTTCCTTTGCTTTCCTTTCCTGCCCTTTTCTTTCCTTTTCTTCCTTTCATTTTCTTTCCGTTCTTTTCATTTCCTTTCTCTTCCTTTGCTTTTCTATTATTTCATTTTATTTCTATCCTTTCTTTTCCTTTCTCTTCCTTTTTTTCTTAACTTTCCTTTCCTGTCCAATCCTTTACTCCTTTTATTTTCTTTTTCTTGAATTTCCTCTCATTTCTTTCATATCCTTTGCTGTAGTTTTGTTTCGTTTGCCTTCATTTTATTTCTTTTCTTTAAATTTTTTTTCTTCTTACCTTTAATTTCCATAACATTCCTTTTTTCTTAGCTTTATTTTTCTTTCCTTGGCTTTCTTTTCCTTTCCTTAGCTTTCTTATTCTGTCATTTCCTTTCCTTACCTTTCCTTTTCTTACCTTTCCTAACGTTTCTTTACTCTCTTTCTTCTCCTTTTCGTAAATCCTTTAGTTTTATTTCTTTTCCATTCATTTCCTTTAATTATCCTTTTCCCTTTCCATTCCCCTCCTTTCCTTTGTATTTCTTTATTTTATCTTCATTTCATTTCCATACCTTCCTCTTCCCTATCTTTTATTTCCTTTCTTTTTCTTTTCTTCCCTTACTTTTTCTCTCTCTATTTTCCTTTCTTATTCATTAATTTACGTTCATTATGTTTCCCTTCTTTACCTTCTTTCCCTTCCTTTTTTTTCTTTTCCGTTCTTCCCCTTTCCCTACCTTAACTTGCCTTTGTTTTATCTCTCTTTTCCTTTCCTTACCTTACCTTTCCCTTATTTTCCTATTATCCATTTCTTTCCTTTCCCATTCTTTCATTTATTTTATACTTTTATTTATTTCATTTTGCTTTATTTTTATTGATTTTATATTATTTCCTTTCCTTTCATTTCCTACAAATTTCTTTCTTTACTTTCAATCATTTTTCTATTTTTTATTTTACTTTATTTTATATTATTTTATCAATTTTCCATTTTCTTTCATTTCACAGTCTATCCACGAAGGGAGTTATCATGCACAAGCTTATTTGTATTTTTTTTGTTTTTCAAAACATCAAGTCTAGGCAAGCAATTGCTTCACTGAATACCTACTCACAGATTTTGTTTTTGTAAACACTGTTTGTACCTACGCTCAATAAACTTGATGGGCTGGCTCATGTTTGTTATTGCTCCCCAACAGCAATGAACGCAAGCACAACAATGCAAGTGGTCATACCTACATACACACATAACAACGGCTCTACAAAGTGAATGCGTGTTTAGCATTTGTAGTGGTGTTACTTTCAAATTAGTTTTTTCGTATTATAATTAATTATTTTTAATTTTTGGTTTGTTGACGCACACCCTGCTCGGGGAGACCTATTTATACACATCATATTTATACCTTTCAGTTGTGGTTATTGCAAAAAAGGGGAAAAACTTTTGAATATTGCGCATTTATATATAAAAAGATGCCTCAAGAAAAATGCTTTCTCTTCCCAGGTATTTTATTCTGTTGCACAGTTTAATTTATTTTTGGTATTTCTTCATATTTCCAGGAGTACAAAAAATTTTCTAACGAAAATATGGATACTTGAAAAATTGCCCTACTGGCTACTGGAGTTGAATGTTAATTTAATTTGTTTCCAAATGTTTCGAATCATCGAACCAGTTCTTTCAAAATGGTTTACATCCCTGCTATAAATACATTCACACTTTGAATTCTACACTTGTACTAAGTGAATTTTACAAAAACTAAATAGTGCATGTATGACGTAGCACAAGTTGAGCATTTATTCGCTTTGAGCTACAAAAATATTCACAACTGCAAGTAAAATTAAATTTGGCACTGCAGAGAGAAGGTCAAAAGGACACTTTCTGTTGGTATTGAATGTAAGCACGAATAAATGTAAATAAATTATGTGGAATGCATTTAATACGGTTGCAAAAAAAAAAAAATTGAACAAATGCGCACTGGAGAAGAGTAAAAGGAAGCAAGGAAAATATACCCCACATAAATAAATGGACGATTTATAAAAGAAACGTTAAGAACTCTTTTGATTAGATATGTGGAAAAAATGCTAAAAATTATGATTTCGATCTTCTGTAAATACCTTATTGGGAATTTGTGCATTATAAACTTTATAACTATCAACAATCAATTTTTAATCATGTGACAACTCTAATTTATTTTTTATCTTATTCTTCATCTAAATCTGCTTGATAGCAATTTCATATGGCAGTGTTACGAATCAAAGAAACATTATACAGATGCGTCGGCTATGGTTAAAGCCGTTTCCTATCTTAAAAATTCCCAAAGCGCTGGGAGAATCGTTAACTTAAGAAGTCAAAAGTAATGAAAGTTGTTGAAATATTTTGCAAAGACGCGGAAAATTATACTTTATTTGTTTTATTTGCATAATTATTTCATACATTTTATATAAGTATCTATTCATAGATAATTGGAAAACTTATTTATGGCTTATTGTTCGTTTTGTAAACAAATTGAACTTGAGCAATAAACCACCCACCTACAGAGAATGGCAGTTACATATATGTTCAAGTATACATATGTACTTATGTTATTATGAACATTAAGGTGTGCCAAAAATTGAATATTTTGGTCTCTGCACAAAATATTAGACACAAAATTTCCGCAACCTTTTTATATATCGAGAATCCATGGAATAATAGTGTAGTCTTCAAGAATACCTTTAATTTGATAGTACTGCTAAAGGTGGATTTTGAAATATGTATCACAAAATCCATTGAATAATTTTCTTCCGCGTAGCTTTAAATCGGTGCCTTTTGGAACTTAGTGATTAAGTCTACTCAAGAATATTAGTATTTTTACTTAAGTTTTTCCGAAATACTTCCTCCTTTCCATCTCCTCAGGTCTGATGCTGAGGTCTGAGGATCTGTATCTAAATCTACTAATCGATCCCGAACGCCGCGTTATGGGGTATTTTGGGAAAATTTTTCCAACAATCAATTTTTCAGCTAAATCCATAAAATAAAATGTGCTTCAAACTTCAATTCAAGATGCATATGAAAAAAATCGGATATTTCAAAAAATTCAAAACTACATATATTTCGAAAAACATTTTTGAAAAATTACAATTTTTGTTTTTTTTTTTATTGTTTTTTGGTTATAAAAAGAAAAGGAAATGCTTGTTTTTAAAGAAAAATTATTTTTATTACAGATTTTGAAATGCTAAAAAAGAATATGTTTGGGTTTTTATAGATTACAACAGAAATTTTCAAGTTAAAGACATCCAAAGTGCATTAATTTTTCTAAAAAACGATTTTTGGGGTTGTTTTTGGCTTTTTTTTTAGTTTAGGTTCCGGTTTCGTTTTTCAACTTATACTTTTCGTTAGTTTTGGTTTCCAAACAATAATACGAACAAAAATTGTGAACAAAAAAATTTATTTTTAAGATTATCAAGAAATTAGGTGGTAAAGGTTTGTCTGAGTTTTTAAATTTTTTAAAACTTTGTTAATAACTTGCGTTTGTGTCTTTTTTTTTGATATATAAACTAGAACGAAAACGAAATAAATGTTAAAGAACAAAACCGGAACCTAAACAGAACAAAAAAAAACAAATAAAACCCCAAAAAAACGTTATTTTAGAAAAATGCACTTTGGGGGTCTTTAACTTGGAAATTTCTGTTAAAGCCTATACAAACCAAAACACACTCCTTTTAAGCATCTCAAAATCTATAAAAAATCATTTTTCTTTAAAGGCAAGCATTTGCTTTTGTTTTTATAGCCAAAAAACCACAAAAAAATAAAACAAAAAATTACATTTTTAAAAACGTTTTTCAAAACTTAGTTTTGAAATTTTTTGAAATATCCGATTTTTCTCATATGCGCAATGAATTGAAGTTTCAAACACATTTTATTTTATGGCTCTTGCTTTAGCCGATGCTGAGAAAGAAAAAATCTTCAGATGAATTCATGAACTCAGATGAAAAAAAATTTCAATTTGCAGACTCAACTTTTCCAGAGTTATATTAAAGAAAAAGCATTCAAATTCAATTCCTAAATATTCAGAAACTGAATATTTTATAAGAGTATTTTGACAGTAATCCGAAAACATACCTACATTGAGAGTTAAAAAAGCAAAACTGTTTCATGAGGAACCCTAATATGCATATTCACATAACTGCAAGTGTGTCATACACTTTTTGGTATTTTATTCAATATGTCACCTCCATACACATACATATGTATCTGTATTTGTATAATAACCCAGCACTTTGTAGCTCACACTGCAGTCAGTAAATCTAATAATTTTGATTGTCCATTTAAGTATTCATAATTCATTGATATGAATAATCTCTTTGGCAATCAAATTTAAAATATTTGCAGTTTGATTTGTTTGTAGGGTTTGAAAAGTTGTTAAGCGCCGTATGTGAGGAGAAACGAAAAGAAACGGAAAATACGAGGTCAATGTCAAAGAAATTATTTCGATTACGATCCAAGATAGTTTTTGTCTTATACTTAAGTACACTTGCAACATTTTTTATCCAAATGTACATTTCGATGGCTAATTTGAATATCATCATATTCAATAACATCAACTGAAGTTAAGAGACAAGCGTTCTTCAACAAACTTCTGGAACATAGTGTTTTCAAAAGATTGCTGAGGTAGAGTTAGTCATCGATATATTCTATAACTAGATATAATGAAATATTTAAATAAGTGTTAATCAATCTATTTAACTGTTAAAAAAGAAGGTATATATTTACAATTTATCAATTTCGGTTCTGATTGCATGGTAGATAAACATCTTGCAGGGAATGTAGAAAACGGCCTTTCCTGTTGACCGGGTTCCCGCTGTTCTCCGTTATTTGATGATGTTATTATAGTTGGCACTTTTGGCTGATTCAAATTTTATTTACAGCTAGCTATAAAGCCACATACTTTTCAATTTTATTTTATGCACTAGCATTTAAAATAACTTTTTTTAAGCACTTTTTTTCTTTTGTAACTTATATTTAAACTACACTTGAACAAATTTAACTCATTCATAAAAGCCGTTTAAAGCACAAGTGGTATAAGTCCAGTTTTCGTTTTTTTTTGTTAGGCATGACGCTATGTAGGGGAAAATGTGTTATATATAACACGCTAACGGGGTAACTCTTAGCTCCCATAGAAACCGAATAAATATCAGAACTAACTTGTGAAATCAAGGGTACCCCCTATTTGTTGACAACAGTTTTTGACAATCTTCAATATTTCAGTTCGAGAAATGTGAACTTATACTACTTGTGCTTTATGGGGCTCATATATCGAGCCATAACAACCAAAATTATTTATACGAATTTAACTTAAAGATCAAATTACTTCAGCTATAAGTTCTGTTCGCTGCTTTGAAAAAATTTGTAAGTTCAAAATAATTGAAGAGGGCAGTATCAACCATTTTAGAGTTGGTCTTAGCAGGGACATTTTATGGGTTTTCTGCTCAAGAATGGTGATTTTTAATATATCTTGAACTATGCGAAATTTCGGCATATTTACTTGATCTAACAAACTCTAAAGTTCCTGATAGTTAAGATATTTTTATACCGATTTTCCACCATTTATGATAGAATTTGCAATAAGTTGTCTTTGGGATCAGATACATCAGGGGGAGAGGTATGTTTGTTTTAATTTTTAAGATGAAATTTCGGTATCCTTATTGATGAATTCATCATCATTTTCTCACACCGGAAATAATCCGGAAAATTTCCTAAAATGATCAGGAAACAAGGAAAAAAGCCCGATTAAGTCTCTAAATGATTCCAATAAAGCTCCAAAATTATCCCAAAAATACCAAAATGGCCCTGAAAATTCCGAAAATTAATTCGGAAAATTCCCGAGAGGTCCCTACATGTTTAGGAATAAGACCAAGAAGTTCCGGCAAAAGTTTTTTGGTTCACCTACAATAGCATTTTTCTGCGAACACTCCAAGCATCATATACTTATCTTAAATCCACAAAGGCCCTATCTGACAAAATTAAAATTTTACAGAAGACTTGAATTTTGTGAACTGAGCCACCTACAATTTTTTCGACGGCCATGTATTTTAATGAAAGTTGGTAGTATGGCTCACATCGATTAAACAAAAATACATATATAATAATTTTTCGAAATTCGAATTATTTTCAAAGTTCACAGTACGTTCATAGTACACAGTACGTAGAGAAAAAAAAAATCATGAAAAATTAACTAGTCTGTAAAAAAATGTAAATAACTTCCGATTTCTTAGAGTGCCAAAAAAATTTTTTTTTGCTAATAGTTACTAATGGAATGCCCAACAACATCATACAAAAGCGCCAACTGACCACGATCGAGAAGTTGAAAATTGCGAAAAATGTTTGCAAAATCGTCGTTTGGAAGAAGATACCATCTTCTATATATATTAAAAAAATTAGCAAAATCGGTTTAACCAATCGTGAGAAATTCATCAAAAAGTGAGGAATTTCGAAAAGTGTTGATAGCTATAACTTTGAAAATAATTCGAATTTCGAAAAACTGGCCCAAACGTATTTTTTTCTTGTTGTTGTGAACCATACAAAAAAGTTTCAGAAAGATAGTACAACTTCGAAAAAAAGTGGCTCACTTCACAAAATTCAAGTCAGAAGTAACAAAAAACGTTTACATTATAAATTTGACATCTATGTATACACGGAGAAAAATATTTTTCTCGTATCTAGAAAAATATTTTCTCAATCCCAAATTAGTAAAAAATTTGAGAAATTTTAAAAATTTACTTGATTTTCACTGAAACGATTCAAAAAAGCAAGTTACCTTCTTTTTAAAAACAAAAACTAAAAAGAAAAAATAAAGAAACAACAACAAAAATTTCGATTGAAAATTTTGAAGAAAACGTGTTCTTCAACATCCTAGCATTTTTTGAAAATTTTGAACAACGATTATTCAAATCTTATTCTCCAGATGGAAAACATGTTCTTATTTATTTAAGTGTTTATCAAAGCAGAATTAGAAAAACTTTCCTCCTCGAATATGAAAATTGAAAATTTTAACTCAAATTTCCTACCGTATATCAAAAAAGACACACAAGAAAGAACAGAATTCTTTTATTTTAGTCTTTTTGGTGGTTATAGCTCGATGTTTTACTCTTTGTTTTCTCCAAACGTCACTAATACTATTTCTTTATCTTATCACATCTATTTTCAATTCAAGCACAGGCATATTAAACTGAAGAAAGCTTGCTGCATTGCTTAGCTCAACTCTATTTTAACAACTTGATTTTTAATGCATTATTAAGATACTTTTCTCTATTAATTCTTTTCATTTTTTATTATTTTTTTGCAGCATTCACTTCACACCTGCACCACCGCTCGTTTAACATTACACACACACACGATCGCACGCAAACATTTTTTTTGTTTTTTGAAAGAAACTAAAAACAAAACAACCAACTTTTGCGTAGCACCTTAACGTTACAGCTGTCGCGTGGCCACTGCCTTAGGCCCAACTGGCATTTCTGATTGTGCTGTAGGCATGGCTAGTGCTGATTTTTACGACAAATACCGTTGTTTGCTAGCGCCTTTACTTCCGTTTCCGTTTTCTCTTTGTATATGCTCATCACAATAATCATCATCATCATACACAACGGCGTCATCATTGGTGTCATCGTAATCGTGATGATGGTATGTCTTCAACGTTCCTACAGATACTGAGCGTACACAAATGCAAGCGCAACGCAGCTCTCATACGACGCGTTTGTCATGTAACTTGCTCATCTATGGCCACTTGAGTTGAAGCCCTGTTTGGCATAAGGACGCAGGATATATGAACAAATGCAGTGTATGGTAGACATCGAATTAATCATGAGGTGCAATGGGCATGAACTAGAATCAAAGAAACTCAATAACAATAACAAATACTCGACCAAGACGAAGGTAAAAGCCAATAATGACGTTGGCGATTGAATGCGACGTCGAAAACTTTGACAAAATGCAACTGCATTTATATTGGCAGCTCACAAGCTTTTCTTGTTATTTTTATTATTTTATTTTTTTTTTTTTGTCGTAAAAAATTGTACTTGAACATTTATATGCGAATAGTTATTGTTATTTTTATTATATGTTTTTATTTTTGTTTGTTTGTTCATTTATACAATTATTTGTTGTGTGTGGCTTGTAGTTTTTCGGCGGTTATCCTTCCGCTCTACGTTCCTGCCCATTATTGTACCAAATGTGTACTTCGATGCGGTTTTCTGTTTTCCCCATACATTTTTGTGGTTAAATATATTTTGCTGTTATTCTTTCATCTGTATGTTTGTACATATGTATGTAGATCACGTCTATTTGTTTACTGAAATTGAAAATAAAGGAACCATATGGTCTTTGAATAAGAATGCATACCCTACACGAAAGACTTGTAACAATTTTAACTAGCGAGAATATTTGGAATGCTGAAAACCCCAAATTTTAGGTATTTAGGGTTAGGTTAGGTTCCAGTGGCTGTCGCAGAGGCACACTGAGGCCAGTATTAAAATGCCCGTTGTGGTACCACCAACACTAGGAAAGTCAGTCCCGGGCCCGGCGATATGGAGAATCCCTGTGTTTTTGGGGCTCTTCACATAGCACAGACGAAGGCCATCAAGGCCTTTATGTCAGGCACCGCAACCTGGCGTAGGCTATCCAGGTAGGAAACTTCCAAAAATCGCACTCCCGCGCCTGGAAGTTGCATATGAGGTGCTCCACCGTTTTCCCCTCTTCATCATCCTTCTTACACCTAGCCTTTCTGACCAATAAGGCAGTGCCCGGTTAATACCCGAGATGTGTTCACATCTTTTATAATCCTATTTTGGCCAAGTTTGTTTGGGTATCCGGCACCCTGGGGATTGTAGTCGCCTGGTGGAGTGTGTACTCCTTCAGCATAAGTCTGCATGCGGCAAAGGGCAGCGCTACTACGAAAGTAACGGACTTTTTTCAATGTTAATAGGTTCGGCGTTAGCAACATAACTTGACAAAAATAAATATAAGCGTTGCCTATATTGAGGCATATTACATAAAATTGGAGCTGTACATTACATTACATTAAAATTGGATCTGTAAGCATTGCCTACATTTAGGCTATACTGCTAACAGTATGACCGTCCCCAAAATGACCCCAAAATTGTATCAAATTGACCCCAAATTGGCCCTAAAATGGTCTTAAAGTCATCCCATAGTGACCTAAAGCGACCACAAGGGATCCAAAAGTGGTCCCAAAACGTTCCCAAATTGGCCCCAAAATAGTCCCATATTGGCCCCGAAATGGTCTTATGGGATGACTCATAGTGACCTAAAGCCACCACAAGGGATCCCAAATTGGCCCCAAAATGGTCCCAAATTGGCCTATTTTATTTTATTTTATTTTATTTTATTTTGTTTTATTTTATTTTATTTTATTTTATTTTATTTTATTTTATTTTATTTATTTTTATTTATTTTTTACTTATTTTTTTTTTCATTTTAATTCGTTTCTATTTATTTTTTTTTAAATTTAGTTGTTTGAATTTTATTTTATTTTATGCCATTTTGGTTAATTGTAACTTAACCTTTCCTAGTACATTGGTGTTGTTATTACTATTATAATATACTATTTATTTATTTATGTATCAATTGGGTACACCCAAAAAAACAGTGCAAAGTTGGAGTAAAACTAAATGTAATTTTGGTGTCAACGTTCTTTTGCTACATTAAAATGGTGTAAAGTGAAAAAGTAGAATTAGACGCTGGCAAAACTAAGTATACGATGGCATGATAGTAGACACCCAAGTTTAGCATTCCAAATATTGTGAGTGCGATTTTCGGTTTTTGTTACTTTTACTCCTTTTTGGTGGTAAAATAAAACTTTTTTTAGTACATATATACAGCAGCACCTTAAAATGCTGTTTTGACACCACAATTTGTTTGCATGTATTGTTTTTCTTTCAATTCAAGTAGTTGGCCATCGTCGTTAAAAGCAAATGTCAAAAGACATTTGTTTGTAGGCCTTTTGCACTCTTGAGATACGAAAAAATTGGCAAGTCACTCATGAAGAAGCAAAATATCTTCGAAAATTTATTATTGGTTGTTGTGTTGCTTTGACCTAACATCTGAGCCAATTTTGGATACATTTTCAATGCGAGCTACCAAATTAGCTGCTGTATTATATAGTTTTGTTGCTTTTCATTTGCTTGCTCTCTTTATATTATTAAGTACGCTTGCACTCAATTTTAATCAGAAAATTTGTTTGTGTTGTTGTTTTTGTATGTTCAGCAGACGTCTAACTTGTAAGGATTTTAATCATAAGTACTCCTATAAATACGGTTTATAAAAAGCTTTAAAGTAATTGAACTCAGTTATAATTTGGTAATTGGTTTTAAACGAATACAAAGCGAACCAGAAGCTGTAGGCTACGAAGTACAAGCGAAACTAGGCTGGACTGATAAACCACACCTTATCACCAGATGTGTTTAGTTTTAACGCAAATGGCTTTCATACAAAGTATCTGAGTTGATTTATATTTTTTTTTGTTTATTCTCATTGATTTTATTATTTAACCCAGTGAGCTTAAACAACTTCCCTGCAGCGAAACCTCAAACTAGTCAGAAAAATACTAGTATACAACTATAACTTTCTGGAAGAACTCATACTAGTCAGGAAATATTCATTTCATACTAGTATACAACTAGATTTTTCTGGATGAAATTATACCAGTTAAAAATACCAAATTCATTCGTTTCGTTTTCTCTTATAATTCATAGATGCTTTTTCGTGATAGAGTAAATACAAATACCCCCTGCTTCCTTAAGAATAAACATGAAAATAAAGTCGAGGGAAATATACTAGTCCAGGTTGAACTAGTATGGAACTGGTATTTTACAACTAATATGAAACTGGTATTTCCTGACTAGTAGATAACTGGTATATTCTGGTCGAAATCTGACAATTGACATCTCGTAGGACATCAACACGTAAAAGATACCAGTTGCACTGAGAGAAATGCATTGAATGTTGTGACAATATCACTATTGATAGCGACAAGTTTGATGCAATATTCATTCAGAATGAGCAAGTTATCAAATATTATTTGCTCCCAATAAAAAGTAAAATGACATGTCAAGCTTTTCGATATGATAAACTATTTTTTATATTTATGGATAGAATACTAATATATTTCAACGGCATGTCAATATCTATATTCCTGATATGAATTTCTATTGTCGGTATATCCATATCCATATTTACTGCATAGTAATAATGGTAGAGGCAGCGTATTAATATATATGGGCGAAATGTAAATTTTTCTGGGACGCATAATCATAATAGTTCAACAATTTTTACTATGGATTTCCTAACAATATTACAACTTGTTGGCGTTTGTTAACATTCAAAATTTTTTGAATTTCTTATGATTGAACATTTTTCTAAAAAAATTATAATAGATTTGTTTACTGACCAAAAAGAAGTTCAGAGCAGTTTAGAGCAGAGCAGTGCAGGTCAGCTGTCAAAATATAAATAGAGCAAGTTAGAGCAACTCAGAGCGGAAATGCCATGTAACACTTGAATCTCGATAGTTTCTTTTTATTTGCTTTTTTTGTTTAAATCTTCAAAATTAAACAAATTCACGTATACAAAAACATTGATTTTCTTGCAAGCTAATTTTTTTGAAGTTTTAGAAAATTTATTTTTTCCTGACTGACATTTGCTTCTCTGCTCTAACTTACTCCATAAAAAAGCTAGAGCAGAAATTTGTGATCTGGATTACTCTAGTTTTGTTTTGAGCGTACTCATGAAACAAAAGATAGAGCAACCTAGAGTAAGAAAACTGTTCGTTAAACACAATTTTGTGAAATATCTCAATCTGGCGTAAGCTAGAGCAGCCCAATAAACAAACCTAATATGTCGTAGCCGAATGGTAGAATACTGGGCTAACGTGCCAGAGGAGCAGGGTTCGAATCTTACAGAAACCAGATGCCAAATTATATGAAATTTTTTTTTTAAACTATTTGGAATTTATCAATAGTTTATATGGATAGCATTTCAATAGTGATTTATCAAAAAAGCATTGATGAAACATCCATATTCATTGATGGGACAGGATTATCAATTTTTATTTAATGTGATATCAATCATTATGGATGTTCGATCCATAGATTTCCCTCCGTGTGCTTATATGGAAAAAAGACAGAACACTGACTAGTTGGGCCCGGTGCACCAACTAGTTGTAAAGTAGTTTTCAATTAGTTGCTTTCGCTGCAGGGTTATTATGAAAAATCAAAACAACATTGGACATATTAGAATATATTCTGAGCAAAAACTGAAATCATCCATCGGACACATTTTGAAAAAAGTAGGATTCTTCTTTCCGTGGGTGCCCCTGATCCATGTTTCTCCAACTTTTTCTGCTTTCTAATGGCGGGTCATTAGAAATGCGTCGTAGAACACTAACTTTAAGTGGTATCATGCATTTTTAGACTTCGTACCCTGACAAAAACTAAGTAGTATCAAACATTTTAAGACTTAGTCCCATCTAAAAAACTTCAGTCAGACAACTAAAAGTTCGGGAATTTTATTTTACTCTTATTTCGCTTTAACTTGTATTAGCGAGTTTGTGCAACTTTGGCAGTTTTCAAATGGCGGATATTTCTACATGTGGCGTAGAACACTACCTGTAGGTATCATGCGATTTAAGACTTCGTCCCATGACAAAAACTTCAGTCAGAGCCCTCAAAACTGGGGGCTTGTCATAATTCTTGCTGTTTTTAAATGGTGGATTTTTCCACATGTGTCGTAGAACACTACCCTTATGTAGTTTCAGTCATTTTTCGACTTCCTCCTATGACAAAATTTCAACAAGAGAAATCGCTGTAAGAATGAAGAAAAGTCCCCGCTTTGAGGTGTCTGGGTGGAGTTTTTGTCACGGGACGAAGCCTAAAAATGAACGATATCACTTAAAGGCAGTGTTATACAAGACACGTGTAAAGATGCGCCATTTGAAAACAGAAACAGTTGGAGAAACCCGTTTAAACATGGAACAAGGGCACCCACGGAAGAAAGAATCCTACAAATCTCAAAATGTGTCCGATGGATGATTTCAGTTTTTGCTCAGAAAATCGTCTAATATGTCCAAGAATACAACCATGAAATAATATCTTGGTTATTTTGATTTTTCATAATAAGTTATTTAAGCTCACCGTGTTAATTTAGTTTTAAGTTATTTTATTCTATTTTGTTTGATCTTTTTTTATTTTATTTTATTTCGTTTTTTTATTTTATTTTTTTATTGTTTTTTGTTTTATTTTTTTGTATACTATTTTTTTTAATTTATTTTTTGTATCAATTTAATTTAATTTAATTTAGTTGTTTATAATTCGTCATTATATTTACGAACTTTGAAAATTTTGTGGTCCTTTGGCCAGTCGAATAGTTTTTATCAAATTATTCTTTTGAATTTTGGCGAAAACAAGTTGAACAAGTACGGAAGTCTAAGTTCGGGTCAACCGAACATTAAATACCCAGCGGTAATTTTCAGAACGGGATAAGAACGATATAGGCCCTAGGGGGATTTACCTTAAGTCTTTACTATCTACCTTACCGAATTATGTCAATTTACGCCCACATTTATCAAAAAATCATAATAAAATGATTACGGGGTTCATACTACCAAACTATATCATTTTAGCCATTTCCGTTACCGAATTATGTCAATTTATGTGATTTTCGAAATTTTCCATGTCGAAAGTGGGCGTGGTAGGGAAGCGACCAAGGAATGTAACCGATCAAAATAACGTTCTGGTTACGGTTTCGGTTTTATACGTGATTCGGTTTTGGTTCCGGTTGCGTTCTTCAACATTTATTTCGGTTTCGGTTACGGTTGCGTTCTTCAACATTTATTTCGGTTTCGGTTACGGTTTCGTTCCGGTTTCTGTTTCCAAATAAAAACACGAACACAATCAATTTTACTACTAAAAAACTCAGGCGTAGCTTCAAAATAGGGGGGAATTTTCATAACTTTTTTCCTGCGGCCATGATGGAATTTCTCCAGTATAATAATAATATGTAAATGTTATTAACGCTATGCATAGATGAAATTTCTGCAAAATAAATTCATAAAATTAACTCTACTACGGGCCTTAAGCGGAGCGAGAAGGCGCTCTTTGGGAGTTCCCTTCCTGGTTAGCTTAAGCCAGGTCGCGGAGCTAGACATAAAGGACTTGATGGCCTTCATCAAGTTATCGAAATGGTTCGAGGAGGGGTAGCGGTGTCGGTAAGGAGTGTCAGTCCCGGGTTTCGGCTATATGGAGAGTCCCGACAGCACTGGGATTTTCCATATGGCCGGGCCCCGGGACTGACTTTCCTAGTGTTTGGTGGTATCACAACGGGCCTTTTATTACTGGCCTAGGTGTGCCTTTGCGGCAGCCACTTCTACCTACCTACCTAATTCTACTTTTTTATTAGAAAAATATAAGAATGGAAATACAAAATGCAAGCCAAATGAAAAACATATGTAAATCGTGAAAAAACATTAATATGGGTGATTGCTAATATGGTGATTTCTGAGACAAGCGTGGACATTTGTTTTTCGGATCTCGTAAATTTTTTTCGTGGGCTCTCCTCAACTATATTTCAGAATTTTTTTATTGAGGTCAAAACCTTTCTTTTGTAACCTTGCCGGTTCCGGCTTTTGAAACGGGTTCGGTTTCGGTTTGGTTCGGTTTTAATCGGTTACGGTTTCGGTTACGGTTTGAGTCCTTGCTTATGACCCGTGAAATTTTCAAATAGGCCTACCTGAAAAGTTGGCGATACCACACCTACTTTTAAAAATTTATCAAAAAATCATAATAGAATGACTAGCGGGCTCTCCTACCAAACTATATCATTTTAGCCATTTCCTTTACCGAGTTATATCAATTTAGGTGACTTTCGAAGCTTTCGATATCGAAAGTGGGCGTTGTTTGAGAGCGATTATTTCCAATTGCATCAGGTTTACTCACAATGATACTAGTAAGCTTTGTGCCAAATTTCATCGTTCTACCCTAATCAGTTTAAAAGTTATGCCCACTATAAAAATCATAAGAGAATGGCCAGGGTGATTAACCCATAAAATCATATCATTTTATCTATTTCAGCTACCGAGATATGTTAATTTGTGTGATTTTCGAAATTTTCGATATCGAAAAAGGGGGCGTGGTTATCATCCGATTTCTCCCATTTTTAATTTAGTTACTAGTACGCTGGGTATAAAAATGCAACAAACAATACCAACTACGATGATTGCAATTTCGATCTTGTTGAAGGGTCTTGTCAAACCGCTTTGTATTGTTGCTCATCACCTTTACTGGTCATCGAATTTAATTAAATTTTTTTATTAAATTTTACTAAATTTTTTATTTTACTTTCTTTTGTTCTATTTAGTTTTACTTTATTTTATTTCGTTTTGTTTTATTTTATTTTATTTTAATTTTTTTTTGTTTATTTTATTTATAAAGAAAAAAGTTTATATAAATAACTGATTGAAATCTTTTGGGATAAACAAATATTAATTAAACTCCCTTGATTTTTCATCGAAAACATTAATGAAAAATTACTTACTTAAGAACCTAAAATTGAAGTTTGAAAAACTCAAACAAAATGCAGCAAATTAAAGTTAAAAGTTTTAACTGCACTTGAGGTTGCAATTAACCATTCCACAACAACAGTCCTATGCTAAACCAAAGATTTACGCAACCATAACGGATGTACTCGAAAAAAGTTTCAGCCACATCTGCGAGCACTTCTCAGTCAACCAAGTACTCAGAGCAAAGCAATCAAGCATTAAGGAGAAAACTGCAAAACAGTGAAAAGCAAAAATTGCTAAAGTAAAAACAAAAACAAAAACCAGAAATTCTTTGTATTGCACATCAAAGTTTTGAATAACTCTTTAGAGGATGTTGTTGTTTTCAAAAGCTCCCTGGAGGAGGAGAAAATAGTGACAAAGCGCAGCTTATTATACGGAACTGAGCGACCACTAAAGAAAAGGCATACGGATATTACAAATACAAAAAAGATTAGTACAACATTAAAACGACCCATTTCCGTCGAGACGTAACTTACTTACGGCGAAAAAAGGGGCAAGGTGGGTAAACATTTAGCGCAATTTGGAAAAACCAATTTTTATTTTGCTTTGCTTGCAAGTTGTTTTGTTGGCGCAAAAGTTTGCTGAATAAACAACTGTTTCTAGGTTATGCAATAGCCAGTATGGTGTGAAAGTGTTGATGCCACAAAGATTTCGCTGAAGGCTAACAGCAACCACTGATTGACGAGCATATCATGACGCGTTGCTATTTCCCGCGGTATGCACCAAAAATATTGCCAGATGCTGTTGAAATGCGACAGTGGCATGAAATGAATGGGCAGAAAGTGCACTTTGCGCTGGGCAACGGTAAAAGACAAACAATTCAGACGAGGCGCATTTGTTCATTGTATTTGGTTAAGGAGAAAGTTTAAACTGGAGAATGACAAAATGTGATAAGGAGAAAAGTAAAGGGTTGCAACTTGAAGTTATAAACAGAATTTATTCTAAACGATGACTTGCACACATTGTACAAGCAACTTAGTTTAAAAGTATATTTGAATTTTCTTTAACATTTTCTTTACAACCTTGAGGTTCAACTTTTTGTAGTCCCAATTTCGGGTTTTCATTAAACGCAGCGAAATATTTGTATAGCATAGAGAAATACACCTCGAGCATATGCCGTATTTTTGAACTGTTTAAAACGCGAATACAAAATTTCAAAGTAAAACAATTTAATTTAATTTATGAACTTTAAAAAATTTTTGGACTTTTGACCAGTCGAATAATTTTTATCAAATTATTCCTTTTGAGTTTTTGGCGAAAATAAGGTGAAAAATTCTACAAACAATACCAACTACGATGATTGCAATTTCGATCTTGTTAAGGATTTTGTCAAACCGCTTTGTATCGTTGCTTAAAAATTTTTCATCACCTTTACTGGTCATCGAACCCAAGGAGATTTAGGAATTTCTAAACCGCAGTGTATAACCATTATATCAAACACTGCTTAGTGTGCCTGCAAGCAAATTGCAACTATATTTTCGCATTTTTGTTGTTGTTATTTTTATTTAACATTGTTTTTCTTACCTAAGTGCATATACCCAAAGCGAGATTCTGTTGCTATTTAAGTATGGTAGGATTTGTTGTTGTACATATTAGGTGAAGGAAATTTTCTAAGCAACAATACAAAGAGGTTTGACAAGATCCTTCAACAAGATCGAAATTGCAACCATCGTAGTTGATATTGTTTTGTAGCATTTTTCAACTTGTTTTCGCCAAAAACTCAAAAAGAATAATTTGATAAAAATTGTTCGACTGGTCAAAAGTCCACAAAATTTTCAAAGTTCGCAAATATAATGACCAATAATAACAATAACTAAACTATAATTTAATTTATTTTTTCATTTTAATCTATTTTATTTGATTTTATTTGGTTTCATTTTACTTTATTTTATATTATTTATCTTTTTTTTTAATTTAATTTAATTTTTGATATTTCTTATATTAATATAAAGTTTTTGACAGGCATATCTTAACCTATTTCTTAGCACCTTGATAAAGAGATCGCTATCTGTCTCCGTTCCCTAACGGCTTCACCGTCAAAAGTTGTATTAAAAAGTCTTAGCAAGCTGTCTTTTAATACCACGGGGTATGGAAATAGATAACAATAACATTAAAAAGAAACACCCGAGTTTTACAAAAAAAAATATGAAAAAGTGGAGCACTACCGCGGAGAGTTCAAGGATATACGCGCGCCAAAATGTGACGTTGACGATGAATCATACAACAATAAGGCAGCATGTGACCATGTAAGCTACCGCTATGCAAACACGTAAAAATATGAAAAATGCCTCTCAAAAGTTTAAAATTTTGAGCCAACTATGAAGAACCAACTATGTATGAAACTAAAAATGTTGGGGTCAGTTAACACTCTCACTTAGGGGAAATGTGTGATTAGAACTTTTCAACACCAAAACATTAGTTAGCCTTCACATTTTCCTTCTTCCTAGCAATAACCCTCAGTTTAGGAAATTTTCACTTCCCTTCAACGTAATCAATCAACAACAATGTCAATGTTAGTTTAATCAGCGCTCTCTTTGTAGCTACAAGCAGATGAATGCATGTTTTTATAAGGGTGTGTTTCATTTGTGTGTTGGCAATTTTTTTTTTCTCAGATTTTTTCGTTTAATAAATTGAACAAAGTGATCCTCATATCAATGCGTTAACGGCGACCTCCGTTCACGAAACACTTCAATGGTTGGCTAGTCTTAATTTCGGCGAACCCGCGATCCTACCACAA
>CAXKVI010000005.1:66074104-66110276 GCA_964058755.1 Campiglossa producta
TGCAAGTTTTTACTGAGTCCTGTTCGACGAAAGCTTAGCAAATTTGAGTTTTTTGAGAGATTTTTACAAAAATCTCTACTGTTGAGAGTTTTTTGCTGGCTTTTCCACGAACACTCCTAAGAAAAACTTAAGTTGTCAAAGTTGGATACTTAAGTTCAACTTAGATTTCGCTAAAAAGTGGTTAGTAAAACGCAAAATCTTAAACTTAAGTTCGACTGAAAAATTTATTGTAAAACCAGACATTAGTCTCCCATGGCAAAAATAAACTCGCCGAGTTTACCAAACCGCCGCTGAAGGTTTTACAAAAACTTGTTTCTAAAGAACTTTTTGTTGTTGCTTTTACCTGGGTGAGAACGTGGAATGTTGGTGTAGTAGGCCGAGCACACTACCGTTACAACCACGGCGGCCAGCGATTTCTCAGCAAAGAAATCTGAATAAATTATAATGATGATGAGACGACTTCGAAATATCTGATATCGTCAACTATCATTTCTTGACGCACATCCTGAAAAAAATTTTGGTTACGAAAATTTGCAATGTGCTGTTTTCCTCTTACATGGGTTATGAGTAATTAAGTTGCTCTTCTACCATGTCTCATGTTCAAGTTTTAAAATGAAAGTGGGGTAGTAACAGGTATCTATGACGATCAAAAGATCGAACCCGTAGTGCCATTACAACTTGTCCATGTCCTTAGTCTTAACTGGGTAACCTGATTGGCCAAAGTACAGACATGCACCTTTGTATGTGCTTTTGTGGCCGCGTTTGACTGAATTTTCCGTGCTTTGGGCAATTCAGTTACCTTTTCATTTGACCTTAGCATGGCGAAGAAATAGCACTTGTAATAATTCGTACACTGCCACACAGCAAACATGAATGTACCTACATTTCTACAACCTCGACTTAATCATTTTACTTGCCAAAAATTGCAATATCTACATAGCGCGCAGTTGCTAAGCGGTAAAGTCACTTTTAGCGTATGACGACATCACGCGGAAGCAGTTAAATATTCGCTACTTCATATGCAAGAAAAACTAGAGTTGTTCAATATTTAGAAATGTGCTAGTGACTTTTTCACTGATAAATTTGTCACGGGTGACTTTGTCACATGGATTCGTTTAGCATAAGCAAAGTATTATAACAGTCTTGAAAGATTTGCACAAGTCAACGATATTGAAAAAGAAATCGCCAGAATAAATTACGATCGGCTAAAATACTATATCGACTTAAGCGATTATTTCATTGTCACACTGTTCCATCGAAATCCGTTCGTTTTAAAGTGACGAGTTCGCTCATCTCTTGTTTAAACAACTTAACTTTGAGAGTGTCATTTACATATATATTGGGCCTGTGCCAAAAATAATTCAATTATATTGCTACAGTCACGGTAAATAACCCCATATCGCTTTGAAATTCCTTTTCATAATATTTATTAAGATTAGAAATGTACAGTAAAATTCGATGGTATTACGGTCGTATAAACAAATGCAAGATTTAATCAAAATGTCTCAAAGACTTTATATGGAACCAACACAAAGATAGAGACATAAGATATTTTAATTTCTATTGAGAAAAAATTCACCCTAATACTTCCTGTAAAAAACATGCCTTTCATGGAGAGTCACATTAGTAGGTATATCTTCCCTAGCCAGTTCCAAAAATACAAGAGACGATACAGTGGCAGGGTACTGGTACTAAGAATTCTACAAACGGGGGTAGAGCCAGCGCAGACTCGTGGATGGTTTCAGTTGAAACAAAATAGGGTATATGAGCAAAAAATTAAGGAGTAGCGGTAGTGTGCTCGGCCTATTACACCAAGTAATCGGGTATCGACTCCCGGTCAAAGCAACAACAAAGTTACTTAGAAAAAGATTTTTCAAAACAGGGTGGCCCCTTTGGGAGTGGTTTGGTAAAACTCTTCGAGTATATTTCTACCATAAGAAGCTTCTCAGCAAAAAAAATTCATTTGCTTTGCAGATGCCGTTCGTAGTCGGCAAAAAACTGTAGCTCCTGCCAATTTGTTGAAAATATTGAAAGCAGCACACCACAAATTGGAAAAGAAGTTCGGCACAAAAAATCTCGTCAGAGGTTATAATGATAACCTATTTGCTTGAAATATTTTAAGATTTCGATTAACCAAACACTATTTGAGCTTCGATATTACCTTTACAGCTTTTAAACCTTTCATATGGCGAATTGAAAAGATGGGCTACCCGCCGAGCTGCTTAAACCCGAAGAGCTGATAAAAAGCATGCATCAGCGTTTAAGCAGAATATGGTCAGACGAGTGCATGCCTCCGGATTGGAATTTAAGTCAGCTCTGCCCAATCCACAAGAAAGCAGGTAGGAGGCAGTCTTCTTAATATCGCCTATAAGGTTCTTTCTAGCGTATTGTGCGAAAGATTGAAGCCCATAGTAGACAAGCTGACCTTATCAGTGTCGCTTCAGACCTGGTAAGTCTACCATCGAGCAGATTTTCACGATACACCAAATCCTGGAAAAGACCCACGATAAGAGAATTGACACACACCATCGAAAAGGAGTTGCCTATATAATGCTATATCTGAATTTGACTTTCCTGCTAAGCTCGTACAACTATGCCAAATGACACTTAGCAATACCAACAGCACCGTCAGAATTGGGAAGGATCCTCTGAGTCATTTGAAACCAAACAAGGCTTCAGACAGGGGACTCCTTTTCTTTCTGTCTAGATAAGGAAGCGAAACAAGTGGGTCTTGCGGTGAACAAGAACAAGACCAAGTATCTGCTGTCATCAGAGAAACAATCGGCGCACCTGTGTCTAGGCAGCCAAGTCACCGTTGATAGCCACAAGTTTCAAACGGTGAGGGACTTCGCCTATTTGAGAACCTGTATTAACACCGAAAATAATATCAGTTTAGAAATCCAACGGAGAATCACTCTTGTCAATAAGGGTTACTTTGGACTAAGAAGGCAATTGAGAAGTAAAGTCCTCTCTCGACAAACAAAGATCACGCTCTATAAGTCGCTCATCGCACCAGTCCTGATGTACGGCTCGAAATCATGGACAGTGTCCAGAGAAGATGAGATAGCCCTTGGGGTATTTGAGAGAAAAGTTCTCTGGAAGATTTATGGTAATTCCTGTGATGCCAATGGAAGGAAATTTAACGATGAGCTGTACGAGTTTACGCAGACCTGACCATAGGGCAGCGAATTAAAGCCCAAAGGTTTCGCTGGCTGGGACATGTTATGCGAATGGACAAGGAGGCTCCCGCACAAAAGGTTTTCCTATCGACACCCGAATTCGGCAGGAGAGGAAGGGGGAGACCTGACTGAGATGGAAACAACAAATGGAGGATGACTTGAACTCACTTGGTGTTTCCAATTGGAGTCAGTTGTTGCTAAAAAGAAACGACAGGCGTGCTTTGATGCGAAACGGCCAAAATCGTTTGGGCGGTTAAGCGTCATTAAACGACGCATGCCAAGACTAGATTAGATATGGCCACAAAAGCTTTCAAAGAAAAGCATTTTAGGTAAGTAAAGCCAGCAAAAAAGCGTGCGTTGGGCCGAAGCCATAAGAGACCTAGCTTTCAACCTAAAAACTCAATCGGTACCGCTCTATGAGCAACCAGTCCTAATAGTGCCAGAGCATCACTTCCATAGAGCAACGACGAACTACCCTTCAGTCAAATGGTAACAATTGCCACCAAACGGGCGGTTGAACTAGCGATAACGGACCAGCTACTAGAATGACCTATTCGGATGTAGAGAGTGTGAATTTCCACCACCTGCATTACTAATAGTCATACTAGTAATAGGTCCATATTCACCACTTCAGCTGGCCTGGGGGGGCATTTGTCATATTCGGTTTTAGTCGCTGAGTTTGCTTGTGAGTTTTCGGTAATGAACCAGACCTTAAAACCAATCACAAGTCATCCTTCAATCCTTCAACCAATCACAACCCTTCCTTACATCCTATCACAATCCAGCCCCAAAAATATCTAAAAGATGGCAATTGGTCTGCTCCAATGACAACCCCTTGTTAAAGTTCTGGGTCGTTTTCATACTAATAAACCTGAACTGTGATAGGGCAATTGTGTTTGTGACCGGTATGTGATATGTTACGTAACAGTTCCTTTTCCTGCAGGGTATGTAGTAAATACTCAAGAAATTTAGCACCTGAGGCTCTAGCGACACCTAGGTATATTATGTTGAAAGAGTGTGTTAAATCAAATACGATTTTGTTTGTTGTAGTTATTGTGGCGACAAAAACACTCCCCGTAGGTTTTGGAGAGTGTTGTCGGTAGTTACAGTCCTTTGCCGGTTATGAACCCATCACGCTCCCGTACTTGCAACTATCCAATGGAACGCACCTTTTGTGGATTTTATTTGCTTCTTACGGCAAGCATACCTACATATCTCGGGAGTATTCTAAATCCCTAAGAGGCAGGGGTATCCGAGCGTGCCAGATAATTATCCATCAAAGTAGGAATAGATCACATCGGGAGCACTTACCAAAACCTTGCTATTAAAAAAATAACAACAAGAAAAACAAAAGTAACTCCATCCAGTTTAAGGTACCAACAAACATACTTTTCATACTTTTTTTAAAAGCCTCTTAAACAACTATACATATGCATTTACGTCACGTGATCTGTTGCATGTAAGCCCGCTTGCCACTTGTTAATGGATACTACTTTTAATAAATAATTCATTAAATTTGTTCATATGCGAACAAGTGGTGATTTTTTTAAACGACACAAGGGGGTGCAAAAAATAATTAAAGAATAACTTCGGTCTTCGAAAGAAATGTTTATGAAAATTGTAAGTATACAAGGTAGATGGCGCTACTGATTAACTGTGTCAGGGCAGTTGGCCAGTTTACGTGTTTGTCAGCAAGGTTATCAGGGACGTAGCCAAAACTTTGATGATGGAGGGGTAAACAAATTTTATGTAGATAAAATAAACGTATTATTAATCTTAGAAACCATCCGTTTGCTAATACATATGTATATGAAAGATGTCATCTCTATACCACCTTAAAGTCATCATATCTCCATAATAGTGCCAGAGGCTAGTTTAGGTTGAGTAGTGAAAAGAAACTGACGTAGGACAAACTTACTAGGAAATCGTAAAAGTAAGGTCATTAATTACTTCAGTAAAAGCTATGATACTCCTATTGTAAGATACGGCTAAAACACAAGACCTGCAAGCTCACCAGTTTCATAGCACAAAATAGTGATTACATGGTACCAGAACACCATTATCCCTCACAACTTGAGGTATTCAGGTGATAGGCCGAAAGCATTAGGGGAAATATAGCGCCTGATAGGTTAGCCTTCATCTGTTCCTGAACTCCTACGGCCCCAATTAAGCACCCTGAAGTTGTCCATGAAGGTTTTACACAGAGTTATATGTTAATTAACTGAGGTCTCTACTGACATAGCATGCAAAGTGTATCCTGTAGCAACAACAATAAAATCTTTTCGTGATTGCTTAATTGCTGGCAAATGTAAAGTGAACGATTGAGCAGCGTAGGTGTTGTAGTTGTAATGAAAAAGCAAGGCAACTAAATGGAGTTGTGATTTGTCGGACATATTGTTGTGGCAGTGGATACTTTTTTTGCATCATTCCCACTAACTTTCCGTGCTAAATGCTTTTATCGCGTGGCAGAGGCAAATCTTTACAGCTTGTGACATACACCATATTACAAGTAAAATATACTAACACGCAGTGCAGTTTAGAATGGAATGTGTCACATTGTAGTTTGGACTGAACCTCAGCTAGGGTGTTCTCTATTTTCCAAAAGTTTCCGTTCTGTTATTAAGGGTACACTTGCAGTCTCCATAGAACATGCTGAAACAAATGTAAACAGTTCAGCCCCTATAAAGTGACCAGACCGGGATAAGTCGTATCCTCCTTTGCGACTCATCCCGGAAGAGACTATTGCAATTTTTTGCAGCATAGTTAGATTTAGAGAAAAGCTAAAATATTTTGCTAACATAGTACATAGGTATTCTTACATACATACACATATTTCTGCCTATATAGAATATGTATGTATGTATAAATACTTAGTTACGTGTTAATGAGTAATTGCATGTTTCGCAATGGCATTGACATATATTTTGCAGCCAAAACCAATGCGGTGGAGACAGGTAAAAAGCCACAAAGTCACGGCAATTTAAACGTAATAATAATCACGCGCACGCAATGAACATGAAGTAATTTGTAATTTTTTTAACACAATGTTCAAATAAAAATGGAAAAAGGGAATTTTTTGTAGCAAAGTTCTTATATTGTTTGGCAGTAGCTTTTTCTTCCTGACAACCAAAAGGCAGACGTGAAACAAAAACCAACTGTATACAATATCAAAGTTTTAATCTGAAATTACTTGTTCATATGACCGGCTCTACCAGTGGTGGCTACAGCATTTTTGTCGAGGAGATTTTTGATTCTCAAAACTCGCCTTTTAGGGTTATTTTTCATAAAAATATATACCTACATTTGTTGCTATGGGCAACGTCCAATTCAAGTTATCACATAACTTTTACTATATTTTTTACGTAATTTACTATATTTTTGTGTAAATTTTCCTATTACGCAATTCCCAAGATCTACTATTTCGTGCCGTCTGTTTTACTATAATTTTCAAAAAATTTGTATTGAAAACCATGGAATCATACACCGATAGACGAATACGACAATTTTGTGAATTTTTTAATTTTTTTTGCGTAATATTATTACTATATTTTTTGTTTAATTTTTTATTATATTTTTGGCGTAATTTAACTTTATATTTTGTGTAATTTTCACTAATTTATGGTAATTTTTTATTATATTTTTTGTGTAATTTTTTACCATTTTTTTGTATAAATTTTACTATCTTTTTTCTGTATTTTTAACAATATTTTTCGAGTTGTTTGTACTATGATTTTTATGTAATTTCCACTATATTTACACGGAGGGAAAACTATGGATGGAACATCCATAATAATTGATATCACATTAAATAAAAATTGATAATTCTGTCCCATCAATGAATATGGATTTTTCATCAATGCTTTTTTGATAAATCACTATTGAAATGGTATCCATATAAACTATTGATAAATTCTAAATAGTTTAAAAAAACCAAATTTTATATAATTTGACATCTGGTTTCAGTGAGACTCGAACCATGCTCCTCTGGCACGTTAGCCCAGTATTCTACCATTCGGCTACGGCATTTTATACAATTTTTAGAAAAATTTTCAATCATAAGAAATTAAAAAAATTTTGAAATTAAAAAAAACGCTCCAACAAGTTGTAATATTGTTAGAAAATCCATAGTAAAAATTGTTGAACTATTATGATAATGCGTCCCAGAAAAATTTACATTTCGTCCTCTACATGTCGTTCAAATATATTAGTATTCTATCCATAAATATAAAAAATAGTATTTCATATCGAAATGGTTGACATGTCATTTTACTTTTTATTGGGAGCAAATAATATTTGATAACTCGCTCATTCTAAATGAATATTGCATCAAACTCGTCGCTATCAATAGCGATAGTGTCACAACATTCAATGCATTTCTCTCAGTGTATGGGTCATTTAATATTTTTTGCTGTATTACTGTGAAAAGTATGACTTTTTGGATTCCGAAGGCGAGGATTGAACCTGGAAACCACCCCCGTGGATCCGCCCCTTCGCTCTAAACTAATTGCGCTTGGGTTAGGAGCTCCGCATATTGTCCTTGTCTTTTCATCGCTTTTCCCTTTACTTTTACTTGTGGGATCACTTCGGGTCCTTTTCGTTACTTTTTCTGATACATTTCGGCACTGTTTCAGGATCATTTCTTTTTTTTCGGATATTTTCGGGAGAGTTTTCGAGATCATTTCGAGACATTTTCTAAGAAAACTTCGTGATTTCGTACAGGATTGGAATATTTTTTGGTATCATTTCGGAAGTTTTTTCATCAAGTGGTTCATTAATCCTAAAGTGGTCCCGTTATGATCTTTAAAATAATCCAAAGTGATCCCTAAATAGCCCAAAAGAGCTTATAAGAAGCCCGAAAGATCTTCAGAAATATAAAATCTCTACATGCATATAATCAAATTGTAACTGGTCATTGTCTGTACATTGCATATATTCAGAAAATGGAATCATTGTTGTTTGTCTGTATGTTTGTGGTAGTATAACTCGAAAACTGGTAGATGAAATAAAATGAAACTTTCGCCGTTGTATTGGTATCGTACATCCCTTATTTCGATAACTCGACCGGGCTCAGAGTTATGGACCAATATGTGGACCAGGGGTGATCAAAAATTTGTTGGTACAATATGGGTATCAAACGGAAGGAATGCTGTCAAAACCAATATGATTAATTTAAATATCTCAGCTGGTTTTGGAGATATATCCTAAAATGTGAGACGGAAACCCCAAAGGGTGGGAGGCTCGCGCAGATCTACCTTTGGGCAGGATAACATCTGTCGGGTCTGCCAGTATAACAATATGCACGTACATTACTTGATATTTTCAAGTGCTTGAATAGCAATTCAAGTCACAACTATATATAAAAGCACAGATATAGAGACTATGGCATGAATCTTAAAACTTATAAGATAAATTGAGAGGTACTACAATTTAGTATGAAGGTAAAACCAGTTGACGCAACAAATTTTTCGTTAAAACTCTTTAAAAAATCCTGTGTTTACTATAACTTATTCGATATTAGCTGCAATTTCTATCTCTGCGTGTTTTTCCTGCAACAAATGCAACTTCGCATAATATATCCGCAACATAAACCATTTATTTTTTTAATCGCATTTGGCATTGCTCGCATTGACTACATACAATAGCAACAGTGATATGTGACCTTTTAGCATGACAATCCGTCGGTGTTCCAATGTCTAAACGTTTATTAAATCGATATCATTGTTTTTGCTGGAAGGAGGAGAGTCAGTAAAGACTAGGAAATGCAATTAAATACTTAACGTGGTAAATAAATATATTATGGTATTTTATATATTAGGGATTAGATAGTTTCGGTATCCAAATTTTTAGTCGGAGGTGATATTTCATGTGTTTGCAACACATGGATGGTACAGGGTTGCGACATATTTTTCCATTTTTTATTATGGAGCTAGATATGCCAATAGGGGTATCAAATGAAAGGTGTTTTCGCCGACATACCACTAAAATATTTTCAAGTAGGGTTGCCGCCCAGGGTTACCATTTAATTTTATGATCGTATTTAGATCATTTAAGGGTCACTTTGGATTAATTTGGAACAATTTTGGGCTCATTTTCGGATCATTTTGGAGTCCTTTTGGGATCATTTTAGGATCATTTTTGCATCATTTTAGGATCATTTTTGGGTAATTTTGGGAACATGTGAACTTGCTCGTACCCCTGAGTCGGTCAGTTCAACTAACTAATGCTATGGATATACACACGGACTTAAGCCCGCATAAATGCTCTTTCATCAGATTCAAATTTTATTGTTGTGTGTGCCAGGATTGAGGATTAAGTGAACAGCTGATTTTCATTTTGTATATCAAATTTATTTGTTTGGCTGTTATTCAATCATATCTTTGGTTGTTATTTTACCATATCGGCACACTAGCGCGACTTCTACTGGTCGTTAGCCTATTTGTTTTCATTTTGTTTGTATTATTTTGCTGTTGTTTTTTTTTATACTCTTAAGTCCGAAAAGAACAAATAAAAGCTTATTCACCATCACAAACTTTAAGAGGTGAAAAATCAAAAACCAATTGGTTGGCTATGGTATGGTTAACGCGTTAGGGTTATGGTGTGGCACTCTAGATTTCCATAAGTTTGGTTGGAACAGCTAATTAGCGTTATGGGCATGGCGTTAGCGTTAACGATAACTAATTATGCCTTAACTCCGTTCAACGCATTTAATTCCGGATTTGCGCAAGTCTATCAGCCCTTTAAACAAGAATATTGATTAGGACTGATTGCAAAATTTCTTTTGTTACCACACTGTTCCTAACCCCCTTCCCCACTCTTAGATTTTGTTGTTGCATGTCGATAATTGATTTCCGGGAACCTTCGACAATCGTTTGTCAATGCCACTGCTCTATATTTGTTTTTGTTCTACCATTTTTTTTGTTTGCGCTTATTTTTGCTTTTGTTTCTTCCTCTTTGGCATGTTAGTTTTACTCTCATTTAAATTTATCTGTTCAATTGCCGATTGATTTATGCCAATTCTTTTTGTTATTGTAACATTCAAATAAATAATGGGCTTAGTGTGGGGTTATTCCCATTGCAGATGTACCAATGAGATTTCTGTAATTTATTATCAGATGTGGATTATGTAATGTTTGGTTGGGCACTGCATTTTTTTACAATCAGTAGTGAGAATGTAACTGACCTGTATCTGCCCTAAAGGAAAATAAATAGAAAGTGATCGAAATTTCTGACTCCGAAATATGATTTTAATTTTAATTTATTTTATTTTATCTTACTTTATTTTATTTTATAGTATTTTATTATATTTTAAGGTATTTTCATATTTTTTTCTATTTCAATTTATTTTAATATTTTCTTTTCTATTAAATTTTGTTTTTTTTTATTCCATTTTTTTATTGCATTTTATTTTACTTCATGTTGTTGAATTTTATTTCAATTTATTTTATTTAATTTTAATTAATTTTTAATTTTTTATTTATTCTATCTGAATAACAATCGGGGGAATTTTATTTTATTTTTTTTTTGTTTTTATTTTATTTTTTATGTTTTTACTTTTTTATTTCATTTTGTTTTATTTTATAGGTTTTTTTATTTATTTATTTTATTTTATTTTATTTTGCATAATTATTTTTTATTTAAGTTTTTTAATTATTTAATTTTATTTTATTTTATTTGTTATTTTTTATTTTTTTATCTTTTTTTATTTTCTATTTTTTTTTATTTTATTTTTTTTTTTATAATATTTTGTTTTATTTTATTTTATTTTTTTATTTTTTTTTTTCATTCTTTACATTTAAAATTTTTTTTTTACTTTATTTTTTATTTATGTACTTACTTGTTATTATATCTTACTAGCTGACCCCGCAAACTTCGTTCTGCACAAAATACATTTGTGTTGAACTCATTTCGAAAATTCCCGATTACGCCCATGTGTGTGGCGCACACAGAAAAATATTTTGGGGGGTTTTCAATATCCAACAGAAAATAAAGAAAAATACTCAAAACTCGTCGATACAATTTTTACTTAAATTTCTGTTTGGGAAGTGGACCTACGTATGCACACATTAAACAAAGGCACCAGTGTTGCTAGAATTTTTTCAGCAATCCGACTAGATCGAGAAAAAAGCGGCTAAAAAAAGATTTCAGTGAAAAAAATTTTAATTTTGGCCGCAAAAACGGCTAAAAATTTTTAATCAACTTTTCACACATTTTGTTCGATTTTTTCATTAAAACATTAATATAAATATTTTATAATATTAAGTTCTTTGTACTCTTTGTTTGTACCCCTAAAGCTAACAGTTTTAAGTCAAATTTTCACATGTTTTATTCGTTTTTTTTTTTTTTAACAAATATTATAATGTTGGCTTTGTGAGCAAATTCGTAAGTCCATTTTTTTTAAATGAGATTTTAATGTAAAACGATACTTTTGCTTTAAAATCTCATTTTAAAAAAAATGGACTTACTACATTGGCTCACGAAGCCAGTGATAAATATTTTAATATATAAAGGAGCGTTTTCTCATCAAGCCTCAAAAATTAAAGTTCACTCTAAACAAAAATTTTGTATGAAAAAACTTAAGTTTACTGGAGAAAACGGCTCCAATTTCATAACAATAAGAAAGTTTCGTATACAGATGAAACAATTTTTTCGCTTTTGCCAACCTTATTCTCGGGTCCAATTCCTCTTCATCAACCTCTCTTCCTCGGCTTTCTTTCCTATGTCATATTCCATTCTGTCACATATGTTTGGGTTAAGCCCCTATCTCTATTGGCAATTCCAGTCTAGTTTTTCTGAAATACTTCCTTCTTTAACCTCAGTACCTCATCTGCTCATATTTTGATACCCACCCTCATTGATAAAAATAGAGACATTCCCTACGTCACTTTCAGTAACTTTTGCCAAGGAATTTCCAATGTGCAGACACAACTTTTCTGGAGTTTTATTCCAGTATAGATAAGTGAATGGATCAATAGATTTAAAAAATTTAGTTCCCATATTTTTTGGTACGCCTATGCAATTGATTTTTGATTTAGCTGAAATTGAAAAAAATACCAAACAACAAAATGGTTCAGATGGACTCTATAATATTCCCCAAGTCATCCCCAGTCATTTTTTCAAAGAAATTTTCAATGTACAGACACGACTTTTCTAGAGTTTTATTATAGTATAGATATCTATTACATAGATGTAACTTATATAAAAAGTATAACGAGCAAAATTTTAAGCAGAGCTCACTGCTTTAAAAATAATTGACTTAATAAAAAGTCGCAATAAAACAAGGAATCAGGTAACGAATATATTTAAAATAACATACTTTCATGATATGAAATGAAAAAAAAAAAAAAATTATAATGTGAAAATATATACATTTTACAATATTTCTATATCACAATTTTCTATATCTTGCTCTGAACTATCATGAATGTTAGAAGTGTTGAGCTAAGTTCATTAAAAAAAAATGGTTTAATACGTTGACAAAAAAGCTTAAAAACGGCTAAAAAATAAGAAAACGGCTAGCGGCTAGATTCAAATATCTCCGGCTAAATGAAAAAAAGCGGCTATATCTGACCGGAAAATGGCTAAAATGGCAACACTGGAAGCCACCTTTTAAAGCTCAATTAATTGCAGTTTCTCTTATTTTAAACTTAAAAAAAAGGAATTCAAAGATTTTAATAAAAGAATTTTGTGAACATATCGTCGGAAAAAGTACAAAACCGCACATCGCACTTCTGCAAAACCGCACATTCGACATTTCTGTCAAAAATGAGATTTGCCTACCAGGACTTCTGGGTACCCGGATCCATTCATTAGTAACAAAAACTAAGAAAGAATATCAAAAAAACATTTGATTTTGACCCACCAAATAGTGGCTCCTACAAAAGTTGAGTGCGCCAATGACGCCCATATTTTTTTATTCGAAAAATGCGGTAAACATTTTTAGAGATAACTAGCTGAACCCGCAGATTTCGTTCTGCGCAAAATAAATTTTTGTTGAATTCATTTCCATAATTCGCGATTATACCTATATTAGCTTTATTCGAACAAATCATTTTGTGTGGTGCCACTTATTTCCTATCCAAAATTGTGAAATTTAGACGTCTCAGCCTTCTTCATTTTTCGGCAACAAAACAAACGGTTTTTAATGTTTTTTTTTTTCTAAACCTGGTACAGACAGAAACCGCGGTCCCACAGAGTACTTTTCATTTTTATATATATAAATTAAGTATGTATAGGAGGTGCTATTTTTTGAGAGTATGGTCGTTCACCTTCACACCAGTTTTAATGATCCCACCTTTACCTCAGGTAGAGAATTAAGCTTAAAGAATTTCGTTTGTATTATAGCTGCCATGCATCTTATGCGATAACTCCAACCTATTTCTCTGATATTGATATCGTTTACATCCATACCAATTTCTATGCCCGATTCAATTTTTCAATTTTTCTTTCGTGAGTAAAGAAGTGATATCGTAAAGTAGTGATATTGTATATCTCCTTAAAAAATTGCAAGTTTTCCTAAAAACATTCTGTAAAGAACATTTGGTCAATATCTCGCTAAAGTCCAGGATCTCATGCGTTCCACATTAGGACAATATCTCGAAACCCAGGTCGCATCGATCCAAGAACCACACCCTGTTAAACCCCCATATTGGCAACACCCTTTCTAGGGTCACATCTTGTCCACATGGACAGGGAACTACACCCTTTTAAAACACCCACCAGCACCTTTCCTTTGATACCAACATCGTACAAACACTTTCTAGATCCAAACTTGGTCCACATTTTGGTCGATATTAGGTTCGTACATTGGACTTAAGGGTCAAATACATAAAGCTTTGTTAACCTCACCCGACATTTGCTACCTCAAAACTTTGCGTCCAACTTCAGAGGTATGCTACACTGAACGCCTTGACGCTTCTCTTTTATACATTTGTTTTCGTTATTTATTTCTTTGCATTCAGAGTATTTTGGTTAATTTATTAATTTAATAGAGAAAAAATGAATTAATTATTATTTCCTCCAACTTTTTATTCTTTAGTTAAAGCAAAGTCATCTACATCTGATTGTCAAAGCAAGCAAAATTTGAGAGTTTGCCAAATTTTAACCTTGCTTCAGCTTTGAGGTCTCCAATTTGCCATGCTTCGTTTAAATACGTATACTGAACTTTTCTGTCAAAGTCAAAGTTTGAGGTAAAGTCAAAACAAAGCTATATATAACAGACCCTTTAGAACCCCTTCTTATTTAGAGCCCTGCAAACGCGTTTTATTTGATATCCATATAGTACAAAAATCTGCTGATTCACACTTGCTCCACATTTCGGTCAATATGTCGGAACCGCGTTCGCATATGGAACTAAGAACCCCACCCTGTTAAAACCCTCATCAACACCTTTCATTTGGTACCCATATTGCCCAAACAATTTCTAGGGTCACAGCTGGTCCACTTTTTAGTCGATGTCTCGGAAACGGGTTCCCATATGAGACTGAAAACCATCCTCTGCTAAAACTCTTATCAACACCTTTCATTTGATACCCATATCTCAAAAATACCTTCCAGGGTCACAAGCCGTTTAGAAGATCTAAGCATAGGAACACCGTGACACGAGATTTTTATATATTAGAGATTTTATTTTATATTTATTTTATTTGTATTCATGAAGTTAATGGCGTTTCCTTTTCTACACGAAAATGCCGCCCTCGCCGCAGGCCCGCTAAAAGCCATGTTCTGTTGTAAAATGGGCATCATTATCTTTTCTCAACCACTCTCCCTATAAAATTGCAAAAAGGCAACATTTCTTGCTCTCACTGTCGTAGATGGTGCAATTATTTGCCCTGATAAATGGCAATAACAAACAAAAACAGTATACTATCTGTCACTTTTTAACACATGTATATTATTATTATTATTATTAATTAATTCATGTTGGCTGTGCATAAGACTAAAGCCTTTTAAGCACATCATATTTATACAATAAATAATAGTGTGGAAATCATACAGTTTCATACAGTTTTATATCTATTTACTTAAGTATAATAATTAAATATTAAAAAACAGGAAAAAAGAAAAAAAAACAGATAAAAAGAGAAACAACAATTTGAAACTAGTTTAGATTTACATAGTTTAAACAGTGTAAATAACTGTTTTTGAAAAGAAATATAAAGTCCAGAAAGTTAAAGTATTTGGAAATATTTAAGAACCTCTCGTTTAAAGCGCCTATCATTATGAATTGATTTCAAAAATATTGGCAGGGCATTCCAAGCTTTAGCCACGCTGACAAAAAACATTCTACCGGATGTAACATAGGTGTGTTTTGGTACAATGAGATTACACGTTCTTACTGATTGCGCAGAAGTTAATTTTTTATAAAGGTACCTCGGATTTTTTTTATTAATCAATTTGTGCACAAATAAAATGCTGCGATAGTTTAAGAAAACATTAAGGCTACAGTTGAGTATTCTACAGCTGTATTGTGAAATGTGGTCGAACTTACGCTTTGAAAATACGTATCTTGCACAACTATTTAGTGCCATTTGCATCTTTCGTTCACTGGTACTATCCAAACGACCATAAACAAGCTCGCAATATGAAAAAAGTGAAACTATAAATATTTTTACCAATCGCAGCTTTGTGACTTGAGGTACAAAGTCCGCTGTATACCATAACTTTCTTAGTACGAAGTAAATTTTTCCTAGTGTATAGTTTATATGATCTGAACAATCTAGGCCTGAGTTTATTTTATAACCAAGACTCGTAACAACTTGATCAAATTTTATAGTCGTGCCCTCTAAGCTTACTAATGGAAGATACTTTTGAAAATACGAATTTAGATTAGGTGAAATGCATAAGGCTTTGGTTTTTGTTGCATTTAGGTTTAAATTGTTGAGCTTTGCCGAATTTGAAATGGATTGGAGATCTTCATTAACTCTTACTATTAAATCCTCAGAAAGACCAACAGGGCGGGACAGGTAAATTTGGCCATCATCTGCGTACAAATGAATAGATACACTTTTACAACAAAAAACGATATCGTTGATATACATGCTAAATAAAATTGGACCTAGTATAGATCCTTGTGGCACACCCGACTGTATCTTTTTTAGATTAGAACTCTCATTTTTAGCTACAACTTTCTGCCAACGATTACAAAGATAATCTTCCATTAAATTTACCGCGCTATCGGAGAAACCAAAGTATTGCTTCAGCTTAAGCAGGAGTATTTTGTGATCAACCTTGTCAAAAGCCTTGGAAAAGTCCAGAAGTGCTAGAATTGTTAGATCGCCCCTGTCGAAATCGGGTCTTATATCCTCAGTTACTTTCATAATAGCTGTAGCACAGCTATGATCACGTCTATATCCCGACTGGTTCAAACTGAGTAGCTCATTTTTCTCCACATAACTGACTATCTGTCTTACCATCAACTTTTCCAGTACTTTGGATAGTGAGGACAATATACTAATTGGGCGGAAATCTGACGGCAGACATACTACATTCTTTTTGGCAATGGGAGTAACTCAAGCTATTTTCCAAGCATCTGGAAAAGTTGAGCTGGTTAAAGAAAAGTTCAAAACGTGGGTTAAGGCTGAAACTATGTATGGAATGATAATCTTTAAAAACTTTAAACTTATGCCGTCCTCGCCTACAGCGTTAGATTTAATGGAATAGATACACTAAATACATCGTCTTCCGTTACTGTTGAGAAACTAAATGCTGCATTTGGTTTAAATAAAAGCCTTTGGTCTAGTTCGAATTCTCCAATATGTTGCAAGCAGTTCGATTGAAGGAAGTATTCATTCACGGTATTAACATCTAAATCACATTCTACCTTGCTGCTTCCCCCAATACCGACCGACTTTAAATTATTCCAAAGTAGCTTAGTTGGTAAATTTACGCTAAGTTTAGCCATATAATACAACCTTTTTCCATTCTTGGTAGCAAGAGTGGCACGATTTCTCGTATATCAGCCACGATAAAGCAGCAACGATAGAGGTATACACAATTTTGACATTTCACATGGCGGCAGTGTTTTCTTCTTCTAAAGGCATGCAGGGTGACACTGAAAGTTTTAAGTGTGTAGCAACTTCACAGGGCGAAGTTAAAATTATAAATATGTTCCTCTACGAAATGGAAACATTTTCGTGGAGAAAAGAAAACGATATAAGTTTACCGGAAATTCTATTTTTTCTGATCTTCAGGGTCTAAAGTTACAGTCTTGATAGCTTGATAATATTTTTGTTGAAAGGAAAATTTTTATGCCTTTAAGTAGTATTAATAACTGGTTCTACACATAAAAAAATGAATATCAATTAACACTTAACTAAATCAGAAAAATACTTTGCTTTAAAAATTAAAATGAATCGCTTAGTTTCCTATGAAAAGCAAACACAAAATGAAGAAGCAGTTTTATATAAAAGTCTTTAATACAAAAGTGCAATGTAATATCGTTTCAGTAAAACAAATGTATACAAATAAAATTTCAAAGCTCGACGCAGTAAACAAAGCGTAGTGGGTGTGTGCGCGTGCGCAACAAGCACAATGACAACGCAGGAACTACAAATTCAAAGAGGCAAGCGCACGGCAGCTGGTGTTGCACTGAAATGAAGAAAAAGTAAAATCAAACAAAGCGGCCAAAACAAAAAGTTTTATTGTTCAATAAAAAATTTTTTATTTTAAATATACGTTTTAAAAAGTGCTTTGAAAAAATATAACGCAATTTTATTTGATTGTTTTTAAGTGGGTACTTCTCATAGCAGTATTCCAGTCCTTGTTCCAAATCCTGTTGCTGTTGCTTCTGTAATTGTTGTAACTGTAATTGCTGCAATATTTTCAATTGAAATTCCAGTTGTTCCTTTTCTCTGTCCTTTTTAGTTGTTGGTGCATTCTGGCGACGTGGGCGATTCATCATCGGATCTTCCATTTGACGTGATGCCTGTGCGCGCACCTGTGGCGGTGGTCCAGGCGGTTTTTTCTTCTCTTTCTTTTTCTTTTTCTGCTCAAAAATTACAGCATTTGCTGTAGCAACGGTCGCCTCACGTTCCATTTGCTGTTGCTTATTTTTCGCCAAGGCGGCTGTTTGAAAATGCACCAACGGTGAACTGCGACGACGCACAGTTGCTGCGTGTGCGCCGGTGCACCGATGATCAGGTGTGCCAACACCAAACAAACGACGTATGCGACGTTTGTTGATAAAACCCAAGCGTGAGCTAAATGTGGAACTCGCACCACCCTCACTACTACCTGCAACCATTTGACTAAAATTGCTATCCAAGTCGCATGAGCCACTGCCGCTGTTCAGAGTGGCACCACCAATTGTGCCCGCCGAATCGGCACCACACGGAAATAGATATGTATTGAGTGTACTCAGAGTGGAAGAAGTGAACTGACCACTGCCGAGTGCATTGGCAGTGGAGCTACCATTCGTAAAATGCCAATCGAAACCAGGTGGTCCAACGCCGGTGGTGGTAATCTGTGGTGGTTGTGGTGCTGGCTGGGTTTGTGTGTGTGGTTGCGTTGGTGGCATAGCTACCGCTGTTGAGCCGGTGGCGGTGGTGCGTTGCGAGGTACTCGTGTTGTTGCTATTATTTGTACGCGAAAGTGTGTTGCTGCTGCTAATGCTACTTCGATTATTGTTTATATTGTTTTTATTATTATTTGTGCTGGTGGTTGTCATATTGGTGGCATTGTTGTTGTTATTTTGTTGTGAACGCGCAGTTGTCGCCCGGCTTGTCTGCGCTTGCGTGTCGTACGCGTTCGGATTTACATAAATGTGATTGTTGTTGTTGGTGTTGCCACCCGTAGTATCTGTGGTGTTGAGACTTACAACGCTTGTGCTGCTTCCGCCTGTGTTATTGTTATTGGTGAGATTCATATGCAAATTCACCTGATTAATATAATGTGCAATACTGGCGCGCTGAGTTTGTGCTGCACTGCCGCCAGCTCCACTCAAGTTCATGTTGTTGTTGTTGTTTTGCAAATCCTGCGGCTGTAAATGATGGCCACCGCGTGGTGCAATTATCGCTACAGCCGGTACGCCCAAATGATGTTGTGGTGCAGGTGGTGGACGTGGCGGCATAATCGGCGCAATAGGCAGTGGTTGGAGCTGTGCTAGATCACGGTCGCGTCGTAAATGTAGTGCAGCCGCAGCACCCAGTATATGAGGCGGTGGTGGCGCTGCCAGGTGCTGCTGTTGCTCTTCCTGCTGCTGTCCTTGTTGGCGTCGCCTTTGTGGACTATTGTTGCCATTTGCAGCTTGCTGTTGTTGTTGTTGTGGATTTGGTGGATTATTATAGCAATTGTTGCTGTTTGTGGAAGAGCTACCACCTCCACCACATCCACCGCAGCAGTCACATGCGCCAGCTCCATGTGAGCCCATGTTGAGTTAATGTCGCAAAGGTGTATTGACAAGAAAAGGTGTGGAGAGTTTTGATATTTTTTGTAATTGTTGTGGTGTGCGTTGATGTTTCTTTAAGATATTATATGTTTGATTTCGTTGTGCTAAGAGTTTTAGCTTAAAATATAGGTGTGTGTTTAAGAAACACTTTCTTTTTTTCAACACTTATTTTTATTTTTTTTTTAATGTAGTTTTTATGGGTTAATGAAACCATTTTTATTTTTTGAACTGCTGACTTTTGTTTTTTTTTTTCTGTAGCTTAAGACCTACTTTATGCTTAATTATTTTGAAATTCACCATGTGGTGAGCTTATATATTCCAAATGCGTTTGTGCATATGAACTTGATTTTTTTTTCAAATATTTTGTTGTGGTGTCTTCAATTATTATTTTTTAGATGTTGTGCAGTTAATATGAGCTTAAGCGTGGTGAGTTCTAAGTTTGTTAATTTTATATTAATTTCAATTAACTTTTACAAAAGCTTTAACACATTAAGGCTCATGTTTTCAACTGAGCAAAACGATGCATGAGAGAATTTTTTCGCAGTAGACTGAGTTTTTATATTTTTTTGGAATTCACCATGTGTTGACTTTCTATTTACTAAATGCTTTTGTCTGTATGTAAGCGATTTTCGTTAAAATTTTTGTTGGTGTGATATCTTTTCTATAACTTTTTAAATAACCTTGTGCAATAATTTTTTTATATCGTTAGTGTGGTGAGTTTTTATTTTCTAAATTTTTGTTTATTTCGAATTTACTTTCACAAAGTTTCCACAATCATTGCGCATGTCTTCAATTTAGCAACACGTGCCATTTTAACATTTTGGTGGTGCGTGGTGAGTTTTCATGTGTGATAAATTTTTGTATTTGTATTCACGGTATGTTTATACTCGTAAAACCAAGTTTATGTCTGAAGTTAGCTTGTTATTAAAATTCACCACTATGTGTAGAATTTATGAACACAATTTTCAAATGTATTACACTTGTATAGCTTTGAGCAACACGTGGCTAAATACGTTTCCGGAAATGGAAGTGGCTTTTATTTTACGGTCTATTTGAGTGATCAAATTTTCTAGCACAAAATATATTCACCACTAAAACTTGTCGTTGCAGTTTTTTTGCATGTTGCACACAATTTCAATTTGCTGTTTTATCGTTTTGGTGCACTAGAGTTGGTTTCTCAGCGATTCACTTGTTTTAAAATTGCACTACGAATGCAATATAAGTATGTATAACTAGTGTGGTGAGTTACTAACACTAGTACTTAAGTGGTTTATTTTAATTTGCTAGAGGAGAGAGGTCGATACATCCTTTTATTTTTGTTTGCTACTACGAATAAGCACACAATAAGGTGAGTTTTTTGTGGCTTTAACAGTTTTCTGTTTATTTGAAGCATAAACAGCAGCATCGCCTGAAAAATTGTTGCATATTATGCGCGATGGTGTATAGCTGCAGTGCAGATCTGCTGCTAATTTAAATGTTTCTCACTGACTATGCTATTTAAAATTTTCACCACTGTTTGGTCAGTTTTTGTGAATTTTTTTATGTAAGTTTTTTAATTTGCAGGCCCTTTAGCAATGTGCCCAAACACGTACTACATCTTTTTGTGCTTTAATAATATTTCAACATAGTGTGGTGAGTTCCTAATTTTTGAAAAAAAAAATGTTTCAGAGGGATTTTTAGTTTTTATTTGTTAAATTTTAACTTTTTTGCGGCAGGGTTACGCTGTAAAATGTGTTTTAATTATTGCTCTGCAGCTTTTAATTTTTATTAATCCTGGATTTACATATGCATATAAGGCAGTTTACTTAATATTTTATGGCTTAAAAAGGCTTTTTTTTGCTTTCTAGTGCTTTTTTTTATTTCTTACTTATTTTATTTAAGTATTTTATTTAGTTGTTGTGTTGCTTTTTGTAATGGTGACTTTTAGTAAATTCTTCTCGTGTTGTTCTTCTTGTGAGCTATGAGGCGAGCGAAGCATTTATTTAAAGCTATAACGACGTGAATTTTAAAATTTTTTTGTAATTTCTTTACAACAATAATAAATTTGTATTCATATAAGCCACTTGATATCACAGCAGTTGCTCGACTTGCTAAATGGACTACGTTTGCGATAAGTATTTTTTATTCTTTTTTTATTTTTCGCATAACTTTTTTATTTTTGAGATACGGTCTATGGTTCGAAAAGAAAAAATTAACAAGTACCGCGCTAGCACCTGTTCAACTAAGCATTTACTAAGCACTAAGCATTTAAAGAATGTTCCCAGTTTTTCAGGATTTATTTTTTTAGTGTTTAAAATTATTCAAATAAAATTTGTAGTTTATTTAAAAAAAATTTGCATTGTTATTCGCACACACTTTCACACACGTAAACGCTTGCATGTTAAGCACTGCGTGACCTTGCATTTGTTTAATTCTCTTTTACGTTGCATACTTCAAGGCGTTGTCACATGCAATTCAGAGCAGCATTTGATTTGTGATTTTTAAATACATTATTGAAGCTAATTGGAGCTAATATACTTTTAAAAAGAGCAGTTACAACTCAATATTTTAGCTGCATTTTTCAATTACAACACAAATTTCGTTGCATGCTTTTAGGCGCTGAAGAGATTTTTTCTTAGAAGTAAGCTAAATTTGTAGTTGCTTTATAATTTAAACTTTAGATATGGCGAAATTCCTTTTTTTTTGTATTTTTCCACACGTGCAACAACATTTCAAATATTGCAATTCAATCCAAAATCGCATTTTTGTTTCACAAGTTACAACAATTTGTTAATTATACATATGTATGAGCCATCACACATTACATAGTCTTTTATTGCCACACTTTGATTCCACCAAATTCTGGACATGACTTTTGGAATTCCAAATCTTTACGGCGCCAGCAGCAATAAACACACACTCACACACGCGTCTGCACACAAATATTCAAAATGCTCTTTAGTTTAGCTCAAGACACGATATTGGCATTACTTTTCTTTAGCTTTGATTACGTTTTACGCAACTCAGCATAGCGCACTCAGCAGTCAGTTCACTTCATGCCTTCATGACAACAAACAACAAATAAAATTCGCCAACTTCAATTCACTTCACATAACCCGTCAGTAAGACAATAAGCTGGGCAGCCGACAAACCATAAACCAACAAAGTAGGCTATCAAGCGAGCTGCCGCCGAGCACGTGAGCAACCGAGCTGTAGGCCAATGTGGCAGTGGGAAAATGAAACAACAACGAAAATACTGACTCGTTGACAACAGAGAGCGCAAAGTTGCTTCTCACTAGTCCTCTTCACCACTTGTGGGTTTCCGCCTCTACAACAAAATAATCCAACTTGAATACTTTTATTTAGTTTATCCCCTGTTGTGCTTCACGCTGACTTCCATGGCTAGGGGCATTGTTATTGCGTTTAATGTTTGACATTGTTGCTACTGCCAGCGTCGGAATTTCAGCTTCGTTGCCTGCTCGGGTCGCATGCCATTTTTGAAGTGGTTTTGGTGGCATGGTGCAGGGAACACATTCATTTATTTGTTTGTGGCGCTATCGTCTGTCATTCGGGGTTAGGAGTTTTGCAATGCGTGAGCGCAAGAAAGTCGTTAGTTGTGAGTAGATAGCGCCAAAAACTCGATGTACCTACGCCATATTTTATTATTCTCTCTCTTTTTGCACAACTTTGGCAGTTGTTTGACATTTCATTTTAGTATATTTATCACTTCCCTTTCAATTACAAGTACTCGTTGCCTTTTTTGTTGAATTTGCACTTTCCTCATTCTGACAAGCCCTCCTCTTACTTCCGTATGTATCACGCTCTTATAGCATCTACATATGTCTATACTCTCTTTTGTTAAATTTTCTGCATTTCTATTTACTTTGTATACCAGCTTCTTAGTTGGTATCATGGCCCCACTAAAACGGTTAAGAGCGCATCAATGCTGTAGGCGAACGTCTAGGCGCGCAGATAGCGCATGCAAGCTACTAACATACGATTCTCATAATTTATTGGGCGGGAGAGTTTAATATACTTAGTTGTTTTTCGACCTTTTTACATAACTCAGTATCAAGTGGTTTCATGAAATTCCGGCCAGCAATCCATAATAAGAGAAAAGCCTAAAGAGCAGCAGCATCAGAGAAAAAGTTGTGCACGTACATCGCAGTGTTTTTGTTTTGTGGGCAAACATAATACACTCGATCGAATAAGTACCGGGATTTTTTAAAATATCCAGACACCTCAAAGCTGGCAGACTTTTCCTTATCTCTTATTTGGCTTTCACCTCTTTAAGCGCGCCTTCTACCTCTTTAAGTTAGTCTTCCGAACACTCCCCTAGCTTTGAGGTATCTGGCTAAAGTTTTCGTCATGGGATGAAGCCTACCACTCATGTGTAAAAATCCGCCACTTAAAAATAGCCAAATTTGGACAAGCCACCTTAATCAAGTGAATCGAAGTAAGAATGAAAAAAAAGTCACCTGCTTTCAGGTGTATGGCTGAGTAGTGTTCTGCGACGAATGTGTGAAGATCGGCCATTTAAAAGCAGCCAAAGTTGGACAAATCCGCTTAAACAAGTAAAAGTGAAGGTAGAATGAAAGAAAAGTCCCCGAGCTTTGAGGTGTCTAGCTCAAGGTTTTGTTATGGGCCGAAGTCTAAAAATACCAGAAACTACTTACGGGTAGTGTTGCACCGAAATATGTTTAAAATCGGTTTCTATACTAAGTTCCGCAGATAAAGTCCGTCGAATTTGTTGTTACGCATACAAATACTCGCAGTCTACTTACTATCATTTGTTTGAACGTATTGCCGTATTGTATCTGCCAAACGCATAACGCAGAGGTCCACGTAACGACTGACGGTTGTTTTCAGTTCAATTAGGAACGTGCAAAAACCGGCTGTCTCTGGGACTATTAGAAGTGGGTAGCTAATTGAAGATACTACACTGGTATAGGTGGCTATTGTCAGGGACACCATGGCGTATAAGCAACAAAAGGTATTTAGGCAAGGAAGATTAGGTACTTCGCTGGGTAAAACTCAGCCCTTTTTGCAATTTTCCAAAACTCTTCTTCCGCTGAGGTGGGTAGCCTGCTGGCCTGCCAAAAGTGGTTTGAACAGTTTTTTTTTTCAAAAGGGTTTTGCTCTTCAGCATTGAATGGCAACCTCTCTGAGTATATTTCAGAAGCCGTTCCGCAACGGCATAAAACATGTAGGTAAGGCCAATTTGTGTTAATTTATTCTTATTGTTATTACCAGAAGTCTCAAGAGGGAGTCATTTTCGTGGACTCTTGGAACGAAGGATGCCTACAATCAAAGACCAAAATGGGATCATAAAACATATATCTAGACACTTTTACGTCATAAAAAGGAGAGAAAGCTCCATATTAATAGGGGCATTATCCGGCACTGCCTTATTGGTAGGCACCCAGAAAGGCTAGGTCTGCCCTACCGACGATGTTGTAGGAGTTGCAAAGCTGACCAGGAGGAGGAAACGGTGGAGCACCTCATCTGCAACTTCCCGGCTTTAAGCGGCGCGAGAATGCGCTTTTTGGAGTTTTCGTCCTGGATAGCCTACGCCTACGCCAGGTCTCGGACTTGGACATAAAGGAGGAGTAACGGTGTCGGTTTAAGAGTATCAGTCCCAGGATTCTGCTATGAGGAGAGTCCCGAAAATACAGGGAATTTCAGCATGATCGGGTCCCAGGACTGACTTCCCTAGTGTTGGTAGTATCACAACGGGCCTTTTAAAACTGGCCTAAGGAGGCCTCTGCGGCAGCACTTGAGCCTAGCCTAACTCTGGAACTATATTTTTATTGTATCTTTTGGGTAAGAACACGTGAAGTGGACCCCCCGTTTTCCCAGGTTTAATAAATTGAGGTATGAGTACTTTTTCATGAAGTATACACTATAGAAAATTAATCCCTAAAGGGGTTTTGAAAAATTTGGTTTTTTACAACAACAGCAACAATTTTTGTAATTTATAACGATTTGTGAAAAAATCAATAACTCAGAAGATATTAGAGATATTCGAATTAAACTTTCAGGATTTATAGTTTAATACTTGTACTTTAATGATATATAAAGAAGTTAAAAATATTTATTTACTTCCATACTGTTAATTAATTTTTAAGTTACAAACCAGAATATCTCTAATTACTCCCTCAAAAAACAAAAAAAATTTTTTTTCTGTGCTGCGCACTAAACGTCAAAGTAATAGAATCTGCAAAAAAATTTCATTGCTCGCGATTACTTATAGGAAAAACACCTTTTTTTGTGACACGATTGTGAAATTTTCATATAAATTCCGTAGAAGTTTTTAAAAATTTGAAAATTCTACATAGAAAATATATGTCAAATGTGAAAGATATGCAAATATTTTAAAATTTTTTCGAAATTTGTAAGAAAATTTCTACGAGCGTGTCACAAAAATTGTGCGTTTCCTATAAGTAATCGCGACCACCCAAATTTTTTTTTGCAGATTATGTTACTTTGTCGTTTAATGCGTAGCACAGAAAAAAATATTTGTTCTTTTTTGAGGGAGTAATTAGAGATATTCTGGTTTGTAACTTAAAAATTAATTAACAGTATAGAAGTAAATAAATATTTTTAACTTTAATATATAATTATAGTACAAGTAATAAACTATAAATACTGAAAGTTTCTTTGGAATATCTGTAATATATTCTGAGTTATTGATTTTTTTCACAAAAAGTTATAAATTACAACAATTGTTGCTGTTGTTGTAAAACATCAAATTTTTCAAAATCCCTTTAGGGATTAAATTTACAATAGTGTATACTTCATACCTCAATTTATTAAACCTCGGGAAAATGGGGGGTCCACTTCACGTGTTCTTACCCTTTTAGAAGGTTTCCAACCATCCCAGATTTAACAAACATGTTTACTTGAGAAGATATGACGTCAAACAACACACAAAAAATATTTGGCAGGAAGCATAACAAACGGTGATAACATTAATATTAGCAATCAGGCATAATAATAATCGGTGTTAAGTTATAAATCTATTTATTCAAACCACGCAATCGATCCATTAACCAAATAAAAGAACTATGTGCACACAAAACCATTTGCAAATAATACATATAGACACATACACACAAATAAGTGATTTTTATTTTATGAATGCATTATGTGCCTCTGGCTTAAGTCGACAACCTTCGTCATGACCATGGCCGTCTGCCACAGCACTTAAACGCCCCCACTTCCATCGCTCATGCCTTGACAACGCGTACACCGCTAAAATTGTTTCTTGCTTTGTGGCACATTGTAGTGAATTTATGGTGCTTTGAGGCAATGAACGTCTGCTGCGATTACATGCATACATATTATGCAATGAGCTTAGGACGGTGCTATTCAAGCAATTGCAAGTAAACTTAAGTTCTTTTTAACAACCACAATTCGTTTTGCCCAACAAGTTGGCCGTGTGAAATATGCCATATGAAAGCGGTTATCTCAGTACACCAAATATTTGTTTGTACACTTGCAGAATGCAGATTTAGCTTTACATTGTGTTTGTGCAAATATGTAAGCAGTGATTTATGAAGTCTTATCGATTGAATTGAAAATATGTGTTAGGTTATATGAAGTTCAAAGTACAAACAGTTGATTTAGTGACTTCACATTGTCTCGGGGTTTTCTATAAACTTGGCGTTCTTTGTTCGTTGTGAGTAGCAGTTGTATATGTATTACAAAAAAATATTTCTTAAGAAAATGTTTAGAGTCTTTAAATAGGGAAAGTAGTAAAGAATGGAGAACTCTGTTTCTTTTATATACTAATACAAGGGTATTATAATTTTGTCCACATGACGGTACTACGTACCGGCACAAAATAATCGAGATAGATAAAGAGTTCCATATATGAAAATTCTTAGGTTGAAAAGAGTTCATTAAGGCATGTCCCTCTGTCTGTCCGTCTGTCCGTGTACACGATAACTTGAGTAAAAACTTAGATATTTGCATGAAATTTTGTATACAGTTTACTTTCTGGCCAAGGTATGTTGCTATTGAAAATGGGCGAAATCGGATGAGAACCACGCCCCCTTTTTCGATATCGAAAATTTCGAAAATCACACAAATTGACATATTTCGGTAGCTGAAATGGCTAAAATGATGTAATTTTATAGATGAATCCCCCTGATCATTCTCTTATGATTTTTCCATAAATTTTTTATAGTGGGCGTGGCACCGCCCACTTTTCAAGGAGGCATATTTGAAAATTCGACTGGTCGTAACTTTTAAACTGATTACGATAGAACGAAGGAATTCGGCACAAAACATATTAGTATCGTTGGGAGTATACCTGACGATATTGGATAAAAGCGCCCTCCAACCACGCCCACTTTCGATATCGAAAACTTCGAAAATCACCTAAAGTAGGCGTGGCACCGCCCACTTGTCATTGAGGCATATTTGAAAATTTCAGGCGTCTTAACTTTTAAACTGATTACGGTAGCCGATGAAATTTGGTATAAGGTATACTAGCATAATAGGGAGTATACCTGATGTTATTGGACGAAATCGCTTCCCAACCACGCTCACGAAAATTTCGAAATTCATATGAAAACTACCGCTGGGTATTTTATGTTCGGTTTACCCGAACTTAGACTTCCTTACTTGTTTTATTATTTATACTGTATTTTTTTATAGTGTTTTGTTTGACAATCCTATTTTATTTCTTTCAATTTATTTATTTTATTTCATTTTTATACCTTTCATGAACACGAAATGGTATTATAACTTTGGTCCGATGTTTGTAAGTATGAGAAGAAGAAGAGATAGACCCATCAATAAGTATCCCGAATTGATCAGGATGACGAGACGAGTTGATTTAGCCATGTCCGTCTGTCCGTATGTCTGTCTGTCTGTCTGTCTGTTTGAACGCAAACTAGTCCCTCAGTTTTTGAGATATTTGGCTGAAATTTTGTATGCGGCCATTATTTTCTAATATAGGTATCATTTGTCGGAACCAGCAAGATCGGACCGATATTACATATAGCTCCCGTACAACCGATTATTCTGATGAACGGATTTTGGGCTATAACTCCTGTAATTAAACACGTAGAAACGTGAAATTTTGGAAGCATCGCTATTTTTATATATCAAATATCGATGTTGAAAATCATTGAGATGGGTATATATTTCACATAGCTCCCATACAATCGATTATTCCGATAAACGGATTTTGGCCTATAACTCCTGTAATTAAACACGTAGGAAAGTGAAATTTTGGAAGTATCACTATTTTTATATGTGAAATATCGATGTTGAAAATCATCGAGATGGCATAAATATTTCACATAGCCCCCATACAATCGATTGTTCCGATAAACGGATTGTGGTAGATAACTCCTGTAATTATAAAGGTAGGAACGTGAAATTTCGTAACTATTGCTATTTTAGAATGTGGAATGTCGATGTTAAAAATCAATGTGATTGGACCAATATAACACATCGCCAGGCTGTACTGGGATCAAACAGTGAAAATCGTTACGCTTATTCATGATAGGTATTTAGCCTTCGGCACAGCCGAACACAGCTTTCCTTACTTGTTTTATTTTGTTATTACTTGTTTACTTTATTTCATTTTAAATTCATTTATTTTTTTAGTCTCAATTTTTTTGATTTTATTATAAAACTCAATTTATTTTATCAGTTATTTTATGTTGCCATTTATTTGTCTTTTTTTTGTATTTTGGACTTAGGCCCAGTTTTTCAACACAAGTTTAAAGCAAGTTTAAGCTTACAATATTTGTGGTTAAAAGTTGCACTGAAAAACCAAAATTTAACCAAGAAATAATAAAAATAAAACAATATTTACTTGGCTTTGTTTTTCTCCTGCATAAGGAGCTGCTTCTGCCTGTTGATTCGTTTATATCGCCATATAGTTATCAGCAGTCAGGTAACAAGTGTTAGTAAGGTGTTTCGAAAAAGTAGAGAGAACAGGAAATTAATATTGAAATTCAAAATCAGTGCATGCTAACTACAGGTTTTAATTGTCTATATGATGAATATCATATCAAAGGTTGAAAAACGTACATTTTTAACCCGACCCCCTCAGAATTTTATGAAATTTTGCATAGAGGTATATCTTACCTACCCAAACACAACCCCATTTTTAGAAATTGCATTTTCGAAAAATTCTGGGCGTGGCAAGGTATCGAAATATGTATTAGAAAATATTCGAAAAATGACGATAATAGGTACTTTTAAAGGTACGGAATGGCTTTACTGATTTTTAAAGATCTTAAAATTTCACCAAATTCTGAGGGAGTCGGGTTCATTGCATATTGGGTTTGATATGAAATTCATCATATGTAAAAATAGAAATCATGCCTTCTACTCCTGTAAGACATTAACACACACCTCTTCTTTTTTTGCCGCATCTCTGCAGGCGACCGCACATTCTGAGCCATCTGCATCTTCGACGATTTACCATAGGACGATGTACTAAAAGATGCTTGCACTTGGAGTAGGTCACATTAGGTGCACAATAACAACAACAAAAATCAAATACAAGTTGACGACATAGTGTTGATGGTAGTAATTATTAATTGTAATTCCATAAACGTAAGCATTTAACGATGTTTGGAGTAGGTGGCATAAGCGGAAGTGCGTGGAAACCGTTAGTTGCAGCACATTTATGCGTATTTTTTGTTGAATGTGTGGGTATTTTAGAAGCACGCAGTACAGTTTGATTGTAAAAAGCGTAGATAAAAATCACAGTACAAAATTAGGTTTTTTTAATTATTGATAGGAGTGCGTAAAAGAGGTTTGTACTTATATGTATGGCAGTGCAAACGTTTTCTTACATACTTTTCAGTGCTACATTTCAAACAAAACTCTTTCTTTTTTGGGCTTTTGAGGCACTTTAACTATCAATTTTCTACTTTATTACCCTTGCGTATATGGTATGATTGAACACTGGCACTCTAGCACTAACACTCGATTAGCATCTCGCACCGCTTCACACTTTTTTCTAATTTTTCCATTACATAACCGTTATTTGTCGCACACGCGCTGCGTAGAAAACACAACAAATTTCCATCGTAAAAAGAGCAAAAATGAATTTTCATAAATTCAAAATGTGATTGCAAAACGCGTTTCAACACCAACCAATAAACAAAAACACTGAAACGTTTAAATCGCACATAATTTTCACACTATAAATAAACTATTTGTTGTTGCTCTTACACCGTTAAACAGCTGTTAAATAGCCAATAAGGGTTCGAGTATAATTTTGTTGCATTGTTTTTTACCTTTCTTTTTCTTGCGTTTGAACTAATTGAATTTTAAGCTTTACTGCACTTGCCGCCGTTTTAAAGGAAACAGCGGCGGCAAGTAGAACGTAAGCTTGGCTTTAAGAGGAACGAAGGAATTTAAGTACCTATAGGGCATTTGTAACCCCCTTTTCAGTAGAATAACTACGTCACTGTTTTACTTTTGCAAAGCCTTGACTTTGTGGTAATTAGTGAATGAAAGAATTAAACAAAATATACAAAACGCTGCCACAAGCACAGTGTGTTCAGGTTGTAGCATTGAGCCTGAAACGTATATTATATGTACAAATATATGACTTGAATGCGAAGAGTTAGTGCTTGAAATTCAAAATTTCAAATTTTTATGTTGAACTATATTTACCACTAGCAGACCCGGCAAATGTTATCCTGCCCAAAGTTAGACCTACGCGAATCTACCACCCTTTTGCTTTCCTTCTCAAATTTGAGGCGATATCTCCAAAACCGGATTTAAGCACATTGCTTATGACAGCATTTGTATATTTGTATATCCGGACTATCTCGGGAACCGCTTGACCGATTTGCATAAAATTTTGAATATACTTAGATAGTATGGTTGATTCTAAGACTATCCACTTGGGGTTTGCCACGTGGGGCGGGTTACAGGGTTGCCACCTATCTAATTTTTTTTAAATTATGGAGCAACATATGCCAATATGGGTATCAAATTAAAGGTATTTTCGCCGACATACCAACTAAAATATTTTTAAGTAAGGACCAAGGTTACCATTTTGCCGTATTGTATTTGTATTGTATATTTTTGGGATCATATTTGGATTATTTTAGGACCACTTTGAGATCATTTAGGGGTCACTTTGGAATAATTTTAGGGCTATTTTGAGATCATTTTGGGTTCAATTTTGGATTAATTTGGGACAATTTTGGGGTAATTTTCGGATCATTTTGGAATATTTTTGGGATCATTATTGGATAATTTTTGGGACATTTTGAGAACATTTGAGGGTCTTTTTGGGGTTCGTTTTGGCATTATTTTAGGATTATTTTGGAAACATTTTTGGATAATTTTGGGATTATTTTGGGGTACATTTAAGGACGTTCTTGCGGTCATTTGGGAATAATTTTTGAATAATTTTGGGGTCATTTTGGGATCATTTTCGGATCATTTTTGTGTCGTTTTAGGTTCAATTTCGTATCATTTTGGGAACATATAAGGGTCTTTTTGAGATAATTTTAGGATTATTTTGGGATTATTTTTGGGTAATTTCGGGATCATTTTTAATTCCCAACCAGCTAATGAAATGATCGATATGATAATTTTTCTTTCTGAATCTTATATTTTGGGTTCGCTATCCCGAATCGGGGGGTTTCATAGCAAAATGAGGCAGCTTTATCCAAGCCAATACCTCAGAGCAAGCATCGGCGCTCCATAGATCTTAAGATCAGACAAACAAGTTGGATTCATCACACAGACACGTTGCGCTCTTTGTTTACCAAATGATTTAGTCGTCTCTGGGCAAGGGTCGAAACCAATCGCGTGGGGGTCTCGCTTGTTTGGTCAGCGAATGTTAAAAATATAGTTCGGACGATCACATCGCGTGTATAAGCGTTCTCACTTATACACCTGCATTTACAAATCTGCCGACCCATGCCTCAGAGCCATCGTGCTAACCCCTAATTAATAAATATAAGGTGTATCAAGTGCTCTGCATCTCCCCGTATTTCTTAAAAAAATAATAATTTAAATAAGAAAATTAAATAGAATATATCAATAAAATAAAAAAAATTTAGTTAACTAGTTATACTTCTCGCCCTCCATACCCCAACGCTTAGCACATATATATATATTTAGGGGCCACTATAAACAAGTACATATGTATAAACAATTAATATAGAATATATATTACCTGGGCGCTTGTGTTAAGCTGCCGTGTGTCGAGACGTAGGCCATGCATGCATTTCCATGGACAGGATCTCCTCAATTGAAATTATTTACACTGTCGTACTGTTGTATAAAATTACGCACAAAAATGCAAATACATTTATTTATTCACAGAAAGGTACACATACATGGAAGGTTCACAAAAAATACACAAAAAAAGTACACAAAACACTTATACACACGAATAATATTATTTACAAGTGTTTAAATGCAATATACTGCTATTTATATATAATTGCAAATATTAAATATTTTCTCAAACAATTTTCCATTGAGCACATAACAATATATTTACATACATATAGCCACACATATGTACATACGTAAATTCCATTAAATTTTTCTTTATTTTGATTGCAGGAATTTTGTAAAAAAAATTAATGACCTGTGAATATTTGTAAATGCAACAATTTTAAAACAAACAAACACACATGTGTGTTTTTATTACACATTTAAGTATTTTTATATTTTATTTTTATTTTGGAAAATGGCTTGGGTACACTAACAACGCATGGCCTTGGCTGATAATTGTGTCGGCATGTTGATCACTTGATCACTTCTGTACAGACTTAGTGAAGTGCCAACTAGATTTGTTTGGTTTGTTGAGCATAACGATTTAATTTCGGCTACTCTGGCTTGTTGATTTGTAATTTGTCGTTGGCCATATTATTGACAGCAGCAGCTGTGGTACTTCGATATTTCACTAAAATATATAAAATTACTTTTAAATAATTTCACGCACTATTTTCATTTTTATATTTTTTTAATTCATTTCAATGCTTGGTAATTTTTTGAATAACTGAAATTTTTTCGTCACTTTACACACTGAAAATCTGAACTTTTCAATCTATATCCTTAAGGCAAAGCTCGGCTATTAGTGATTCAATTCTAATCCGAAACCGTAACTGATTAAACTCGATTCATTGTTTAAGCACGAATCACGGTCAATTCTTATCAATTTTTCAATGCTGTTGATTCAAAATAAAAAATTATTGTAAGGTATTGCTCTATAAAATAATTGTTATTTCAAAAACAAAAATCGTCACAGTAAAAAAAAATTAAAATTACTTTTCAGAGTTCATATATTGACTTCACCGCGAATCAAACTCAGATGTCTTGAACGCTCAACACTGGTGTCTACCATGATGCCATCGTATGCTTAATTACAGTTTTTTTATATGACAGTAATAACAGTAACTTCGGTGATGGATTAACTGCAGGAATTTGTTGTTTCAACACAAAAGTTTGTTTGATCAACAAAACCTCTTTAATTTAATTTCTGATGCAATCATTTTAAAATGACAGTTCATTCGCCGTTGCATTAACCAGAGGAAGTTGTTTTTTAACACAAATTTTACAAAATTTTGCTAATTAAAATTTTACAGATCTATGACTGTTCAATCGACAATTTAATGCAGTTACTTCAAACAAAAAATTCCCTTTACAATTTGATCAACTTCAGAATAACAGTACGAGATTGTTGGTTTTACCAGTGTAATTATACCTTTCATGAAGATGAAATGGTATTATAACTTTGGTCCGATGTTTGTAAGTATGAGAAGAGGAAGAGATGGACCCATCAATAAGTATACCGAAATGATCAAGATGACGAGATGAGTTGATTTAACCATGTCCGTCTGTCCGTCTGTCTGCCTGTCTGTTTGAACGCAAACTAGTCCCTCAGTTTTTGAGATATTTGGCTGAAATTTTGTATGTGGCCACCATTTTCCAATATAGGAATCATTTGTCGGAACCAGAAAGATCGGACCGATATTACATATAGCTCCCATACAACCGATTGTTCCGATAAACGGATTTTGGCCTATAACTCCTGTAATTAAACACGTAGAAACGTGAAATTTTGGAAGTATCACTATTTTTATATGTGAAATATCGATGTTGAAATTCATCGAGATGGGATAAATATTTCACACAGCCCCCATACAATCGATTGTTCCGATAAACGGATTTTGGGCTATAACTCCTGTAATTATATAGGTAGGAACGTTAAATTTCGTAACTATTGCTATTTTAGAATGTGGAATGTCGATGTTAAAAATCAATGAGCGATAGTTCCGATAACTTCGGAATGAGCTAAAGTTAAATTCACACAGGCTGTACTGAGATCGAACAGTGAAAATCGTGACGCTTATTCATGAAAGGTATTTAGCCTTTGGCACAGGCGAAGGCAGCTTTCCTTACTTGTTTTTTTCTGTGTACCTTAACTGATTACACACGATTCATTTTTCAAACCGAAACCGTGCCTATAAAACCATATTCATTTTTCTAAACTGAGACCGGAGTCGTAACCGATTAAATCTAACCGCAACCGATTAAATCCAATTCATTTTTTAAACCGAAAAGATTTAATCGATATCTTATTACTTTTTCTAACCCGTAACTGGTTGAACCCGATTAATTTTTTAAACCGAAACCGGTAACAATAAAACCCGATTAATTTTCTTTAACCCTCATTATTCTTAAATGAAACCGAAACCATATCCGACTAACTAGATTTATTTTTCGAAACCGAAACCGTAACCGATTAAGTAATAAACTCAACAGTACACAACGAAACCGAAACACGTTAAAAAACGCAAAATTAACCTGGAACATTAATTCAATCGGGTTGTTCTTGCGTGATAAAAAAGTGCTACTCATTTCGTTTATGAAGATTTAATAACATGAAAAATTCTATCTTTTCCGATTTTTGTTTTCTTATTGATCGTCGATCATCGCGACATCGTGAGCAATATTCCCATCATAAATGAACTTTCGATATTTTTGATATTCGTAACTCGTGGAATTTTAATAAATTTTCTATAAATACGAATTTTCTTCTCCTTTCGTCACTAATTCTTTGAAATACTTATTCACTATTAAAACACTTTTCATTTTTCACTTCCAACACTCTTTGGAAAAATTTAATAAATTTCGCACGCTAGCCGCCCGCTTGCTGTCGATACGCATAAACACCAAACTGATTACTAAATAGCGTTGTTTCTTTGGATCTTGTCAGACGGCAAGTCAACCAACGATCAGTCGCAAGTTCACTACTCATACACGTCACTTTTCATTATTTCATTCTAAGTATTATTAAATCGCTTTTTCATCTTCTGACCAAAATTTTGTTTTCTTCACTACATACACCTCTCCTCCTCTTTCACTGGTTTCAACAAGATCTGTGGAAATTTCAAAAAATTCCTTGTTTCTGTTTGACGTCATAATTTTTTGTTTGGCGTTTACTAGCGACGATGGAGAGTGGCCGCCAAATGATACAATGTAGAAAATATATTTTTGAAGGGCTTTTCCTGTCCTCACTTATTATTCGTAGATCATAATTATAATTGATTGTATATAGGTCTGATGGCATTTTGGAATGGATTATTTTCATTAATGTTAATTTATATTTACATTT
>CAXKVI010000005.1:66110476-66150476 GCA_964058755.1 Campiglossa producta
ATTTGCACTGCTTGCCTAATAGCTCTAATGACGCATTGACCTATTGTCATTTAGCTTGTTTTGCTTTTGCAAAAATAGAGAAATCATTTAATTGATATTGAACCACAAGTTTTTATTTTATCTCGGCCCACATAACTTTGTTTTATTAAGTTTAAGTTCCTTTTGTTTATTAAATTTATTCAGATTTATTAAATTTTTTTTTTTCTGTTTTCCTTTAATATTTTTTTTTTGTTTCATTTTATTTTTTTTTTTTCATTTTATTTTAATTTAGTTTTATTTAATAAAATTTTTTTTATTTCATTTCATTTTATTTTGTTTTAATTTATGTTTTTTATGTATTTATATTTATACTATTCATTCTATTTAATTTTTTAATTTAGTTTTTTTTTCATTTTATTGATTTTATTTCTTTCCTTTGATTTATTTTATATCTATTATTATTATTTTTTTTCATTTGATTTTGTTTATTTTATTTTAATGAGATCTCTCCAAACGTCTTTTTTGTTCACCCACTTTTCGTAAATTAGATCACAGATATTTTTATGCATGAAAATTATTTATATCAACAATTATGAACTTGCAATCTTAACGAAATTTCTTTTGTCAGGGGTCTTATGAGAAGCTATGTCGTCATGGACATTAAGTCATAGACGTTTGAAGAACACATGTTTTAGTTTTAAATTTAATATATTTTGCTCTCTTAACAACTGTAGGCAGTGGGCATTGAGAAGGGAATAGAAAAGAAAACTTTTTAAATGTAAATACGAGTACCCCAAAAATTTTCGTTCATAGCTCGTAAATAATCCAAAAATAGTAAAAGTAAAAAAAAACTGAAACTAAAGTATCAAGATAAACATTGCAATCGAAGATATACACTTGGGGTGTCGAGCAGGCAGCACATTCATGGGCTGTTTATGTCGAGATGTAGTAAAAACCACATTGGCAGCCATTCTTCGCGCACATAATAGCGATCATCAAATACTAATTAATAATTCCTTATATTCTTTGAACGTAGAAGGAAAACTTGGGCTAGTACTGACAGTTCTAGGTACTCTTCTACACAACCCAAATCTTATCTTAAATCAGTCATATTTTTATTACAAAGTAGCAGCTGTTAAGGGAGAAAAAGAGTCCCCTATCACAATAACTCTTACATTCCACACAAATCGCCCAATTGGTAGTGAAATTTATTTTCACTATCACTAAATATTTAGTTTTTGAATTTTCACTTCACTATAAAATTAGTTATATGTACTTAATTTTCTTTTTAACTATCACGAAGGTTTCCTTTTCCTTTCGCTTGTGGTGTATTTATACCAGGGTTTGGAAACATTCGCTGTAGCTCAGCACTAGGCTCTGAGACAGGCATCTGGATGACTGCTCACTTTACCCACATTTTATTTATATAGGGACTGGTCCCATCCAAAAGTATGCATAGGAGGCTAGCACAGTGCTAAAACCACGATTTGTTGAAGCGGCTATAAACTATGTATTCCGAAAATTCAATAAACTATCTGCGAATTACATTGGTATGTAATGCAGAAGATTTGAAATGAACGAAATAATCATAGCTTATGCCGCGTAAACCTAGCATTCACGAACATGAACAATAAAAAAAAATTGAATTCGCGTTCGTGAATAAGAACGCATCAAAAAATCCACAACAACAACAAGATTCTTAAATGCATTCGCGAATTATTCACGCAACATATGCATATGTTTATGAAGAAGTACGTTCTCACATAGATTCGAGAATGTATTTGTGAACGATTGGCGAATGAATTCATGAACGTAAACGGTATGGATTTTTTTATGCGTTCTTATTCAGAAACGCGAATGCAATTTTTTTTGTGATGTTCATGTTCGTGAATGTTAATGCAAAAGAATGTTCATAAATGAATAATTCCGAACCCTGATTAATATTTAATTAAATGCATAGATTACTCATACGCCATGTTGTACCTGCTTTGGTTTTGTAATTTCCCTGTAGCGAAACGTCAAACTGAAGCATCATCGGGAATAACGTTCTAAGTTACAAAATCAGAATTTGTCAGGTGAGCAAAAAACAGTTAAGTCATATTTTTTAAATTTATTTCTCTCATCTGTCTCCTTAACTTTTTCTTTTATATCTTTCATATTATCAGCTTTACACCTTCCTTATGATCTTCTAGTGCCGTTGCGAATCTCTTTCGACGCTTCTATGCAAAATAATGTATGTCACTTTAAATTATCCTACTACTTTTAAAAGCAGTTTTACAGTTTTGGTGTGTCAAATTTTAGAAAATTTGTTATCTGGACAATGCAAGAGAGCAATACAAAATGTTATATGCAATAAATCCGGTTTTTAAAAATGACATTTAGAAAGTTATTCGCGATGATGCTTCAACAAGTGAGAAAAATATGAGTATACAACTAGAATTTTCTGGCTGAACTCATACTAATCAGGAAATGTCCATTCCATTCTAGTATACAACTGTAATCTTCTGGTTGAAATCATACCAGAGACATAAATCCAAAAATTATTTGTAATGTTTCGTGTGCTTCTTTTTTTTTCTCTTATATTCACAGATACAAAAAATATTCGCTGCCTTCCAAAAAATAAATAAATAAAATAAAATAAAGGGTATTATTATTATTATTATAAGGCCTTATTACACCGCGACCATTTACACGATCTATTGTGTGACCTTTCAGCTTATTGCTGTATGCGTAGGCTCCTTATACATTTTAGCACCTCCTCAGGTTTTTTATTCCCTATCACGAACGGATTGAGAATGAGCCCACCTAGGTAGCAAACTCTCTTTCTTGCTAACGCAGTGCATTCGCAGAGTATATGAACGGGCGTTTCATCGTCCAGTTCGCAAAACCGACTAATTGTTGTATCTGACAGATTCAGCTTACTCAGGTGATAACGTATCCTCCAAATGAGCTTTCCATGTGAGGGTTTAGTTACTCCTAGGTATTTTGCTTCCATCGAAAAACCTATGCGGCTGCCTCCTAGGGACGACTCTAACATAGACAGCTTTCTTCGCCTCGTGAAAGGCACCAATACTGTTTTAGTTGGGTTAGTAGATAATCCTTTATTAGCACACCATCTTTCAATGGCTATTGAATCTTCATGCATTCCTGTTACGCAGAATACTAAGTCTACTACATAGCCCTATACGTCAAAGCCATTGCCCTTTAAAATGTGAAGAAGCTCCTAGGCATCCTCTTGTGGCCACGATTGAGCCAGCACTCCCTCCTAGCTCAAAGCTGATTTTTCTTTGCTTTTGCATGGCCAGGACTCAGCGAGTGATCATTGGGCTTACGTCCTTGCTAAAAAAAATAATAAAGGGTAAGTCATGAATATAATGCGACTATCCAGGTTCACTGCTTTTTGAACTAGTATGTTTTGTGGAAATTATACTAGTCCAACAAGTGAACAAGTATGGCACTGGTATTTTACAACCAGTATGATTCTAGGATATCATGGCTAGTAGATGACTGGTATGTTCTGGTCGAAATCTGACAATTGAAGTCTCGTCGGCATCAACAAAAAGTCAAAAGAATGACTCGTTGGGCCTGGTGGTTGTGAAGTAGTTTTCAACTACATACATGCTTGCCTTCGCTGCAGGGTAATACTTAATTACTCATACGCCATGTTGCTCCTGCTATGGTTTTGTAACACACCAACTATGTAAATTAAATATAGGTATAAAAAAAAAAATTTTTTTTGTTTACGAATATATTAAGCTTCGATTTCATTTCAAATATATACATAATTATTTTTTCTACACCAATTTGGGTATTTTATTTTTAAAAATATTTCAACTTTTCTTCCACCTTTCTAGCGGTTCATTAGCTACGCATCTCTCTACACTTCTGCTTTATGAGAAAACCTGCCAGCTCTTCATTTAACACAAATTATCGATAATGCTGGCAGCGAAATATTGAAAAGTTTTACTCGTACATATAAAATGTTTTTCTTTCGTTCGATTGTTTATTATTTAGTAAATAATTTTATAAAAGATTGAACTTTATTCAACTTGAATACTATTCAAGTGATGGCAGATATTAAGCAAGCAGACCAAGTCAGTTATATCTTTGCAAAGTGCTGAAATAATATTCGTTTAGCAGTTTATAGAATTTATGAAAGCCACCTATCAATTAACAGCAGAAAGAAATGAAAGCCGCGAAATTAAAATTTTATTGAGTGACTAACCAAAAATTAGTGCTGAAAGACTGTTTGGTATCATAATGCTATCAACGCACAAATACTTGCTGAGTTACCCAACACTGCATCGGTGAAATGTCCCACTATCCTATCGCTGTTTCCCTGCTAGCCCTACCCACTTTTTTTTGTAAAACTTAAATTAAAAAATTTGAGAGGCTGCCTAATAGTCCCATAAAATAATAAGAAAAATAAAACAACCCAAATCCATAAAATTATACATGTAGCTAATTCGTTCATTTGTCATTGCATATATCATTTTTATGGTCAATCCAAAGCTCTTCCCTTCCTCTCTTCAATCACTAACTCATTGCTTAACGCCATGTAATGTTTGTGAGTCGAGCAAAAACCAGCAACGTAGCACCACACTTTTCATGGTGGTGACGTCAAATGTGACACAATAACCTCAAAATACGAGCATCCACTTACTAGGAAAGTTTAAAATGCAAAGAAAAAAGAAAGAAAAAAAAAAGTTGTGTGCAAAAACAAGCAACGTAAAATGTTGTAAATGCATGTTGCAATCAAATGATGCGACTATTTTTGTTTGTTTGTTTTGCGAGAAAAATGTTGCGAGCGTTCAATGCGCATGCCTGCAATATTGTTGCTCTACGAGTTAGAGATTGGAAACATGTTGCTGCTATGTACAAAAGCACATTCAAGTGTTGCTGCAACATAATGAAGTGAGTATTAACGAAAAATATGAATGACAGTAGGAAATGCTTACCTTACTTTGAGCAAATGTTAACCTATAGAGTCCTTATATGTTTTTTATATAAATCGCTTACGAATAATGTGTAAATGAGATATTGAGACATTTTTTGGAAATTATGAACACTTACCTGTAAAGAAAAAGAAAAAAATGTATTAGTATGTTAGTTTTATATTTTATGTTAAATAGTTCTTTAAGAATATTAAAATATCAAATATCAAAAAAAAGTTAATACGTGATGCCGTTTCACAAGTTTTTTATACTGTTCTTGGGGCGAAGTCTCCCACAGCGCAAAAAGTGTATCTTTGGTTCAAATTAAATTCTCAATTTGTTAGGAGCCAAACGTGATATTCAAATATAGCTAAATTATACCATAGAAGCAAAATAACGAGAATTTTAATTAATTATTTTTACACCGAGCAGCTCTCTAAATTTGTGGTGTAGAATTTTTGCTAACACATGGCAGAAATACACTCGGAGAGGGCGAACGAATTTTTGATGTAACGTTTTCGGGATGAGAACCCAGAGTCTTTAGGTTGGCCGAACACCTACCGATAAATATCAGCCCAACCATTCCATAAATAAGATTCTTAAATAATTATTGTAACGATAGAAGTAGGCTTTTTTATATTGGAACGATTTTTCGTCATCCCTTGTCAATGTTGGTTTTGTAACAAACCGGTTTGGCGATCCGCTATCTTCAGTGTTTGATTTTGTTCTGATTTGTGTCTATCTGTAGTCACGTATTTATAGTCTGGACGCTATATAAGGTAATGTTAGTACTTAGGCGCAGTCTTTCTGATTTCGGTCTCGCGGAATTAGGTCCAAGAAGACGAGAAAAGAGAATCATTCAATCTAGTATTGAAAATGTGTTCCGCGAGACTAAACAAGATTGAACAATTATGCTGGAAAGCAGTGATCGATTTTTGAAGAACTCGTTGAAATCTACTTATTAGCTAGCCATTTTTACAAGAGACAACTGAGTTTTTTTTTTCAACTACGTCAGAGAAAGCAATTTGTGAGCCCCTGCGGGTTATGGGTTTAGAATATGCCCGAGGTAGGCATACCGGTCGTAAGAGGCGACTAATATGCACATAGGTAATGATGTTCTAACTCGATAGCCGATCTACGGATATGATGCTTCTAACCTAAGAGGCGACTAATATGCACATAGGTAATGATGTTCTAACTCGATAGCCGATCTACGGATATGATGCTTCTAACCTCTCATTACCCATCTTCTCCTTCCTTACGGATGGAGGGATGACATGACCTAGAAGGTTCCACTGGTCATACCAAATCGCTAGCACGACAGTCGGACAGTACCGCAAGGGAGTACCGCAGCGTACCGGGTTCATATCCGGCCAAGGAATATCTATTTCGACATCACTCCCCAAAACCTGCGGAAAGTATTTTTGTCGTTAACAACAACAACAACAAGCAATTTGTGGAAAAGTAGTATTTTTTCTTTGAATTTTTTCTTCTACAGTTTCGCAATTCGTAATACACATAAATTCATAGTCGATTAAGTTTCTTATCGTAACTTGTCGATCTAAATGATGTATCGAACGTAGCGTGCCGTTAAGTGGTCTGATTAAAAATAGTTTCAACTCAACTTTGCAAATCTATTCTAAGGTGCATTGAGTACAATTAAATTTGAGGGTCAACTCTTTAAATACAGTAGTTTGCGTAGGCATGAAGCAATTACAGTATGCTTACATACAAATATAAATGAACTGGTATAAGCAAAATTCCCATTAGGGTTAGGTAGAACCAACAAAAACCCCCAATGTCATGAACCAACAAAAACCCCCAAAATCATCTGTTTGCTAATACTAAGCCTGAGAGCTCATTTCATGCCAAACTTCCGCCGTTCATTTCAAGTCCCAGGATGCTTTTCACGAATCCCAACAAAGGTCATGGCGTTTCTCGAACTCTCTTTTTCTATGGCTACGGTCGGTTAGGTCTATTTTCTACTCCTTTGAGTATGCTAGACAAATGAAAATTTACTTATCCCAACTATGACCTTAACGGATTAGTCGGTATCAATTAAAGCGCACTGTATCTCTAATCTAATGGCGGCGATATACCAACAGGTTATCATAACCTCTAACGAGATTTTTAGCCGAGCTTCTCTTTCCAACTTGTGGTGTGTTGCTTTTGAGTTTTTCCTACAAGTTGGCGGGACCTACAGTTTTTTGCCGACTCCGAACGGCACTTGCAAAGCAAATGAATTTTTTGCTGAGAAGCTTCTCATGGCAGAAATACACCCGGAGAGTTTGCCAAACTACTGCCGAGGGGCGACCCCGTTTTAGAAAAATTCTCTTTCTAAATAATTTTTGATGTTACTTTTGCCGCGCATCGAACCGCCACGACTTGGTGTAGAAGGCCGAACACTTAACCGCTACACCACGGCGGCCGCCAACTGTATACAAAGGGGATTAATGGCAGGCCAATCTTTTCAGAATGAAGTTGCAGGGAATAAGCGCTGTGGGTATAGACGTATTTAGAGATTTGCCAATTTGAAATAAAATCTTATTTATTAAACGTTACCTTCCTGGTGCCATCTACCGCATGCTTTCTGCAACTGCGATGACTTTCGAATCATCCATAAATTTTTCCAGCTCAAAATTTACCTGAACAAAGCAAAGCATAAAAATGCTTTTGTTACAAAATGTCTAAAGTTTCTTTATAAAAAGAAAAAAAGAGCATAAAAGCACTGGAAAAGCTTTTTTTAAACAAGAAAATTACTGAGAGATAAATTTGAGAGCTTATCAGATTTTATACGCTCTCTTTCCACTCGCACACTTAACGCCTTGCTCACGAGCTTTTCCAGCGTATTCTCTCAGTATATTATTATTTGCTCATCTAATTCTTTCGTTATTTTTTAGCACTCAAATTTTCTTGGAAGTAGCAAACAGTAAATCGGCAGCGCTTGCTTCGTTATCTGTTGCAGGCTGCTGTTTGTCTTGATTGCCGCATTGTGCAGCACGTGAGCTGAAAGCACACTGGTTTTCCTCACGGAAAACGTAAAACTTGCACTGCCGAAAGCAAATATCCTAGGCCAACAAGTTTGAACTTAGCTCGGTAATTGATACTTGGCATTAGCTATTTGTCTCTTGGCTGCATTGTGTTGCCGTCGCAACTGTTGACAAACACATAAAAAAAGCAAAAAAATAAGTGTGTACTAATTTTTCATATTTACACCTTTCATGAACATGAAATGGTATTATAACTTTGGTCCGATGTTTGTAAATATGAGAAGAAGAAGAGATAGACCCATCAATAAGTATACCGAAATGATCAGGATGTCGAGATGAGTTGATTTAGCCATGTCCGTCTGTCCGTCTGTCCGTCTGTCTGTCTGTTTGAACGCAAACTAGTCCCTCAGTTTTTGAGATATTTGGCTGAAATTTGGTATGCGGCCACCATTTTCCAATATAGGAATCATTTGTCGGAACCAGCAAGATCGGACCAATATAACATATAGCTCCCATACAATCGATTATTCCGATAAACGGATTTTGGGCTATAACTCCTGTAATTAAACACGTAGGAACGTGAAATTTTGTAAGTATTGCTATTTTTATATGTGAAATATCGGTGTTGAAACTCATAGAGATGGGATAAATATTTCACATAGCTCCCGTACAATCGATTATTCCGATAAACGGATTTTGGGCTATAACTCCTGTAATTAAAAACGTAGGAACGTGAAATTTTGGACGTGTTGCTATTTTTATATGTGAAATATCTATGTTGAAAATCATCGAGATTGGATAAATATTTCACATAGCCTCCATACAATCGATTGTTCCGATAAACGGATTTTGGTAGATAACTCCTGTAATTATATAGGTAGGAACGTGAAATTTTTGAAGTATCGCTATTTTTATATGCGAAATATCGATGTTGAAAATCATTGACATGGCATAAATATTTCACATAGCTCCCATACAATCGATTATTCCGATAAGCGGATTTTGGGCTATAAGTCCTGTAATTAAACACATAGGAACGTGAAATTTTGGAAGCATCGCTATTTTTATATGTAAAATATCGATGTTGAAAATCATTGAAATGGGATAAATATTTCACATAGCCCCCATACAATCGATTGTTCCGATAAACGGATTTTGGTAGATAACTCCTGTAATTATATCGGTAGGAACGTGAAATTTCGTAACTGTTGCTATTTTAGAATGTGGAATGTCGATGTTAAAAATCAATGAGATTGGACCAATATAACACATCTTCCCCATATAATCGATAGCTCCGATAATTTCGGTATGAGCTAAAGTTAAATTCACACAGGCTGTACTGGGATCAAACAGTGAAAATCGTTACGCTTATTCATGAAAGGTATTTAGCCTTCGGCACAGCCGAAGACAGCTTTCCTTACTTGTTTTTATTTAATTTTGATTAACATATAGTAGCTGTAAGTCAACATGTGTTTCCTAGAACAGCGGACCAATTTATTACAATTTTAAAGAGATCCAAAATAAGAAGACATTTAGATACACATATAACTTGGTATTCGTTTTTATTATTATTTTAATAATAATTTAAATATTTTTGGAATACATACATACATACGTGAAAAATACTGTTTTTAATTATTTATAAACACTAGGTTGGGCCAAAGAAATTGATTTACTTTTTTTTTGAAGGGCATGCAGAAATTCAAATTCCTGACAATAAATAGAGTACAGTGACCAATTGACGTGCCATACGAAAACTAACTAACTGTTTTAAAATTCTGTAAAAAAAACTAACACTTCCATTTTGTGTTTGACGAAAACTAACACTTTTAGGTAGTACATTTTCTTCATACATTAAATGAAAGTGTTTGTTTTTGTCAGACACAAAACTTCTGGTGTTAGTTTTCGTACGACACGTAGAAATAAAAGTTTTCTATGGTACTGGAAAAGCGTGCATCATCGCGCTTTTTTGTTTTCGTGAAAAGCTTCTATGTAAATGAATATATAAGGAGCTTCAAACCAAAACGCAATAAATTACCACCTAATTTTTTTGAGATATTGATAGGACTCGACTTCCCCTTCTATGTAACAACATACAAGGGTATATTAATTTTGTTCACATAACGGTAGTTTGTAACGGCACAAAATAATCGAGATAGATATAGGGTTCCATATATGAAAGTTTTCGTTTGAAAAGAGGATTTAATTCAGGCATGTCCGTCCGTCTGTCCGTCCGTCCGTCTGTCTGTATACACGATAACTTGAGTAAAAATTGAGATATTTGCATGAAATTTTATATACAGGTTACCTTTGTCCAAGGTAGGTTGCTACTGAAAATGGGCGAAATCGGATGAATACCCCGCCCCCTTTTTCGATATCGAAAATTTCGAAAATCACACAAATTGACATATCTCGGTAACTGAAATGGCTAAATTGGTGTAATTTCATAGGTGAATCCAACCGGCCATCCTCCTATGATTTTTCCAAAAAAATTTATAGTGGGCGTGGCACCGCCCACTTTTAAGGGTGGAATTTTTGAAAATTTGACTGGTCGTAAACTGATTAAGATAGAACGATGAAATTTGGCACAAGGCATACTATTATCGTTGGGAGTATATGTGATGAAATTGGATAAAATCGCCCCCCAACCATGCCCACTTTCGATATCGAAAATTTCGAAAAACGCACAAATTGAGATATCTCGGTAACTGAAATGGCTAAAATGATATAATTTCATAGGTGAATCACCCTGGTCATACTCTTATGATTTCTCCATAAATTGTTTATAGTGGGCGTGGCACCGCCCACTTTTAAGGGTGGATTTTTTGAAAATTTGACTGGTCGTAACTTTAAACCGATTAAGATAGAACGACGAAATTTGGCACAACGCACACTAGTATCGTTGGGAGTATATCTGATGAAATTGGATAAAACCACCCTCCAACCATGCCCACTTTCGATATCGAAAATCACATAAATTTAAAATGTCTTTAATTATTTTAATAGTTAAGATATTCGCACATGGCTTACCATCTTGGAAGCTTCAATGCTTCAACTTTAAGAGTATGTAAAAATATTTTCAAAAAAGTTTCAAAAATTGAAAGAAAATTCACTTTGAAAAAAATACAATTTTTGCCCATACAAAATGTATGGGAAAGGGCGAAAAAAATAGCCACCCCTAAGGGTTAAGTTAGAGCGCTAATATTTTGCAATGCTTATTTTCTCGTCAATACCTAAAGTTTCAGGGGGTAAGACCGAAAAAAACCAAATTTTTTTTATTTGAATCACCCTAATCTTCATCCTTCTTCAGAGTCTATGGTAGTTCGTGAGTTTGTGTGCTAGCTTAGACAAAATTTAAGCAAAAAATCCAATTTCATTTCATGGCTAATAATAACCTGCTTAGGTTCTTGTCATTGCCTTCTTATCTTACTGCAATGCTGAGATAATGACATTGCTGCTGATGTTGTCGACGATATTAGTGGAAGTTGTTTGTTTTTCATCGCTCGTACTTGGTTGGTTCTATTTCTTTGATATGACTGCTTTACTCCCACACTTTCGCTTCTAAACTTGCAATAACTTTTTTATTGCAAATTTCTTCTTTATAAACTAGAACAAAATTAAAATTTTCCATAGTTTACGTATTTATAAACTTAGTAAAAACGATTTGAATCGTGTTGATTTGTCTTTGCCGTCGCAATAAGGTTGTATTTATCCAATTTTGCGAAAGTCTGAAGTCTGGTCGTCAACCTGATTGGACCTTATCAGTGCGGCTTCAAACTTGTAAAGAGTGGAGAAACTGGTCATAGATTTGTAAGTAGGTATATATGTCACACTAGGGTGATTCAAAAAAATGGCTGTAACTATTTCGTGTTAAGTGTTCGGCCTTCTACACCAAGTTGTGGCGGTTCGATGCCCGGCAAAGGTAACATATAAAATTATTTAGAAAAAGAATTTTTCTAAACGGGGTCGCCCCTCGGCAGTAGTTTGGCAAACTCTCCGGGTGTATTTTTGCCATGAGAAGCTTCTCAGCAAAAAATTCATTTGCTTTTCAAGTGCCGTTCGGAGTCGGCAAAAAACTGTAGGTCCCGCCAACTTGTAGGAAAATCTCAAAAAGGAAAACCTCAAAAAGCAACACACCACAAGTTGGAAAGAGAAGCTCGGCAAAAATCTCGTTAGAGGTTATGATAACCAGTATTACACCGCCAATAGTTTTTTTTTTTTTTTTTTAACTATTTTAATAGTTAATATAATCGCACTTGGCTTACCATTTTGGAAGCTTCAAAGCTTCAATTTTAAGAGTATGTAAAAATATTTGCAAAAAAGTTTCAAAAATTAAAAGAAAATTCACTTTGAAAAAAAATGCCATTTTTCCCCATACAAAATGTATGGGAAAGGGCGAAAAAAAAGCCACCCCTAAGGGTTAAGTTAGAGCGCTAATATTTTGCAAGGCTTATTTTCATTTTTTTTTTAATTTGAATCACCCTAATGTCACACACTTATATAAGCTAGATACATTCACATAAACTTCAATTTCAATTTGCGCAAATTCACAATGGACTCTGATGCTGAAATATGTTAGAATATGTAAATTGTGATATTTCAAAAATGATTTATAGATATCAATGTTACACTAAATAAGGCAACATAGTGCACGAGTATCTACTCAAAGTGAAGGCCATTACTCAATGAAATGCAATGCTGTGCAGTTGTGCGTGAATGATTTATGAAATAGATTGGTTTTTATTTTGTTCGAGTTGTAGTAAGTGCATCCAAAATCGCGTTTCAATTTACTTGGAAGGGCAAAACAAGTTATTTTTTCAATATTTGTACTTACATAGAAAAATCGGAGAGAAAATTATAATGGCAAAATTCTGTTTTATAAAGCTATTGCGTAAGATAATTTTAAATCTATTCAATATTATTGCCTTCTCTTAATCACAACAAAATCTTTGAATAGCTGTCACTTTCCGAAAGTGGAAACTTTCAACACTCTCAATATGGTATATTTCAAATTACACTTCACTGAGATAAATATTTGCTCTATTTGACGCCTGTTTGCTCATATTTCCGTCCACTAAACGATGTATTACATACTCTGAAATATATGTATTTACTATTATACGACACACTTGATACTTTAGTAAATATTTTAAACTAGTATTAGGTATGTATACAGAATTGTCACACACAAAATTACTTAAATTCATGTATATATGGAACATATATATATGCCAACTTCAATTTTCTACTCAAGTAGCATTTTATGTGGTCGTAATTTTAAATAAACAAGTAACATGGACAAGAGACTGTTGTAGAATTTTTTTTAAAAAGTCCTGGAACTTATTCACGACCCCGATTTTCCCCTCTCCGCTTCAAATTATTTGTCATTTGCAAATAAAAAGTTGAATAAAACATAGAAAAGAAAATTGATAATGTTGACTACTTAAAGTGGTGCCATGTTGAGCTTTACGACAAGTGTGTGCAAGATTCTCAAGACAATGATAAATGATGTTTATGGCATTATAATAAAATCTAAAAAGAGGAGAGGTTATTTATCATATGATGGCAGTGCAGTGGGATGCGCAACAAGACGAAAACGGAAATCATAGTCTAATGTTTCATAAAAACGAACTTAAGTAAGCGTTATAAAAAATCCGGAGATTTATTTGGAATAAAAATATATTTTTCATATTTTGAAGTGATTTTTTTCTTTTTGACCAATAGCATTCCTAACTAGAATTATAACTTTAGTTAAAGCTTTTCAATCAGAGAAATTCAAATCATGCAGAAACACCATAACCATACCATTAACATACCATTACCATACCATTACTCAAAATTTTGTTTCAATCAGTCTACTTATACTTAACCTCAAGTAATTATTAAACATTTACTGCGGTTAGTGAAAAGCCATAGCTTTCTCTTTCTTAAACACAAATTATAAGACCGTATCACTGACCCTTCTGATTATACATATTCGTGATTATATTTTTTCTACTTTTTAACTTTTTCCTACAACGTTTCCTTGCCAAATATACAAACAAGGTTTCAAAGCCAAACAGCGTCAGCCTGTTGCATATTTGTTCTGCCATTGTTTAGCTGCCAATTTTTTTTTTTCTTGTCGATTATTCATGCTCCCCCACCATTTCCTAATATGACACTTGTTGTTCTTGGCTAGTTATTGTTAGACTGTGCTTCGATTCCGTTCCAGTTAATCGTTTGATATAAAAGTTTATCAATTTGTTATATTTTATTACCCCCTCATGCGTAGCAACAACTTTATTTTCCTTTTCCTTGCAGCCTTTTGTGGCCTTCGAATTGTGTCCTTCAGCTCTACAGGCGATTCTCGGCGAACATTGATTTATGACTAATGTATTTTTCTCAGTTGCTGTTTTTCGCCTTTTCGTTTGTGGAGTAGACGTTGTCTTATTTCTTGATACATTTTGAGTGTGAAGGCGAAGTTGTCTTGATGCTGCTTTTCTTTATTTTCTTCCAGTTATCTCCAAGTATATATCTTCCTTGTTGGCCAAGAGATTACATATTTGAAATCTAAAATCCGTCTTCAAATTAAACCACCTCCGACAATATTACTCTTACGCTATGGTGAACAAAAACTTGGGTCGTAAGTGGGGACTAAAATTCTCTTCTTCCCAAGTCAGTCGAAATAAGTACAAACCTGCCTGGTCCGTCACGTAACTTTTTATAAGTGGATGTTTCGACTAGGCAGGGCGAAGTACGGCTACAACAACAACTACAAAACTTGGGGATCGAGTTATATATATTACTCTGCAAAATTTGCGATTTTAAGTATCTACTTATATAAGAGTTCCAATAATCATAGTTCTCGAATAACGAAATAAAACTGAAGTGCTCTACACGTGGTGCTGGTGCAAATTGAAACTCAAATTTCGATACAAACAACTTAATAATTGCCTTTAACTATTGACGAGTAACAAATGAGCAACAAAAACGTTACAATATTTTTTCTTCCCCGAAGATAAAATTCAATTTACTGTAATCATGTGCACATACATACAAAAGCATATACCCACACATATTAACAAACGCGCAAAACATACTCGACATCAAGTGGACGAAAAGTATAATAAAAAAGAAAGATGCTGATATAATTCGAATAGTGCTTTCACATTAAAATGTAAAGTAGTTGACTAAGTACTTAAATGAGAATATACTTGACTATACGAATATGACAATAATATCAAGAAGGAGATTGATGATACGCACATGTTGATACATATATTCATACATAAAATTTTTTTTTTAGTATTTACAGCAGGACATTTCCTTTTGACAGCGATCGAGCTCAGCTGGAATTATCTCAATGAAATTGATTCTTTATTTGCTGTTTGCGGAGTAATAAAAATCATAATAAAAATGCGGGAATACTTTTTGTATTGTTTCACTTGCGGTCGAGATGTTTATTATATCACATTTGTACATTAGACTGGGTCAAAAATTAAAAATTTAGTTTTTTTTCAAAAATTATATTGATTTTCTTTTTAAGAAAGGTGAAAATAATTACTGTAATTTTTTCAGATTTTTAAATTAAAGTCCTGAGGTCTATCAGACTTAGACTTTACAGAATTTACCTCATATTTGGTATAAAAACGACAAACCATTGTTGTAAACCACCACTTACCTGAACATATTTTTGAATGAAATCGAATTCCCTACAAATTTTGCATAGACCAAAATTTTCTCAGACAAGTCGTTTTCCATTTGCATTTTTTTCGATTTCCCATTTATTCTTTCAAAATCTGTCAAAAATTTAAATATCAATGTACAACAAAGATAGATACAGATTAGGTTTGTTTACTGACCAAAAAAAAGTTCAGAGCAGGTTAGAGCAGAGCAGAGCAGGGCAGCTGTCATAATAGAAATAGAGCAACTTAGAGAAACTCGGAGCAGAAATGCCATGAAACACTTGAATCTCGATAGTTTCTTTCTATTTCGTTTTTTTGTTTAAATCTTCAAAATTAATTCAAATTCACGTATACACAAACATTGATATTCTTGCAAACTAATTTTTTTGAAGTTTTCAAAAATTTATTTTTTCCTGACTGACAATTGCTTCTCTGCTCTAACTTACCCCATAAAAAATGCTAGAGCAGAAATTTGTGATCTGGATTACTCTAGTTTTGTTTTGAGCGTACTCATGAAACAAAAGATAGAGCAACCTAGAGCAATAAAAGTGTTCGTTAAACACAATTTTGTGAAATATCTCAATCTGGCGTAAGCTAGAGCAGCCCAATAAACAAACCTATTCTTGAAGATTTCCGTCTTTTTTGGTGTTTTTGATCCATTTTTATACCTTTCATGAACATGAAATGGTATTATAACTTTGGCCCGATGTTTGTAAGTATGAGAAGAAGAAGAGATAGACCCATCAATAAGTATACCGAAATGATCAGGATGACGAGATGAGTTGATTAAGCCATGTCCGTCTGTCCGTCTGTCTGTCTGTCTGTTTGAACGCAAACTAGTCCCTCAGTTTTTGGGATATTTGGGTGAAATTTTGTATGCGGCCACCATTTTCCAATATAGGAATCATTTGTCGGAACCAGCAAAATCGGACCGATATTACATATAGCTCCCGTACAACCGATTATTCCGATAAACGGATTTTGGGCTATAACTCCTGTAATTAAACACGTAGAAACGTGGAATTTTGGAAGCATCGCTATTTTTATATGTAAAATATCGATGTTGAAAATCATTGAGATGGGATAAATATTTCACATAGCCCCCATACAATCGATTGTTCCGATAAACGGATTTTGGTCGATAACTCCTGTAGTTATATAGGTAGGAACGTGAAATTTCGTAACTATTGTTATTTTAGAATGTGGAATGTCGATGTTAAAAATCAATGAGATTGGACCAAAATAACACATCGCCCCCATATAATCGATAGTTCCAATAATTTCGGTATGAGCGGAAGTTAAATTCACACAGGCTGTACTGGGATTAAACAGTGAAAATCGTTACGCTTATTCATGAAAGGTATTTAGCCTTCGGCACAGCCGAAGACAGCTTTCCTTACTTGTTTTTACTAAATTTCGTTTATTGATATCCTACAGAGTCAGAAAAAAACAAAACTCAATACATTTATTTTCACGTATTTTGTCAAGCTAAATCCAAATCCATGAACAGAATTAGCCTAACAGGTCGCAGTTCTTCTCTAACCTAACAAAAACATCAAAAATTAATATTGGAATTTTTTCCAAGGTTAGGGCTGAACCTCGAGCCCGTTGTCGAATTCTGATATCGAATTCAAATTCAGCAGCCAATTTCCCTTAAGGATATGTATTTAGCTTTACTAGTATCGCCCCTGAAAATATACTGCCTATACCTCAGTTTTATCAATTTCCTTTCCATCGGTGCATATTTCATTCAAATCGGTCAAACGGTTCGCTCACAGGAGGTTCCTAAACGTTCATGTGGCGTATTTATATATTAATAGATTCGATGTTGATTTTTTTATGTTTCGCAAATTTTCAAACCTAAATCGAAAAATCCAAAAAGGGGGGAAACCCCCCAGGCCCGGCATTTTTTAGGGGCCCGGGAATTTGAATAACTCGGAAAAAATTAACAGCGCCGCATAATTCGATTATTTTTGTACAACACTTGTCCCATATTCGTTCATGCTTGCCCTATAAATCGCAATTTCACCACGCAATATTTGAATATTCTCACCATACAATGACTTCTTATTCCAATAGCAACCATACAATCTATCCGAGTTTCCGACCGTAGTTTGTGTCTACGCTTTTTTTTACTTTGTTTCCGGTAAATATTTAAACTAAACAGATAAAATAAGATAAACAAGATAAAAAGTGCACAAACTAGCTTCGTCGTTATTTCGAATCAAATCGCACACTGTTTCCAAATTCTGTAATTAAGTACCAAAGTAGGTGGTTTTTTTTGTCGTTTATTTAATAATCTTTTCACACAGCTCAGCTACTGCGGAACGGAAATTTTTCGCACTAATCTTATTTAAAACTAGGTTACGAAATAATTTTGAATTTCATACTATCAATACCATAAAGCTGAACTACAAATGTATCCTTAACGAACCAAAAACCCTTATTTGAAAATATGGAGTTTTTTGAAATTCATTAAGAATAAGTCGCTTCGAGTTAAGAATCTTTGCATATGATTGCTAAGAATTTTACTCGCTTGTCAAGTTTGTTTTTGCTCTTGCATTGAAACTTTTTCGTAGCAAGTATGAGACGGCTTTGAATAAAAAGGGCATATAATTTTGTATTTTGACAGAAAAATATGTGACGCTAGAAAGAAGTGTCTCCAATTATTTAACAGTTTTCATTGTGCAGATGTGTTTATAATTTGAAAAAAGTTATTTTATGTTGTAATGCCGATATCGTTGAACTAAAGTTAAAAGCTGATATGTGAAGCATACGAAGTAAAATATATTTTTTAAATTGTTATTTTCTTTGTTAACACAATGAACCTGCGTTTTGAACATCTTGGTAATTTTTTGGGTTTTTTTTCAACAGCTTGGTAATCTTCTCTTTTAGGCCTTTGGCAACCGTGTACATAAATTCCGTGATATTTCAGCATCATATTTTTGATAGTTTAGAATTCAAACTTAGATTTCCTTGGAAATTTGATTTTTTAAGGAAAATTAATTGAGTGTGTTTATCAGCTCAGTATGCTGCAAGTGGAGTAATTAGTGTGTTTTTAGTGAGTGAAGACAGAACTTAAGCAGAAAGTGAAAGTGAAATTATTTTTATTTGATTTATTTATAAACCAGGTAAGTGCCCCACCCAGCTTAATTTTCTTTAATTGTGCAAATCTTTATTAAAGCTTACATATGTATATCTAAATACATTCAGAAATTGTCAAATGAAAATTTTATATACCGTGACACCGCCCACTTTTCTACAAATTTATTAATTGATTTTGCAATATCTCCATAATTATAGAAATCATTTTTTAGTATCGTTATTCTTTATACTTATTATGACAGAAATAATTTTTTGAAGTATGAAGTAAATATGAGTGGCCAACTACACGGTTAAAAAAATGAGCCTAAATTTTAAGCCCGTCTAAAGTTTAAGCGATTTTTTTAAACTTTTTTTGGAATATTTTAATTTTTTTATTTATTTTTTCGGTTTAAAATTAAAACTTTTCGGTTTAAAATTAAAACTTTTTTGTTTAAAATTTTTGTTTTGTTTTCATTTATTTTTGAAAGCTTATTCAAGATTGAATTTTGCCCACAAAATTTATGTGTGTGATGTAGCTCAGTGGTAGAGCAGACCGGCATGCTGCGGGGAGTCTTGGTTCGAGTCCCAGCCAACGGACAAAATATTATTTTTTCTTTAAAAAATTGTTAAAAAATTACTGGTTTAAAATTTAAACCCTATTCACTAAACGAATTTTCTTGAAAACTGGTCTAGTTTAAATTTGAAACCATATTTGGTTTGGTCATGTATGTAGTACAAAAAAATTTAAAATTTAGGCTCAAACCCACATTATACTGTATTTATTGATTGTTTGTTAAATTAACTAACATTTTCAGTCTGAACTCATAATGTATCGCCACAAATCTGGAGCTCAAAAGCGAAAAGAACGAGAACAGAAGAAAAAAAATGAAAAAGAAATGGCAAAAAAACAAAAAACCCTTTTTGGATTTAGTTTCGGCAACTCAAATGCCGGGAAAATCGACGAAACACAGAATAATACTACTGATATTAGCCACGATCAAACACCTGAGAGAGATTTGCAGCTTATTACTTCTACAGCCAGTTCCAGTGTTAATATAAGCGCTTCCGATTCTTCGGGAAATATAACTGAAGCTATGAGAAAAACTGAGAATCCCGAAAAAACCATTAACTCTAAAGACTGTTCTACAGAAATAATTGAAAAAGAGCCAATTTCTGACGGAGAAGATAGGGCTATAAAAACAAATTCACCAGACGCATCACAAAACGATCAACACTATCTCTACGATTACGATATTGGAACCTTAAAAACCGAGTTTGTGCCGCCCGATATAGTAAACGAAGTCGTTCGTCGTGGTCACGCGAAAATGCCAGCTTTTTTTCCACGTGATCGATTAAATGAGCCATTTCCGCTCTCGCTCCTATACATAACCTTCCCTAATGGTGAAATCGTCAATCGCGATTGGTTGGTATGGAGTAGCAGCATGGATGCATTTTACTGTTTACCTTGTCGATTTCTAAATACTAATAAGCTAAATAGTTCTAAGCTTTGTAGTCCAGAAGGATATTCGAAACATCAATCATGGAAAAAATTGTATGACAAACTGCCAGGACACGAAAGAAACCCCGATCACGTTCAGTGCTTCCTTCAATGGCGCTCAACGCAACGTCGTATCCAGAATGACAGCTCACTTGATACACTTCTTGATGAGAATATTGCCAGCAAAACTAAAAAATGGCAAGAAATCTTACAGCGGATTCTGCACACCATTATTTTCCTTGGTGAAAGAGGATTAGCTTTGAGAGGTGGAAGCAATCTTGTAGGAGAACCAAACAACGGTAATTTTTTGGGTATCCTGGAGCACATCAGCTATTACGATCCAATACTTCGCGAGCATTTGGAAAAAGTTAGATTCGCTCAACAAGAACACAAACGTCTCCAAGTGCATTATCTTTCTGCATCTATTCAGAATGAGTTCATAGATATTTGTGCTCAACACGTAATTTCAGTAATATTAGAAGAAAGAAAGAAGGCCAAATACTTTTCTGTTATCGTCGATGCTACGACCGATACGAGTAATGACGAGCAAAACACTTTTGTTTTGCGATACCTTAATTTTAACTCTTTGAAAAAGACTTTTACTATCCAAGAACGATTTCTGTGTTTCGTCGATTACACTAAAAAAACTGGAGCAGAAATCGCCAATTTGATTTGTGATACTCTGGAAAAATATAACATTCCTTTGAAAGAATGTTGTGCGCAGGGATATGACAACGGTAGTAACATGAAAGGTGAAATTAATGGTGCACAAAGTCATATTATCAAGAAAAATCCGAAAGCCGTTTATTCGCCCTGCGCCGCTCACAGTCTGAACTTGTGCGGTGTCGTAGCTGCAGAATGTTGTACAGCCTCAATCACCTTTTTCGGAGTGGTTCAAAAGTGTTTTAACATATTCAGCAGTAGTGCAAAACTTTGGGAAATTCTCAAAAAACATGTACCAGGTTCACTTCACAAACTCTCAGACACAAGATGGTCTGCAAGAATCGACGCAGTCAAACCCTTTGCAAAACATCTCAAAGGATTGCAAAACGCTCTAGAAGAATTAACTAAATTCGATTTGACTACAGAAACTAGGAGTGATATAAACGGAGTCCTAATGTACATAACCAAGTTTGAGTGTATCCTCATGTCGTCGATTTGGTGCAAGATTTTGAGCTCCATCAATGAAAGAAGCGTTATTCTACAAGGCACAGACGTCACTGTCGATATTGAAGTAAAAAATCTTGACAGCTTACTCTCAGATTTACAAGTCATTCGTAACCAATGGGACAGCATTTTGCGTGAATGTGAGAACGTAGCCAGCGGATTAGATGTTTCAACATCCTTCCCTTTAACCAGAAAGAACAGACTCCGAATATCTTCAGATGAACATCAACGAGATGCCATAACTGATTTCAAAAGGAACACATTTTTAGTCATAGTGGATTCAGTGATTTCAGGAATTCCTCGTCGATTTGAAGGCATGAAAAAGCTGAATACAACATTTGCTTTTTTATGGCAATTCCCAACGATGGAAGAAGACGAACTTCGAAATTATGCTACGATTTTTGTGAAAGTACATGAATTTGACGTTGAAAAGGGTTTAGAAGATGAAATAATCCATTTGAAACACATATACGAAACTAATTTTGAAATAGCCCTTACACCATTCAATTTGTTGAATGCAATTTTTTCTCAGGATTTACAAACGCTTTTTCCAAATATTTGTATCGCGCTGCGTTTATTTTGCACAATACCTGTCACAGTTGCTGGTGCTGAGCGCTCATTTAGTGTTGTGCTCTGCACAAGATCGTGTTTCTGGGCTAGCTACTCTTTGTATATAATCTCGTTTAGCAAGGCAACTAGACTACAATGCTTTAATTCGGAATTTCGCCGCCAAAAAATCAAGAAAAGTTAATTTATAAGTTTAGCCACATATGTATAAAACCTTCTTGTATACATGTATTACTTTTAAATAAAAAATGAGTTCACTAAAAAAAAATACTTCATATAGGGGGCCCGAAAATTTCGATCCCCCCGGGCCCGGAAATCCTGTCGACGGCCCTGAATAGACCTCTACATAGACTTTAATTTTAAAGTCTGAAAAAATTTCAGTATTTTTTCCCCATCTTTCTTAAAAATAAATCAATATAATTTTTGAAAAAAAAAAGAAACGAATGCTAATTTTTGAATTTTTACAACTGCGGGATTTCGGAGTTTACTTTTATGACACACCAACCGAAATATTTGTATTTTATCCTAGTACTGAAGGGAAATAGTTTTGAATTTCGGTGTTTGAAAAAGTAAGGAAGCATCTCCAGCGGTAAGTTTTTCAAGATGCTCAGCTATATGAAATTTAGTCACAAATGAAGGGACAGTCAAAAAGAGTTTTTGTGATCCCAATTAAAAAAAGGACTTGGCATTAAAAAGAGAGACGCTTGCAAGGACAAACTCTGAAAGAGTTTTAAAGACAATCTTGTACGAATTTCCAGCTTGTACTGAGATTGAGATGGAACCGTTCTCCGTTATTTTAATTGAAGATCCAGTATGCTTTGTATAAGCCGCGCTATAAGATCAATGAAAAAATTAAGCTTTTCAGATCATTCTTGACATTCCGCCTCTCGATTTTCCAAGGCACCTAGCAGCCGTAGCGTCGGACCAGTGTTACGGTTCGAGCACTACTGAACACTCCAGTGTTCTAAAATCTTATAGATTTCTCCCTGGAATCACAGATCGTTGATTAAATTATCCCAATAGGTAAGACTCCGAGGAGGCTAATTGGGTTTTCGCTATTAATGGTAGCACTTCCATATGCAGCCATAGGTCCAAATTAAACGGCAGCGTGGGAGGAGATATTTATTCAAAGAACGTGGGCTTTGGCTCTCCCCCAGACTACCTGATCATTGCAGCGTCTTCCAGGTTAAAGTTTTAGCAATCATGGACACCGCGGCTTGGATAGGAAAACATACTATTAGCACAGTATTTTTATTTCCAGTGACGGCCAAGCTGCCATAAAATCCAACTTGTTAAACTCTGACCTAATGTTTAAATGTCGTCTATCTCTTCAGGAGATATAGTAACAGAACCGGGTAAACCTCGCATGGGTCCAGAGACACAGAGTAATTGCCGGAAACTGAGGGGCTTATGAACTTTCAAGGCAGGGTACAACAAACAAATTCCTTCAGACAAAGAACAATTATGTAAGTCCTTTGCCAAAGTTGAGGTTACCTTATATGTTTTATTTTTTGAGTCTGCATAGGGCAATCTGCACTTTGATCCTCGTGTACGGTCTCCGATCGAAACAAAAATTTTTTTTTGGTCTCCATAGGGCCACCGGAACTTTGAGGTTAACTCGGCACGTTAAGGCATCATCGGATCGTGCTGAAAATTTACATGATTTGTTTCGACTCCTAACCATATATTTTAAGACGCGAAAATTTAAGGATTTCCGAAAAAAAATATTTACGGCCAGCCTATCACACAATAGATCGTGTAAATGGTTGCATTGTAATAAGGCCTTATGCTGATATCTTAAACAAAAAAAGCACACAAAATTCACCTTAAAGTGAAGTAATTTAAATATATTTTTTTTTAATTTCCGATTTCATATGGTGTCCAATTTCTTTGTTAAAAATTTACAGCTAAAATTCAGACATTGTACATCATTTCACTATGAAAAAAAAATAAATAAATAAAATGAAAAAAAAAAAACATTTTTTTTAAGATAGCAATTCATTAAAGAAATTTTCGAGGTCCCTTACAAAAAAGGTATAATTTTAAAGGAAAAAGATCAAGCTTTAAATTAAAATTAAAAAAAAAAGTATTAAAAATATCTAAATTTGAGAAAAATTTACAAAAGTTCTTTTTTATTAAATTTTTACTAAAATTATTCAATAAAAATTTGTTTAAATTTATATTCGAAAAGAACGGAAAAAATATTTTGGAAGAAGGGTTCCTTTTTGGCACGTCCGTTGGACGAATTTAACCCCATATGACCGTTTCTTTTTCATGTGATCCAAATTTTGTTAAAAATCAACCGTATGCAACGGATTTTGTTCAAATCGGTTTACACGTAGGGACTATAAATTGATTTGACACGTATTTTTTGTTTTGCCATTTTTTCCATTTTCTTCGGAGATATGATCTGTCAAAGTTTGGAATTTTTTTGAAGTACTGACTTCATCTTGAGCTCATTTGAAAGCTAATGAATCAGGCTTTTCGTTTCTTAGTAATTTTTTGCATATGGCAATTTTTTTAAGTATACCTTTCATGAAGATGAAATGGTATTATAACGTTGGTCCGATGTTTGTAAGTATGAGAAGAAGAAGAGGTGGACCCATCAATAAGTATACTGAAATGATCAGGATGACGAGATGAGTTTATTTAACCGTCTGTCCGTCTGTCTGTTTGAACTCAAACTAGTCCCTCAGTTTTTGAGATATTTGGCTGAAATTTTGTATGCGGCCAGCATTTTCTAATACAGGAATCATTTGTCGGAACCAGCAAGATCGGACCGATATTACACATAGCTCCCATACAATCGATTGTTCCGATAAACGGATTTTGGGCTATAACTCCTGTAATTAAATACGTAGGAACGTGAAATTTTGGAGGTATCGCTATTTTTATATGCGTAATATCGATTACCTTTCGATCTCGCTCCTTTCTAATAACTCTAACTTGGATAGCACTACCTCTCAATGTTATTATACAAAAAAGCATGTTAAAAAATTTGAGTTTGTCTTGTAAATATGTATTTTAGTAAAAGTCAGTATGTAGCCCCATTTTTGAAATATATTGATTTTTTTGAGAATTTAATAAGCAATCGAATGCTATTATTTAGAACTAAAAATGTTGTGGGTAACACTGTGCAGTTGCAATGTTAAAAATGCAACTTTTATAATAAAATTAAAAAAATTACGAGATGCGAAAAAATTACTAAGAAACACAAAGCCTGATTCATTAGCTTTCGAATGACCTCAAGTTGAAGTTTGTAGCATTAGTACAAGCCGAGATATGATGGATTGAGTAGGTACATGTTTTCATTACTTCAAGAAAAATTCCAAATTTTGACAGATCATATCTCCAAAGCAAATCGAAAAAATGGCAAAACAAAAAATATGTGTCAAACCAATTTATATTCCCTACGTGTAGACCGAATTTGGACAAAATCCGTAGCATGGCGGTTGAAATTTGGATCACTTGAAAAAGAAACGCTTATATACGGGAGGGGAGTTGATAAATCCGGGGTATTCCCTCTCACAATAGTTATAAGAGATTGCGACAACTGGCTCTGAGAAACCTACCTTTTTGAGATATCTGGTGGCTAACAAAACAACCATGGCCAATAGGCCATTTTAGGTTCAAACCAAAATTAGGGCACACTTAGCTCCACGCCAGCACGTGAAGAACATGGGGATCTTCTTCGAAAAGCAATGAAGTTAAACTTCTGCAAAACTCCCCTAATTTACATTGAGAATACATATACAATAACAAGAAAACTAAATCTATTCGACAGCAGTGACTATTACTCAAATTTCTGAAACCCATATATTTTTTACTCTCACCTAAGAGGGAGATACTTGTGCGTGGGATTGTATGTGTTTGTTGACTTCTGTTAAATCAAGACCGAAGATAATGTAGCACTTGAGCAAGCAGCTACCAGCCACCACTTTTAACATCTTTCCTTTGCAAACAGTGAAGTGGACCTCAAACAAACACATACATAAACAAATACCTCTAAGCGGCCTTATAAAAGTTTGCCTGTAGGTACGTACCCTGCAGGAAATGCTATTAGTCTAGGATAAATACGGTACGAGTCGCAAGAGGACTGCGAAAAATTCCAGTTCTTATCGTTTTGTATGGACTGATATATTCCCTATGAAAAAAAGTATTACCACACTCAAAAAAGAGCTTCTTTATTTCAAGGAAAATGTCCCCCTAATGTGTCTCCAAAGACAGGGCTTCCTTAAAATAAGTAACATTTTCCTTAATTTAAAGACTTCCTTCTCAACTTACTTTTCTCTCCATGTCCTTGGAGCCAAATAAGGGACATTTTCCTTGAAATACGGAAACTCTTTTTGAGTATAATCTCTAAAGATAGTTGTCCGCGATTAATACCTACCGTTCATAATGTCTGGTAAAATTTGATTGCTATCAGATAGGTTGCTTTGCAATTGGTCGATAGGTAGTTTTGCAAAGGCATCGATGATATTTATTTGTGTATAAGCATTGTTCGATGACCAGACTAACTCCGAACGCCTCTTTCCAATCAGTTATTTTTTCATTGCTTACATGTCTCAATGGTTTCGTAATTTATGTCACTCGATGGCAACTAACGATACACTTGTTAGTTTTCCTATAAATAGACATGCACACATACATACTTATTAAGATGTACGTGTATGCTAGGAGAGCTGTTTGAAAGCTTGAAGCAAATGTAAAATTGACTAAAAATTGCCACAAAAGACAAATGATAGTTACTGCGTTGCACTTAAGCTAAAATTAATGTCCTCTTACGGCGACATCCATGCACATATACATACAAACACAGGGCGTATTTATAAATGGCAGCATCATTTATTGCAAGAGAATAGTGACTGCATTTAGTTTCTGCGATAAGAACGCCACTGGGCTGGAAGCATTCGATCAGGAGGCAGAATAATTTATTTATTTGGACTGCAAATATTTTTCGTTTTTACTTTTGTTAATGCGGTGACATTAAAAGAAGGATGACTCTCGATGTATGTACATACATAGTCTATATCTATGTGAAGGTGAGCATACAAGTAATAAATATTTTGTGCTAAAATCGCCTCAATAAATTGACGAGCAAATTCAATATGTGTGTGCCAGATCGATAAATGTGAAACTTGTTCACAAAATAAATAATCTGACAGCGTACTAAAAGCCTTTTATGAGCATCGAAATTCATATCTACTGCCCACTAGGGTCAATAGCTAAAATGCGTTCGCACGAAGGCTGCGGCACATAAAAAAGACGTTAAAATATTTACACAAAATTTTTCAAAATATTTACATTGTACTAAACTTGTGTGCGTATGGGAGCCATAGCCCATATGCTCTAAAACCGCAAAATTAGTGCAAACACGTAAAATATTGTAATGGTGCCAATGTGCGAAACCCACCTCGTGAGTGCACATTTTCAATCTGTTATCCAATTTGACTCGTGAATCATTTAATTTCATTTAACCACAAAAATGGGAGTTTCATTGATTTTGATGGCGCATAAAATGCAGTTACTGCCAAAGGATGCATATATACATTTGTATTTGTGTACGTACATGAAAACTTAAAACTTTCCATTTATAACTTTAACTTTAACTTTAACTTTAACTTTAACTTTAACTTTAACTTTAACTTTAACTTTAACTTTAACTTTAACTTTAACTTTAACTTTAACTTTAACTTTAACTTTAACTTTAACTTTAACTTTAACTTTAACTTTAACTTTAACTTTAACTTTAACTTTAACTTTAACTTTAACTTTAACTTTAACTTTAACTTTAACTTTAACTTTAACTTTAACTTTAACTTTAACTTTAACTTTAACTTTAACTTTAACTTTAACTTTAACTTTAACTTTAACTTTAACTTTAACTTTAACTTTAACTTTAACTTTAACTTTAACTTTAACTTTAACTTTAACTTTAACTTTAACTTTAACTTTAACTTTAACTTTAACTTTAACTTTAACTTTAACTTTAACTTTAACTTTAACTTTAACTTTAACTTTAACTTTAACTTTAACTTTAACTTTAACTTTAACTTTAACTTTAACTTTAACTTTAACTTTAACTTTAACTTTAACTTTAACTTTAACTTTAACTTTAACTTTAACTTTAACTTTAACTTTAACTTTAACTTTAACTTTAACTTTAACTTTAACTTTAACTTTAACTTTAACTTTAACTTTAACTTTAACTTTAACTTTAACTTTAACTTTAACTTTAACTTTAACTTTAACTTTAACTTTAACTTTAACTTTAACTTTAACTTTAACTTTTAACTTAATGAAAGGACGCAAATAAAAATTCATTCAATAAGTTAAGCGTTCAATAATTGCATTATTTCACTTTAGCATTTAAATTTAAGTAATTATTTCATTAAAATACACACAATAACAATAATGCTCATACGCCGTGGTGAACTAAAACACATTAGAGACACAGACGCATCTCGCAAAAAAAATTTTTCAGTAATAATCTGTAGTTTGAGTAAAGTGCTTAAGTGCACGAGGGAATGCATAACACGCTCGAAGCACTTTTCAAAATTTTATATTTGCATTTGACAACTGAAAAAGCTTTTTCCGCGAAGCCGGCAGGGAGCAATAAAAAAAACGCCGCTTTTAATTTTTATAAGATATTCTGACTGGGGAGAAAGTTGTCACATATGTACGCATTTATGTGGAATATGATACATCATACACAATAATATAATATTCTAAGCATGCTCCAAATATATACTGCAAATATTTCAGTTGGCTACTTTAATATGGCGCAAGGTTAACACACACTCGTGATAACAACGCCTATTTGGAAAATACATACATACATGTCCATGAGAAGCTATAAGAGCTCCCACCCATTTAGGAATATTTGAGGGAATCTTCCTAAGCTTAGCTGACTGTCGAGTTTTTGAATCTTAATCACGAATCCGCTTGGCTTTTATTATCTCTGACTTATAGATACTCAGCCATAGTTTGTTGAGCTCCGAATCGGATAGTAGCTTAATCCCCTTTCATTAAATGCTTCAAGCTAATTAAATGAACTACAGCGTAACCATTCAGATTTTTTAGCAAATGGCAAGTTTAGTTAGTCTGACGCATTCCTCTCCCAGGACTTCTCCACCTAAATTCAGAAAAAAATTGTCACTTTGAGAAAAATTATAGCTTTCGGTATCCTTTCTACAAAATAAACAAACAATAAACAAAAATATTGCAAAATTTACTTTCACTATGGTCGGCTCATTCGACGTTAATAAGCCATGACACATACATATGCCATATTTCGTCAACTGCATAAAGAGAATCTTAAAAAATCGTTCACAAAGAGAAAAAAGTTGTATGTTTATTTCACGGTGGGTTTTAAGCATGTTTTATTAAAAGTAAATGTCCCTCCATTTTTTCTTTTCAATTCTGAAATATGCATCAAAATAAGATGATATGTTGATTTTTAGCATTTTTCCCCGAGCTCTTTTTAAAAAAACTCATTTTAAAAATGTAAAATACCAAATTTTGAGATTTTTTGCATTTTTCTGGCAAACGTTAAGTTTTATCTTAAAACTACCTGAGACAAAGTAGTAGGCCTGAAAATTCTCTACAAAATCGGTGTGAACAGTTTTTTTCTAGGAGTCACCAGTTCTGAGATATCGCGATTGCAAATCTAATTCTATACATTATATCCCAAAATTTGGTATTTTACATTTTTAAAATGAGTTTTTTAAAAAAGAGCTCGGGGAAAAATGCTAAAAATCAACATATCATCTTATTTTAATGCATATTTGAGAATTCAAAAGAAAAAATGGAGAGACATGAACCTTTTAATAAAACATGCTTAAAACCCACCGTGATTTGCAACCTAATTAGTTCAGTGTTGACTATAGTGAAGCTAAAGCAGTTGTCTGAAACTGATGAGAGGGCAGTTTGGACGAACATCTGATATCTGACATCTGAGAGTGCATTGCAAATTTTATCATTAAAAAACGATATAAGTACCAAAGAGAGAAGATTGTGCCAAAAGCGATACCGTTAGAATGAATTTGCCTGTTTTGACAGAATCAGCTGATTGCTATGTCATAAGTTGCCACAGAACTGCCACCATACTCTACTTTTGCCGCTGGTGTGATTTAAAAAGCTGTATTGCCGGGGCAACCATGCACGAATTCAATATGGCCGACTGAGCAGCACAGTCGTGACGTCACACGCTAACTGGGAAAAAATGGGCCTGATACTTATAGGCTATGGATTTTCCATATGGCCGAGTCCCGGAACTGACTTTCCTAGTGTTGACGATGTCACAACGGGTCTTTCAAAACTGGCCTATGTAAGTGTGCCACCGCGGCTTTCACTTAATCCTAACTTATATGTTGGCCATTTGCAAAGCGTATCCGCTTGGTTGTGGCGGTATGGTTATAATTACTTTTAGAGAAAATTAACGGAAAGATTGGAATTTTATAATATAGTAGAGAGTATGTATTGTCATGACTATGTAAAAGCGTACATGATAAGTATAGAAATTGATGCTTGAGTAATGATTACAGAAGGATTTAGAGGATGCCCTCAGGGAGGTGTACTTTCTCCTCTACTGTGGACCCTAGTCATAGACGAACTTCTTCATCTTTTGAAGGGCAATGGCTTTGACGTACAGGGATATGCGGATGACTTAGTAGTCTACGTAACAGATATTTTAGGAATATTATCTTTCCATCAACATTCAACTTTGATTTTCAGTTTAGTTTTAACTCCAATAAAAACTGTTTGCTTACTGAAACTCAATATCCAAACCATCCACTCAGATTTATATTTCAGTTCTTCAAAAATTAGGATTTTTTTATTTTTCATAAAAAAAATCAAAACTTCGTATATCCTAAACTATGCCGAATTTCGGCTAATACACTTTAACTAACAAACCTCTTGCTCTAAACTTCCTGATTCCAACGACATTTGAGACTACTCGTATTTTAGTGACTGATACTTTTGGAAAAGTATTGCGCACAGTTTTATTTGATGAAGTATTTAATAATGCAAAAGTGAGTTCGCAAATTCGAAGTAGGAAACTTATTATCAAAAAAAAAAATGATGGCTGAGTATCACAGCTGGGTGAGTTGTTCAAACGAAGCAATCATTCATTATATGCAAGTATGTTTTTTGTCCAAAGTAAACTCATTCATTTTTGTATATTTTATGTTTCTGTTTGTTGTATTTTATTATTATTTTCAGCCCAGTGACCCCAGCTGCGAGAAACAAATTTTAAATAAATATTCAAGAGTACAAATAGAAGGTATTGATTAAACATAGACGAAAAAATACTTATTTTTTATACTTGTTTTTTTTTTTTTATTAAAGGCAGTCGCTTTTACTAAGTCAGATATGGGCTGAACCAAGATGTCGAAGCGACTGGGTTCGAAACCCACTGCAGCCCACCAACATAATATATTTGTTTAGCAGTCAATGAATTATCGCTTTGCGGAGGTAGGTTACAAAAGATTTGATTTTCCACTCCGATTGTAAAAAAATAATGGCATCACTTATAGAACTGAATTCTGCAAAGTTTGAAAAGCAATCGATAACAGTATGAAAGCAAATCCAAGGATAAATGGAACGCAATATAATTAACAAATCTAATCGGGGGGCAAAACAAAATAATGCAAATCCCATACCTACATATGGAAGTAAGTTCATTCAAAAACTGCACATTTTCAGCCTATTTTCACAAGAGTCGATTTCAAGTCATGACAAACGCAATGGAAAGATAATTCAGTAACTGTCTGAGCGCATGAAGAATGACGATTGCAACAATCGCTTGAGGGACATCAGCGAAAGCAACTAGTTGAAAACTACTTTACAACTAGTTGGTGCACCGGGCCCAACTAGTCAGTGTTTTGTCTTTTTTCCATAGAAGCAACTGGTAATTTTTACGTGTGGATGTCCTACGAGATGTCAATTGTCAGATTTCGACCAGAACATACCAGTCATTTACTAGTCATGATATACTTACAATAGTTGTAAAATACCCGTCCCATACTAGTTCACCCTGGACTAGTATGATTTCCATAAAATGAACGAGCCCCCATACTAGGACTACTATGAAATATAGTAGTCCCATACTAGTGCAAAAAGCATGGAAAAAGGCATGTCCGCCCGTCTGTCCGTCTGTGTACACGATAGCTTGAGTAAAAATTGAGATATTTGCATGAAATTTTGTACACAGGTTATTTTCTGGCCAAGGTAGGTTCCTATTGAAAATGGGCGAAATCGGATGATAACCACGCCCACTTTTTCGATATCGAAAATTTCGAAAATCACACAAATTGACATATCTCGGCAGCTGAAATGGCTAAAATAATATAATTTTATAGGTGAATCCCCCTGGTCATTTTCTTATAATTTTTCCATAAATTTTTATAGTGGGCGTGGCACCGCCCACTTTTAAGGGAGGCATTTTTGAAAATTTCACTGGTCGTAACTTTTAAACTGATTAGGGTTGAACAATGAAATTTGGCACAAAGCATACTAGTATCCTTGGGAGTATACTAAAGGGTTGCATGCGTTAACTCTCCTACGAATAAACCAAATAATTTTCTAGTTCAACGCATAACTCGAGTTGTGCGCTGGCGCCGATTGCGTTTGTTCGAATACACATACAGGCAATTTATTGTTGGTTGTAGTTTTTCGCTAGCGGTGAACTCGACTCGTTCGTAACATAAACACAAATAAACCACCCCTTCAACTTCAAGTACATTCGAATACAAGAAGTAGTTGCACACATTTTTATGTGCACTCATTGTTCGGATATTTCTTTAAACTGGATTTAGTTAACTAATATGTATCTTAGGCAATCAAATTATTGTTGTTTTCGGCTAAGCCTGTATTGTTCTAAGCATAGATGGGTGAGACACAGTTAAGCAAATATTGAAAAATAAGTAATTCGAAGTTGCCTGCATTATTTTTTATGTGGGATTTCCCTAGATGATCGAAACTGACCGCCAACACTGCTAAAGACGCCGATATCCTTATCCTATCTTTAATTACAGAAGTTATAGCCCAAAATCCGTTTATCGGAACAATCGGTTGTATGGGAGCTATATGTAATATCGGTCCGATCTTTCTGGTTCCGACAAATGATTCCTATATTGGAAAATGGTGGCCACATACAAAATTTCAGCCAAATATCTCAAAAACTGAGGGACTAGTTTGCGTTCAAACAGACAGACAGACAGACGGACAGACGGACATGGCTTAATCAACTCATCTCGTCATCCTGATCATTTCGGTATACTTATTGATGGGTCCATCTCTTCCTCTTCTCATACTTACAAACATCGGACCAAAGTTATAATACCATTTCATGTTCATGAAAGGTATAAAAATGTGGAAACCAGAAAAACGTGTCAATGTTTGGGGCTAGAATACTAGAAAACGGTAGTCTGAAAAAATTTCAGTCTTGTCAGTTTTTGTAGGGAATTCAATTTCCTACAAGAATATGTTAAGGCAATGGTGATTTACAACAATGGATTGTCGTTTTTATACCAAATATGAAGTAAAGTCTGTAAAATCGAAACTAGCGATGATAGATCTCTAGAATTTAATATTAAGATCTGTAAATTTTACAGTGTTTCTTACATTTCTCAAAAATAAAATCAATATATCTAATTTTTGAAAAAAGAAAACAATTTTTTTTATTTGGCCCAGTCTAATACTCACACTAGAGTAGGAGCTAAAAGTGCCCGTTTGGGCGAAAAGTGGATTAGTCCTTTTGTACCCGTTCGGGTATAAATATGTATGTATAATTAGGACAGCCTCAATGCTCCCTAACGCATCCTAAATCGCCAGGTTACGACGCTCACATACATATGTATGTGTATGTACACATCTGCGTTGCTTTGTTTTCGACTAACAGCCCTATGCTGCGCGATACCGGTAAAATTGCCATCGGCAAACAACTTTCCCTAAAATACGTTACCAAATAAAGTGGCTGCGATTCTGAGCAGATGGTAACGCTCTAATGGCAAAAAAACTCACCAGTGTGTATGGTGAATTGAAAAGCCACCCTGCTAGTCACCTGCCATATGTTTTTTGTTTATCAAAAAGAAGAAGACTGCAAAATGGAAATGAACAAGTAAGTAAATTTGGTAAATATTTTATGAAATTTATTAAAAATTGTTTATTTTATTTACAGAAAATATGCACGCACCACCCCAGCGCAGTTACGGTTGTTTGTGGCCTTTTGCAAAGACCATCCCGAGCTCCTGCAGGGAATACACAGTTTTTATTGTGATTTATTAATACTATATACCTGTTTATTTGTTTGATTTTCACTTTGTTTTTTTATTTTGTTTAATTTTCACTTTATTTTGTTCAATTGCACTTTCGCTTTTTTATTTTTCAAAGTAAACATCAGCTGTTTTATATTGATGTTACCACATGTTACCACCTATTTTGGTGGTAACGGTGTTACCAGAAAACTTTTGCCCTCAGAATACCAAAAAGGAGTAAAAGTTGCCGAGTGAATTTGTTTGCCGGTAATAATAAAGTTATTACCACAGTAGAATTGACCTGTAAAGAACAACTTGCATACATACAACATACATATATACAATTTATGTTCAGATTTTCTTGCGTAACTAAAAACTATGAGTTAACTGAGTTCACTAGTGCAACTTCATTTACTCGCACCACCTTTTTCTTGAACAGTGTTTACTCACAGCAAACGAGTTTGTTGCGTACTTAAGCGCTCCAGTAGGAACAACAACTAACAATATTTGCTTCATATTTTATCCGAACATGCGAGTACATATTTCTGTTGTTTGTGTGAGTTGAAGTTCAAATTTTTTATAAGTTATTAAAAGTTAACTTTTTCAGGACTTATGCAGCTCTTTAGAGTATACCTGATAATATTGGAAAAAATCGCTCTCCAACCACGCCCACTTTCGATATCGAAAATCACAAAAACTTACATAAATCGGTAACGGAAATGGCTAAAATGATATAGTTTGGTAGGATGAACCCCCTAGCCATTCTTTTATCATTTTTTGTTAAATTTTTAAAAGTTGGCATGGCACCGCCCACTTTTCAGGGAGGCATATTTGAAAATTTCATGGGTCATAACTTTTAAACAACTAAACAAGGTATACTAACATAATAGAGAGCATACCTGATGTAATTGGACGAAATGCCTTCCCAACCACGCCCACTTTCGATATGGAAAATTTCGAAAGTCCCATAAATTGACATAATTCGGAAAGATATTAAAAACTTTAGGTAAATCCTCCTAGGGCCTATATTATTGTTATCTCGTTCTGAAAATTACCGCTGGGTATTTAATGTTCGGTTCACACAAACTTAGACTTCCTTACTTGTCATGTTTATTCTTAAGAAAGCAGCCGCTATTTGCATTTACCCTATCATGAAAAAGCATCTCTGAATTATAAGAGAAAAAAGGAGCAAAAGAAACGAATGAATTTTGTATTTTTTAACTGGTATGATTTCATCCAGAAACATCTAGTTGTATACTGGAATTTTTCTGACTAGGTTGCGGTTTCGCTGCAGGGTATGTAGTTATTCAGACTTATTCAAGTCAAAGCAAACGGTTTCGTTTATAAGTTTATAGCCGATCAGCAAACATTAACACAGCATTTGCGGCTGGCAGTCATGCAAGCGATGATATTAAAGAAGAAAACGACACAGATGCGGGATAAGGGGAAAGAAATTTAAGTCAGACAATCGCTTGTTTTTTAAATGCCATTGAAACACAACTCCACATGTCACACAAAGGCCAACAATTGCTGCTTGTATTTGTAGTAGCAGTCCATTTAGCGCATTTCGATATCCTGTTTGGGTTGTCATTAAATACCACTGCAACTAACACTCACCATCCTAGCTATTGTTGAATGCAACAACTGCATGCCACATTACAACAACAACTTATACCGTTGATTCGTTCAATGCACAATGTAAAATTCCATGTTCTTTCTAGTTGTGTGTACAACCTTCTGCCCCATTTGTGGAGCTAACCAAATCCTCAATTGACAACATTCTGCTGCAATGATCTCCCCCACCCGCAAGTCTTTGTATTGCCAAACATCAAAAGCGATTGTGCTGGCAATAAAACTGGTGAACGTGGCATGCGTTACATGCATCGCGTGGCTTTTTATTTTAAATGATTTTATTGTTCCGTCGCTATGAACTTAGCGGAGGGAGGGCGCATGATTTCAAGTAAATGGTTAGTAAATATGTACACATGCGCGAACATATATCTAACTGATACAATTTTGATCTTTTTATCTTCCTACAGCTCAATGAAATCCCTTCTGTATCAAATGGCGTTCAGTGGATTTGTCTTATCACATGGGCGGAGCTTAGTTCAGACAAAAGAGGGTTAATTTATTTTATTTCACTCTTTTGTTTTTTATTTCATTTTATCTTATTTTATTTTATTTTATTTTATTTTTTTTTTTTATTTTTTTTTTTAATTATTTCATTTCATTTCATTTCATTACATTTTATTTTATTTTTTTTATTTTATTTTATTTTATTTTATTTTATTTTATTTTATTTTATTTTATTTTATTTTATTTTATTTTATTTTATTTTATTTTATTTTATTTTATTTTATTTTATTTTATTTTATTTTATTTTATTTTATTTTATTTTATTTTATTTTATTTTATTTTATTTTATTTTATTTTATTTTATTTTATTTTATTTTATTTTATTTTATTTTATTTTATTTTATTTTATTTTATTTTATTTTATTTTATTTTATTTTATTTTATTTTATTTTATTTTATTTTATTTTATTTTATTTTATTTTATTTTATTTTATTTTATTTTATTTTATTTTATTTTATTTTATTTTATTTTATTTTATTTTATTTTATTTTATTTTATTTTATTTTATTTTATTTTATTTTATTTTATTTTATTTTATTTTATTTTATTTTATTTTATTTTATTTTATTTTATTTTATTTTATTTTATTTTATTTTATTTTATTTTATTTTATTTTATTTTGTTTTATTTTATTTTATTTTATTTTATTTTATTTTATTTTATTTTATTTTATTTTATTTTATTTTATTTTATTTTATTTTATTTTATTTTATTTTATTTTATTTTATTTTATTTTATTTTATTTTATTTTATTTTATTTTATTTTATTTTATTTTATTTTATTTTACTTTATTTTATTTTATTTTATTTTATTTTATTTTATTTTATTTATTTTTTTATTTTTTTATTTAGACAATGAAAGTTATTCATATCTATCTAGTGAACAATAATATAAGGCAAATTAGGAGCGTATCTTGAAGAGTAAAGCAAACCGCTGCAGTGGACGTACGTCCTACATACCACCATGCCTAAGTATCCTTCCCCGCTAGTCTGCCGCTATGCGGTTAGTTTTTGCGGTTTCATGCCTTACAAGCAAACTCGTATTCATCCGCATATGTTCGACATGCATATATAAATTGCATACATACATATATGTATCTATTCAACAACTGTGTTACATGTTAGAATCCGAGGAGGCTCCTACACACAAATAATGCTCAACAGACATATCCTGACATTTACAAACACGTGAAAGCGTAATCTACTTTATATCATTTGAGTTCGTTTGTTGTTGTTGAGCTCTTGGCACCCCACTCATGGTTTTCAGTTGTCTTCGCGGTATTTAGCGAACTCACAGTAGTTTAGATTTCCTAAGAAAATATTATCAAATTCAATTTGGACTGCAAGAACAAAATCGCATTAGACAAATTGTTTAGAGGAAATTGGATTCGTTGGAATAAACTCTATGCATAAATGCAGACTTTATAAAATCGTACGCACATGTGAGTCTGGGTATCCACGGGAACTTTTCTGTCTGTGGACCCTCAAGACAAAATTGTTGGCATATTACTTTAAAAATCGTATGTCAAATAACAAAGTTCGAATTTAAAAACCATTTAGGCTGTTTTTTAAGGATTCAAAAACATTTCCCGAAACCTTCTTAACAAAGTCTTCAAATTTATGGGTGTACCCAGTAGATGTAGGTACTGTCTAGGCACCCACACCAAGTGAATCGTGAGTTTTTCAGACGTATCGTTGCCAGGAGGTCCTGTATGCTAACATTTTTTCGCTGGAATAGTATATTCATATTTCTTCTCTAACAGTACTTCGATATATAGTAAATAAAACTGTAAAGAGAACGATATATGTTGGATCTCTTACGGAGAGAAGAATTGGTTTTGCCACTGCAGCGCCGAGCCAGAGGGGACTAATCATTTAAAGTATCCATTGAGGTCTGTAAGAAAAATGTGTATGTAGCTGCAGAGCATGGGACATGCTCCCAAAGAAAAAATACATATACTTTAGTAAATTTCCATGAGAACCAATGAAGGAATATGAGTTGAATTTTGTGAAGTGAGCCACCTACAATTTTTTCGACGGCCATGTATTTTAATGAAAGTTGGTAGTATGGCTCACAACAATTAAACAAAAATACGTATATAACAATTTTTCGAAATTCGAATTATTTTCAAAGTTATAGCTATCAACACGAAATTCCTCACTTTTTGATGATTTTCTCACGATTGGCCAAACCGATTTTTACAGGGAATGTCACGAGAACGGCACCAAGCAGAATCCGATTGAAGTAGGTGGTTGTTGTTGCTGTTTTTAAGACAAAAAGACTCCCAGAAGCTTTTGGGGAGTGATGTCGAAATTTACGGTCCTTGGCCGGATATGAACCCGGTATGCTCCGATACTCCCTTGCGGTACTGCCCGACTGTCTCGAAAGTGATTTGGTATGACCATTGGAACCTTCGAGGTCATGTCATCCCTCCATCCGTAAGGAAAGAGAAGATGGGTAATGAGAGGTAAGAGGCATCACATACGTAGATCAACCATCAAGTTAGCACGTCATTAGCTATGTGCATATTATTCGCCTCTTACGACCGGTATGCCTACCTCGGGCATATTCTAAGCCCCTAACCCGCAGGGGCACAAGTCGGTGGTTGACGCCATATGCTCCAATAGGAGTTAAGGAAAATGATGATGATGATAAACTGAGGAGCATTGTAGTGTACTCATACAAACACACGTACATAGCATGCAACAGCCACGACCCACATGCATGTCTGTTTGTACGACCGCATTTGAAAAATGCATTTCACACCTTCGGCCAATAGCGTAGCTTGAAGTATGTCAATGCTACGGCTGAGCCAGCGTTTATTCTAGAGCTCTGCTTGGCCTCTTGCTAAGCACTTCTATTGGCTAATGTAAGAAATTGCTCAGCTGAATTTGAGTTTAGCTACATAGAAGTCGAGAAAGAGGAGGAGTCAAGCAAATCACTTTCTGTGATTTGATTTGTATCAGAATTAATTTTGGAACGAAACTCACAAGTCGTCTTCTATTTATTTCTCATGATCTTTTCCGGCTGTCTTTCGGGATAGCCTATGTGATCGGCCTTAACTTCTGCGGACTTTACAATTTAAGAAGCTACTCATAAAATTATATAAAAATTACACATACACACTGACCCCTTAGGACCACCACAAATTTTTTGATATTTTTCCAAGTTAGTCTATATGTATGAAGGAAGAAGATTTATGCCAGGAGCTCAGAATCAGCCTTATAGCGTTCTTCATACGTAGGTCGCCGCTATTAAGCTCGCCTTGGATGGACTGGTGGGTCGTGAGTTAAAAGAGTCAACGCACTTCATGTGCAGCCGTCCAGCTTTTGCAAAGGACAAGGGAAATATCCCCCATTTGATATTTTAAAATATATGAAAGATTTAGCGAGGATCGATATCTGCTTTATCCGAAATTTGATTAATGCGTGAAGGCGATTTGCTGTATAGTTTTAAGCAAATTAGACCCGGTTTTCACTGCTTAGTGTCAAAGGTGTGGTATCTCAACATAACGTAAACGTGTCTAAATCAGCAATTCTTAAAAGAGGCACCAAACATGCAACCTAACCCACTACGCCAGTCTCAAATTGAACATTTGCAATATTTTATGTCAATTTTTTCTCTAACAACCACTTATAAAGGTCGTTATCTACCCACTAACGAGCAAAAAATTTCTATTAGACTTACATGACATAAGTATATATATCAGACATATATAA
>CAXKVI010000005.1:66766120-67237832 GCA_964058755.1 Campiglossa producta
ATTTTTTCGTTTAGGCTTGTGGCAACCATGCTCTCACTGTCCGAAATCGGAATAAGTATGCGCTGTACCACGAATCTAACTGATATTTTTTCAATCAGTGGCGTTGCTGCAATATTTTTGATTACCTTACCCCCCGATTATCGCGCGGAGTGTAATTTAGACCCCAATACTTATTTAATTTATTGCCATATCTTTGTTCTTTGTTGCACCAGAACCAATGATGCTCTAATTGCTAAATGTTTCAATAGAACATTTTTACAGCCAAAAATAGTTACATACTGAGTATTTTGGAATACTAAAGCTTCATATAAATTCGCCATATTAAACTACAGTTATTTTTCTAATAAAGTGAATCGAGTTCAAATAAAAATACATGTTGATAGGAAATAAGGTATTTGTATTTATTATGATGTAGGAATGAGGATTAATTCCGACGTGATTCATTTCCTTAAAAAATAGAAGCATATTCGGCAACGAAAAATTATAGTGTTATATATATATGATTTATGTATGATTTCTTTGAAAGTACTTAAGTTCCCTATGTACAGTCACTTCTCAGAGCAGAAAACCCAGGACATCGCCATGGATCTCTGCGCAGTGGAACCACCCGGGGTTTTACCTCGGCCAAGGACTGTCACTTTCAATGTAACCCTGTTTAGTATGTTTTGTCCCATTCCGAAACTATCATCCTCCCCCCTTGCAGCAGGGCTGCAAGATATTCTTTTGTTACGGGCGGGCGTTGAGCCGAACCCCGGACCAAAAGAATGGATATGCAGTGTCTGTTGCAAAAAAATATATATTAAACGGTCGCATTCTGTGCAATGCTTCTCGTGTAAGAGATGGCTCCATAAATCTGGATGTTCAGGGCTTAACCTTAACATCCACAGACCCCGTACTTTCTTTAGTACTTTCGTGGCCCCTTGCTGTTTGCGCCGTCGGGCGTCCCGCGGTAAGCGCCGTTCAAGCGCACCCCTACCGCCACCTTCTAGTAGCAATACTAATAATAATAATGTCTTAACGACTAGCAGCATTTCTGCTATACCCGCCACACAAATTCCAGACTGTTGCTCGTGCCTTATGGCGTCAACATCACGCGCAGCAGCTCAACACTCTTGCTCCCACCGGAGCAGTTTAGACATGAGCAACTCCGAGCATCAGTCTCTGTCTGTTTCGTTACACCCCCCCTCCCGTTTACACGTGAGTCAGGATCAACATCTTCTTGCACCTGTCTCGACGTGTACTGTTTGTCGGCAAAGATTATACACGCTCGCGTCATCGGTCAAATGCAATAACTGCTTAGGCCAATGCCACGTGCATCTATGCTCTGGGCTCGCGAACAGGAATCTTTGGACGGATGCGTTCATTGCGCCATGCTGTAACACGCCTCAGCCTACGACGCCAGCCAACCCGGTTACACCAGGTCCACAGCTAACTAGGCTGAGGCACAGCCTTGGTCTTCGCCTACCAACACCTGGGCGAACACATCCGTCTCTCACGCCTTTGGTTAACTCGACATCGACCCCACCGGCGCACTTCCAAATCTTACAGCACAACTGTAACGGATTAACTGGTAAGATCGCAGAGATAACCAATTTGATGACGCAATATGACATAAAACTTGCCGCAATCCAAGAAACCAAGCTCAGTCCAAGGTCGGACCTCATTACCTATGGTGGATATAACATTCACCGGAAGGACCGTCATAGAGTAACAGGAGGTCTGGGAGGTGGTCTAGCGTTCATAACGCACAACTCTGTACAGTATCATCTATTTGATACCGACATCGAAGGAACGGATGATATCTTAGAAAGCCAAGGTATTACCATCCGTACAGGAGATGTCGATCTGCAAATCATAAACATCTACATACCCCCTGTCTCAAGTTGCCCCACCGGTTATCACCCCGACATTAGCTTGCTATTACGAGGAGATAACCGCGTGATCCTGGGCGACTTCAATGCGCACCACGATATGTGGCACTCAAACTTGCCAGCAGACAGTAGGGGGCATGTACTCGCAGAACAAATAGATGATACGGCTTTCTGTACATTGAACGGAGACGCCCCAACGAGAGTATCGGGTAACTGCTATAGTTCGCCAGATATTTCTATCGTAAGTGCAGGACTATTGAACAACACCAATTGGCGACCCATACTCACGTTGGCGTCTGACCATCTCCCAATAGTCATTACCATCGAACGACCGACGGACTTTATAACACCTGAGCATGGTACATACATCAACTTTACCAAGGCGGACTGGGACAGTTTTCAGACATATACGGACGAATCCTTGGCTGCTCTATCCATTCCTACGGACGTACGCAAAGGCGAACGAGACTTCCGCAACATCATTGACTTGGCCTCTAGACGCTTCATTCCTGCGGGTCGAATATCTCGAATAAGACCAAATTTCCCCGCGGAGGCAGCGGCCATGGCTAGAGAAAGAGATGAAGTGCGAAGTCTCAATCCCGCAGACCCCCGTATAAGGGATCTCAACGCGGAAATTCGTAGGTTGGTCGATAAACACAAACTGGCCAAATGGAAACAACACCTAGAGCAATGCAACCTCTCTGACGGTGTTGGCAAATTATGGACTACGGTCAAAGCTCTATCTAATCCAACACAACACAAGGATAAAGTAGATATTACTTTCGGTGACAGGGTGAAGAAGGACCCTAGGGGATGTGCGAACTCCTTCTGTAGACAATTTGTACTACATTCCCCACCCGATAGAGCTAAACGTAGAACCATGCGACAGGCGCGTAAATACAAAAACCAAAACACGCCCATTGTCATCACTGCCTCAGAGGTCAAGGAAGCCATCAGACAGGCTAAGCCCTCAAAATCCATCGGCCCCGACGGCATTGCCATGAAGATGCTGAAACATCTAGGCCAGGAGGGACACAAATACTTAGCGGCTCTATTCAATCTTTCACTGAACACTTTCGTCATTCCTGAAATATGGAAAAAGGCGAGAGTGGTTCCATTATTAAAACCTAGAAAGCCGGCAAACATAGGCGATTCATATCGCCCTATATCACTTTTGTCGCCGGTAGTGAAGACGCTAGAGTCCATTTTGCTCCCGTATTACACCGCAAATCTGCACCTGGCTAATCATCAACATGGCTTCCGTAAGCTGCACAGCACCACCACCGCACTCAATGCCATTACAACGCAAATAAATAGCGGTCTAAATCAAAACCAACCAAATCACAGGACTGTGTTAGTGGCACTTGACTTGTCGAAAGCTTTTGACACAGTCAACCATGCCACTCTCATACAAGATCTATTAGAAACACAAATACCTGATGGGGTAAAGAGATGGACCGCTAATTACTTGAATGGGCGGCAGGCGTCGGTCAACTTTAGAAACGCAACATCAAAACCAAGACGAATTAGACAGGGGGTGCCACAGGGTGGTGTCCTATCCCCGACACTGTTTAATTTCTATCTATCGAAGATGCCCCCACCACCAGAGGGTGTCTCCGTCGTTTCTTATGCTGACGACTGTACAATAATGGCGACGGGGAAGGGCCCCTATACTGATGAACTCTGTAATAAAATCAACGGTTACCTCTGCGACCTTTCCAGGTTTTTCACAGAGCGAGATCTGACGATATCTCCGACTAAATCAACGGCGACGCTTTTTACGACGTGGACGCACCAGGTGAGAAATGAATTAGACATTTTCGTTGACGGCACTAAACTACCAACTGTCAGCCACCCAAAGTTATTAGGGATGACATTGGATAATACTTTCTCATTTGCTGGTCATGTGTCTGCAATGGTCTCAAAGGTACGTGGTCGCAACAAGATCCTCAAGTCACTTGCCGGCAGTACTTGGGGAAAAGACAAAGAAACGTTGTTGACTACATATAAGGCCATTGGCCGACCAGTCTTTGACTATGCTGCACCCATATGGTCGCCTAATGTACATAACACCAACTGGACGAAGTTACAAGTCTGCCAAAATACTGCCATCAGAACTGCTACGGGATGTCTCCTCATGTCTTCCGAGTCTCACCTCCATCAGGAGGCAAAACTGCTCAATGTAAAAGAGCATGCGGAAATGCTGAGCAAGCAATTCCTTCTGAACTGCCACAAGCCAGCACATCCAAACCGTCATCTTTTGGACATAGATCCGCCCCCGAGAGACATAAGGAAACATCTCCGTAAACATTATGATGAGATCCGGCATCATATTACCTTGCCGTTTGATCTGCAGAATCATAAGCGGGCTCTAACCGACATCCACACCGAGTCGGTAGATACTTTTGTCGGATCTCTACCTGTGAACCCCGTTCTGAACAGTCCTCCACCGGATATTGCTGAAGAAGAACGCACCTTACCAAGGGAGACAAGAGTTACCCTGGCACAGCTTAGGTCTGGATATAGTGTAAGGTTAAACTCCTACTTGTCCAGACTTAATGACACAATCTCAAACACATGCCCTGCATGTGGTAGGACCCCCCATGATACTCTACATCTCTTCAATTGTGCATTTGAACCTACTCTTCTAACCCCTCTGTCCCTCTGGACAAACCCTGTTGAAACTGCACGTTTCCTTGGACTCCCCTTAGAAGAGCTTGATGAAGATCTTCGGAATGATCATACACTCTAGACAGGGCAATGCATTGTTAACAACAACAACAACAACGCCTTCACCTAGCTCCTTCTATTTCTTCTTTTTGCTCTGAACTATGGATGTTTTCTTTTGTATAATTCAGCTTCGGCTGTGTACAGTCGCCTTAGGCGTAAGCTGTTGCTTCTCAGTTCAGCGATTTCTTCTGACCACCAGTAAACCGACTCCTTTAGCCACTGTTTTGGTAATATTGGAATGGCTTTATTATGGGCCTGTTTAAGGCCCAACTTGGAATCTTGGACACACTCTCTGGCGTCCGTTGTAGTCTGAGCTGCAAACAGAAATTAGCGCTTCACTGTTTTGTTCCGATACATTTTCATCTTTGGGTACTTTTGCTTGTCTCCTTCTGGTGGGCCAAATATAATTTAAATGCATACATATGTATATTGATGTTGTTGTTGTTGTTGTTGTTGTTGTATATTGATAATCACTGCCAGTGTAATTTTCAAGCACTTTTCACTCCCTGGAAATGCTATCAGATGCTACCGTAATGTTTCTTAGCAGCCCTATCTCCTGTAAGTTATTGCTTAATAACGGCAGAAATTGAAAGCACAATACTTCAGGATTTTGTTATTTTTATTGCAAGACAGCATATACTTGATCAAGTAAAGAATACTACTGATCAGGACTTGTTTAATAGTACACATTTTGTAATAATCTTGCCAGTTTGTTTCGAGAAGTTTTTGCTAGAGCAACTCGATTGCGAAACTGTACAAAATTTGGCCCTATTCTACTTAACATTTTTATATTAATTATTAAATACATTTTAGTATGTAAGTTATCATACATTTTGATACAAAAATAGTAAACATAACTGCATCAGTGAAATTATCCTAGCAAGATAACGTTAGAGATTAATAAAACTTGTTAAACGAAAAGTTTAATAGTTTTTCAGAAATTAACGAAAATCAAAAGCACACAAAGTAATGCTTTTCTATTAAAAGAGGTGGCTCTTATCTTTAAGTTACAAATATTTGAAAATTTTTTTTTTTTTTTTGGATTTTGCATTCATTTGCGTTTACATACAAACATACATATTATATAACTCACTGAGAAACGAATAATATTTAATCGTGTAGCGTTGTCAAGGATAACTTAAATCTATAAAAAAAAATTAAATAAACTTAACTGGCGTTATATATAAACCAATACTAATACGCTGATTTCCAAGACGCTTCCAGATTTACATTAGTAAACTGACCTGTTCCCTAAACATATAATGCAGTCCCGAGCGTTTAGCATATTGCAATTTTATTCTGTACACGTGAGCCAGCCAGGCTTATTTACAACAATTATGCGAATGTCTTTTTCCCGTATATGTACACCATTTCGAATTGAGTTACTTTTCTGTACCATGTAAATGGGAAAGCAGCGATTCAATATCGTCCATTCGAAGAACTTCTGTAGTAGCGTTTGGAGTTGCCGCTGTAGAGGTTGATGCTATCACTTCTCCGTGCGTAGCAGCACTGTTCGTTGCTTGTTTTCTGTAAATTGAGCTAATATCAGTAAATGATTTGTGGAAATATATTTTATGCTGCTGAGAAAGGGAAACTTTATAGAACAAATGCCTGGAACAGACCACAATGAAGAAAAGTGAATATTAATTTCCAAAAGCATGGACGGCTCGATTGCACATAATAAGCCGTTTCACAGTAACTTCATTGTCAGAAATTGAGATCTGCTCGCACAACAGTTTTCCACTATGTAGTGTTCAATCTGTACTCCGATAGTCATCCAACTAGTCCAGAACTGAAAGCCAAGTATCCCCAATTAAATCCCGAACAAGTAGTCTACCATTACATAAATTATTAGGCAAGATACTATAAACTAGTTAGGAAATCATAACAAAATTTTGGAATAACGCAACGAACAATCAACCAGTTCTGAACTAAATGCCAAACATAACCAATCAAGCATCATACTGTACAATTCCAGCAATACTTAAAATTATTTAAGTAAAATACTGAAAACCTGCAAAGAACCCCGTACAAAACATTTTGGACTAAACGTAACGAAGAAACAACCAACTAGTCCTGAACTGAATGCCAAATATCCCCCATAAATACCCGCATTGCATCCGCACCAGTCCAACATTACTTTAGGTAAATTACTCAAAAGGGGCGTTCAGTTTAGGGGGAGGATAAAGGATAAATGAAATAAAGGAATTTCTCAGTATACCTACAATCACGTAATTTGTGTATGGGTGTGGGGGACTCCTATAAATACCCAAAAAAACCACTATTGTGGGGAGGGGGTTCCAAAATTCCCAAAAGTTGATCACGTGATTCATGGACGCCTCCAAACTAGAGTAAAAGTCCAGACAAAACAAACGAACAACCAATAAGTTCTGAACTGCTTAGCAAATATATTTAATCAAACCCTGTAATTTATTTAATTTAGTTATTGTTAGGCGCACTAATCAGTGTTTGGTGTAATGGTTACACACTGCGGTTTAGAAATTCCTAATCTCCTCTCCTTGGTTCGATGGCCAGTAAAGGTGATGAAAAATTTCTATGCAACAATACAAAGCGGTTTGACAAGATCCTTCAACGAGATCGAAATTGCAATCATCGTAGTTGGTATTGTATGTAGCACTTTTCAACTTGTTTTCGCCAAAAACTCAGAAGAATAATTTGATAAAATTTATTCGATTGGTCAAAAACTCCACAAAATTTTCAAAGTTCTTAAATTATTTAAGTAGAATGCTTCAAACAGGTAAACAATTTTTGACAAAACCTTTTGGACTAAAAGTAGCGAACAACCAAGCAGTTCTGAACTGAATGACAAAAATCAAACCCCGCGGAAGTCTCGACAAAACACTTTGCACTAAACATAACAACCACCCAATTCTGAAATGAATGCCAAATATCCCCAATCAACGCAGTACTATACTCCTACCAGTTCTATCATTAGATGCCCTATCGTACAAAGACCTTCTAAGACCACACCGGGTCACTTTTTGGTCAATATCTCGGAAATGGGTTCTCGTATGAGACGAACAACCACTCCTTGTTATAACCTCCATTAACACCTCTTATTTTATGCCCATATAGTAAAAAGTCATTCTGGGGTAACCACGGTCCGAAATTTCACTTCAACAATACAAATAATTTCACTTACGATCTTTGTTTTTTCTCGTCTTGCGTGCTACTGCTAGCTTCACCATCTCCAGGCGTAGAAGTCGCTACTGGTTTATCCTGACTAGAGGAGTTATTGTTGTTGGTACCAGTAGCGGTCGCCTCCGCCGCCGTGGTTTTTAGCGTGCTAGATGGCAACGTTGTGGTTGCTGCTGCCATCGTCGTCGTGCTATGTACTACCCCAACAGTTGCTATATTATCCTCATCATTACCGCATGTATCGATACGCACTTTACGCTTCTTTGGAATATTTCGTATCTGTTGTGTGGATGGAGATGTGTTGTATAATACAAATTCTTCGCTAATACGCCAAATATGTTTTTCATTCTCATCGAATGCCACAACCATTTTGAAGTTAGAAAAATCTCGACGAGGCAAAGGATTTGCTGGTGCCGTATCTGGACCATTATAGCTGACACAAAAGAAACGCACGGGGTCTTCTTCGGTGACAGTGGTCAGCTCACAGCCATCCATGGGATCATCTTCGGATATTTCTGTTGGTGCTGGTTCAACATTGGTCGTTGATGTTGGAGTTGCTAAGCGTTCGGTACTAGTCGATGGGTTGCCTGATTGGTTGGAGTTATCCTTCTGCTCTTTTTTTATCTCTGATTTACTTTCCTCAGGAGATTTTGCTGGCATGTTTGTACTGTCTTCTCTCGCGCTTTCGCCAGTAATTTTTGGTTCCTTTTGAGTTTCTTTCATTTGCAATTTGGCTTCTACTTTTGTTAGATCGACATTAGTACCCTTGGTGTGTGTTGCAGCCATCGCAGTTGTTGAAATGGGTATGTCTTTTGAAGGATATGTATCAGTATGTTCTATTCGTTCTTCCACCTGCTCTTTTTTCTCTGGAGACGACTTGACCATATTTGTCGTACTTGCATACATTTTTTCCGCAACCTCTTTGGCCACTGGATTGTCTTTTAGTTTCTTTTGCTCTTCAGCTTTGTGCAATTTTCCATCCGATGTCGTCGTATACGCTGTTGCTTTCGTATTTTTTTGTACTTTATGCGTTTGCTGTTCTTCCTTAGGCTCATTTTTCTTTTGTGTTTTCTCCTTGCCAACTTTCACTGTAGTACTTTTGGTTGATTGGTCGTTTCCGGCATTATCACCTTGCTTTGGTCGCTCGCCCTCCTTTGTTGGCTCAGCTATAGAGGATACTAATGCCAGTCTTCTCTCCTGGGCTTTCTTTTTAGCAGCTTCAACTTTGGCGCGTGCTGTTAGCAATCTCTTGGACGCTCCCGCACTGGACTTCACGGTCTTTGTTGTTTTCTTCGTTTGCTGTTTCGTACCCGTAGCCGCCTCACTGCCATCACCACTCTTTGCCTCGGCCTCTTTCGTCAATCGGAGGCGTGGTGAAACTCGTTGCTTGCTACATGAGGGCGCATTCGAACTGGAAGAAGATTTTATTTTTATTCTCGGCACCGGACTAACTTTTGGTGAGTTGGCTTCACTGTCGCTTTTCTCTTCTACTTGTTTTCTACATTCTGCAGCGTTTTTCGTTACCACTTTAAGCGGCGATTTCACTTCTTCGAGCTCCTCGACCACAGCAGGTGTTTTAATTTTGCCCTTGAAACCAAGCGGATTGCGCACAATTTTCTTGCGTCCCACACTCGAGGCGCGAGAAGTTTTCAATACTGGAAGGGGTTCTATTTGCAAGCATTTCCTCGGTTTGCCTTTTACTTTGGAAAGGAGTGTTTTAAGTGGCAAACGCTCTGCTTTTTCGGTCAACTCATACGTCGTCGTCGAAGTTTGTGCCGAGAAAAGCGTCGATACAGCATTGTCGTCGCAAGCGCTCAGTGGTGGTGCCTTCGGGTTTGATACACCTGCTGCGCTCATCTGTTGTGTTACGGTTTTTTTGGCTGACAACTGCAGCGCTGTCAACACTTCATGCGTACGCTCTTCTTTAACTTCTAACATAGTTCCTGTTGACGTCGTTGCATGCATTGACGTCTTCGCTGATTGGTGATGACTTTTGGCGGCTTTCTCACGCATTGCCGCAAGCTTGCGTTTGGCGCTTAATGCTGCCGTCATACCGGTTGGCGGTGTGGCTGGGATGCTCGTGTGTTTATCTCGCCCCTGATTCGCATCATGTTTCAGCTTATCCATCATACGTTCTCGCTTCTGCTGTAGATCATCTTCCAAACGGTTGCGCTTCTCAGCTGACTTGAGCGGTACAGTTACTTTGATCGTTGTAGAGCAAGCAGTTTCATGCATTTCATCATCTTCTTTATCCACTTTGTTCGGGGTCAACCAACTGCGTACAGGATAACGTACTTCACCGTCGTTGCTTACCAACTGAGAGTTCTCTTCTTCTGTTACGGCCAACTTCTGCCATTCTTCATCTTCGGTACTGCTTATTGTTGAGAGGTTGTCCAGTGATAGGCGCAACTTATCAGGTGTTTTGTGTAAATTTTCTAGGCCACTTGAAGAAATTTCGCCCTCTTCGTGCGAAGCTGCTCCGCCCGAATGTATTGATGAGTTTGAGCTTGTAGACGAACTGTCCGAGCTGGAGGATGAAGATGATGAACTGGAAGTTCTTGAAGAATTCGAAGATTCGTCTTCAACACATATTTCCGGCAACTCTGAGACAAGCGTATAGTGAGGATTGATATTTGCAGCTGATGTGCTTCCTTCCTCATTATCTGCACCTTCAGCGCCAAAAGATTTAACGCGTTTCAACACAATTGGTTCCACGCGCAGTTTCTCAGCGGGTATCTCAACACAAATCGCAGCTGCTTTTTGCTCCACGTTAGGATTGGTTCCACGTCCCATTTCTTCAGTTTTCTCTGCGCCTCCATGGATATTAGTGCCGCTGCTTTCCTCCTCTTCCTTACGTTTCTGCGCAGAATCTTTCAACAGCTTATCGAAATTTCTATCCAAATCATCAGATTCATCAGGTTTATAATATGAACCGCCGGATGAGTAATCTGTAGCAGGCCCTGTGCTACGCGGTGTTACATCACGACTCGAACTAAAAGGAGTGAAGCGTAGTCCTGGTGTTATAGCGCTCAGCTGTGGTGTTTCAAGTTCACTTTTCGTCAGCGAACCAAACAGATACGATGTCGAATGCAATTCCTTTGATGTGCTTGCATCAAGCTTTGTCGCTGGTGTATCTAGCAAAGGTATGCCGGGCGTTGGTGGTATATCACCCAATGTGGTAGGCGTCTTAAAGGGAGTTTCAAGCAAGCACGCAATATTGGCAGTACGCCGATCGCGTTCTTGCTCCAAGCGCTCTTCATTTATGGCTGGCGCTTTTATATTGATTTCTGCACGATTTGTAGGAATTTGGAATGGAATGCTTTTATCGACATCATCATTGCTTGAATTCACTGGCAGTTCTGGGCTGATATGCGGCGTGCGCTCACTTCTCATTTTCATTGCAGATTCGCGCTTATCCTTTTGTGGTGTGGGAATTTTTATGTTAAACTCCCGATTGACGATCCTACGCTTTTTATCTTTCCCTTTTGCAGTCTTTGCTATAGCTTTCCTGCCTTGGCTCTTGGATTTATGCTCGCATTCAGTGTCGCCTGCCAAATCCTTATCCTCAACAGCCAGCGCATCACCACTTGTGTCCCTATCGCTCTCTTGCTCTAACTCCGCAGCAGCATCATCCAAATTTTCAGGCGTCATTTTCTTCTTTGTTTTTAAGGGCTTCTTTCGCCTCGTTCTACGTTTTTTTATTGGCGTATCTTTTTTACGGCGTGTTGTTCTGGGTATTACAATTGTATTTGCAGCATTCAACTGACGTAGACGCGAATCCAGATCGCTGGTGCTGGCATTGCGCAAGCGCAACCATTCATCCATCATTTTGTCATCTTGTAATTTGGTGTCGCTTGCATCGCTTTTTGCTTTGCTCATAGTATTTTTTGTTGCCTCTTCATTTTCAGACTCATTTACTTTCAGTTTTTTATCTCCTTCATCTGAGGATTTGGAAAGCTGTCGTTTACAAGCTCGCACTGCCGTTCTTCGCACTTGTTTACGTTTTGGTGTATCTACGTGATCGCTGCTGATAGCTGCTAATCGTTTGGTATCAGTCTTTTTATAGCTCACGTCTTGACTGCTCTTATCCGTGAGGGAGATATTTTGACTCTCTTTTAGTGATAATTCATTCTTAATGATAGTCTGATTACTGCTCTCCTCGTTGACAAATAAAGGTGGCACGCTACAGCTATTACTGCTCTCATTCGCGCTCACATCAATAGAACTAGCTTTGGTAGCAAAAGTAGAGGTGGAGGCGGCACCTAGGCGAGGTAGTATTTCAACATTTTTTATTATGGGTTTAACTGGTATATCTGCAGCATTCAAAATATTGTTCTCTTGCATAATAGTAGAGCCTGTAGTGCGTCGTTGAGCACCGCAGCGGCGTGTCGAAAGTGGTGTGGCACCAGCTAAAACTGTCTGTCCACTACCATCAGCCTTTGGTGAAAATGAAAGCGTGCGGACATGTGACGTACGTTTGCGTGGTGTTGAAAGGCTTCTGTAACCTTTCGTATTTTGTATACCACTGGTTGAAGGTGTTTCGCGATCCGTATTCAAACGCACATTTAACGATGTAGGCGCTAGTGCATTCTTCAATTTCTTGCACTCCGTGCCTGGGGGCTGTGCGTTGGGCAAACGTTGGTCTTCGGTTACAAAAGCCTTTTGCGCACTTTTGACGATTATGGAATTAGGCGGTAGTTGGTCTGCAGATACTATAATAGGCTCGGGTAGTGGAATTTCAATATGAGAGCCATCCATGTTACAGATGTTGTCAGGTTGGAGTTGTTGTGTAACAGCCTCATTATTGACAAGGAATGGGAAATTGGTCAGCAAACCTTCGTCGGTGAGAAATAGTGGTATTGTTAGTTGGCCAGTATTGGCATCGAAGTAAACCTGCAAGAACGGAGATATGTACAAGTTATTTACATTTACATTGAAAGCAAAAACCATTTAAATACCTGCTCATCTGTAGTAGATCCCTCTATACCAGTCAATTGATTGATTATATGATCAGCCGTTGAATTACCAATACTTTGATCTGCGACTGAAGGATGTTGCTTTTGTGCGCTCTCATTCGGATTCAATACTATTAGTTTCGATATCGAAAAATTCGGGTCGATCAACGAGCCGAACGATGTATTTGCATTAAGCGTAGATAACATTTGCGCTTCACCGCCAGCTACATTTAATGAGGAACTTCCTGCTGCTACAGCAGTGCGTATAATGAGTGGTGTACGTGGTACATTAGAAGTTGGAGCTGTGTCTACAATTTGATGTGATACAGTCGATAAAGTGGGTATGGTGGTAAGATGTTGCTGAAGCTGTTGATGTGGTTGTTGTAGTAGGGCGAACTGTTGTGGTTGTTGCTGCTGTTGTTGTGCAGCCATAACTGACGATGTTGTTGGCATACTTAGTATAGAGCTGACCGCGTTGCTTTCAATATTGCATTGTACTCCAGCTGAAACATTGCTCGTTTGTGTGGTTGCTGAAAAAAAGGCATAAAAGGTCAAAATAGCTAGAATAGAATAGAATCAGTCTTTAAGGTACTGCACTTCCGCCTGTAGGTCTATTGTACACTCTTCTCATCCAGACCGAGCTCCTTAAACAAGTTAAAGATTTTAGTCGGCTTCATGAAGTGTAGATCCCTCTTGTCGCCTTGAACATTATTTTGAAATCGAAAATTACTCCAATGTACTTTATCTCCTGTGCGAATTCAACCACCACCACATCCTGGCGATTGGTCTCATTCCCCTGAGGGATCTTTCCTTAGTGATTGAGGGATCTTTCCTCGTGCAGGGTGGATACCTTGCCGCGGTACGAGGGCTTAAGTCGATAGCCACAGGGCTACGCTGCCCTTGTGATCATAGCTCCGCACGGCACTTCATCACGAGAGCAGCCTAGCCTCCCTGGCGCGACGACAAAGATCTTCCCTCTCCCAATCCAGGGTGTTATGCGAAACCGTGCCCATTGGACGTTTGCAGTCGGGAGGCAAATTATGGCTGTATTTGAACGGAGTCTCTCTGATACCGGGTCGCCTCAGAGAGTAAGCATGGCCTTACCGCGGTACGGGGCTCTGCCGCGGCGGACGACACATTTTCCCCTACTTTTCCCTTGACCCTAAGCTGGCATTGTCCGGCGATGGGTCGTACGAACAAGATGAACTCAAATAACGTAAATAAAAACGAAAAACCCAAAAAACCAACAACGCCAAATTTCACTCCTCAGTAGAGGAGAGCTATGGAGGAGCAAGCGAGAAAGCCACAACAACGCCGGACGACAACCTTCTGAACTGCCACAAGCCAGCACATCCAAACCGCCATCTTTTGGACATAGACATAAGGAAACATCTCCGTAAGCATTATGATGAGATCGGGCATCATATTACCTTGCCGTTTGATCTGCAGAATCATAAGCGGGATCTAACCGACATCCACACCGAGTCGGTAGACACTTTTGTCGGATCTCTACCTGTGAATCCCGTTCTGAACAGTCCTCCACCGGATATTGCTGAAGAAGAACGCACCTTACCAAGGGAGACAAGAGTCACCTTGGCACAGCTTAGGTCTGGATATAGTGTAAGCTTAAACTCCTACTTATCCAGACTTAATGATACAATCTTAAACACATGCCCTGCATGTGGTAGGACCCCCCATGATACTCTACATCTCTTCAATTGTTAATCTGAACCTACTCTTCTAACCCCCTGTCCCTCTGGACAAACCCTGTTGAAACTGCACGTTTCCTTGGACTCCCCTTAGAAGAGCTTGATGAAGATCTTCGGAATGATCATAGACTCTAGACAGGGTAATGCATTGTTAACAACAACAACAACAACAACAACAACAACAACAACAACAACAACAACAACAACCTCTGCTCCACAATCAAGGGGGGATCGACAGCGATGGCAACTACGAGTCGGTCAACCAAACCTCTATCGAGTAAGATTGACTTGATGGGAGCTAGCACCAGTGCAGTTGCCAACGCAGCTAAGCGGACAACGGCGGATGCTAAACTCCCATCAACCGCTGATATGAAAACCAGTCTCCTTATGTTGTTGTTGTTGTTGTAACAAGGGGTAGTTCTGCCCAAGGAACCTGGCAGTTTCAATAGGGTTGGTTCACTATGTACAGTCACTTCTCAGAGCAGAAAACCCAGGACATCGCCATGGATCTCTGCGCAGTGGAACCACCCGGGGTTTTACCTCGGCCAAGGACTGTCACTTTCAATGTAACCCTGTTTAGTATGTTTTGTCCCATTCCGAAACTATCATCCTCCCTCCTTGCAGCAGGGCTGCAAGATATTCTATTGTTACGGGCGGGCGTTGAGCCGAACCCCGGACCAAAAGAATGGATATGCAGTGTCTGTTGCAAAAAGATATATATTAAACGGTCGCATTCTGTGCAATGCTTCTCGTGTAAGAGATAGCTCCATAAATCTGGATGTTCAGGGCTTAACCTTAACATCCACAGACCCCGTACTTTCTTTAGTACTTTCGTGGCCCCTTGTTGTTTGCGCCCTCGGGCGTCCCGCGGTAAGCGCCGTTCAAGCGCACCCCTACCGCCACTTTCTAGTAGCAATACTAATAGTAATAATAATAATGTCTTAACGACTAGCAGCACTTCTGCTATACCCGCCACACAAACTCCAGACTGTTGCTCGTGTCTTATGACGTCAACATCACGCGCAGCAGCTCAACACTCTCGCTCCCACAGGAGCAGTTTAGACATGAGCAACTCCGAGCACCAGTCTCTCTCTGTTTCTATGTCATACCCCCCCTCCCGTTTAATTTCTCACGTGAGTCAGGATCAACATCTTCTCGCACCTGTCTCTACGTGTCTTCTCGCACCTGTCTCTACGTGTACTGTTTGTCGGCAAAGATTATACACGCTCGCGTCATCGGTCAAATGCAATAACTGCTTAGGCCAATGCCACGTAAATCTATGCTCTGGGCTCGCTAACAGGAACCTCTGGACGGATGCGTTCATCGCACCATGCTGTAACACACCTCAACCTACGAACCCAGCCAACCCGGTTACACCGGGTCCACAGCTAACTAGGCTGAGGCACAGCCTTGGTCTTAGCCTACCAACAACTGGGCGAACACATCCGTCTCTCACGCCTATGGTTAACTCGACATCGACCCCACCGGCGCACTTCCAAATCTTACAGCACAACTGTAACGGATTAACTGGTAAGATCGCGGAGATAACTAATTTGATGACGCAATATGACATAAAACTTGCCGCAGTCCAAGAAACCAAGCTCAGTCCTAGGTGGACTATTACCTATGGCGGATGTAACATCCAGCGGAAAGACCGTCATAGAGTAACAGGAGGTCTGGGAGGTGGTCTAGCGTTCATAACGCACAACTCTGTACAGTATCATCTATTTGATACCGACATCGAAGGAACGGATGATATCTTAGAAAGCCAAGGTATTACCATCCGTACAGGAGATGTCGATCTGCAAATCATTAGGTTAGGTTAGGTTCAAGTGGCTGCCGCAGAGGCACACCTAGGCCAGTATTAAAAGGCCCGTTGTGATACCACCAACACTAGGAAAGTCAGTTCCGGGACCCTGCCATATGGAAAATCCCGGTATTAACGGTCATGAAGAACTTTAAAAATGTTAGCATCAAAACTATTTGCGATAATTTTGCATCAACTTTCTCCGAGGAAGTGAAAAAGTCAGTTCATGACTGTGATATCACGGCTTCCAATGCAAGTTCGCCACATAAGTTACCAAATTCAATATTTATGAAAGAAACAAAGCCTGCGCCTTTCGTATACTGGCCGTGTGTAAGAAGCGTGTCAAACATTATTATATGAATCAGTGCAAATGTGAGTTCTGCGCATGCGCAAGTTTTGTTTGTGTTAGTGAATTGTAGTAGCGCGTTTAAAAAAAAATATCAAAGGGCTCAAAAAGGGTCACTATCCCCATTACACAAATTGTGCATAGTTTTAGTTATAAAATCTTTGATTAGTCGATTAAATAATGAAAATACCAAAATAGTAAATCACAAAATAAATAAATAAAAATGTTCGTATTTGTTGTTTAAAAAATAATAATAAGCTACAGAGAATTTTTTCATTTGGTAAAATAATGTTATATCCGCTACCTTGGGTATTTTTGGCATGGTTTAATGTTAATTAGTGAAAGGAGTGATAAGAAAAACGAAGTAAATTTATTTACATTTTGTTAAAGTATGCATTTATTTATGCCCCTTTGTTTACAAAAGTTTAACGACATCCTTGAGATTTTGTCTCCTTCTCTCATGGTATATCTGTACTGTAATGTTTGACACGCTTCACTGTTCGGTATTACTGATATAGAAGTATTACATATATGGAAAGAAACTAGTTCTACCGAGATATTTGCTATTATACAAAAGCTTGATGTGAGGAAGGGTCCTGGGTTTGACGGAATTCGGCCAAGAGATGTTAAATTACTTGCACCTATTTTAGCCCCCATAATAGCGAAGCTCATTAACCTTAGTATAATCCAATGCGCAGTACCAAAGGCCTTAAAATTGTCTGTAATAAAACCAATCTTTAAAGCCGGAGTTAAACCTGACACACGTAACTATCGGCCGATAGCTATATTACCGGTTATTGAAAAATTGATGGAAGAAGTTATTGTAAATAGACTAACGGAGTTTATAGTAAAATATAAAGTTGTCGACGAGAGGCAATATGGATTCCAAAAAAATAAGAACATAAACCAGCTACTAGGCAAATTTTCCAGCAAAATAAACGAAAACTTAGGAAAGAGTTACCACGTCCTTGCTCTATTTATAGACTTTAGCAAAGCATTTGATACATTATCGCATAAAAAACTGCTTGAGGCGCGAGATAATGCCGGGATAAGGGGAGATTGTCTAAAATGGTTCGCAAGCTATCTAGAGCTAAGGACTTATAGTGTAAAAATACAAAATGAATATAGCGATCATAAAGCATTATCCTACGGTGTTCCACAGGGTTCAAAGCTGGGTCCTATTCTGTATATAATTTACGGAAATACTATGCTCGGCAGTAGTTTGGCAAACTCTCCGGGTGTATTTCTGCCATGAGAAGCTTCTCAGCAAAAAATTCATTTGCTTTGCAAGTGCCGTTCGGAGTCGGCAAAAAAATGTAGGTCCCGCCAACTTGTAGGAAAATTTAAAGGCAACACATCACAAGTTGGAAAGAGAAGCTCGGCTAAAAATCTCGTTAGAGGTTATGATAACATGTTGGTATATCGCCGCCATTAGGTTACTATGCTTAAAGCCCTCAAGAATTGTGAAGTATTCGCCTACGCAGATGATACAGCGATTGTAGTACCGCACCGAGATCTTTCCCCCGCAGTGGGCATCATGCAAAGGAAGCTAGATATAGTGGCAAAGTGGGCACACGATAGCGGGCTAGCAATAAACGTGAGTAAGACTAAACTAATGCATATAAGACCTCCGCACATATCCCGGTCAATAATTTGTCTTAGATTTCATAGTTATGATTGCTTGCATAGCAATCAAACTCAATGCGACTGTCACACGAATATAGAAACCGTTGATACTTACAAATACCTCGGTATTGTTCTCGACGAAAATTTTAAATGGAATGCTCATATATCTCATCTTCAAAAAAAGTTAAGGTCAACATCCTACTTTCTCAATCATCTCAGTTTCTGCACGAATTACGATGTACTGCTTCAAGCGTATTTAGCCTTGTCGGAATCGTACTTAAGACATGGGGTCACCGCATGGGGATCATCAACATTCTGTAGGATTCTTCAACAAAGCCAAAATTATAACTTAAAGATACTTGCGAAGAAAAAGAATATATACACTCCTAATATCAATTTGAATTCAGCCTTAAAATTACTTGATATAAAGTCGATCCATAAAATAGCCGTTCTTAATAAGTTTTACGACGAAAATTTACTAAAAATAACCATTGCCCACAATCATGGTACTCGAAGACGCTTAAAGAACCGACTCGTAGTGCCTAAATTTTCAAATAACTACTCCAAGAACACTCTATCAGTACTGCTTCCCTCATTTATTAATGAACTACCAGTAGAGCTTACTAACCTACCAAATACAATCAAGCGAAAAACTCTTATTACAAATCATAAAAAAAGTCTGTTGTAAACGTTTTCTCAATTTCCTTAAAAACTATCGATAAAAAACAAACCTACTTAACTCGGAATAAGGGAGGATTGGAAACGCGTCCTTTCCAACCTCTTAACAAGCCGAGAAACGTCATATTCCGACAGCTAATAATAGAATAATAAAAATTATATTTTTTAATAAGGGGGATTGGAAACAAGACCTTTCCAACCCCCGAACAAATTCGATCCTCTGTTTTGATCGGAATCTGATGCATTCCGACAAACCATAATAAAACTAATAAACTCAACTTTTGAAATAAGGGAGGATTGGAAACACGTCCTTTCCAACCTCCCTTGTGTTGAGCGGAATCTGGTGCATTCCGACTGCTAATATTATATAACCTATTAACTGAATTTTAGAATTGGACTAGGCGCCTAAGCAGCTAATCGGGATCCAATGCATTCCGCCAACAATGATAACGTTGTCCTGTTATAACGAATATGTATTTGCAGATTCGCTGTATTTTGATTTTAATTATAAATGTAATTTTAGTTTTAATTTTAATTTTTAATTTTTATTTTATCGTAATTTTTATTTTAATTTTGATTCTCATTTTCAATTTAGCTCTAATTTCACTTTTAATTAATTCTAATAACATAACATAGAAATAGATAAACCTATTCTTTAGTAACAATATCCTACTATTTTATTCTTGTGTCCACTTTAATTAAATAAATAAACTTTGTAAACTTATACATAGTTATATTCCTTAGTTATTTTATTAATAATACATACCCGCAGACAAGCTTTACAGCTTCGCGGGTCGTATGTATTTAATAACTTGTAAAAATTTTATACTTGAAGAACAATAAAAAAATCAATCAATCAATCAATCAATTCTCCACATAGCAGAATCCCGGGACTGACCTTCCTATACCGACACCGTTACTCCTCCTCGAACCATTTAGATGGCTGATGAAGGCCATCAGGTCCTTTATGTCCAGCTCCGTGACCTGGCGTAGGCTGACCAGGAAGGGAACCCCCAAAAAGCGCATTCTCGCGCCACTTAAAGCCGGGCAGTTGCAGATGCGGTGCTCCACCGTTTCCTCCTCCTCATCATCCTTACAACTCCTACAGCATCGTCGGTAGGGCACACCAAGTTTTTCTGCGTGCCTACCAATGAGGCAGTGCCCAGTTAATACGCCTATTAATATGGAGATTTCTCTTCTCCTTAGGGCATAAATTTGTCTTGATCTTTTATGATCCCATTTCGGCCAGGTTTCTTTGGATATCCGGCATCCTGGAGATTGCAGCCATCTTTCGTTGGCTTGGCGGAGTGTGTACTCCTTCAGCATAAGCTTGCATGTGGCAAACGGCATACCTAAGCGCTCTTTATCGCTTGGTCGTGCCCTGCCTCGCAAGTTCGTCTGCCCTACAATTTCCCTCAATGTCCCTATACCCCGGGACCCATTAGAGGTTAACGGGATTCTGTTGGGCCATCTCTTGTAGAGATCGACGAGGGACAAGGGATTTGATGGCCGCCTGGCTGTCGCTGAATATAAAAATGTCCTGTCTGATAGTGTGTTGGCCTATCGGCTTGCTGAAACTTCAGCCTGGAAGACACTGCAGTGATCAGGTAGTCTGAAGGAGAGCTCAAGGTTCAGATCCTTTGAATAAACCCCTCCTCCAACTCTGCCGTCTAACTTCGAGCCATCAGTATAAATGGAAGTGCCGCCATGAGTGGCGGGACTCCGATCCGTGCTCTCCCATTCTTCCCTGCTGGGAATGTTGATTTTAAAACCCCTATCTCCGACTGTTGTGGTCGCACAACGATCTGTGCTCAGCGGAAGAAAGCTATAGGATCCCAAAATACAGGCGTGTCCAGTAGTGCTTGCGCCCCAGCCGGACGTTTCCCTTAGACGCAGAGCCGCTGCTGCTGCTACCCGGAGTGGCAAAATGCCAAGAATGGCCTCCTGGAGTGCTTCATTGGGCGTTGTTCATAACGCACCGCTTATACAGATCATGCAAGATCTGTGTACTTTACCTAGCAGATTAAGGTTTGTTGCCTTGCTCAGCGCAGGCCACCATACCACAACTCCATAGAGCATGATTGGTCGATTGATTGCAGTGTAGATCCATTTGCATATATTGGGGCTGAGCCCCCATTTCTTTCCAATGGCTGTTTTGCACGTGTAGAGTGCAATGCACGCTTTGTTCTGGCGCTGAAGAACATTCTCCTTCCAGGTTAGTTTCCTATCCAGAACTGCGCCCAAGAACTTGGCTTTGTCAGCCAAGTTCAGGTGCACATCATTCAGTTTTGGTAGTATTAGCGGTGGTATCTTATAGCGGTTGGTGAAAAGGACCAGTTCTACTTTTCCCGGGTTGATGCTCAGTCCGCAGCGCGAGCACCATGTGGAAACCTCTCGCAGTGCTACTTGCATCAAGTCGCACAGGGTTTGTGGGAATTTGCCCCTATATACTATAGCTAAGTCGTCTGCATATTCCACTACCTTCCCGCCCCCCAGCTTGTGTCTCGTAGCATCGAGTTGACAGTGAGGTTCCATAGAAGCGGGGAGAGAACACCACCCTGAGGCGTTCCCCTTGTGACATAGCGTGATAAGTCAACCGACCCCAGTGATGAAACTATTCGTCCACCCCTTAGTAGTTGATCAATAAGTCCAGTAAGAGACCTGCTTATGCCCAGACTTGTTAAAGCGGTGTTTATAGCGGCTTATGTTGTTGAAGGCTCCTTCAATATCTAAAAAGACCACAGGACAGTACAATAACAGAAACTAGGCTGTGAAGCGCAGTTTCTGTAGATTTCCCTTTGGTGTATGCATGCTGATAGCTACAGATCAGGTTGCTATAATAATAGAGGAGAGGTAACTAGTCATTTATTATCCTCTCGAAGGTTTTGAGCACAAAGGATGAGAGACTGATCGGCCTATAGTCCTTGGGATCGTAATGAGACGCCTTCCCCGCCTTAGGAATAAACACTACCGTGGCACTTCTCCAGGAGCAAGGAATGTAGCTAAGAGCCAGGCAGGCTGTATAGAGAAATACCAGCCATTTGGCTGATGTCTCCAGCATGTTTATGAGTTGTGCGGGAATAACCCCGTCTGGCCCGGCAGCCTTGAACGGTTCGAAGCTTTTAACCACCCACCTAACCTTTTCCTCCGTGATGGGTATTTATACAGCCAGGTTTATTGTAGGTGCTACGGGTTCCTCATGCAAGTTCCCTGGGAAGTGCGTATTCAAGAGCAGCCCTAGGGTTTCCCTCTCCGTGCCGGTCCAAGATCCGTCAGGTTTGCGCAAATAGCTTGTGGCTGTTTGAGTTTTTGAGAGCACTCGTCTAAGTCTCGCTGTATCGTCGACATTTTCGACCCCAGTGCAGAAATTTCTCCACGATACTCTCTTCGCCTGCCTCAGAGCTTTTTTGTAGGCCCTGAGTTTAACTTTATATTCGAGCCATTGATGTCTCCTCATGTCTTCCGAGTCTCACCTCCATCAGGAGGCAAAACTGCTCAATGTAAAAGAGCAATTCCTTCTGAACTGCCACAAGCCAGCACATTCAAACCGTCATCTTTTGGACATAGATCCGCCCTCGAGAGACATAAGGAGACATCTCCGTAAGCATTATGATGAGATCCGGCATCATATTACCTTGCCGTTTGATCTGCAGAATCATAAGCGGGCTCTAACCGACATCCACACCGAGTCGGTAGACACTTTTGTCGGATCTCTACCTGTGAATCCCGTTCTGAACAGTCCCCCACCGGATATTGCTGAAGAAGAACGCACCTTACCAAGGGAGACAAGAGTGGCCTTGGCACAGCTTAGGTCTGGATATAGTGTAAGGTTAAACTCCTACTTATCCAGACTTAAGGATACAATCTTAAATACATGCCCTGCATGTGGTAGGACCCCCCATGATACTCTACATCTCTTCAATTGTTCATCTGAACCGACTCTTCTAACCCCTCTGTCCCTCTGGACAAACCCTGTTGAAACTGCACGTTTCCTTGGACTCCCCTTAGAAGAGCTTGATGAAGATCTTCGGAATGATCATACACTATAGACAGGGCAATGCATTGTTAACAACAACAACAACAACAGACATCCCGTAGCAGTTCTGATGGCAGTATTTTGGCAGACTTGTAACTTCGTCCAGTTAGTGTTATGTACATTAGGCGACCATATGGGTGCAGCATAGTCAAAGACTGGTCGGCCAATGGCCTTATATGTAGTCAGCAGCGTTTCTTTGTCTTTTCCCCAAGTACAGACATATACGGACGAATCCTTGGCTGCTCTATCCATTCCTACGGACGTACGCAAAGGCGAACGAGACTTCCGCAACATCATTGACTTGGCCTCTAAACGCTTCATTCCTGCGGGTCGAATATCTGAAATAAGACCAAATTTCCCCGCGGAGGCAGCGGCCATGGCTAGAGAAAGAGATGAAGTGCGAAGTCTCAATCCCGCAGACCCCCGTATAAGGGATCTCAACGCGGAAATTCGTAGGTTGGTCGATAAACATAAACTGGCCAAATGGAAACAACACCTAGAGCAATGCAACCTCTCTGATGGTGTTGGCAAATTATGGACTACGGTCAAAGCTCTATCTAATCCAACACAACACAAGGATAAAGTAGATATTACTTTCGGTGACAGGGTGAAGAAGGACCCTAGGGGATGTGCGAACTCCTTCTGTAGACAATTTGTACTACATTCCCCGCCCGATAGAGCTAAACGTAGAACCATGCGACAGGCGCGTAAATATAAAAACCAAAATACGCCCATTGTCATCACTGACACTGTCAGTCAACCATGCCACTCTCATACAAGATCTGTTGGAAACACAGATACCTGATGGGTTAAAGAGATGGACCGCTAATTACTTGAATGGACGGCAGGCGTCGGTTAACTTTAGAAACGCAACATCAAAACCTAGACGTATTAGACAGGGGGTGCCACAGGGTGGTGTCCTATCCCCGACACTGTTTAATGTTGATGGCACTAAGCTACCAACTGTCAGCCACCCAAAGTTATTAGGGATGACACTGGATAATACTTTCTCATTTGCTGGTCATGTGTCTGCAATGGTCTCAAAGGTACGTGGTCGCAACAAGATCCTCAAGTCACTTGCCGGCAGTACTTGGGGAAAAGACAAAGAAACGTTGCTGACTACATATAAGGCCATTGGCCGACCAGTCTTTGACTATGCTGCACCCATATGGTCGCCTAATGTACATAACACAAGTCTGCCAAAATACTGCCATCAGAACTGCTACGGGATGTCTCCTCATGTCTTCCGAGTCTCACCTCCATCAGGAGGCAAAACTGCTCAATGTAAAAGAGCATGCGGAAATGCTGAGCAGGCAATTCCTTCTGAACTGCCACAAGCCAGCACATCCAAACCGTCGTCTTTTGGACATAGATCCGCCCCGAGAGACATAAGGAAACATCTCCGTAAGCATTATGATGAGATCCGGCATCATATTACCTTGCCGTTTGATCTGCAGAATCATAAGCGGGCTCTAACCGACATCCACACCGAGTCGGTAGACACTTTTGTCGGATCTCTACCTGTGAATCCCGTTCTGAACAGTCCCCCACCGGATATTGCTGAAGAAGAACGCACCTTACCAAGGGAGACAAGAGTGGCCTTGGCACAGCTTAGGTCTGGATATAGTGTAAGGTTAAACTCCTGGGTCTGGTACGATATGTCGAAAAAAAAGAAGCCGAAACTAAAAATGTCGAAAAAAATGTCGAAAAAAAATTTGCCGAAAACACAAAAGGTCGAAAAAAAAATGTCTCGAAAAAAATGTCGAATGAAAAAATGTCGAAAAAAAAATATATAAGATGTAGAAACAATGTAATGAATGATGTGTTAAATTCGCACAATCTTAAACACATGCCCTGCATGTGGTAGGACCCCCCATGATACTCTACATCTCTTCAATTGTTCATCTGAACCTACTCTTTTAACCCCTCTGTCCATCTGGACAAACCTTGTTGAAACTACACGTTTCCTTGGACTCCCCTTAGAAGAGCTTGATGAAGATCTTCGGAATAATCATACACTCTAAACAGGGCAATGCATTATTAACAACAACACCAACAACAACAACAACAACAACAACAACATGGAGGGCTCGAATATCTTTAGGGGTTTAGAATATGCCCGAAGTAGGCATACCGGTCTTAAAAGGCGACTAATATGCACATAGGTAATGACGTGCTAACTCAATCTTCGTTTCGGGTGGAGGGATGACATGACCTAGAAGGTTCCACCGGTCATATCAAATCGCTACCACGAAGGGGAGTACCGGAGCGTACCGGATTCACATCCGGCCAAGGACTGTCAATTTCGACATCACTCCCCAAAACCTTCGGGGAATGTTTTAGAGACCAGTTCATCGGCCAAGTCGTTGCCCAGGGTTAATTACATGAGATCGTTATCTTAAATTTGAGTTGTGCTTACCTCCAACAACATTTTCAATAATTGCGTCAAATGTTGGATCTTTTTCGGTCGCCTTTAAAATGTCCTTCACCATTTGATCTAGCATTTCATTGGAATTGATAATTTGTTGTTCTTCTGTTAAGGCATTTGTAGTTGTTGCCAAATTCACAACTTCGGCGCTGATGTTAGTTTTTTGATTTTTGCACAATACCAACTGTGCCTCATTACTTGTAGAGTTACTCAGCGCCAAATTGATATTATCCACCAATTTCATTTGAAATTGTGGATTATCTAAAATCGCCTGAGAAAGCTCCTATAAAAAATGCAATAGCTTAAATTTGGGTTTCTTTTTTAATTTAAGTTATCAAATTTACCGGCAGAGATGGTCCCCTTTTTCCTTTCCCCGCTTTATTGTGTGGGGTTGATTCTTTGGTTGGCTTTTCCATCATAGAAAGACTTGTATCATCGAGCTGTACATCTTCCACCTCGTTTTCTTCTTCATTTGTTGACACATCCTCATATTCTTCGTCTGTCTGCGTTTGTTCTTCGCCTGTGGAGGATGTTTGCAAGAAAGACTTTTGTCGACGTTTCGCATAAGCTTTCTTCAAGCTGAGGTAGCAAAAGGGTTCGAGAAATCGCTGTCTTTTTGCAGGTTTGCTTCCTAAGGGCGCCGGCGTCTTGCGTTCATCAGACGAGTATTGCAATGACGAGCTGGAAACATTAAAACACATAAACATACAAACATGCAACAAATTTCGATCTTCATTGGAACTAACCGTCTTCTTTTCTGTTTATTTTGCTTTTTAGCAGTGTTCTCTTTATCCGAGTGCAAGCTAGTGCTGGCGTTAGAACTTTGATTTGTTTCAGTTTTCTTCACTGCGGCGTCAGTTTCGGTAGGCTCAGTTTGTAAGTAGGATTCTAATGCGCGTTCCAGTAAAAACTTTACCTTCTCGCAGAGTTTGTGTTCAAATAAGTGTAAGCGCAGGCTTTTCGGCAATGAGCCGAGTATTCGATCAACTGGGAATATGAAATGAGATTGGAATTTATATTGTATATTATACTAATCATTCGACTGTACTTACCGGTGCGTGTGATATTTACATATTCGCATATAATATCCTCCAAATCCGGACAAAAGCTATGTGGTGTAAAGCCTTTTTGATATGCTGTGAATTCTTGCTTCAAGTGTGGCGATGTTTTACAAAACGAGCGTGAAGTGCGTTCCAAATTCTGACGCTTCAAATAGCCTAAGCATAAAAGGAGGGAAAATATGGTTTGTATTTGCGGCTCAAACGCACCTGGTGTACATTTTTTTTTGCTCTCAACTTACCTAGCACAAGCCGCGCTATGTCGGAATGCAAGACAACCGCATCCATTTTTTGCTGTACTTCTTAAGCTGTCGAGAAACAAATCATTTCACTTTATATAACCACAAAAAGATCTATGTTGTTTTATTTGTTATTCCTTTTAAATCAAAATAAATATTTTTGGAATTGCAAAACTGAAGAAAAATGCTTTTTGCAAATTGTAGAAGCGACACAGCGATTTTAGTTCTTGCGGCATTGCCAGATAATAGAATTGCTTTGAAATTATATTAGGGCTGCTCATAATCTAGTGTGTCAGGTATCAAATACAATTAGTAGTTTATGCCCGAATTTCAGAGTAAAGTGTGAAATAGATATGCCGTAACCCTGCGCAGCAAAAATGTAAACACACTAGTTTGTACATATAGTTGAACATATGCATCCCTTCATGGCGTTCTGCACGACGTGTTCAAATTAAATTTCGGCAGGGACTGGATTCTCTAAAAGTGTAGAGATTAAAAACTCATTTGCACCGAAAATTTACACATGAGATTTACATGCGATTCTGTAAACTATTTTGTACACTTTTGTGCTGAATGAGCGCTGACAAACACAAAAAGAGTGTTTCCATTGGCGTGAATAAGTGGTGGCGGTCAATACCATGCAAATTTTCACAGCTATTTTGGGTACAGTAGGCACCGTATGACGTTTTGATTTTAAGTATTTAAATGGCATGCGTAAACAATACTTTTAAAATGTTTTACGAATATTTTATTTTATGTCATTTTAAAATATTCATGCTTTACAATAACCCTGCAAAAAACGAGAGTACTCTTGTTCTTATCCAAAGAGTACTCCAATTGGAGCATCAGAGTACTCCGAATGTAATCCTTTTTCATATAAAAATTGTGCTCCAATTAACATTGCCATGTCCTAGGACTGGACCACCCACTCCAACCTTCGCTTTGTTCCTGCTACTCCATGGAGTACCTACTGTCGGAGTACTTTGCAATGTACTCCAATGTTGTTACTCCTTGGAGTATATATTGTTAGAGCGATAGTGTAAACGATCGACGAAAATAACGACACTATCGCTCTGACAGTACCCTGTAGGGAAAATCTCTAGTTCAGAGCTAGTTCGCTTCTAGTGCGTTCCGAACCAGTACTAGTTCGCGAACTATCTTTTTTACATGAAATCAACTGGCGAATTTAACATGGCGATGTCCTAGGCTGGATCTAGTACACTAGTGGTGTAAAAGTAGGTCGCCTCCCAGTTGGTGCACCCTGGGTAACGCTAAATGACCTACATAGCCTAGTTTCTTGTATTGCCGGTTCTAAGAGAACGGTGCCAGTACTTGTGCTGTACCCAACGTGCCGAAACGACCCGGGCCGTTTTCTTATATCGACCCGGCCAAGAGAAATACACTCGAGGTGACGCTGTCTGACATTTAGGCAGGGCTACACCTCGCTACAACAACAACTAGTACAAAATTCGATAGTTTGGATCTAGTTCGTTTATTGGCACTATTTCTATAGTTCTAAATATAAATTAAGTACAAAAACTTAAAATCAAATACGAATCCAAATGCCTTTTAATGACTTCTCAAACGCTGGTTTCGAACTAGTGAAAATGTATTCACTAACGTACTAGTTCTTATTGGCCACTTTATATCTAGTTCTGAAGCAGAAATTTGTGTCACTAGTGGCTGAGTTCCCTGCAGGGTAGGGAACCCAGGGCCAGCGAAAGAAAATGCACAACTGTGGTGTTTTAAACACCTATAGAGTAAAAATAATAGCGTCAAAAAGGCTTCTGTCTCTTTTTGGAAGAACTGACCAATTTTCTGAAAAAAAAACTATATAGTTAAAGTTGTCATTTACAGCTATGGCATGGTACAGAAATTTTCACCATAAGGGTTCTTACTAGGCAGTTTTAAAAATTAAAAAAAAAAAAGAGTTTTGACGTGCGTTATAGAATTTTTGCGTTTGACATTATATTCCAGTTTCGATTGAGAGCAACGCAAATTCAATCACACTTTGCTGAATACATTTTGGAGACATCTAATGAATCTGCCTTATAATTGATACCAGCGAATCCGTTAAGGGCATAGTTCTAGGTCTCTGTTTCCGTTGTTGTTGTTATAATAACGAAGCCTAGTCCTGCCTAGAAGTAACGCTTTTGTCCTACATTTTCATCCAAGGAAGGTCGTAAATAGGGTGGAGAGTATTATGTCGGTGATATTATCAGGCACCTTGTGGTTTAAAAACCATAAGGAGACGGGAGATAACTACATATCTATTCTGCTGTTGTGAAAAAATCAAAAAATTTCTTTTTCTATTTTTATAGTTTTTTTGAATGACGTAAACAACCGCCAAATAAACAAAAAAAAATATATTTATGTAAACGGGTAGTCAATTAATTTTAGAATCAATTGCTCATGCAACGAAAATTGATGCCCTTAAGCTGGACTTTGGAATAGATTTTACTCTCCGAACGTGCGAAATAGTAAAAAATTATTGTAAACAAAATATTACGATGTAAGCTGCTCACCGTGCAAGGATACAATTTTTTTGTTGAAACGAAATTACCATTAAACTTATATGGTACACAAATGTGCATTATCGGTCTTAATGCAAATTATTTCTTGAATTACCCTCTTCTAAATGCACTTCTAAAGCCTGGAATACCTATATGTGCAGTAACCCTGTGCAGTAAATATTTAAACACACCAATTTGTACTAAGGCAAACACATGTATCCCTGCCGTGCTGTTCAAATAATGGTACAATCAAGAGCTGATAGCTATATGACACTACGTATTTTTACTTAAATTTTTTTATATTTTTGGCCAGTATTTTTTGTCTACGAAGGAGTGAGACAAAGACTAAACGCATGCGCACAAGGAGCGCCGTTTGACATGTTTTTGTTTACCTGAAATTGCTTTATTTTTCTGCACTGTTTGTTTTCACAAGACACACACGACAATGAACCAAAAAATTTTTTGAATGTCCATTGAATTTATTTATTTCACAAACAAAACGAGTTTCATTTAAATTCGCGCACAAAACTTTCAACATAAAAATGTAAACAAAAAATTTTCACATAAAATAGAGGAGAAACGTCCAAGTGACAAAAGATATGAAATTTTTTATTTGTTTTTTTACAGTCTGGTTTCTATTTCCATTATTTTTCGTTATTTTTTTAACATAGCTTGCCCGCTTGTACCTATATGACAATTGTATAAGACCCTTTCTTTCGCACAATAAATACAAAAAATAGAAGAAAATACTAGTCAAAATACGTAGTGTCATATAGCTATAAGAGCAGAAGGGAAAATACAACTCTGAAAATAGGAGTAGGCGTTGGTAGCTTTCGGCTCCTAAATGTCAATTATTGTTTACAATTTCCAAAACAAGCAGCAATGCAGACAAAATCGCTGCGCATTTATTCCAGGCATAATGCACGAAATTTTAATGAATTAATATTTATAAGCTGCCCCTGCAAAAATCGATAGTACTATATTTCCTCTCCAAAGAGTATACCAATTATAGCATCAGAGTACTCCAACCTTCGCTTTGTTTCTGCTACTCCATGTAGTATCTACAGTCAGAGTACTTTGCAATGTACTCCAATGTTGTTACTCCTTGGACTATATACCCTGCAGGGAACTCAGCCACTACCCTGCAAAAATTGAGAGTACTCTATTTCCTATCCAAAGAGTACTCCAATTGGAGCATCAGAGTACTCCAAATGTAATCCTTTTGCATATAAAAATTGTGCTCCAATTAACATTGCTATGTCCTAGGACTGGACCACCTAGTCCAAACTTCGCTTTGTTTCTGCTGCTCCATGGAGTACCTACTGTCAGAGTACTTTGCAATGTACTCCAATGTTGTTACTACTTGGAGTATATACTGTCAGAGGGGTAGTGTCGTGATTTTCGTCGATAAGGCAGAGCAATGATCGGCTTTCAAAAAGCTAACGGTGGTCCGATGATATATACAAAGGATTACTATTGGAGTACTCCAATATCAAAAAATTGGAACACATAATCCAACGATTTTTGCAGGGTAGTGACACAAATTTCTGCTTCAGAACTAGATATAAAGTGGCCAATAAGAACTAGTACGTTAGTGAATACATTTTCACTAGTTCGAAACCAGCGTTTGAGAAGTCATTAAAAGGCATTTGGATTCGTATTTGATTTTAAGTTTTTGTACTTAATTTATATTTAGAACTATAGAAATAGTGCCAATAAACGAACTAGATCCAAACTATCGAATTTTGTACTAGTTGTTGTTGTAGCGAGGTGTAGCCCTGCCTAAATGTCAGACAGCGTCACCTCGAGTGTATTGCTCTTGGCCGGGTCGATATAAGAAAACGGCCCGGGTCGTTTCGGCACGTTGGGTACAGCACAAGTACTGGCACCGTTCTCTTAGAACCGGCAATACAAGAAACTAGGCTATGTAGGTCATTTATCGTTACCCAGGGTGCACCAACTGGGAGGCGACCTACTTTTACACCACTAGTGTACTAGATCCAGCCTAAGGACATCGCCATGTTAAATTCGCCAGTTGATTTCATGTAAAAAAGATAGTTCGCGAACTAGTACTGGTTCGGAACGCACTAGAAGCGAACTAGCTCTGAACTAGAGATTTTCCCTACAGGGTAATAGTACATTTACACCGCACCGAATTTGACGAAAAATTGCAAATTGGGGTTTTTTTTCCATACAAATATCATTTTGCAAATCTGGAATTTCATCACATTTGCCATTTGCAACCCTGCCTATGTTCCACATTTAGAATTGCCCAGAAAGAACCTTAATGGTTAATTGACGTGTGATAATTTTTGCACTATGCACAGCAATAACAACAATTTCCCCTACTTTTTTTTAAAGAAAATTGGCCAATTCTTCCAGGAAAAGACAGAGGCTTTCTTGACTCTTCCATTATTATTAAGCCCTGTTTACATTGTTCAATTTTGAAATCAATTTTCGTCGTATGTGCCGTTGATTCCAAATTGATATTTGACGGTTGTTTACGTCATTAAAAAAAATTAAATAAAAATTGTAAAAGACATTTATTAATTTTTTTTCACAACAGAACAAATAGTTATCTCCTCACTCTTTCCGATTTTTTAGCCACAAGGAGCCTGACCATATCACTGGCAAAATCCTCCACACGATGATGGAGCTGATGATGGTGATGACAAAGAAACTTTTCTGCTATAAGGCCATTGGCCGACCAGTCTTTGACTATGCCGCACCCATATGGTCGCCTAACGTGCATAACACCAACTGGACGAAGTTACAAGTCTGCCAAAATATCGCTATCAGAACTGCTACGGGATGTCTCCTCATGTCTCCTGACTCACCTCCATCAAGACGCAAAACTGCTCAATGTAAGAGAGCACGCGGAAATGCTTAGCAGATAATTCCTTCTGAACTGCCACAAGCCAGGACATCCAAACCGTCATCTTTTGGACACAGATCCGCCCCCGAGAGACATAAAGAGTCATATCCGTAAGCATTATGACGAGATCCGGCATCATATTACCTTGCCGTTTGATCTGCGGAATCATCGGAGTCGGTTGACACTTTTGTCAGATCTCTACCTGTGAGCCCCGTTCTAAATAGTCTTCCACCCGATATTGCTGAAGAAGAACGCACCTTACCAAGGGAGACCAGAGTATCCATGGCACAGCTTAGGTCTGGATATAGTGTGAGGTTAAACTCTTACTTATCCAGACTGAATGATACAATTTCAAGCATATGCCCTGCATGTGGTAGGACCCCCATGATACCCTACATCTCTTCAATTGTCCAATTGAACCTACTCTTCTAACCCCTCTGTCGCTCTGTTCCAACCCTATTGAAACTGCGCGTTTCCTTGGACTCCCGTTAGAAGAACTACCCAAGGATTTGGGAAGTGTTGTCGAGTTAACAGTCCTTGGCCGGAAATCAAAACGCTAGGCTCCGGTATCCCCTTGCGGAACGTCCCGACTGTCGTAGCGATTTATCACCAGTGAAACTTTCTCCATACGTAGGTCATGCTACCCCTCCTTCCAAAAGGATAAGATTGGTAGTTAAAAATAAAATTACTTATCCAGACTGAGCCCAGATGTGCCGGCCGCATATTTCTCCTCGCGACACTAACCAATTATTCGCCCGCTCCTCGGAACTTACTCTTCTTAGGCAAATTTCACGTTGGTCCAAACCTATTGAAACTGCTTGATTCCTTGGACAAAAATTTAGAACAAAAGCTTTTTTACAATACCAGCAACAACAGATACCTAGTCCAGCCAATAAACAATTATCTGACCTTTTCTAGCCATTGCAATGCTTCCAAAAGAAGGGAACAGCCCTTTCGAAGGATTGCTAATGGGAGCGAAGAGTAAAGCCAAGAAATGCCTCAAGAAAAAAACGAGCATATATTTCTTATGCCTGGTCAAGAAATTTTGCCGTTTACGGAATTTTCCCTTTTATTTCAATTTTCTATAACAAAAATTGCGCGCTTATGTACGGTGTCTTTCCGGAATCCAATAAGGGAGTGTGTATTAAGGGAACAACCTAGGTGGGTGAGCGCGCCGCCCTGGGAGTCCTAACGGAGATTAAAGCAGGCTACTCACCTGCCAAGAAATGTCAAACTCCATATAAAAAACCGCTCAAGAAATGGTCAAGAAACGTTTTCACACATCAAACTTTCTTGAGCCAATACTCAGTTCATAAGAAAAAATACTAAAATTTTCGATGGTTGGTAACGCCAGTTTACCTCAAGAAATAAATATGCTCGTATATATTTCTCGAGGTAAACGTGCAGATCCACAGCAAAGGTGAGTATATATTGCGCTACACATGTTTTATACATTTTTATAAGAGTAATTTGCAAAAAAATGGAAAATTTTGTAAACCTCAAAATTTCTTGACCAGGCACAAGAAATATATGCTCGTTTTTTTCTTGAAGCATTCCTTGGCAGGTGGCTAGTCCGCTTAAATGGTATAAACGCGCACGTTTTGCTCTGGATGTTGGTGTTGAATGCGTAAAAAATAGCCGTACTCAACGCCAAAAAAAGAAACAATTACATTTATGTATATTTAATTAATTTATTATAAAATTTATCAACAAATCTGACAAAAATTTAAGCAAAATCGAGCAATGTAAACGGGACTTTATTCTACAGGTTTTAAAACATCACAGTGGTGCATTTTTTGGTGGCTTTTTGTCCTGGTAGAAGATTCTTGCAGGGAAAGTGAAGCCAAATGTAAATTTGATTATTAGTACTACATTTACACTGCCCAAAATTTGGCGAATTTGAATGAGTCATTTCGAACCTGTTTACACTGGCAAATTAGCATTTGGCTCCACCTTCCCTGCAAGAATCTTATACCAGGGCAAAAAGCCAAAAAAGAAAATGCATTACCGTGATGATTTAAACACATGTAGAGTAATAATAAAAGAAGAGTCAAGAAGGCTTCTGTGTTTTCCTGGTAAAATTGGCCCATTTTCGTAAAAAAACTAGTCGAAATTATTATTTACAGCTATGCATAGTGCAAAAATTATCACACGTCAATTACCCATTAAGGTTCTAGCTGGGTAATTCTAAATGTGGAACACAGGCAGGGTTGCTATTTCCGGTAACTGTGGATTGTATTGTTCGGCAAATGAAGTCAAATGTGATGGAATTGGAAATTGAGATTTGTATGGGAAAAAGCGCCATATTTGCAATTTTGCCAAATTTTGTGCGGTGTAGGTGTATAAAATGGTATGGCAACACTTATGATTATGTCAAGTTCTTTGCTTTCCTTTTTACACATTGACAGGATACAAGCAAACAGCAAACTTGTTGTCGTTTTCTTTTTGCAGAGGACGAATTAAATCGATGAGCGACGGATTTATGCATTTATTTAAATGTTTTGATTGTAAAAAAGTTAAAAAACTGTTTAACAAGTAAAGTTTAATGTGTGGTTTAAAGTGATTTTTTATAAAATTCTTATTGTGCAAGGAACATTACTACCTGAGGGAGCGCAAGGTTATTAGCGTCCTTGGCAAAGAAAAAAAGTGAATTTTTAAGGTCCAATTGGGTGGTTGTGGTGGAATTAGCTGCCACATAAGGTGTTGTTGTTGGGTCTGATTAACACTACCACGAAGCACGCCCATTTAAAACAACAAGCTCAAAAATTCAGCAGCAAAATAAAACCACTATTGCAACAGAACCAGAAAAGTAAATAATAAAACATAAGAATTATTAATTAAATGGATGATGTGCGACCGTGATCAAATATTGTTATTACTACATATAGGCAAAGTAGCGGAGCAATAATTGTTTATATTAATGCGAACGATTTGTTGAAAGAGTGTTCAAGAGCCTTAAAACAATTCATAGCATTCATTCGACCGCGTGCATTTTTCTGCGTCTATTGAAGCGTGTGTATATGTCGGGATGTGCAATAAATGTGTGCTCATATGGCAGCCAATGATGGCGCATTCTAAAGGCAAATGAGAAACGGGTCATATTTCTATATACAGTAAAGGAATTTTAAGTGTTTTCCAATTTTTAAAATCCATTTTTTACAATACCCTCGCAAACGGCTTAATTCAGGCAAGAAAAGTGTATGTGAAAAAAAACTGGCGTTATCTTGAGTCGCACAACCCTACAAGCTAGACGACAAAAAAAAAAAAAACAAATAAAAAAAGTTCATATCCGCTTATCAGAAATCGGCGTCTCTGGTGGCACAAAAAACTGTAGCTAAGATTCATTTTTCCTCTGTAATCGCATAAAAACCATGGCAAACAATAGAGATAGCAATAGCAGTGGTGGTGTTGTTGGTGGTAGTGGCGGCGTTTTGGGTGCCGTTGGTGGTGTTGGCAGCAACAATGATTTGTGGCGCGAGTGTGTTGCCTGGTTGACGCGTTGTAAAATTATACCACCCGATCACAAGGCTAACTGGCCAGATTCCGAAATACGCGTCCTTGCCTTGACACTGCGCGATGGTGTCCTACTTTGCAATTTGGTTATTTATTTGGATGCCAACAGCATGGATGCACGTGATTTTAATCGCAAACCGCAAATGGCCCAGGTAAGTTTGAATGAAAAACCACTGTACAAAAAATTTGGGCATGAGACCTCTTTGTTTTCAGGAAACCTAGAAAAAGAATTGTTGACCGACTTTTTATTATTTTTACCAAAGTTTTTGATTTCCTCGTCAAATGCATTTATTTTTAACTAGCTGTTGCCCGCGACTTCGTATGCGTAGCTTAGGTATTGAAATTAATCAAATGGTTTATGACAGCATTCATAAACGGGTGTATGAATCAGCCCCCATTGAATTAACCCCCACCGTGCAAAATGACTTAAGCCCAACCAATGTCTCAGTGAATCTTTCCCCACCAAAAATAACGGAATCCCCACGGAAAAAAATGAATTAAACCTCACGAAAATGACTTTAGCCCCACTTTCCGCCATTTTTAATTTCGTTGTAAAATTGGTGGGGCTTAAGTCATTTTGCCCGGTGGGGGTTAATTCAGTAAACACCTTTTGTTTGATACCCATAATGTACTAACCAGACCTGTTAAATTGCAATTAACATTAATAATGATTAATTACTTTGGCTTTTTGAATTTTAATGATTAATTAATTTTGTGGAGTTTAATCAGAAAGTATTAATTAATTAATTAAAAAAATAAAAAAAATAATCATGATTAATGGCCATTAAAAAATAATCAAAAATAAACAAAAAATTGCCTATCTATTATCTTTAATTAAAAATAATCATATGATTAAAAAAAATCAAGTAATTAAAAATAATCAAACAATTAAAATTAATTAAAGCATTAAAACTATTTAAACAATTAATATTAATTAAACAATTAAATAATTAAATTTAATTATTTGATTATTTTCAATTATTTCATTATTCCAATTATTTTATTATTATTTTGATTATTTTCAATTAATAGCAGCAACAGTGTAAACTTTAAATGTAAGTATTACAAGCAACTTGCATTTTTTAAACACCTTTAAAAAGAAATTTTGGTATAAAAATTTGAGCTTATGTATGTAAGGCCTGATGTGTCATGGATAAATACTGGCGATGAAACGCTGCAGCTTCTCCTTAGTAGCCACTTCCCAGGAATCAACCGAATTTGGGTCTTTGTACACGACTTAGTGCAGTACCTAAATAATAAAACAAATGAATGGGCCACTGGGTCATCCGTATCTACTAAGGAATTAACACTAGCAGCCTTTCTGAACATTGAAGGTGCTTTAAATAATGTCACGTCGGAAGCGATCACGACAGCCCTGAAGGGATTGGGCATCGAATCTTGGCTGGTGTCAATCGTGCACCAAATGCTGACGGGCAGGAGGGTGTATGCTGATCTAGCCGGGATGTCGGTGAATAAGGTATTCAATAGGGGTGGGATCCTCTCACCTCTGCTATGGGTAGCCCCAGTCAACGGACTGCTAGACACACTTTCGGTGGAGGGGTGTCTACAGTTATAGCGTACGCGGATGACCTTAAAAAGCTCGCTGTACACAAGATGGACTATTGTATACGGAAGTACCTACTGTTTCGAGAAGAAATTTGATATCATAATATCTGAAAGAGAATATTGGGAGAGAAGTCTTCCTTGTGAAAACGGTTCAATCCATCTCTACACAAATGGTTCGAAACTTGATGATAAGGCAGGCGGTGGGGTTTTCGACGCTCAGTTGGTACTTAAGTTTGGTTCCGACTGCCGGACCATTGCAGTGTTTTGCAGGCATAAGTGGCCGCTATACAGGAAGCTGTAGATTTATTGAAGACTGTGAACATAAACAGCGGTGATGTCTACATCTTCTTCGGTATTTTCTACCATCTCAGCGAATCATCTAGAATTAAGCCAGAGGATGAGTGTCAAGTTAGCTAAGCACCCTAATGCAATCGAGTCGGGACCAGGTGGATAATTTGACGTTATTTTGCCGTGATTTTGCCGGGAAAGAATTAATTTTGCCGTGTAATTTTTTCCCGGAATTTTGGGGTGCTTTGCTAACTTGATATCAACTTAGCTAAGCACCCTAATTAAAACGGTGTTAGAGACAAGATATCGAAACCGGACTTGTTTCATATTTTGCCGTTATTTTGCCGTGATTTTGCCGGGAAAGAATTAATTTTGCCGGGAAATTATTTTTGGACTTTTTCATATACGAAGTTTCGTGTCAACTTAGCTAAGCACCCTAATGAAAACGGTGTTAGAGACAAGATATCGAAACCGGACTTGTTTCATATTTTGCCGTTATTTTGCCGGGAAAGAATTAATTTTGCCGGGAAATTATTTTTGCACTTTTTCATATACGAAGTTTCGTGTCAACTTAGCTAAGCACCCTAATGAAAACGGTGTTAGAGACAAGATATCGAAACCGGAATTGTTTCATATTTTGCCGTTATTTTGCCGTGATTTTGCCGGGAAAGAATTAATTTTGCCGGGAAATTATTCTTGGACTTTTTCATATACGAAGTTTCGTGTCAACTTAGCTAAGCACCCTAATGAAAACGGTGTTAGAGACAAGATATCGAAACCGGACTTGTTTCATATTTTGCCGTGATTTTGCCGGGAAAGAATTAATTTTGCCGGGAAATTATTCTTGGACTTTTTCATATACGAAGTTTCGTGTCAACTTAGCTAAGCACCCTAATGAAAACGGTGTTAGAGACAAGATATCGAAACCGGACTTGTTTCATATTTTGCCGTTATTTTGCCGGGAAAGAATTAATTTTGCCGGGCAATTATTTTTGGACTTTATCATATACGAAGTTTCGTGTCAACTTAGCTAAGCACCCTAATGAAAACGGTGTTAGAGACAAGATATCGAAACCGGACTTGTTTCATATTTTGCCGTTATTTTGCCGTGATTTTGCCGGGAAAGAATTAATTTTGCCGGGAAATTATTCTTGGACTTTTTCATATACGAAGTTTCGTGTCAACTTAGCTAAGCATCCTAATGAAAACGGTGTTAGAGACAAGATATCGAATCCGGACTTGTTTCATATTTTGCCGTTATTTTGCCGGGAAAGAATTAATTTTGCCGGGCAATTATTTTTGGACTTTTTCATATACGAAGTTTCGTGTCAACTTAGCTAAGCACCCTAATGAAAACGGTGTTAGAGACAAGATATCGAAACCGGACTTGTTTCATATTTTGCCGTTATTTTGCCGTGATTTTGCCGGGAAAGAATTAATTTTGCCGGGAAATTATTTTTGGACTTTTTCATATACGAAGTTTCGTGTCAACTTAGCTAAGCACCCTAATGAAAACGGTGTTAGAGACAAGATATCGAAACCGGACTTGTTTCATATTTTGCCGTTATTTTGCCGGTAAAGAATTAATTGTGCCGGGCAATTATTTTTGGACTTTTTCATATACGAAGTTTCGTGTCAACTTAGCTAAGCACCCTAATGAAAGGTAGGTAGGTAGGTAGAAGTGGCTGCCGCAAAGGCACACCTAGGCCAGTAATAAAAGGCCCGTTGTGATACCACCAAACACTAGGAAAGTCAGTCCCGGGGCCCGGCCATATGGAAAATCCCAGTGCTGTCGGGACTCTCCATATAGCCGAAACCCGGGACTGACACTCCTAACCGACACCGCTACCCCTCCTCGAACCATTTTGATAACTTGATGAAGGCCATCAAGTCCTTTATGTCTAGCTCCGCGACCTGGCTTAAGCTAACCAGGAAGGGAACTCCCAGAGAGCGCCTTCTCGCTCCGCTTAAGGCCGGGCAGTTGCAGATGAGGTGCTCCACCGTTTTCTCTTCCTCATCCTCTTTGCAACTCCTGCAGCATCGTCGGTAGGGAACGCCTAGCCTTGCTGCGTGCCTACCAATAAGGCAGTGCCCGGTTAAAACACCTATTAATATGGAGATTTCCTTCCTTTTTAGGGCGTATATGTGTCTAGATCTTTTAAGATCGCATTTTGGCCAGGTTTGCTTGGATATCCGGCACCCTGGGGCTTGTAGCCATCTTTCGTTGGCTTCGCGGAGTGTATGCTCCTTCAGCATTAGCTTGCACGTGGCAAACGGCATACCTATGCGCTCTTTATCTTGAAGAATCTGCTTGGTCGTGCCCTGCCTGGCAAGTTCGTCTGCCCTACAGTTTCCCTCAATGTCCCTGTGTCCCGGGACCCATGTGAGGTTCACGCGGTTCTGTTGGGCCATCTCTTGAAGAGAACGACGACAGCTGAGCGTCCCTAATGAAAACGGTGTTAGAGACAAGATATCGAAACCGGACTTGTTTCATATTTTGCCGTTATTTTGCCGTGATTTTGCCGGGAAAGAATTAATTTTGCCGGACAATTATTTTTGGACTTTATCATATACGAAGTTTCGTGTCAACTTAGCTAAGCACCCTAATGAAAACGGTGTTAGAGACAAGATATCGAAACCGGACTTGTTTCATATTTTGCCGTGATTTTGCCGGGAAAGAATTAATTTTGCCGGACAATTATTTTTAGACTTTATCATATACGAAGTTTCGTGTCAACTTAGCTAAGCACCCTAATGAAAACGGTGTTAGAGACAAGATATCGAAACCGGACTTGTTTCATATTTTGCCGTGATTTTGCCGGGAAAGAATTAATTTTGCCGGGAAATTATTTTTGGACTTTTTCATATACGAAGTTTCGTGTCAACTTAGCTAAGCACCCTAATGAAAACGGTGTTAGAGACAAGATATCGAAACCGGACTTGTTTCATATTTTGCCGTTATTTTGCCGTGATTTTGCCGGGAAAGAATTAATTTTGCCGGGAAATTATTTTTGGACTTTTTCATATACGAAGTTTCGTGTCAACTTAGCTAAGCACCCTAATGAAAACGGTGTTAGAGACAAGATATTGAAACCGGACTTGTTTCATATTTTGCCGTTATTTTGCCGTGATTTTGCCGGGAAAGAATTAATTTTGCCGGGAAATTATTTTTGGACTTTTTCATATACGAAGTTTCGTGTCAACTTAGCTAAGCACCCTAATGAAAACGGTGTTAGAGACAAGATATCGAAACCGGACTTGTTTCATATTTTGCCGTTATTTTGCCGGGAAAGAATTAATTTTGCCGGGCAATTATTTTTGGACTTTATCATATACGAAGTTTCGTGTCAGCTTAGCTAAGCACCCTAATGAAAACGGTGTTAGAGACAAGACATCGAAACCGGACTTGTTTCATATTTTGCCGTTATTTTGCCGGGAAAGAATTAATTTTGCCGGGCAATTATTTTTGGACTTTTTCATATACGAAGTTTCGTGTCAACTTAGCTAAGCACCCTAATGAAAACGGTGTTAGAGACAAGATATCGAAACCGGACTTGTTTCATATTTTGCCGTTATTTTGCCGGGAAAGAATTAATTTTGCCGGGCAATTATTTTTGGACTTTTTCATATACGAAGTTTCGTGTCAACTTAGCTAAGCACCCTAATGAAAACGGTGTTAGAGACAAGATATCGAAACCGGACTTGTTTCATATTTTGCCGTTATTTTGCCGTGATTTTGCCGGGAAAGAATTAATTTTGCCGGGCAATTATTTTTGGACTTTTTCATATACGAAGTTTCGTGTCAACTTAGCTAAGCACCCTAATGAAAACGGTGTTAGAGACAAGATATCGAAACCGGACTTGTTTCATATTTTGCCGTTATTTTGCCGTGATTTTGCCGGGAAAGAATTAATTTTGCCGGGCAATTATTTTTGGACTTTTTCATATACGAAGTATCGTGTCAACTTAGCTAAGCACCCTAATGAAAACGGTGTTAGAGACAAGATATCGAAACCGGACTTGTTTCATATTTTGCCGTTATTTTGCCGGGAAAGAATTAATTTTGCCGGGCAATTATTTTTGGACTTTATCATATACGAAGTTTCGTGTCAACTTAGCTAAGCACCCTAATGAAAACGGTGTTAGAGACAAGATATCGAAACCGGACTTGTTTCATATTTTGCCGTTATTTTGCCGTGATTTTGCCGGGAAAGAATTAATTTTGCCGGGCAATTATTTTTGGACTTTTTCATATACGAAGTTTCGTGTCAACTTAGCTAAGCACCCTAATGAAAACGGTGTTAGAGACAAGATATCGAAGCCGGACTTGTTTCATATTTTGCCGTTATTTTGCCGTGATTTTGCCGGGAAAGAATTAATTTTGCCGGGCAATTATTTTTGGACTTTTTCATATACGAAGTATCGTGTCAACTTAGCTAAGCACCCTAATGAAAACGGTGTTAGAGACAAGATATCGAAACCGGACTTGTTTCATATTTTGCCGTTATTTTGCCGGGAAAGAATTAATTTTGCCGGGCAATTATTTTTGGACTTTTTCATATACGAAGTTTCGTGTCAACTTAGCTAAGCACCCTAATGAAAACGGTGTTAGAGACAAGATATCGAAACCGGACTTGTTTCATATTTTGCCGTTATTTTGCCGGGAAAGAATTAATTTTGCCGGGCAATTATTTTTGGACTTTTTCATATACGAAGTTTCGTGTCAACTTAGCTAAGCACCCTAATGAAAACGGTGTTAGAGACAAGACATCGAAACCGGACTTGTTTCATATTTTGCCGTTATTTTGCCGGGAAAGAATTAATTTTGCCGGGCAATTATTTTTGGACTTTTTCATATACGAAGTTTCGTGTCAACTAAGCTAAGCACCCTAATGAAAACGGTGTTAGAGACAAGATATCGAATCCGGACTTGTTTCATATTTTGCCGTGATTTTGCCGTGATTTTGCCGGGAAAGAATTAATTTTGCCGGTTAATTTTTTTCCGGAATTTTGGGGTGCTTTGCTAACTTGATATCAACTTAGCTAAGCACACTAATGAAAACGGTATTAGAGACAAGATATCGAAACCGGACTTGTTTCATATTTTGCCGTGATTTTGCCGGGAAAGAATTAATTTTGCCGGGCAATTTTTTTGGACTTTTTCATATACGAAGTATCGTGTCAACTTAGCTAAGCACCCTAATGAAAACGGTGTTAGAGACAAGATATCGAAACCGGACTTGTTTCATATTTTGCCGTTATTTTGCCGGGAAAGAATTAATTTTGCCGGGCAATTATTTTTGGACTTTTTCATATACGAAGTTTCGTGTCAACTTAGCTAAGCACCCTAATGAAAACGGTGTTAGAGACAAGATATCGAAACCGGACTTGTTTCATATTTTGCCGTTATTTTGCCGGGAAAGAATTAATTTTGCCGGGCAATTATTTTTGGACTTTTTCATATACGAAGTTTCGTGTCAACTTAGCTAAGCACCCTAATGAAAACGGTGTTAGAGACAAGATATCGAAACCGGACTTGTTTCATATTTTGCCGTTATTTTGCCGTGATTTTGCCGGGAAAGAATTAATTTTGCCGGGCAATTATTTTTGGACTTTTTCATATACGAAGTTTCGTGTCAACTTAGCTAAGCACCCTAATGAAAACGGTGTTAGAGACAAGATATCGAAACCGGACTTGTTTCATATTTTGCCGTTATTTTGCCGTGATTTTGCCGGGAAAGAATTAATTTTGCCGGGCAATTATTTTTGGACTTTTTCATATACGAAGTTTCGTGTCAACTTAGCTAAGCACCCTAATGAAAACGGTGTTAGAGACAAGATATCGAATCCGGACTTGTTTCATATTTTGCCGTTATTTTGCCGTGATTTTGGCGGGAAAGAATTAATTTTGCCGGTTAATTTTTTTCCGGAATTTTGGGGTGCTTTGCTAACTTGATATCAACTTAGCTAAGCACCCTAATGAAAACGGTGTTAGAAATGTATATGAAAAAGTCCAAAAATAATTTCCCGGCAAAATTAATTCTTTCCCGGCAAAATCACGGCAAAATAACGGCAAAATATGAAACAAGTCCGGTTTCGATATCTTGTCTCTAACACCGTTTTCATTAGGGTGCTTAGCTAAATTGATATCAAGTTAGCAAAGCACCCCAAAATTCCGGGAAAAAATTAACCGTCAAAATTAATTCTTTCCCGGCAAAATAACGGCAAAATATGAAACAAGTCCGGTTTCGATATCTTGTCTCTAACACCGTTTTCATTAGGGTGCTTAGCTAAGTTGATATCAAGTTAGCAAAGCACCCCAAAATTCCGGGAAAAAATTACACGGAAAAATTAATTCTTTCCCGGCAAAATCACGGCAAAATAGCGGCCAATTATCCACCTGGTCCCGACTCGATTGCATTAGGGTGCTTAGCTAACTTGATACTCATCTGCGGACCTCATGTGAAAACCCTTAAACGTGTGAAGAAGTATTCTCTTGAATGATGCCAGCTATGCTGACTGAGCCAATTATCAGGACAGCAATGATGAGAGACTTACAGAAGGTAATCTAAAAGTATAGAAATCCAATTTATCGCATCGTCTTACCATAACCACTTTTTTCTAAAGAGATTTCCCATCTTCAAAGTTCTTGAGCTTTTGTTATACGAACAAAAACCTTCCTAGAATTTCTCTCTAGTTTATATATTTTATACTTAATCAGATTAAAGACGAACTTCTCTTCCACTTTTTACGCACAATAAAAGTTGTTCAGCATGTTTGGCAAGTTTCACTTTCAGCAGGACAATGAAAGAGCAAATAAGAAAACCATTTGTTGATATCGGCTACATCTTGGTTTGTTTGTGGGCCCAAGTATCAATTGAAAGCTATATGTTTACACAAAAAAAATGTAAACAAATAAAACGAGGCTCAATAAATAAATAAATAAAAAGGTGGATAGGGGGAAAAGTTAAGGACAGAAAATGAGATAAAAGGAAGTTAAAGCAAATCAAGGTTAAGAAGTTGGGCGACTTAGAGCAAAAAAGAATGAAATCACCAAGATGTCAATCAATAAAAGTTGTTTTCTTAAATTTTCCATGGTTGCAACGTCGCGTCAGACACTTGATAGAATCCACAAAAGTTACCTTAGTTTATGAAATAAGTGAGATACCTAAGTAATAGTAAATACTTAAGTACGGATACCCTTTTTTTTTGAACGTTTATCGGGACCAGTAGGTTAACCTTAATAAGGTAGGGTTGGAAAAGCTGATTCAAACCTTAAGAAAACAAGTTATCCGCCTGACAACACATATGCCACAGGTACTGTCCGCAAGAACCCTTACGCGAATGAAGGAAGATGTTGTTGTTGTAACGAAGGGTAGCCCTTCCAAAATGTGTACTTTTGGAGGGGTATTGACGAGTAGTCCAAATCGGAAACCATCTCCACTTCGATGGAAAGACCAAGTGGAGACCGGTTTGCGACCCCGAGTTGTCTAAAATTGGAAAAACTCTCATAGTTAGTTCAAAAGTTTTGGAATTTTTGCAACCTGACGATAAAAATATTTTATTACATTTAATAAACCACGCGGTCCTTTTGCTATACTTTTACATCCTTTACTGTGCCTTGTACTTAGCCTCGTCAAAATGTTGTTCACTTATATTGATAGGAAAAAACAGAGGAAAGAGAGGAATAAAAAAATCAAACAAACAGGAAAGCCTAATTTTTTTAATTGTGAAAAGCACAAAGCTGCCACAGCAACCCAGAAAACAACAACAGCAACTTGGAGAGTAACTGCAGCCGTTGCTGGAATTGTTTCATTGTCAGCGGCATTAGCTGCATTTTTAGTCGAGTGCTGTTGTTTTAGTCCGCAGGTTCATTAAGGCATGATCATAGTATGCATTGTAAACCGGCATGATTGTATACCCAGTAGTAAATATTTATATCCAACTGTCCTAGATATAGAGTTCCAGCTATAAAAATTCTTAGTTCGGCTGTTGGCTGGTCCGACATTGGTATATAGCTCAGATTTTTACTCAGTACCTCAATGTGTGGCGTACTTAGTGAAATTTACTTTTGGGTATATAACTTCTTGCGCGCATATTTATAGTTAATGCTAATGCCCACTTTATTGAAGGAAAATTCAATTTTGCAGCAGAAGGGGAATTTTTGCTTAGGAAGCAGAGTCAGCAAAATGGCAAGCTTGTAGTTTTATTGCATAAACAAGGATCTTTTAAGTAATGCACACTCGAGTGGCGATACTTTTTTATGGCGAAACGAAATTTTCTGTGGTATCTTTTAAATAAAACTGTATTCTGACCAATCCTACTGGTGAACCTGTGCGGCAATTTCGAAAAGCATGAAGGTCTAAAAACCTTGCACAAATTTCCCAAATATCTTGAACCGGATTTCTAAATACTACAAGTATGATGAGATTTCCTACATATATGGACTACGTTATCATCGGGCTCCAAACTATGCTCCAAGTCACTACTTGCTTTCAAGAGTTATTTAAAAAGCTTTCAAAATATTCCCATGCCATTCTTTTATATATAGCATTGTGTTCGGGATCTCAATTATGTTCCAAGTCTCTAGTTCCCCTCGATGCTACTCGAGACTTAATCGCCTCCAGGTAGGCAGGATCTTTTAAATATTTTGATCCCTGTGTCACCTTCAACCCTTTCCATAGAAAAATAAGCATGGTAATCGGATTCTGAACTAAATTCCAAGCTAAAGATTTCTAGGCCCCTTGGAAATGCTCCCCCAGTTGTGCATGAAATAACTAAAAAAAAAAGAGTGACTTGGCTACTTTTTCATTTCGAATTACAGACTGGGAGTAAAAAATCGAACGTATTTTTCATGCAAGTAAAAGGGAAACGTATAAAATGTTAGCAAGCGTCTGTCTACATTTTACTGAACAATTTCTTCAACTCTATTTTATTAATCACTAGCAGACCCGGCAGACGTTGTCCTGCCTAAACACTAATTTGTTTTAATTTATAAATGTGACTGACCCTCCTCATTTCAGCTCAACAACCTTCTTCCCGTCCACTCCACCTTCATCCTTTTCATATGCTTTTCTCTTTTCATATTGTTTTTCTAATTGTCATCCATACCCCTATCCCTTTCTCAATCCCACTCCCAAAATGAATTAAAATGACTCCCGTTTAAAACTCTCATCAACATCTTTAATTTAGACCCATTTTGTACAAAAACCTTCTAGCTCCGCTTCTGGTCCACGTGTTGATCAATATCTAGAAACCATGGTCTTATATGGGAAAAATTCTAAAACATTTTATTTCACTTGTCACCACCTTTAATTTAATACTGGTTGACATTTTAATCAATATCTCGAAAACGGGGTCTCATATTGGACTGAAAACTACACCATTTTAAAACACTTTCATTTGATGCCCATATTGAACGAACACTTAATAAGGTTACCCAAATTTTGAGCGATATCTCCAAAACCATTTCAAATGCCTTTATTTTTTATCGTGTAACCATCTAGAAGTGATACCAAATCTCGCTTCCAAATTTAATTTTACTATGTCCAAAATAACTGCTAGTATAGATGAAGCAAAGTCCAAATGAAACATGTGGCCTTACCCTTTCGTTTCATACCAATTTTATGCGAAGTCACATCTTGACCGATGACTCTGTTATCGATAAATACATTGAAATAAAACAGAGGCCAAATGGAAGCTGTGGTCTTGCCCTGTCGTTAGATACCAATTTTGTGCGAGTATTCCAAAGTTTACCCGAAACCACATTTTGACGGATAACTCTGTTATCGATAAATATATCGAAATGAAACAGAGACCAAATGAAAGCTGTGATCTTCCCCATTTCTTTGATATCAATTTTGTGCGAATATTCCAAAGTCTACATAAAACTACATTTTGACCGATAACTTGGTTATCGATAAATATATTGAAATTTCATGATGCCTCTTGCAGGCTTTATACTCCTAAGAATATGTCTGCAAAATTTCGTAAAGATCGGGGCATTGGTTCAGACGTTAACGAAACGCAAATATCCGCTCAGTCACAAACTTACGTTTTTATATATTAGTAAGATTTTATACGTTTCCCTTTCACTTGTATGAAAAATACGATACATTTTTACTTCCAGCCTTTCAAATATGAATGAGATTTCTGAAAAGTTTCAGGAAATGCTGCAATGTTAGCACATAAAATACCAACAATTATATAATTAAATATAATAAATGTCAAAGGCCATTAAAACCGCGGAAGTCAAAACAAGAAAGAGCAGAATCATTTGAATAGCACAATCCTTTATGCCAGCGATGGGCAAACATTATACACTATTATCAGCTAACCAGTGCTTACCATCATCAAAATCCCTTATTTTCACTTCAGTGATCCCGTGGGTTTTCAATAGCAAAATGAGGGTGCTGTTTCCTCAGAGACGATAATTTAAATAAAATGAAAATTGAACGTTTGGTTGAGGTAAGATTCTAATCTGAAATCCCAGGCCAACTCCCTCAGACATTTAACATACACACAACCATTAATTTAATAAACTCCGGTAGTCTCTGACATTACTGCCCGACTGTCATGGTAGCGATTTGGTATGACCAGTGGAACGTTTTAGGCCATGTCATACCTCCATCCCTGAGGAAGGAAAATATGGGTAATGAGAGACATCATATCCATAGATCAACCATCGAGTTGTACGTCACTACATTTGTGCATATTAGTCGCGTCTTACGACCGGTATGCCTTCCTCCGGCATACTCTAAACCCTCAACTCGCTGGTGCGGTCAAACGGTTTTCATCATCAACTCTTATTGGAGCATAACTATGGCCACTGTTTTCATCTTAAAAACTTGCTTAAAATGCCAATTTTTTGACTTTTATCGATCTAAAGCTTGCCCACCCCTGTTCCATGAATTTCCTGTCAGCAAAAATTGTGTTACATGTATGTGCTTGTTAGGAAGCATTTATGCAATTCTTGTTCTTAATTTAATGAGCATAATACATTACAATTAGCTTAAGTCCCACTGCGGACAAGGACGAACGAAAATCAACAGTAGAACGGTCCCATTTAAAAATTGCCACAAATCTTTATGAACCACTGCTATTAAATTGAATAACATCTTCGTGGAAGGACTTTGGATGAAGTGAGGAAAAAGCTTCATAGACAGCATCTCGACCATTCACTCCTTACGGTCAATTTGAAATTGACATATCGCACACAATTTATTTGTTTGTAAGATACATCTTACAAGCAATCAAGATGAAAAAGCTTAAAACTTTTGAATGCCAAATCAAGCGAACTTTCCGCAAGCTAATTGCTCTTAGCATGTGCATAAGATGAGGCATTTGTACGTGAACAAAGTTTTGTGAAATTTATTTTTAAGATATTGTGTGAACTCGTGTCCGCCTTCAGCTGCTTTAATATTTTTTTAATAGAGCTACGACTGCTTACCTTTCATTTTTTTAAATCCAAATTAAATCCTACTTCTGTCAACAAGTCACGTTGCATGAGCTAAGGTATCCATCCGCTCGACAAATGCAGTGTCAGCAGCGGCTTTGTGAGTGCTCGTGTGGTGTCATTTACATATCTGCAACTTTTATTAACTTTTGAAACTTATTTACTTTCAGAAGTGCCGAAAATGGTTTATTTAAGCTCGAACATTTTTGTGTAGCACTGCTGCAATTGTAGATCAGAGTTCATATTACTAAAGCAAGCATACGCTGATAAGCCCACATTCCATGGCGTTGGTTACGATTACCATTACAGTAATGTTATGGTAATGGTATGGTAATAGCTTCGTTTCTTTCCTGCTAATTATGAATAATTATTCCTGAAAAAGCGTTTCTTGAAAAAAATAGCAGCGAATTCAGCAGCTTTTCGACATTTAATTGAGAGAGGGAGCGCCAATTCGCTGCAAGTTATTGCTGGAGATTTTTCGTCCAGCAGAAACTAGCAAGCAGGAGCAGCTGATCGGTGACATAGCAAAACAACAACAAAAAAATGTAAATTCAAATTATTAGCCAATCAGAAACGTAACCGCTGTTTTGTCTGCAAGTTTCTACTGATTCCTGTTCGAAACATACCTAATGGTATGGTAATGGTATGGTAATGGTATGGTAATGGTATGGTAATGGTATGGTAATGGTATGGTAATGGTATGGTAATGGTATGGTAATGGTATGGTAATGGTATGGTAATGGTATGGTAATGGTATGGTAATGGTATGGTAATGGTATGGTAATGGTATGGTAATGGTATGGTAATGGTATGGTAATGGTATGGTAATGGTATGGTAATGGTATGGTAATGGTATGGTAATGGTATGGTAATGGTATGGTAATGGTATGGTAATGGTATGGTAATGGTATGGTAATGGTATGGTAATGGTATGGTAATGGTATGGTAATGGTATGGTAATGGTATGGTAATGGTATGGTAATGGTATGGTAATGGTATGGTAATGGTATGGTAATGGTATGGTAATGGTATGGTAATGGTATGGTAATGGTATGGTAATGGTATGGTAATGGTATGGTAATGGTATGGTAATGGTATGGTAATGGTATGGTAATGGTATGGTAATGGTATGGTAATGGTATGGTAATGGTATGGTAATGGTATGGTAATGGTATGGTAATGGTATGGTAATGGTATGGTAATGGTATGGTAATGGTATGGTAATGGTATGGTAATGGTATGGTAATGGTATGGTAATGGTATGGTAATGGTATGGTAATGGTATGGTAATGGTATGGTAATGGTATGGTAATGGTATGGTAATGGTATGGTAATGGTATGGTAATGGTATGGTAATGGTATGGTAATGGTATGGTCATGGTATGGTAATGGTATGGTAATGGTATGGTAATGGTATGGTAATGGTATGGTAATGGTATGGTAATGGTATGGTAATGGTATGGTAATGGTATGGTAATGGTATGGTAATGGTATGGTAATGGTATGGTAATGGTATGGTAATGGTATGGTAATGGTATGGTAATGGTATGGTAATGGTATGGTAATGGTATGGTAATGGTATGGTAATGGTATGGTAATGGTATGGTAATGGTATGGTAATGGTATGGTAATGGTATGGTAATGGTATGGTAATGGTATGGCAATGGTATGGTAATGGTATGGTAATGGTATGGTAATGGTATGGTAATGGTATGGTAATGGTATGGTAATGGTATGGTAATAGTATGGTAATGGTATGGTAATGGTATGGTAATGGTATGGTAATGGTATGGTAATGGTATGGTAATGGTATGGTAATGGTATGGTAATGGTATGGTAATGGTATGGTAATGGTATGGTAATGGTATGGTAATGGTATGGTAATGGTATGGTAATGGTATGGTAATGGTATGGTAATGGTATGGTAATGGTATGGTAATGGTATGGTAATGGTATGGTAATGGTATGGTAATGGTATGGTAATGGTATGGTAATGGTATGGTAATGGTATGGTAATGGTATGGTAATGGTATGGTAATGGTATGGTAATGGTATGGTAATGGTATGGTAATGGTATGGTAATGGTATGGTAATGGTATGGTAATGGTATGGTAATGGTATGGTAATGGTATGGTAATGGTATGGTAATGGTATGGTAATGGTATGGTAATGGTATGGTAATGGTATGGTAATGGTATGGTAATGGTATGGTAATGGTATGGTAATGGTATGGTAATGGTATGGTAATGGTATGGTAATGGTATGGTAATGGTATGGTAATGGTATGGTAATGGTATGGTAATGGTATGGTAATGGTATGGTAATGGTATGGTAATGTATGGTAATGGTATGGTAATGGTATGGTATGTGATGGTAATGGTATGGTAATGGTATGGTAATGGTATGGTAATGGTATGGTAATGGTATGGTAATGGTATGGTAATGGTATGGTAATGGTATGGTAATGGTATGGTAATGGTATGGTAATGGTATGGTAATGGTATGGTAATGGTATGGTAATTATGGTAATGGTATGGTAATGGTATGGTAATGGTATGGTAATGGTATGGTAATGGTATGGTAATGGTATGGTAATGGTATGGTAATGGTATGGTAATGGTATGGTAATGGTATGGTAATGGTATGGTAATGGTATGGTAATGGTATGGTAATGGTATGGTAATGGTATGGTAATGGTATGGTAATGGTATGGTAATGGTATGGTAATGGTATGGTAATGGTATGGTAATGGTATGGTAATGGTATGGTAATGGTATGGTAATGGTATGGTAATGGTATGGTAATGGTATGGTAATGGTATGGTAATGGTATGGTAATGGTATGGTAATGGTATGGTAATGGTATGGTAATGGTATGGTAATGGTATGGTAATGGTATGGTAATGGTATGGTAATGGTATGGTAATGGTATGGTAATGGTATGGTAATGGTATAGTAATGGTATGGTAATGGTATGGTAATGGTATGGTAATGGTATGGTAATGGTATGGTAATGGTATGGTAATGGTATGGTAATGGTATGGTAATGGTATGGTAATGGTATGGTAATAGTATAGACCGTCTGGGAACTCGGTCATAACCAAATTTCAAGAATCTCACTGTTCTAATGTTACAAAGAACTTGTGTATGTGCATCACTTTTAACAACTGTCACTTAGTGTTTTTTTAATTTAAAGAAGACATTTGCATTAAAAAATTAAATTGTTGCATTTACAATAAGAACACATATTTTAGGCTAGTTTAATTGTTGTTATTTCCACAACATTGGTTTTCACATCCATTTATTTTAGTGGGGATATTTAAATATTCTTACTTACGCATTTAGAATGACAATTTGGGTGCAAAAATGTAATTAGAACTGGGTATGTGCGTCATAAAGGAAACTTCGCACAGGATTTGCTAATGTTCAGGTTGATATGGATAAAATTTGTATTAAATAAGTTTCCATAGAACCATGATGGTCGACGCTGTCCGCAGCCATCGACATATATAGTTCAACGTATTAAAACCCTGGGGAGTCGATCGTTAGGCCTAGTTTTGTGAACGAATAAAGATGATAGGTGTTAAGTACTGAATCTTCTGAGTTAAAAATACTCAAAGCAGGAGTAGACTAATGAATAGTAACTTGCCACATTTTATAGGAAAAATTCTGATGATCTTCGTAGAAGTCCAAACAGTATAAGCACATTATTATAATATCTTCTACCATTTATCCTTTTCTTTGTTAATCTTGACATTTCTGTTGCGCGTTTGCTTAGAAATTGGTATTCAGTACTCAGAATAGATAACTTGGAAACAATGAACCGTTAGTTGCCTTTGACAACGACTGCCCTTGACTCGCTTTAATGAGCCTACAAATATATTCAATTTTTAATGCTCTCAGAAGAGTAAATCCAGGTTACATTTGAATATAAAGGAACTACATAGTTCCAAACCCGTAACATTGGATAATGATGACATTTATATCGCCACACTTTTAAAAAGACGTTAAAAAATGACTTTTAACCTAGAATATCGCTTTCTCGGTAATATAGGTGTGTGATATAACCATCTCGAGGTGATACAAAATCTCGCTTTCAAATTTAATTTTACTATGTCCAGCCGTTATCAAAATAAATGCTAGCATAAATGAAGCAAAGTCCAAATGAAACCTATGGCCTTCCCTATTCATTTAATACCAATTTTGTGCGAATATTCCAAAGTTAAGTACAACTACATTTTGACCGATAACTATGTTATCGATAAATAGTTATATCGAAATTTCATGAAACCTCTTGCAGACTTTATACTCTTAAGAATTTGTGTGCAAAATTTCGTAACGATCGGGGCATTGGTTCAGACATTAAGAGCCACAAACATTAACTGTCAGTCACAAACTTACGTTTTTATATATTAGTAAGATAAGATGAGAATGGAAAGTAAATGAAATATGTACGTCGTCAAAAACATAACTTTTTTTCGATGGGTTCATCAAACTTCCTCTTTCAATATTTTGATACTGAGGTCAAAACTAGTCTTTCGTAACCTTGCTCGACAATCTTCCATAAAAATTTTTCAGGGCACTTGTTTATCAAAGAAAATACCTATGAATGTGCCACTAAAAGAAGTGAGACATTAAAAAAATTCAAAACCGTTTGGCACCGGTTCCGGCTTTTGAAACGGTTACAGCTTCGTTCTTTTTCAGATCAAAATAACGGTTACGGTTTCGGTTTTGAAAAATGAATCGGTTTTAATTGGTTACGGTTTCGGTTTCGGTTTGGTTTCAGTAATTGCTTAAAACTAGTTCAAAATTACACGATTTTGTTACTAATCAGGTTATCCAAGAAAAAAAACAAACGGCTGAAAGAGATAAAACCATAAAAGTTTTTACTTCAAGTCAATACCTACATGGAAACTAAAAACCAACAAAAAATACTTCTTGCGTCACCCACTCGATTCAACCAGTATTTCGTTATTTCAACCAACAGATGCCATACGCAAAAAGGAATTAATTTTTCTCACATTATCATATTCTTCATGTTTACATCATTTTCCCCTGCTGCTTTAGTAGGATATCTATTCCTATGCTCCTTATATAAAGAAATTCTTGTAACGTACGCGCTTGTCTAACCCATAACTAATTTACTCATTCTACTAAGTAGCAGCAGCAGCCCAATTATGTTTGACTGTGCACTCCTCCCACTTTATAGCTCATGCGAATTAAGTCATGTTATGATAATGTATTTGGTATGTTACTACAGTGTATGGGTTCTGTGTAGGTTCCTTGCGAAAAAACGCCAGTACCGCAAGAGTAGTCCTTAAGACTTTGAAGTAATCCTCAGTATAGCGAAAGAGAGAGTATCTGACCATTAAACCCATACCTGCGCCGGCTTTGTTTTTTAGTACTCTCCTGTAGGTGTTTCATGGAGTACTCAGAAGCAAAAATAATATCACCACCTTTTCATATATTTTTTAGGAGTAGTTCGTTTACTCTTTCTTTTTTCAGTGGTTTTCCACTTTTTTCTTTTGCTTGTGATTGTTGGTGATGCCACTGCTGCTTATGGCGTGTGCATGGTGTAAGGATTATGACCTTTCGTCCATGTGTGCTATTTTGACCGACTCGCTTTTTTTGTCGGATAATATTAATGGCCCATAATGTTACTGATGCTGCGACTGATGCGGCCTGAAGGGCTTGTTTATCGCATTTCTATGAAGAGAAAGTACTTAGGTACTATTTGAATACATACTTATGCACAGTTCAATTATTTTCGGAATTAATTTTTTAAAATATCAGTACCCATAAAATATTTAATATAGCGAGTCCATATTATTACCATTACCATACCATTACCATACGATTACCATTACCATACCATTACCATACCATTACCATACCATTACCATACCATTACCATACCATTACCATACCATTACCATACCATTACCATACCATTACCATACCATTACCATACCATTACCATACCATTACCATACCATTACCATACCATTACCATACCATTACCATACCATTACCATACCATTACCATACCATTACCATACCATTACCATACCATTACCATACCATTACCATACCATTACCATACCATTACCATACCATTACCATACCATTACCATACCATTACCATACCATTACCATACCATTACCATACCATTACCATACCATTACCATACCATTACCATACCATTACCATACCATTACCATACCATTACCATACCATTACCATACCATTACCATACCATTACCATACCATTACCATACCATTACCATACCATTACCATACCATTACCATACCATTACCATACCATTACCATACCATTACCATACCATTACCATACCATTACCATACCATTACCATACCATTACCATACCATTACCATACCATTACCATACCATTACCATACCATTACCATACCATTACCATACCATTACCATACCATTACCATACCATTACCATACCATTACCATACCATTACCATACCATTACCATACCATTACCATACCATTACCATACCATTACCATACCATTACCATACCATTACCATACCATTACCATACCATTACCATACCATTACCATACCATTACCATACCATTACCATACCATTACCATACCATTACCATACCATTACCATACCATTACCATACCATTACCATACCATTACCATACCATTACCATACCATTACCATACCATTACCATACCATTACCATACCATTACCATACCATTACCATACCATTACCATACCATTACCATACCATTACCATACCATTACCATACCATTCCGGCTTTTGAAACGGTTTCGGTTTCGTTCTTTTTCAGATCACAATAACGGTTACGGTTTCGGTTTTGAAAAATGAATCGGTTTTAATTGGTTACCATTGGTTGGTTTTAATTGGTTACCATTATCAATGGCTATATTGATTGGTCTTTCACAGTAACTCGCCGCCTTCAGATTATTCGATACGGGCTGGAACAACAAAGTTGAATGCAGGCGGTGTTGAAGTGCCAATTGCCGAAGTAAAAGTACATCCTCAATAGTTATCTATCATTCTATTACGATATCGCTTTGTTGAGGCTCAGTATAACGTTGGAGTTCAATGATAAAATCAAACCGATATTACTTGCTAGCACACAGGTGCCTCAAGGATCGCAGGTCACAATAACTGGATTTGGTGGTGTTGAAGTGGTGGGATTTCAGATCGTTTAAAATTCAATACTGTGGAGGCTTTAAATCACGATACATGCGTACAAGGTTTGAATGTTTTAGCTGATTCAATGAGATGTCTTTCAAAGAGTGCTGGTAATGGGCTTTGCGGTGGTGATTCAGGTGGTCCTGCGGCCTACAATGGCGTACTAATAGATGTTGCAAGTTTTGTAGTTAACGGTTGTGGTAGTAGTTTACCGGACGGTTATACCGATATTCTTGCGACAAGAGATTGGATACGCGCCAATACTGACGTTGACTCAAGTTGTTCTCGTTGAAACAAAATAAATAAATTCATGTTAAAAGATAATCAATATTATTAGTACCAGAAAGAATTTAATGCAAAATTTTACACAGTGGCATGGGAATTCACTGGCTAGTTTCTATGCGACCAAGCACGTCAACAGATTGTTTATCCGGTCTTATTGGTATCGAGCACAGCAGACTGCATTGGTTTTGCGTCAACCATGTGCCCTGTGTGCAATCTTGCTTTTATTTTTCTACTAATGTGCCCTGTGGTCACTCTAGTGAAGGGTGGATACCTTGCCGCGGTACGAGGGCTTAAGTCGATAGCCACAGGGCTATCTAAGCTTTGCTGAGGTAATCCAAAGATAGAGGTCGTCGACTGGAAGGACATTCCAGCTCGTCCAAGGGCAAGGGCGTGGATTCCGGCCATCCCTGATGAACCCGAGAGAATTCTCGGGATACTACGGCTAATGAATCCGTCCCTCCCAACGCATGTCTGGAGTGTCAATCTGGTCGGGGATGCGGTAGGGTTGTTGGTGTTGTTGTTGTTGTAGCGAGGTGTAGCCCTGCCTAAATGTCAGACAGGGTCACCCCGAGTGTATTGCTCTTGGCCGGGTCGATATAAGAAAACGGCCCGGGTCGTTTCGGCACGATGGGTACAGCACAAGTACTGGTACCGTTCTCGTAGAACCGGCAATATAAGAAACTAGTAGGGTAGGGCCCGACAGACAGGTGGTGTTCACCATGAATAAAGAGTCAATCGAGCCCCTCAAAAGGTGCAATGGCCTAGTACACTACAGCGTAGGCCAGATCGTTATCCACGTATATCGTGGTGATGCTCAGCGCGCTGCCTTCTCGGCTGCTACGAATTGCCAGCAGAGGAAGCGGAGGATGCCGATGCGGAAAGCATGTTATCCGCCACGTCCCTTGGCGATAGTGCTGTGAACAACTCGGAGATGGAGGACAGCCTACAGGACGAGGAAGTCCTCGACGTCACGGTGGTAGCAGCCAACGCTGAGCGATTAACATCTAACGCTACAGACAGCAGGACTCCTGCAACGCCATATCGGGCAGTTAATCGGAACAACTCGTCGTTGATAGGCAACCTCCGGGATGGGGCAAACCTCGACGATATGGGGACGGCAGGGAAGTCTGTGCGCTCTCATGTTGGTGGTGCTTCAGATTAATCTGCACAAATCTAAAGTGGCCTCGGCTGCTTTAAGTAGTCGTCTTTCTAAAGGCGACGTGGATGTGGTCCTCATCCAAGAACCCTGGGTCAATAGCTCGAGAATCTGCGGATTGGGGACTAAGGGCTTCAAGCTCATTCGAGCCAGCGAGGAGAGCAAAGTCAGAACGTGTATTTCGGTCAAGTCTGAGTTGAACTCCTTTCTCCTACCTAACTACACCACTGGTGATATTACCGCTATCAGTCTAACGGTCGACAGCACCTGCCTGACGGTGGCGTCGGTCTATATGCCCTACGACGCCGAAGAACCCCCACCACAAACGGAGGTGAAAGACCTGGTGTCAAATTTCAGCACGGGTAATCTTATTATTGGAGCGGACGCTAATGCTCACCTGGTCCAATGGGGGAGCTCCGATATCAATGCCAGGGGCGAGTCTCTGTTTGATTACCTCTTAACAAGCAACCTGGTTATTTGAACGTGGGTAATGAGCCTAATTTTATCACTAAGACCCGCAGGGAGGTCATAGACCTCACTATCTGTAGTGAAGGCGCTTATGAGTGGGTCAGAAAATGGCGGGTTCTGGAAGAACATTCATTCTCCGACCACCGTTACATAGAAATGGTTTTAGACTTTATTGTAGAACAACCAATCATGAAGCGCAATCCACGTAACACTAATTGGCAGTTACACAATGAAATATTAGACAGAGACCTACCAGTACTGCCCTCACAAGCCCCCTCATCAGTAGAGGAGCTGGAGGATCTTGTTACTACATTTACATCGGCGCTCTCAAATGCTCTAGGACAGGCTTGTCCAGTGCCAAAACCACGCGGTAAACACAGGCCACATTGGTGGTCCTACGATTTGGACTCGCTCCGCAAATCATGCCGGAAACAATTTAACAAGGCCAAGAGCCTCGGCTCTGAGCCTCATTGGCACGAATATAAAGCTAAACGAAGAGCTTACAAAAAATCTCTGAGACAGGCGAAGAGAACCTCGTGGAGAAATTTCTGCACTGGCGTCGAAAAGGTCGACGACACAGCGAGACTTAGACGAGTCCTCTCGAAAAGTCAAACAGCCATCAGCTATTTGCGAAAACCTGACGGATCCTGGACCAGCACGGAAGAGGAAACCCTTGAGCTGCTCTTGAATACACATTTTCCGGGGAATCTGCATGACGCACCACTAGCACCTGCAGCAAACCTGGCAGTAAATATACCCATCACTGAGGAAAGGGTAAGGTGGGCAGTTAAGAGCTTTGAACCGTATAAGGCTGCCGGGCCGGAAGGGATTATCCCCGCGCAACTTATAAACACGTTGGAGACATCAGCTAAATGGCTGGTATTTCTCTTCACAGCCTGCCTGGCTCTCAACCACATTCCGGGCTCCTGGAGAAGCGCCACGGTAGTGTTTATCCCTAAGGCTGGGAAGGCATCCCACTACGAGCCAAAAGACTACAGACCGATCAGTCTCTCGTCCTTTGTACTCAAAACCTTTGAGAGGATACTAAGCGACTACCTCTCAACGACTATTGATAGCAACCTTATCTCTAGCTATCAGCATGCATACAATTAGGGTAAATCAAACAGAAACCGCTCTGCACAGCCTAGTATCTGTCATTGAGAAATCGCTGTGTGAAAAGGACTACTGTCTCGTGGCCTTCCTAGACATTGAGGGGGCTTTCAACAATATAAGCCCGGAGGCTATCAACTCCGCTCTAACTAATCTGGGCGTAGATAGACCTCTAACTGGTTTAATTGACCAACTTTTAAGGGGAAGGAAAATAGCTTCTTCACTTGGTACGGTTGAGTTATCACGCTATGTCACAAGGGGAACACCCCAGGGTGGTGTTCTTTCCCTGCTTTTATGGAACCTCACAGTCAACTCGTTGCTACGTGACACAAGCTGGGGGGCGGGAAGATAGTGGTATACGCAGACGATCTAGCTATTGCATTCAGAGGCAAGTTCCCACAAATTCTGTGTCTCCTGATGCAAGTAGCACTGCGTGAAGTTTCGACGTGGTCCTCTCGCTGCGGACTTAGTATCAACCCGGGGAAAGTGGAACTTGTCCTCTTCACCAACCGGTACAAAATACCGCCACTAAGCCTACCAGAACTAGATGGCGCGCGTCTGGGCTTGTCGGAAAAGGCCAAGTTTCTAGGCATAGTTCTGGACAGGAAATTGAATTGGAAGGAGAATGTTCTTCAGCGCCAGAAGAAAGCTTGCATCGCTCTTTACACATGCAAAAGAGCCATTGCAAAAAATGGGGGCTCAGCCCTAGAGTATGCAGTTGGATCTACACGGCCATCATTCGCCCAATCATGTTGTATGGTGGCCTGCGCTGAGCAAGGCAACATACCTGAATCTGTTGCGGAAAGTCCATAGATCCAATATGATCTGTATAAGCAGTGCGCTAAGAACAACGCCCAACGAAGCCCTCCAGGTCATTCTGGGCATTTTGCCACTTGATCTGGAAGGGTTTCGGTCAGCGGCGGCATCAGCTCTGCGCCTTAGAGAAACCTCCAGTCGGGGTCCGGGTACTATTGGACACTCCAGTGTTCTGGAATCTTACAGCTTTCTCCCTCTAAGCACGGATCGTTGTGCGACCACTACAGTCGGGGATAGCTGTTTCAAAATAAAAATTCCCAGCAGAGAAGACTGGGAGAGGACGGATTGGTGTCCCGAAACAAATGGTGGCACTTCCATATACACCGACGGCTCGAAGTTGGACGGCAGAGTTGGGGGAGGGGTTTATTCAAGGGATTTGGACCTTGAGCTCTCAATGACAATGTTATAGTGTATTTCTAACAAGTTAAATCTACTTAGAAAACAATAAATGATAACAAATTTACTTTACACCTATTAAACTTTAAAAAAAACTTTCTTAGCACGCTTCTCTCCTCAACAAATATGGTCACCGTGAGTTACTTTGCAAATCCAATCTCGTGCAGCAAGAATGTCCGCAAAACCGTTTGGTAAACCACTATCACAACCGTTAACTACAAAACTTGCAACACCTATCAGTACTCCATTGTAGGCTGCAGGACCGCCTGAATCACCACCACAAAGCCCATTACCAGCATCCTTTGCAAGACATAACATTGAATCGGCTAGAACATTTAAACGTTCTATACAACTATCATGATTTAAAGCTTCTTCAACCAAGAAAAGTAAACGATCTGACAGACCACCGTCCTCAATACCACCCCAACCTGTTACAATGACCTCTGAACCTGCAGGTACTGCGGTCTTGGCAAGTGGTATCGGTTTTATATTCTCATTGAATTTCAACGATGAATTTAACCGAAGCAGAGCGATATCGTAGTCATATTCTGCAAACTGAGGATGTAAAATAAATTCAGTAACTGGCACTTTAACTCCACCTGAGTTAAAATCTATTGTTCCAGCACGGATCGAAAGAGTTGAGGGCAAGGATCTGATAAAGAAAGAAAATATGAATAGCTTTTTGACTTGTTATGTTCTTGATATTTACCCGTTAGCACAGTGAGCTGCAGTGACAACATAGTTTGTTGAAATAATTGCTCCACCACATACAATTATTTTGCCATCTCCGATTTCTTGTATTACCAGTACTTGGTAAGGAAATTGTCCTTCCGTAGCGTTGTGCCCACCAAATATGCGACCCTGTGGCAACATATGCCTAGCCTCAATCGTGGCAAAAAGCATGACACCAGCTAGAAGAAACGTTTTTTGTAGTTCCATGGTTGGCTTGAATAAACGTTGTGACAGTATTTGAAATTTCAGTTTGGCAAGGCGTTGGTTTTATACTTAAATATTTTTTTATTGTTAGTGTCTTTAATCAAGGTTGCGGATATATTTAAACATTATTATTTTATTAGTTTTTATCTTTATGCCCGTAGCTTTTAGGTTTGTTGCTTTTAACCACCTAATGAGCTTTCCCGGGTACTCGGATTTTTTTACTACCCGGGTACAAGGTCCTGTAATCACCTACCTGGGTATTATAAGACTTGAATGCATTTTATCTTTATTAACCCTATATACCCTTAACTCTTAACGTAAAGGCACCGTTTACCGACCGGCCTCGTCTATCCGACCGTTTTAGTTTTTATTGGTTTAACCATATACAAAATATCTGAAAAGTAGTAAAACCGATCTCATTCGATTCGAAAAATCATCTTGCGTCAATTGTCAAAACTTGAGTTTCAAACGTTAACGGATACTTTGGCAGTTCAAAAAAAACTACGCAATAGTACATTTCGCATCAAATTTGATCCGAAAAAAACATAAACCGGACAAAAAGAGAAGTGAGGTTTTTTTAAACTATTCAGCGATAAGTTTGATATTTATTAATTTTATATGATTTATTAGTGTTTTAACGTCCTTAAATTTTAATATACAAGAAAAATTTGATTATCTTAATATATTAATCGGTAAATTAATTGTGGACGGAAAGAGGAGCTCTAAAAAATACTAACATTCCTAATACCGACCAATTGGTCGGTAACAGGAATTTGCAAGGTTGTAATTTAAATGAATTTTTTATTTGTTTATGTTGTTTTATGAGTGCTTAGTACTTCTTTTATTATTCTTTAAGATAGTTTTTTATAATACACCTGTATCCGACCTATTAATACTTTAATGGATTTTTTGTAATTTACGTTTAAGTTTGCTCTATTTTTTCACTTTATTTCCAATTCATTTCGAAAAACCAATCGGGTTTAAAAGTCTTTTACGTTAAGTTTATTAGATATAATTGCATAATTACTTTATTGTTAGATTCCTATAAGTCCGTGGAAGTAGAAACGTGCTTACAAAATTTGGATAAAGCCCGGAGTAAAGGACTTATTAGGTAAATTTGGGTTTGGTCGGAATCTGGATACGATTTATTTCGCTGTCCCTGTTTCCGTCCAACGCGAGTTCTTTTGGGTTTTGTGTGCTTGGGGCCGTTCAAATATTACGCCAGCAATTATTTACCTCCCACCTCCCTTGTCATTGAAAATTAAGAAAGCGGATACCCCTCCCCCCATGCTTACGTAAACATTATGTGTTGTTTTTGTTTGATTTTCGATGTAATTGATGTATAAAAAATTTAATTATTTTAAGATAATAATGAATAAAACTTACTTACTTACTTACAATACAATTTTTGTAGCGGAGGAATGCTGTTTTGGCCTATTAATAATTTGAGAACCGATTAGATCATACACCTAAGTATATCTTCTCCGTCTACCTCTACCATGTCCCTCTCTATTGTTCCAGTACAATTTCCAGAAAGACCTAATACAATTTCATGCACACTTCCGAACAATGTTTTCGTTAACAACGCTCACAGAGCAAAATTTCGACACAACACAATAGTCTGATCTCCATACATAAAGATTTTTTGGTCTCCATAGTCCATATTTGGGTTGATAACTCCAAAACTCGGGTCTTCATTTCTTTAACCGGCAATACCTTCTCTTTGATATTCTAATCGTAAAAACATTTGGAAGGAAACAGTTTGGCTTCAGATTTCCTAAGGCTCAACCAATGCATTCGATAACCCTGTGGGTTAGGGGTTTGGAATATGCCCGAGGTAGGTATGCCGGTCGTAAGAGGAGACTAAAATCCACGAAATCGTTCCCAAGACAGTCAGGCAGTACCGCAAGGAGTACCGGAACGTACCGGAAAAGAACTGTAAACACCCGTACATCTCCTGCCTGGTCTGTCACGTAACTTTTTATAAGTGGATCTTCCGACTAGGCAAGACAAAGTATGGCTACAATAACAACATAGTACTATAGGCGTAGATATCGTGCAGAAATTTTGCAACCAAACGGAAATGGTTGAATTGTGTCGAACGGCGGTAAAAATTCAGATTACCTTCCGGAGACTCAATATATATCCAAAAAATCCCTATCCCTATCCCCATCCCTATCCATATCAATATCCCTATCTTTATATGAATATGTATGAATTAATTTTTTTTGGTAGTTTTATATAAAATTTTTAATGAATATTGAATAAATTTTTTTTTTTGTTGTTTTTATATCAAATTTTTAATAAATGTTGAAGTAATATTCAAAAATGTTGTGTTTTTAAACATATATTCTCCTATTCTCTTGATTTTACAAGGAATCGGATAAAGGAAAGTTTGCAGTCAGTCGGTCGGAAAACGGTGTTTTCAGATTTTTTTCAGACTTAAAAGATTAAATAGAAAAAAATATATATTTCATCTTTTATGTGAAAAAATTATGCATATATTTTCAAATTTAGGTTTCTTTTCTATCAGAAAACTATATTTTCTAATAACCTTTGGGGGTTTTAATTTATCTTTGGAGCGATTCATTTTGCCATATCGATCAGTGGTCGGAATTCGGTGCCTTTGCGTTATTATATTCGGAAATTTTTATTGACTCTTTTGATGGTAGGTAAGTAATGGTTTTTGACACTTTAGAAAATATTAGCATCCAAAGAGTCGGTTCAAATTGTAAAGGCATACCTAGCAAAACTGGCGCTAAACAGATGTTTTTCGCAGATCTTTGACAGAGAATATTGACGAACAAATAATTAGTATAGTCGACAAAAAAAGTACTAATAACTATTGTTTGATCTCTCACTTTAATCTTATTTGAGTTAAATTGATTTTTATAATCACTTAAATTAGACAAATTGTACCAGGGATAATGTTATGTTGCACCCTGGAATGTTGGCAACATGATGTGTAATTTATTACGCATTTTTTGTTGAAAATCAAAAGTGTACAACATGTTATTTCAAGCAGTAGCAAGAAGGCCATTAAAAATTCTTTATAACTAGAGTTTGTCCAGTGGTTGAAATTCAACCACAAAACCGTATTCTAATTTACTACGTTTTTTGAAGTCTCTTTCTTTTGATTGAACTTTTTTTCCTTTTCTTCCCCATATTTTTCCTTTCTTCATTCTCTTCTTCCTTGTGCCTTTTACACTCTTCACCATTAAGAAACGCAATTTTTTATTTATTTTAGTTCATATAATTTTTTACTTTACTTTTTTCTAAGGTGTCATTTTCTTCTCTTTCCTTTCCTTTCCCTTCTTTTCCTTTCCTTTCCTATGCTTTGCCTTCATTTCCTCTCCTTTCCTTTCCTTTATCATTTCTTTCCATCCTTTTCTTCCCTTTCCTGGCCTGTCCTTTCGTTTCGTTTCGCTTCCTTTGCTGTCCTTTCCCTTGCTCTCCTTTCCTCTCCTATCCTTTGCCTTTATTCGCAGTCATTTCTTCTCCTTTCTTCTCTTTCATTTCCTTTCCTCTCCCTTTCCTTACCTTTTCTTTTCCCGAAATTTTTTTACTTTCCTATCGTTTTCTTTCTTTTCCTTTCATCACCTTAACTTTCGATTGCTATCGTTTTCTTTCCTTTCCTTTCCTTTCCTTTCCTTTCCTTTCGTTTCCTTTCCTTTCGTTTCCTTTCCTTTCGTTTCCTTTCCTTTCCTTTCTTTTCCTTTTCCTTTTCTTTTCTTTTCTTTCCTTTCCCTTTCCTTTCCTTTCCTTTACTTTCCTTTCCATAATATTCCTTTTTTCTACTGGATTATTTTTAAATAAAGTTCATTATTTTATTTTATTTAGTTATTTTATTTTATTTGAGTTTCTTTCCTTTAGCTGATTTTCCACAAATTTACTTTTATTTTATTTATTATATTTTATTTAAATAAATAATACAAATTGTGGTGTGACTTTTAAATTAATTTTTTCATATTGTAATTAATTTTTTCTTAATTTTTGGTTTGTTGATGCACACACAGCTCGAGGAGACCTATCAATACATATAATTTTGAATACCTTGAAATTGTGGTTATTGCGAAAAGGTGAACTACTTTTCAACATTGCGCCTTTATATATAAGGTATAGTGCCGTGGTGGGCATGGAGAGAGTGCTTACTATGTTAAAGCATTACTATTTTCCTCCCAGGACAGTTATTGCCGGCTTGTGATATATGTCCCATTTTACCCTAGGCAACTATTGAATTAAAGTCTGCCGCGGCATAGGCGAAGGAGGTGAGAAGAGAGGTGAAGAGTACACTTGAAAGCGTACCGTCAACTCGTTTCAACTTTTTCTTGAAATGTGAGTATTATACCTCAATTCTGTAAGCTGTATCTAGTCACTAATAGAGACATTTCGTGGTCTATTTCATATTTGATACAATTTGGTATTCAGTACGCTGCCTCACATCTCTAGTCATCTGTCATCTGGTTGTAGGCAGGTAACAAAACAAATTAATTAAAGAAAATTTGTTAAAAAATTGAAAAAAATAAAAAAAAAGTGAATTTACGAATTAGAAGTATTTATATGTTTAAAAAAAGTTAATTAAATTTTTAAAAATTAAATTAAAAAAATAAAAATTTACCGGCACTTGAACCTGCGACCTCCCGCGTCATAATCCGGACGCTTAACGCCTGGGCTACATCGACATATATGGGGCGAGTGTCAAATGCGTCACTTAAAATTTATGCAATTTGTGTATTCACCACACCTTAAAATGAGCGAGAGAGAGACTATGGTAGATTTCTTGTGACTTTCTCTTACAGAATACCGAATTCATCTCAAGTCACAAAAATTGTATCTAATGAAATATCTCAAATTTAGTGACTTGATATGAGACAGAATTACAGAATACTGGTATTAAACATACATTCAATCGGCACATACGTAATTATGCTAACTACCAAAGTAAATCGGTTAAAACTTGCGAAGTGGTTACTCGGTTATCACTGGGTCTAGTAAGTTTCTCCGTTTTGTTGATAAATCCCTTTGTTTTTGGATAGCACAAGTTTATTTAACTTTATATCTATAACAGAAAGCTTAAAAATAATCTATGATGCTCTATTTTCAACGTGTAAACATTCTTGACCTCGGTACTACCCAGTTGGAAATTGGGTTATTTCTATTTCACTTTTTCTATATATTTTTCAGTGTTACAACTTACGTAGATGCAATGTACTCGGAGCGAAATCTATCGTTACATATACTCTCCTGCAAAAATCGAGTGAGGGACATTAAAACACTCTAACGAATTTTTTTTAATGCAACATGAGATAGAAATAATAAAATGTATCTGTTTCAATCGCACACATTGCCGTGACCATCATTTGAGGCATCACTTGACACCCATTGCTGATGCAGTGGATCAAGTTTGACACATGCAAACATGAAGTTTGATGAAGGAAACAGAAGAGTACAGCTATATTATTTTTTTAACGGAGAAATACGTAAGCGAGAAGAAGATGGAGTCCATCAAGTTCTTTTACATTGCCTTTAAGAACGTGATTGAGGATCGTGAGGAACGTTTACCTCGAGCTTGAACCCCAAATGATGTATCAAATGATTGTCACTGTGTTTGCACTGCCAGTAGCGTGGTCAGGATTTTGCAAAGGGGGGAGGAGGGAGGGAATAGTTTAAGTTAGGAAAGCCTTATACAAATTTATGCTTGGATATAAATGTTTCGACCCAGAAAACAGTATCTAACAGTAGAGAAATTTTGATCGCGATATTAGATAACTAGCCGAATTCTCGAGTCTAAAAATATCCTAGAGAACTAAACCGAAAGAAAAAAATATCAAAAACCCCCGTAAAATTCACATTTTTTGTTTACCAAATGCAACTGAAAAGAAAGAAGGCCAATTTCACAATTTCGAAAATATCCTTTCTACGTGAAATGGATATGCACAAAAAAAAACGTAAAAACGTACAGGAAAAATAAACATGACCATTATGAATTATTGAAGGCATCCTCATGTATAATTGACATGAAACGTAAAAACGTACAGGAAAAACGTGTAGTTTAAATGACCATGTTGTTGTTGTTGTTGTTGTTAACAGCAAAACACTCCCCGAAGGTTTTGGGGAGTGATGCCGAAGTTGACAGTCCTTGGCCGGATATGACCCCGGTACGCTGCGGTACTCCCTTGCGGTACTGCCCGACTGTCGTGGTGGCGATTTGGTATGACCAGTGGAACCTTCTAGGTCATGTCATCCCTCCATCCGTGAGGAAGGAGAAGATGGGTAATGAGAGGTGAGAGGCATCATATCCGTAGATCAACCATCGAGTAGCACGTCACTTACCTATGTTCATATTAGTCGCCTCTTACGCCTGGTATGCCTACCTCGGGCATATTCTAAACCCCTAACCCGCAGGGGGTTTGACGTAGCACGTTTGAAATGACCATCATGTATTATTGAAGGCATTTTCATGTACAATTGACATGAAACGTAAAAACATACAGGAAAACGTCAAATAAACATAACCATCATGTATTATTGAGGGCATTCTTATGTATAATTGACATGAAACGTAAAATGAACATGACAATAATTTATTATTGACGGCATTCTCATGTACAATTGACATGAAACGTAAAAACGTACAGGAAAAACGTAAAGTTGACATGACCATTACGTATTATTGAAGGGATACTCATGTATAATTGACATGAAATGTATGTACCTACAGGAAAAACGTAAAATGAACATGACCATGATGTATTTTTACGTGAGACTATGTAATACTGATACTTACGTGAGAATAACGTTGAAGCTACAAATAAAATTAATGATAATCACATCTAAATGATATTATTTTTGGTCAATTTATTAACTTTTTTTTGAAATAGGTACATATTTAAAGTAATAGTTTTGCAAATGTTAGTATTACAATTTTCATAGGATTTTTACGTGAAGCAGGTTTTCGAAATTTGTTATGAACGTGATAAATGTCAACTGCAGCGTGGTTTATGCCGTTTTAACATGAGAATGTTAAGGGTCAGTTACATAAAGCTTTATTTTGACTTTACCTCAAACTTTGACTTTGACAGAAAAGTTCAGTATACGTATTTAAACGAAGCATGGCAAATTGGAGACCTCAAAGTTGAAGCAAGGTTAAAATTTGGCAAACTCTCAAATTTTGCTTGCTTTGCTGGCTTTGACAATCAGATGTTGATGAATTTGCTTTAATTAAAGAATAAAAAGTTGGATGAAATAATAATTAATTAATTTTTTCTCTATTAAATTAATAAATTAACCAAAACACTCTGAATGCAAACCAATAAATGTTAATGTATAAAAGAGAAGCGTCAAAGCGTTCATTGTAGCATACCTCTGAAGTTGGGCGCAAAGTTTTGAGGTAGCAATTGTATTCGACCCTTTATACAAATGTGAGATTGGCAGATTTTATATCAATATGTTGTCGAAATGTGTATTAACATGAGAAATTGATATGAAAGTGATACGACGTACTACGTTGGCTCAACAAGTTTTTTATCAATTTGACGTGAAACCGGGCGTTTACATAATTTTTAATGTTAAATAAAACTTTTCGAAGTAATGTATTATTAACATGAGAAATTGATATGACAATGTCATACATGCAAATGTATATTCAGCAACTTTCGTATCAATTTAACGTGAACCCTGTTTATTTGATAATTTTCAATATTAATACGACGTTTTTTGCTGAAATGTAAAATTGATAAAGCAGAAATGTTAGTTTTACAAGCGACTTTTCTTTCGGTGTACACCAGAAAGATAGTATCCAACGATTAACTATAAACTGCAAACTCAATGCACATTCGAATGACATTAGGACTCGATTGGATAACTATAATTTTCTCGTTCAACAATGCATTTAAGTGGGAATTTTAAAATCGGTGTTGGCAAATACTTCTCTCTTCTTCGTTACATTCTTCTCTCCTTATATCCATATTTATAATTAACAAATATGATCACCGTGAGTTACTTTGCAAATCCAATCTCTTGCGGCAAGAATATCCGTAAACCCGTTTGGTAATTCACTTGCACAACCGTTAACTCCAAAGCTTGCCACTCCTATTAGTACTCCATTGTAGGCTGCAGGACCACCTGAATCACCACCACAAATACCATTACCAGCATCCTTTGCAAGACATCTCATTGAATCTGCTAAAATATTCAAACGTTCTATGCAAGTATCATGATTTAAAGCTTCTTCAGCAACGTATAGCAAACGATCTGAAATTCCACCGTCCTCTATGCCACCAAAACCTGTTACTAAGACCTGTGAACCTTCGGGTACTGCGGTGCTAGCAAGTGGTATCGGTTTTATTTTATCATTGAGTTTTAATGATGTATTGAGCCTCAACAAAGCGATATCGTAGTCATATTGAGCATACTTAGGATGTAATTCAAATTCAGCAACTGGTACTACAACTCCACCTGAGCTGAACTCTATTGAACCAGCAGAGACCGAGATAGTTGAAGACAAGGAGCTGTTGAATAAAGAACGTATTTTAATATTTTTACGACTTGCGTACGTTCTTCAAACTTACCCATTAACACAGTGGCCTGCGGTGACAACATAGTTCGTGGAAATTATTGCTCCACCACATACGATAATTTTGCCATCACCAATCGCTTGAGTTACCAATACATGATAAGGAAATTGTCCTTCCATAGCTTCGTGGCCGCCAAATATGCGTCCCTGTGGGATTACATGTCTAGCCTCAGTCGTAGCAACAAACAACACCGCGACTAGAACAAATGATTTCTGTAGTTCCATGTTGGACTTGAATAAACGACGGAGACGCATTTGAAATTGTAGTTTGGCAAATCTGTCGTTTTTATCTTGTTATAACTTGTTAATTTTTGGTCTTATTATCTAAACTAAGAGTTGCGTATGAATTAGCAAGTAATTGTACTTTATTATTTGTTTATCTTTATACCAATAAATTATTGTAGTTTGATGACTTGGGCCGGGTAATCAGCTAACCTTGTACCCGGTTATTTTACTACCCAGTACCTTTGGTACAAAAAAAACTGTACCCAATTCCTGAATACATATATTTTATTTACAAATTTAATTTAATTTTCTTTTTGTTCTTACATATGTAAGTCGTTTTTAATCAAAAATGTTCGTATATTTGGCTATGTTTACCAGTAGTACAAACAACTTATGTTTCAAGTTCCTGAATAGTAACTTTGAGTTACAAATTTAATGTTACTTTTCGTTCGAAAAAAAATTCGGGTCAATCCCGGGATCCCGGGATTGAACTTTCAAATCCCGAAAATCCCGAGAGGCTGGAAATCCCGGAAATTGGAATCCCTACTACACAGGTATTGAAATATGAAAAATCAACAACAAGACGTCCACCAATCAGGAATTGTATGAAAAGCTGGCGTATATCTATTATATATAAATGCGCAAACATAACTGGTTCCTCCCTTTTTTGCAATAACCACAATTCTAAGGTATATAAAATTTGGTATGTATCGATATGTCTCGCCGAGCAGGGTGGCCGAAAACAAACCAAAAATTAAAAAAAATTAATTATAATATGATTTGAAAATCACACCACTACATGTGATATACACGCATTCGCTTTATAGAGCCGCTGTTATGGGTGTATGTATGTAGGTATGACCACTTGCATTCTTGTGTTTGCATTCATTGCAGTAGGGTGAGTTGTTTTGTTGGCAGCAATAAGATAACATGAGCCAGCGCGTCAACTTTATTGAGCTTAGGTACAAACAGTGTTTACAAGAACAAAATCTGTGCGTGGGGATTCAGAGAAGCAAATTAAAAAAAAAAAAGCACAAATAAGCTAGATCATGCACAAGGCCCTTCGTGGCTAGACTTAGTGAAATAAAAAAAAATGGAAAATTGATAAAATTAAAAAAAAGTAAAATCAGAAATAGAAAAGCGATTGAAATTAAAAAAATAAAGTTTGTTGGAAATGAAATGAAAGGGAATAATATAAAATAAATAAAAATGAAACAAAATGAAATAAATAAAATATTAAATTAAGAAAATAATAGGAAAGGAAAGGAATGGATAAAAGGATAATTAAGGTAAGTTAAGGTAAGGAACGGAAAATATGACAGAAAAATTAAAGGGAAAGGAAAGGAATGGAAAAGAAAAAAGGAAGGGAAGAAAGGAAATGTAATGTAGGTAAAGCAGTGGAAAAGAAAAGCAAAAGGAGAAAGACAAAGAAAGGAAAGAAGAAAAAAAGAAGGGAAAGAAAAGGTAGCGAGGAAGAAGGTATGGAAAATAAATGAAAATAAAAAGAAAGAATAATAAAGGAAAGAAAGGTAATGAAAAGCTAAAAAAAAATAAGTTAAGGAAATGAATGAAAGAAAAAGAAAAGCAAAGGAGTTGCGGAAAGGAACAAAAGAAAATAAGGAAACGGGAGGAAAGGAAAGGTAAGGAAACGAAATGACAGGAAGGGAAATTTAAGAAAAAAAGTGAAAGAAGATAAAGGTAAGAAAAAAATAAAAGAAAAGAAATGAAATGAAAAAAAAGGAATAAAATGTAAGGAAACTAAAGCAACGGAAACGAAAGAAAAGGAAAGAAAAAGAAAATAAAAGGAAAAAAGTAATGTAATGGAAATGGAAAGAAGGATCAGGTAAGAATATAAAAGAAACGAAAAGAAAGAAAAAGAACAGAGAAGAACAAAAAAGAAAGAAAGAAAGAAGGGAAATAAAATGAAATGAAAGAAGAGAAAAGGAAAGAAAAGGAAAAGAAAGGAGAAGATAAGGAAAGGAAATAAAAGGGAAGAGAAGGAAAGAAAAGCAAAGAGAATAAATTGAGATGAAAGGAGAGGAAAGGAAAGGAAATAAAAGCAAATTAATGCTAAGGAAAGGAAAGGAAAGAAATACGTATGAAGACGACCTAAGAAGAATAAATAATTATCAACACTGAAACTATATTACTGAATGATGTAAAGAGGGAGGAAAAGGCAAAATGAATGTATAGAAACCAAAAATATACAAAATATGGAAAAGAAAGGCAAATTTAAGAAATAGCAAAAAGGTAGGAAAATAAAATAAGGTTTTGTGGTTGAATTTCAACCACTGGGCGAACTCTAGTAGGTTTAAAACTAGAGATTTTATTTAAACTCCCACTATAGATAATTGCCTGTCTTAACCAGAAACACGATCTTTACCCAGTTTGCCTAACAATCACACTGCCGAGGTACAACCCCGGCTTGAAAGAAAAAATTTCTAAAGAGTTTTTGATTTAACTTCTTCCAGAATGAGAACCCATAATCTTTGGTGTTAAAGAACGAGGACACTACACCTGCACCACGGCGGCCTACGTAGTGTTCAATTGTGTAATTAAACATTAACAAAACAGCATTGTATGTAGTACTATATTTATAAACAAACAAAATTTGAAATAGATATCAAATTAATTATATCAACAACAAAAGTGTATGTTATCTAGTGACCTAATTTTTGTCATATTTGATCTACATATAACACGCGTGCTCGCAAAATGGTTTGACGTATTTTAATCAAAATTAAGCAGAAATTATCGTAGGTGCAAAACACTTGATCTACACTAGACCGATTTCTGCAATTCTAGGTAATTAGCAGGGTAACCGCCGTAGTTCGGGTTCCAATTCATGCCTTCGCTTTCAAGCCATGTTCTCCCTCTTTCCTTCTCACTTCTTTCCTTTCACTTCACTTAACTAGTTACCACTCATTTACGACGATATTTTAAATGTAGTTATTCTCCAAAAACTATTAGAGATGCCAATTTTTTTAGATCGACTAAAGCTTTTATCGTCCTAATAAATCATGTATGTATATCGTCTTTCCCATGTATATTCTCATATCCAAGTTGGTTTTCATACTCCTGTTCACCATCCTCTTTTCCTCAGCTTCCGTTTCTATGCCCTATCCCATTCAATCACATACATAAGTTTAGTTTTAGTCTCCGTCATTATCGGTATTTTTAGTAGCGTTTTTCCGAAATACTTCCTCCTATCCATCTCTTTACCCCTGGTATGAACTCTATACCGTTTCCTACATACCCTCAGGGATTTTCCCAAACAAATTTTTCTAGAGTTTTCTTGACATGTCTCGGCAGACTTTCTCCTGCCCGAAAATTCACTCCGTTGCAAAAATTTCTGTTTACTTCTCTATCTCTGTATCTATATCTATCTATACACATTTATCTCTATCTCTCCCTCTATCTCTATCCCTATTCCTATCTATCCCTATCCATATCCCTATCCCACCACCATGAATACTTCCAAGAGTTATGCAGGACGAAAAATCCATCTTGTATGTGAGGTACCACGCCCCTTATCCGTTTTTTCTTAAGGTGTTAGATATTAATCTCATTTACCTCTTTGTTGTTTAACATGGCCGTGTCGGGGCAGCTGTCGAACTTTCTATTCGCCGACAAATGTCTCGTGGGGTTCATTGATTTTTTCGTCGACAGTGAAATTTGCCTTCGAATTGGCTACTCTTTTCGAAGAAGCAGTTATGGGCAAGAATGATTTTCTGTTGAATTTTTCATCTGAAATTAATGTCCCTGTAAACTCCAAATATAGACGACGTCTTTTATTATTTGTTTCGAATTGGCATCTGTCCCTGCAAAAATCGTTTTATTATATGTTCCAATTTTTTTGATACTGGAGTACTCCAATAGTAATCCTTTGTATACTTCATCGGACCACCTTTAGCTTTTTGAAAGCCGATTTTTGCTCGTGCCTTATCGACGAAAATCACGACACTATTGCTCTGCCAGTATATACTATAATTTTTCTTGGGTTTTTTCATTCAGTTTCATTCGGTAATGCTATGGATACACACGCGGAGATTATCTCCAATAAATCTACTTTATTATTATTATTACTTTGGGTGTTAATGCACCATATTTTTACCTACCTCGGCGACATCTAGCCGCCGATAGTCGCATCTTACAAACCAGCGCGACATCTATCAGTTTCTAGCCTTAATTTCCTTGTTACAGAGTGTTGCCAGTGCAAATTTTTTAAAACTTCTTCTTTATTTTTGGGAATTTATAATAAAAATTATGCTCAAGTTAATTCACATAAACGGAGTTAATTCGGAATTTGCGCTAATGTATCAGCCCTATAAGATTTAGGCAATTGACCCCTCCTGCGTACGCCCTTGCTCCAAGGAGTAACAACATTGGAGTACATTGCAAAGTACTCTGACTGTAGGTACTCCATGGAGTAGCAGAAACAAAGCGAAGGTTGGAGTAGGTGGTCCAGTCCTAGGAAATCGCAATGTTATTGGAGCACAATTTTTATATGAAAAAGGATTTTTTTTGGAGTACTCTGATGCTGCAATTGGAGTACTCTTTGGATAGGAAATAGAGTACTATCGATTTTTGCAGTGTTTTAACCGTGACATAAATTCGTGCATATGTATATAGCGACGAAACAAGACGAAATTTGCTTTTCCAAAGTCAATAAAACAATATGGACACACATAAAATTTAATTGTAGTTAGTTTTGCTACGTTTTCACACAAATTCTATGAAATTTTCCTGTTATACCCTTCTTGAAAATAACTGGTTGTATGCTAGTGTTAAATAAATAAAGGACCACCAAGGTCTTTCAATAAAATAAGAAAATTCATAATTATGTAGCAGACCAGGCAAATCTCCGAAATCAGCCGAGTTCTCTAAATAAGGAATATCTTACATTTTAACTTAGACGTCTAGTAAAGCAATAGTTAAAGTTTAATTCGATTCGAATCAGAAGATTTTGAATGATACGTCGACAAGCATACAGACAGACAGACAGCAATTAAAATTTTTTTTATATATCGAGATAAGGGTGTACAATTTCATACACTTGCTTGTTTTCCTATATATATTTTCGCCTACATCCACTCCAATGACATTTCGATCTAAGCATGTTTGCTAAAACCACATCCACTTTACTAGTCAAACTCATACATCCCTTTATAATGGGAGCACTTTACTTAAACGACATTGAATATCCTCTTCAGTTATCTGCAGCGGTTTGTACAAGTTTCAACATAAACTAACTATCGACTTGAAATGATATGTATGTAATATAAGAAAGTGATGTAATGGGAAACAGCTTGAAGCACTTGATGGCTGATGGCATACATATGCGAGTTAACGGCAAAACTACATTTGGCGTTTGATTGCGTTTTCTAAACTAAATTTTTTAATTTCAGGCAGTAAAATGTATGCCCTTTTTGTGGATAGCAGTAAACATGTACGAAAAAAGCTTATAAAATGGTTTATAATTGGATCCTTTTTAATAAATTTCATCAATCGCCGGTAAGAAAAACAATCTCTTAACGTCTGTGGCAGCGGTCTCAAGAACTGGCCTCGGAGATACAAAGGAGAAAAAAGCTACACCTGAGTTTTCAGCAAAGGGAGCGACCGCGATGACAACTACGGGTCTGGACTCCCAGGAGACATCTCCCCTCCGCCAAATGTGACGCATTTGGTGCAGTGTAAATGTATCATAAGTATCAGCATCATTGCAGCAATAAAGTAACATGACTGCAATATTTCAGTAATATTGGGCGGCTCGAACACACTCGTTATCTGCCACAGCACTTTCGCAAAGTGAAGTGAACAGCTCGGAGATGGAAGACAGCTTGCTGGACGGGGAAGGCCTCGAAGTCACGGTGGTAGCAACCAATCCTGAGCGCATTATCTCTGATGCTTCAGTAAGCAGGGCTCTCGTTACGCCAACTCGTCGTTGAGAGACAACCTCTCATGTTGGTGGTGCTTCAGATAAATCTGCACATTTGTAATGTATCATCGGCTGCTTCAAGTAGTCGTCTTTCTAAATGCGACATGAATATGGTCCTCATCCAAGAACCCTGGGCCAACAGCTCGAAGATCTGCGGATTGGGGACTATGGGTTTCAAGCTCATTCGATACAGCGAGGAGGGCAAGGGCAGAATCGTCATTTTGGCTAAATGTGTGCTGGACTCCTTTCTTGTAAGAAGGCACACAAGCTTTTTCGGTATTACTTTCCTTTAGGGGTCAACTGCTAATAAATTAGCTAAAATTATGTGATATAGCTCAAAAGACGGGGTTCGCCCTCATGATCACGAATCCGGAAGCGCTTTTTTAATATTTAGCTTCTCTGCAGAGATATTTGCAATCAAAGTTTCAAGTTTTCATGTGGTTGTTGTAATTTTATTAGACTGTCCCTAAAAACGTGCAAAAAAAGTCCCGCCGTGGCGGTAGCCACGGTTATGTCACACGTCCGGACTTGGGATGGCGTAGCCCAGGGTATTTTTTATAAGCGCGGCCGAAGGCCGCCAACTCAGAAAGGTGTTTCGCACATAAATACCATGGATTCCGCCCCAATTTTGGTATCGGACCCGGGTCATTTTTCGGTTTTTTGACCATAACTTTTCACTAAAACAAAAAATTAAAAAAGCGCTTCCGGATTCGTGATCCTGAGGCCAAAACGCGTCTTTTGAGGTATCTCCCATATTTTTAGCTAATTTATTAGGAGTTGTCCCCTAAAGGAAACTAATACCGCTTTTTCCTTGATTTAAATTCAGCTTCAAACGATGAGGTAACATATTTGCATACTGACAAAAGGCTGCAGAACAGGAAAATTGCTATTATTAAATTAAAATAATAAATTTTCATAAAAATCTTACCAAATAGACAACTAATTTTCGAAATAAAAATAAAACAAACTTCAAAAGCTTTCAGTGTTGTTGTAATTTTGTTCGTATCAAGAGTATTGATTTTTACTACCATTTTCATACGATTTTGAAAAGAAGTAGCACTGTCAATCAGAGAAGAAAGCATGAAGACGAGAAGTGTCAAAAACGTCTCGGACTGCTTAATCTTATATTATTTAACAATGATCCTAACCGTGTGAGAGGATCACTTATAAATGTCAAAATATTTTTACACCATAGACCGTGATAGGAAAGAAGTAAAATCTTCCAACAAAAGGACCCCCCGTAGAACGATCTCGATTGAGTACAAAAGGATCTTAGGTAACTGTACGTGTCCTGCACGTCGTTTCTGTAACTTTTTAACGAAGTTCGTTACATAAAAATCGTTAATTTTGACACAATTTTCTGTACAAAATTTGTCAAAATCGATGTTAACGACAATAACGAATTTCGTTAAAAAGTTACAGAAACTGGGTGCTGATCCAAAAAAAAGCGAAACAATATTGTTTTATCGGTGCAGACATATGTACATAGTTCATGATAGGTCTTCCATAAAAAGAACAATTTTTTGGATGAAATATGCCCAGCAATAACTTGCTACTCTCTCTCTCAGTTAAATGTCAAAATGCGCTTTCGCTGATGATTTTTTTTCAACAATTGCTTTCCAGCAATAATTATTCATAGTTAGCTTCAAACGAACGCTCCTCATGTTGAACGATTTCTAAGCGGACGACTCTGTATTATAACCATTTGCAGAGCATGCCTGATAGTTAAAATTTTGAAATTCAATCCTTTCTTAGAATTTGTCCACATATCGGCAATAAATACACATGCGGTGCTCATGCAAAAAAATTCCAAGTGTAATATTTATCAACTTACACCTCTATTCTGGTATGTTAACAATATTCTTATAACCGGTAACGGTGTAAATATTTAATTTTCATGACTTGTCACTATGATCCTGTGCTAGACAGTAAAGGTCGGGGTTAATCTTTCCGTACTCGTAACTAATCCCTATCTACCGGTTTGTCAATGAATTTTGACATTGAATTCTTTTTAGAGAACTCAGTCCAGTATTTTTTAGGGTAACTCTCCCGCCTTCGCAATGGTTCAATTTTTGACAGTATAGGAGTTAAGCTGCCATTATGGACAAGTAGCATAGACTTGACTTGACTTAAGAACTGTCACTTAGCACTTAGAAAATAGCAATAGTTTTAGTAAAAAGTACCAAAAATCATTAGATTTCGATGTTCTGAGCTTATCTATAATCAATATATAACTACTCAATGCGAAAAAAATAATGGGAGGAAAAAATGCTTTTTTTTTGGTTCGCCTAATTTGAATTTAATTTATTTGACACTTAGTTTTGTGGTTGACACATGAATAATATACATACATCCAAAAATTCGTATCTATAGTTGAAGAATTTATTCAAGATGTGTAAAAAAAGGAATGGCTATTCTCTCTCGGCGCTCACGTAGAAAGTCAAAAAACAACAGACTTCCAAGCCACCAAGTGTAAAGTAATCGGTTACATGCAAGCTTCATTTAAAAGAATGCCAAGTGACAGTTCGAGGCAAGCTATGCTACGTATTGCTATTATTATCCTAATGCTAGAAATATTCTTTCTTTTTCGACAACGTTACCAGAACTTTTTAGCGTTACTCGATTCCGCTTTTTCCCCTACTGTAGATTTTACATTTTTGACAGCGTTACCGTGTTTACCAGACTCGCGGTTATAAGAATTTTTACAATTCCCGGTAACGCAATTTGCCTGTAATAACATTACTGGTAACAGTTGGAAAAAGTGCCAGCCGCATAAGAAGAAAAAGCGGTCGCAAACAAAAATTGTAAGCAAACACCACTGACCAATTGAGATCAGTGTTGTAGTTTGAACGGCCAAAGTTTGGGCCTTTTAGGGTCGTTTTATCGTATAGCCTTTTATTTTAAAGTTCACTATCAGGACAATTCTAAATAATTTTTCACCGAACCGTTTCTTCTTTGCTTACACTTTTGCTCAAAAAATTATCACGGCAATTTTTCACTAGTGAACCGGTAAAACCGTTTCACCTTTTCATACATTTTTGCTCACAAATGAGAGTGAGAAAATCCGCAAAGTAAGAAATTGTTTAGAATCAGCCTGTCTAATCCCCTTTTTTGTATATTCTTGCTCTTAATTACCTCTATTGAGATACATACTGTGTTTCTATGCTTTCTAATCGATTTTTCGTTAAAAATGTATTTAAAAAAATAATCATGCCAAGTTCATGCCAATTCTAAATAATTTTCACCAGTGAACCGATGCAAACCGTTTCACCTTTTTCATACATTTTTACTCACAAATTATATGAGAGTGAGAAAATCCGCAAAGTGAGAAATTGTTTAGAATCGGCCTGAATAATAATTTACACATTTAAAAAAAAAAATAATTGATGAAATAATATTTCGCTTGGCACTTTTTGCTGTTAGGTACTCATTGAAAATATGCAACGGCAACACTGTTTAGAATACCGAAAAATGCAATTTTGCTCGGACATAAATTCAAAAACTTCAATAAACAAAAAATCCAATTTCAGAATTTCACAACATGTGTGCTTCAGATTCTTTGGCCTCTATATTAGATTTGGAAATGAAAAAATAAAGTCAGTCTTGGGAATAATCCGCCACAGTGCGGATTAACTTCAACTTAAATTTGTTTCCTCTAAGGAGAAATGAAGTTTTTGTGCGTTAATATGTATGAATATAGACAATTACGTTTGGTGCGGCTGCCGGAGGGGGAGGCGGTGCCATGAGCAAGTAAAGTGAATTTTTTGATAAGTTGTTACAGTTCCGACAAAGTAGCGTGAGTATGGAAGGCGATCCTTGAATAAGAAAGTGATGAAATTGATTAAGGTACACTGAACCAAAAAAGTTCATGTATCCAATGAAAAAGTACATAGATTTTGAGAATTGTTCGTTAAAACCTCTCCAAAGAACTTTTTCGTAGAAATTTAAGAACATTTCCTAGAATATAAGTACTTTTTCGTAAAATATGTAAACAAATCCACAGAAAGCATGAATTCATTCATAAATTGTAAGAAAATTTTCTTATATATATGATTTTTTTCTTATATTTTAAGAAAAACCAGCGTGAACTTCTATGAAACTTTGTTCGTAAAAAACATGTACGTTTTTGGTTCAGTGTAGCTCTGGTCTTCCTCGATTGTGTATAAATTTCGCGACTGAGTGAAAAATCACCCTATTTTAAAATATTTTTCAAAAATGTTTTTTTTTTTCAGTATTTACATGATACAAAAAGAGTCATGCCCGATAATACCACGGAAATGTGTTTTCGTAGTTTGTGCATGAGTTATGTGTAAAAATAAAATAATTACACTGAAAAGTTGATATTTATTTCGAAACGGTCTAATGTAAAATAAAATAATTACAATGAAAAGTTGATATTTATTTGAAACGGTCTAATGTAAAAATAAAATAATTACTTTGAAAAGTTTATATTTATTTGAAACGGTCTAATGTAAAAATAAAATAATTACTTTGAAAAGTTGATATTTATTTGAAACGGTCTAATATAAACCAAGTTAAGTAAAGTCAAAGTCTCACCGCAGGGTTTAAAAAAAAATTTGACTCTCGTCACAACTTATATCTTAAATCCTGTTTATGATGTGGTTTTAATTATTTTCTACTTCGTATGAAGTAAAAATGCGGACCAATTTTTTTTTGGGAGTTTTTGACATTTGGAACAACAAAAATTTCCACAGAGTTAAATTTTTTGGAGCATAGGTCCTCGACCACCAACTTGAATCGTATTCTGTTTGGTGCTGTTTCGGTGAAATCATTCCAAGTTTATCCTGCGCGTTCTAGTTCTTTATCCACAGTTCTGCGCCAAGTTTTCGCTGGGGCAACAGGTCGACGTCTACCCTGTGGATTCCATCACAATGCTTGGCTGGCTATATTTACTGACGGTCTTCTGAGTGTGTAACCACCCTGCAGCGAAACCTCAAACTAGTCAGAAAAATACTAGTATACAACTATAATTTTCTGGCAGAACTCATACCAGTCAGGAAATATTCATTTCATACCAGTATACAACTAGAATTTTCTGGCTGAACCCATACTAGTGAGGAAATATACATTCTATACTAGTATACAACTAGATTTTTCTGAATGAAATTATACCAGTTGAAAAATACAAAATTCATTCGTTTCGTTTTCTCTTATGATGCTTTTTCGTGATAGGGTAAATACAAATGGCAACTGCTTTCTTAAGAATTAACATGAAAATAAAGTCGAGGGATAAAATAAAGGGTAAGCCAGGAAAATTCTGGTTGAAACCATACTAGTCCAGGTTGAATGCTTTTTGGACTAGTATGTGGACTTGTTCATTTTATGGAAATTATACTAGTCCAGGTTGAACTAGTATGGAACTGGTATTTTACAACTAGTATGAGAATGGTATTTCCTGACTAGTAGATAACTGGTATATTCTGGTCGAAATCTGACAATTGACATCTCGTAGGACATCAACACGTAAAAAATACCAGTTGCTTATATGGAAAAAAGACAGAACACTGACTAGTTGGGCCCGGTGCACCAACTAGTTGCAAAGTAGTTTTAAACTAGTTGCTTTCGCTGCAGGGCAATCCACGACCACTTGTGCTTAGTTATTTCTGTCGAAGCTTTATACTGAGTTGTTCGAGACCATAAGTCGTCATTTGATATTCTTTCTTGTCAGCGAATTTTCAGAATACGGCAAAGACATTTATTAATAAAAACTTGTAGTCGTTTCTGAATTAAGATTGGGACAGACAGGTAGAGATAGGAAATCACATTTTTAGGTAGGGCAAAGAAAAAAAAATCAAGTAAAACACTAAAATTAAATATCTACCAAGGCGAATTCATACAGGTGGGTTGGAGCGAATTCAGATCTACACACACGCACACAGTCCTTGTAACTGAAAATGTCAGACAAAGCAACAACATAAGCAATTTGACAGCTACGATTTGATTTTCAAGGAAGAAGAAGAGACCATATGATGGGAGGATGCCACCTGTAATGAATTGGCCTTGATATCTACATATTTCACTATTGGAAAATGTATATGTATTTGTTAATAAAATGACATTATTCCTTTGAAAAAAAAAAAAATTCATACATATATAAAATAACTCTTGTTTACATTTGATCTTTGATTTTAGTTTTTATGCTGTAAAAATATCAAACTTTTTTTGGATGTTTGCCGCAATCACTTTGGACTGCGCGACTCGGATCTTTTTGAGCCAACTATGCTATATGATTTGACGAATTTCCATCGAGTATTGATAACACTTTCAAGATTATCGCAATGCCGTAAAGTACAACAATTACATCCAGACTTAATGTAAGTACTTTATATACTACACAAAAGTATAAAGTTAGCTTTGCATACCGCTTTTTCACCCTTTCGCCATCACTAACTATCCTTCCCTACTACTATTTTTTCTTGCGAGCAATAACTAGATCTAAAGACTTAGGGCCGGTTTCACCAACCCGACTAAGCTAAAACTAAGTTTTGGCTTAAGTTAGCCCAGATTTGGGGCTAACTTACTTTTGGGTTTCACCAAATGAGCGACTTGAATAATTTTCCACACAACAACCCAGTCAGTTGTTTGGTACATGGTCGTATTTTTTCTTACGTTTCCACGCAATATATAATGGTGTTTTTTGAAAGGAAGTCCTATCTTTACGAATGTTAGAAATGAACAACAGCTGACCGATTCTGATGCTCTTGTTTTTGACGTCTATGCTTTGCTACCACACTTGACATCTTACACGATATTTTGACTTAGTTGAGAAATAGTCAGCTGCGAGCTTGGCTAATTTGCGACTTGGCTAAGTTGCATGGTGAAACTGAAAAAGTAAAAAAATCGGCTTAACTAAGTTGAGACCGGTTGGTGAAACCGGCCCTTACTCTCGAATAAGCATGCTTCGATAATCTTCAAAACTTTCTGTGTATATCACTTCCTTTTACTAAATAATCATTTAAATTGATTTTGTTTCTATTTTTCAGTGGTTTCAATATTCAACTATCTCCCAGCGAACGGTCTCATTCGGATGAAGCTATTTATAAGGATCTGCACTCCACGTAAGTAATTGAATACAAATTTTAGAGTTTAAAGTACTTTGGAGGAACGACTTATAAGTGCATGATAGGTATTAAAGATTAAAAAGAATACATATACTAAAGTCTTAGCTTATGCAACGAGCTTGACATTCGCTCCTATATAGTTTCAGTTTTTCTAACGAAATCAAGCTAGGCCTACACACCAGGAATTGGTAATTCACAACTTTCCGCCTTTATGAGCTATTTGATTTACAAATAATATATAAATCCTGAGAATTTAGTCTGAATTCTTATGTCTTCAACGATCAGCAAAACAAAGTGTCCAACATTTGCTCTACTCTGGTCAAAACGGGGTCACTTCTAACGAAAACTGGCCCAAGTACGATACTTTGACAATCCAGGAGAAAGCCACCCTAATATTATCCAACCTACAGGAAGGCCTACGATACCTGAAAACCATATAAGCCTGGTGTGAAGTTTTAGCCTAAGCTAATCTCTTATGTCAGAGCTGGGCTATGAGAAACTACGATTATAGTAATTAAATTAATACGATTGCAGAAAACTTTATTTAATCCTAGAATTACTTCCATTGAAAGTACCTTAATCAACGATTAGGTGCTTAAAATTATCTGAAAGGCTTTGAGTAAAAAGGAAACGTATTTTTCATGCAAGTTAAAGGGAAAATTATAATATGTTTGATTAAAAAACTGTTAAGTAAAAGGTAGACAATTTTATTTATGTTTTTTCAATTAAAAGAGAGAAATATCGTTTTTTTTTGACAAGTATTTTTTATTTTTCAATCAGAATTAAAATTATTATAGACGAACTGTTTTTTTTTTTCTATTAAAAGGAGAAATATTATTCATTTAAGTCAAATCCATTTTTTTTTTTCAATAAAAGGAGAGAAATATCGTTTATCTTAAGCAATTCTTTTTTTTCAAATTAAAAGGGGGAAATAACGTTTGTTTTTGACAAATCTTTTTCCCAGACATATCGTATTTTAAATTGAAATGGGAAAATCTTTTATTAAAGACCAATTTTTTTTCAATTAAGACGGAGAAACATCGTTTACTATACACATATCGTACTTTCATTTTAAAAGGGGAGAACATCTTTTATTTTAAACAAATAGTTCTTAATTCCGTTTTAAAATTAAAAAATAGAAATATCGGAATTTTTAGACATGTCGTAATTCAAATATGAAAGGAAAAATATCGTTTTTTTTTAACTAAATCGCCTTTTCAATAAAAAGTGAGAAACATCGTTGATTCTACATGTCGTTTATTTTACACGAATCGTTTCTTAACTAAAAGTAGAAATATCGTTTATTCTGGACATATCGTCTTTTAAATAAAAATGGAGAAATATCGTTTATTTGATAAATATTGCATTTTCAATTAAAACTTTTTTTAGACCTGTCGCATTTTCAGGGACAAATGTCATTTTTTTAGATAAATCAGTTTGTAATTAAAAGGTAAAAATATCGTTAATTTTCAACAAATACTTTTTCAATTTAAGAGTAGAAATATCGTTTGTTTTAGACCTAACGCATTTTAAATTAAAATGGAGAAATGTCGTTCACTTTATTTAGACTTATCGAAATAAATATCGTTTATTTTAGACAAAGTGTTTTTTCAATGAAAAGGTAGAAACATCTGGTATATTAGATATATCGTATTTCCAATTAAGAGAGAAATGTCGTTTATTTTATACAACCCGTAAGGTAGAAATATCGCTTAAGCGGGCTACTCACCTGCCAAGAAATGTCAAACTTCATATAAAAAGACGCTCAAGAAATGTTTTCACACGTCAAATTTTCTACGATTTTCCATGGTTGGCAACCCCGGTTTACCTTAAGAAATAAATATTGTCGCATATATTTCTTGAGGTAAATGAGCAGATTCACGACAATGGTGAGTACATACTTCGCTACGCATGTTTTATAAATTTTTATAATTGTAATTTGCAATAAAATGGAAAATTTCGTAAACATCAAAATTTCTTGAGCGGGCATAAGAAACATATGCTCGTTTTTTTCTTGAGGCATTTCTTGGCAGGTGGGTAGCCCGCTTTAGTTTAGAAATATCGTATTTCCAATTAAGAGAGAAAGTGCTTTTATTTTAGAGCAATTTCGTTTATTTTAGCAACGATATTTCCCCCTTTCGAAAAACGATTCGTCCACCTTTTGTCGAACGTTTTTTTTACTCCCAGCCTTTTAATTATCGATTGTGGAATACGTAATTGAAAAAAAAAAAAAAAATTTAATTCCAATCCTTATTGCCCAACTCTGTCTTAACTAACACATACTCCTTAGTTCTGAGTTTTGTTAGTAAGTTTTGTTTGAAACTACTTTTCTGAAGCTAACTAAAAACTTTTTTTTTAATGTTAAAAGTTATTTTAGTCGTGTTAAATTTTTGAAAAAGTTAAGACTCACTGTGGTAGTTATTACTATTTTCTCGGCTATGTAGCAAGGTATACAAGAATCTCTACATTTCTTTAATATTCTCTGACCTCTATTCTACTTTCTATCTACTTTCGTACCCAATTATGTATTTAACTCTGCTGCAACTGCTACTAATTAATAAATTAATCAATCAATCAATCAATCGAACAATCGCTTAATCAACGAATTGAATAATCGAACAACTTTCAACAAATGATAATTTGAACGTGCGCACGTGTTTGACCCAATGATGTGTTTTTTTTCAATTCATTTAAAAAAATGCATCTCGCCAACAGCGAACCTAAGAAAAATGGCAGCATTGATTGTCAATCAGATTATTGCGATCGTTTCTCGCATAGCGACTCACTCTCCGTCGAGGAAGAGAATAGCGATATAACAATCGAAAATGGTACAGAAGATACCGAAGACTATGAAGAGGATTTATTTTCAAATTTGTTCGAAAACTTTGATGATGAACAAACTTCGGTGAACAGTGGTAGCTCTGGACCCACAATAGCATCCACCAGCAACAACAATGTCTCATCAACGACGCATACACGCAGTGCCACTCTGAGTAATTTAAGTGGCATAAATAATAGTCGAGTTTCTGTAAGTGGCTCTTCAGCGACTGGTGACAGTTTGTGGGCTGGCAATGCAACCAGAGCGTGTGGTAGCAACAGTAATGAAAACCAAAGCTTACAACGTTTAGCTGCAACAGCTTGGAATTATCAAACGACGGCGAGGGAAGTTGGTGGTCATGAATATTTGAATGATATCTATTTTGAGGAGGATGAAAAGGTGTATGAGGATTTATGTTACGTCACGTTCTCGTCGAAACCAACAGAGGTGCGCACAGAGCAGCGCTTGGTTGTAGCCAAATAGCAGTCAATTGCTTTTTGTTTCTGTTTTCCTTGCTTTATATGTAGTATACTTATGTTTTCTTAAGTACATACGTAGCCATAAAAGCATGCTTTCTTATATTTACGTACATACATTCTAGCGTATAAGTGCATCAACAAAAATTTGCGACTAGACCTAAAGAAAATAGTGTGTGGTTAGTCTTCTTGGACACCATTGGGGGGTAGTTGTTTTTCGGGTGAAATTGTTAATTTAGACTTACTGCCGAGTGAACTTGGATTTATTCCATAGTAGAGCCAGTTTGGCGAGATACTGATCCTGGAAACCTATCCCGAAAAAGTCCTGGACTGAATACAAAGCAACCTCAAGATTTCCAGTGTACCTTCAATTTGGACTTGGATATATTTCGAAAACAATATTTTTATTATCCCAAAATAGTACAGATATTTGCCCTAAGAAACCTCGAAGTAGGCATTAAATGATTTTTAAGTCATTCTTCTAAAGGTACCGAAATATTGGCCAAAATGGTCCCAAGGTGATCTCGAAGTGTACTAGAAATAGCCACGACATGGTCCCAAAGTTTTTCAATCTAAACACGGAATTCTACTTTAATTTGTTCGAAAGTACCCGCAATTAGTTGGGAATTGATCTTATTTTGGAGCTACCAGCTTAACATCAATGACTCCACGATGCCAGTTTCTTATCCGGATGTAAATTTCTTTCGTATCGCGATACAGAGTAGCCCCCAGGCCTCTAGTATGCATCAAACGATCTAGACTACTTCTGGTGGAAAACAGAGATTCAAGATATACTACTAAAACAAAAGGATTGGACACTACCGTTGTTGAACCCTACATCCTACGAAATCAGAAGCGTTCGTTTCTGAACTTGAAATATTCCTGCCGACCACTTGGGTAAATGGAGGTCCGTCCGTTGAGACTAGTGTTATTTTCTAAGTTTTTTTTTTTTTTTTAAAGACACATGGAATGTCCAGCTCCACTAGTAACGTCCTGGCGGTTTATACTGCGTTTCATATGAACGCTCACATACAATGAGTGCTATCGATAGTTGCAGTCCTTTGCCGGATATGGATACTGTACGCTCAGATACTAGCACCTGGCGTTATTTGCCCGACTGTCCTCTGATAGAAGAATGTTGGTAATGAGAGGCATCATATCCGTAGATGCATTATCAAGTTGCACGTCATTAGCTTATTTGGATTTTAGTCGCCTCTTTGACATGCCTTACCCACAGGGCTGCTGCTTACCATCGTTGTGTGCGTAGGAAACTATCTGGGCTCCTTCTTTTGGGAAGGGAGCCTCAAGATTGAGAAGCTCAGCAAAAGCGGGGAAAGCATACCACCTCGTACCCTAGCGAGATGAGAGATATCGGTTGACTCCCTTTCGTTAGTTAGTTTTGTAGGTTGTAGCCAAAGTTAGTGATAACCGACTCCCTCAGCATCAGCATATATATACCGTCGGGGCAGAGAGAGAGAGAGAGAGAGAGAGAGCTTTAACTTCGAAGGAGATAGCGACTTTATCGTTTGAGCGAACAGAGCCTGAACGCTAATCCTGCGAAACTCTCTTCACCCTTATTATTAGGCTAGGGGCAAATCACTTGGATAATTATTTGACAAATCGAACATATCCTCCGGAGATCTAGGGACATCCGAATCAAGATATATGCGCCTAGTTCTAGCGAAAGCTGGGTGGCTTAGCATGAAGTGATTTGTTGATTTCACCTCGTCATCATTGTCCAATACATGAACCTCCATCGGGAAATGAGCCATAACAATTCCGATGCCAAGAGCTTGCTTAGCTGATCCAAGGTCCACTTGCCCAAATTTAGACTGCAGTTAGCGAGGGAAACTCATCCTTAATGGCGGCAACCTCCATTTGGAAGAGGTCGGGTAGCCAATTACTACTACTACCCCTAGTGGGGTAGCCCAACTTCCTGCTAACTCCGAGTTCCTGACAGAAAACAGGGTAGTGTAACACCATCGATCTTATAACTACTCGTGAAGACAACTAACTCAGTTTTCCTCCGGTTTAGAAGCAGTCCGCAGGATTCGTATCATCTTGTCAAAATACCCAGGTACCCTTGAAGAACATCCCTCAATGTACCTAGAAACTTCCACCTGACCAGGATTATCAGCATAGCCTACTGCTTGACACTCCCTGCGTTCGAGGTCTAAAGTAACCTCCTTGCGGCGTGCCTCTTCTCACCCTTGTCTGAGGCCCAGCACCTCCCCACTCCGCCATAACAATCCTTCCACAAAATAAATAGTCTGTTGATAAATTCGACCAAACTCGGTTCGACACTCAAAGTTACTACGCCTCTATCGATGGCCCCTGGCAAAACATTATTGAAGGCTCCTTCACTGTCCAGAAAAACCCCAAGCACAAAATCTTTATGCTCTCGAAGGATCTCTCTATAAGTTTTACAACCGAATGGTGAGCCGTTTAAGTTGACTTGCCTTTGCATTAAGCAGCATGATGAATAGTGCGGAGGAAATACTGATTGAACTGAATTGCTTGTGATATACATGAGAACATTTCCCAGTCTTTATAATTAAGGTAGCCTTGAACATATTCCAAGAGAGTGGTATATATGGAGAGTGGTAATGAAGAAGTTTCATTAAGAATAAATCTTGGTGCTAATGAAGCTTAGTCTCCACTCAAATTCAACAAAGAATGAAAGAAAATTTTGAGTGTTAAAATTAAGTTAAGTTAAAGTTTAACTCAAAATCGAATTAATTGCACTGGGATTTCACTATCAGTAAACCGTGAGTGGTTAGGACGTGTTTATTGCATTCAAAATTTTAATGCAGCCTACCCTATTCTTAGAAACTAACGTCGCACTCATGCAAGTCTATTCGCTTTTTTTGCTGTGTTGATTTTATGATGTGCATTCAAGTATGTTAGTTTGTATGTATGTATGTTAATTTGCATGCACTTCAATTTTTATGCATGCTTGCAGTGGCTCGTTTAATTCAATGGTTCTTGTAGTTGTTTTTGTTTTATCACTTATCGTTTACTTGTTTATTATTGTGCAACAATTTCATTTTGTTGCATGAGAATGCTTTTTGCTGTATGCTTCGGTACCACGTACAAACCCCAGCCTTCCTTATCCATACCTAAGGTTGCAATCTAAGTACGCGTGCCTTTGTTTGCATATCCGAGTTTGTTTTTGTTTCAAAAGAGTGCCTGCCGTCTGTAAAATATCCATAGTATCTATTGCTTTTAAGCGTTCTTCCTACAAGAATGCAAATAAATGAAGTTTTTAGTTTTTTATACAGAAATCCTATTCATTCTACATTTAACAAATTGAGCGCTTTTATTTGTGATGAACCGTTTTATTTAAACGTTGCTTGTACCTTCGAGATAGGGATCGAAAATAAAAGAAACTTTATTTGAAATCTGATAGGGGGCAACCCTGAAAACTGGCACAAGGTCGATATTCGCCATAGACTGTGGTCGATATACCAACCTTTTTTTTTAATTTTAAGACGATACAACTTGTTGCCGAACGACTATTATTTTGCTAAATTTAAAAAAAAAAAAGTTCAGAATGTACGAAGGAATAAATCAAAAATGTGACAACCCTACCTGAAAATATCGTCGTTGGCGTACTGCCGAATATACATTTCATTTGATACCCACATTGACAAATCTAAATAATTAAAAAAATTGAGATAGGTGCCATCCCGTCAACCGCCCGAAGGGTGTTGCCACTTGTAGAAACTCTTAAAATGAAGTATACCATCTACATGTCAAATATTAGCAAAATCGCTTCAGCGGTTTCCGGGATGTTTGCCGATATACGAAGGAATTAATAAAATGGGTCAGGTTGCAACCCTGCTTAAAATATATTCGTTGGGAAAATAACTTACATTTGATACCCATATTGGCATAACTTATATCTCTATATTTAAAAAAAATGAGAAGAGTGGCAACCCTGTAAACGGCCCGAAGTGGCAACACCCAAGTAGAAATTCTTAGAATGAAGCAAACTTCCGTATGCCAAATATTATCCAAATCAATTCAGCTGTTCCCGAGTAACAGTGAATATACAAAAGATTTATTTCCAAATGGCTGGTGCGCCATCTGCTGGAAGCTAGATACACCAAAATGCTTTCATTTCCGTCCCCCTTTTCATTTCTTATTCAAATGTCTCTGGATAAAAACATGCATAACGCCCAAGAAGGTAAAAACTGTTCTGTAGATTATTATTTTAAAAGGAATAAATGTCCCGGTCCCTGCCCTTCGCCTCCTTATTACTACGTCACTTAGCAGCATCTTAAGTTTTGTTTCCTAGTCGGGTTAGGATCTAAGAAGTTAAATAACTTTGTTTCTGTCAAAAATTTTATTTTATTTAGCTTTTTTTGCAATTCTTTAAAGAGGCTTTAAATAATTTAATTTCTATACTTTTGAATGTCCACTATTTACAATTTCCTCACTGTCGCGCCCTTCTGCTGTAGCATCAGCAAACTGCATTTGTTCATCACCCGTTGATGTGTCGTTATCGTCTTCTGCGCTATCATTTTCACTCTTGAAAAGTTGATTTACAAACGTAAAACCTTGCGTCGCCGCAGCACCCACCAGAGGGCTTACATTAATATTTGGATATTCTGCTTTGACTATTTGACCGAATACATTCAAAATAGCATCAAAACGTTTCTCTAAGCGACGATTGAAACGTCTTTTATGTCGATAGTAACGATCTCTTTCACTTAGTTGCCCAACAGGTATATCTCTCCGACGATTGTTTTCAGCAGCACCTACACCGGACGAGCTACCAGGCATTTGTGTATTCTTTTTTATATGGGACGTTTGTCGTACTTCTTGTGTTGCAGTCTTTTCATCATTATCGCTTTCCCTTGGCTCCATTTTCATCACAACAATTTGTTCACCTGCTACGTGTAACCTTATTTGTTCCATTCCTTGCGTAACACCATCGCCCATAATTGGCTGCTCAACTACCATGGACTCTTGTGTATCATTGCTAACATCGGCAAAGTAATTCAATGGCAACCCATTTTTCTTTGTATAAAAATCATGATCAGTATTCGTTTGTATCTCTAGCTCTTTAGCATAGTTTGAGTTAGTGAATTCATCATTCGTGTCACTACTATAAACAGTATGAATATCTGGCGACGAGTTTGATGAATCACGATTGTCCTGCATTTCTTCTCGTACTGTTGATTGACCCGGCAAACGTATTGTTATGGGCAGCGCATAGGAATGCAAATTTGTTGTTTTATGTAACATAAAATAATGGATTGGTTCAAAAAATTCCCATTCTTCTGTAAGCTTACGAATTTCTTCGGGATCATTTGCACCATTTGGTAAAGGGTCCAAGCGATTTTGCTGCAATGAAAAATAAATTTAAAGTGAGTAAGATTGTACTTCTCCAAACTTGTAAACTTTTGACGAAGGTATGAAAAAGGCAGTGGTAAATGGAGAACGCAATGAAAGGCTTGGATTATCTTTGACCATAAGATATTTAATACGAATCCAGTTCGCTCTGTGGCTAGAAAGACTATTTCGGGAAAGACTTGAAGAGCATAAGATCTAGCCAGGAAATTGCTGGCTATGGCAAAAACTTTCCATGTTTCTGGATACAAAGCAAAATGAAAATTTGTTGGTGTTGTTTCCTTATCCGTGACATTAATCTCTTGTGGCAGAACTATGAGGAAACAGGTCGCTTCAAAACAGTTGGATCATTGATATCGTAAGAAGACAAGTGGCATGCAGGACACACCTTTGTCAGGTCGGGATTCAGTCTGCTACAGTATCCAAAACCTTAACGCAGAGTGACAGAGTACGTCGCTCTACAGCAAAAGGAGGCGCTTGCATTTGCAGTTAGACATTCACCGTATGGGCCCTGGCATAGAAGCTTACCCACTCTGTAGGAATATTGTGGAGGGCCTATCCGTCACCTTTAGATCAAACGTCGTTATGTTATACCGCACCACATCATAGTGCTTAGATGCTTAGGGCCCTGCGGGTTAGGGGTTTAGAATATGCCCGAGGTAGGCATACCGGTCGTAAGGGGCGACTAATGTGCACATAGGTAATGACGTGCTACTCGATGGTTGATCTACGGATATGATTCCTCTCACCTCTCATTACCCATCTTCTTCTTCCTCACGGATGGAGGGATGACATGACCTAGAAGGTTCCACTGGTCATACCGAATCGCTACCACGACAGTCGGGCAGTACCGCAGCGTACCGGGGTCATATCCGGCCAAGGACTGTCAACTTCGGCATCACTCCCCAAAACCTTCGGGGAGTGTTTTGCTGTTAACAACAACAACAACAACAACAACAACAACAACAACAACAACATAGTGCTTAGATTAGCTTATGTTGAAGTGGCTCCCGCAGGGGCTTCCTTATGCCGGCGATAATGTGACTCCTCCCCACAAACCGTTTAGAAGACTTGATGACGGCCATCAACTTCCTGATGTCTATCTCCGCAACCGGGTGTAGAATATCCAGGAAGGGAAATCCTTGGCAATGTCTTCTGGCGCCACTCAACGCCGGACAGTTTCAGATGAGCTGCTTCACCGTTTCTTCTCTTCGTCATCTTTGCAACTCCTATAGCACAGTCGGTAGGGCACACCTAGCCTTGATGCGTGCCTCTCAAAGTGACCTTATTAATTTGGAAATTTCCACCATCTTTAGGGTGTGGAACAATGACGCAAATGTTAATTTTCAAATTTCCAGGTAATGTGCACAAAAGTTGTAAGAAATACTCAAATTTTTAGCGTATAAATATTAAAGTTTTATTACAAATGGTTACCGCGTGAGACGATTGCAAAGTTTTGCAAATCGCACATAACATATCGCATGCAAATATTGCTTCACTCAAACTTAATAATTTACAATTGCGTCAATGCTCCACGGGAGAGGCGGTCTCGACATCTTTTTGGATCCCATTTTGGCCAGGTTTGCTAGGATCTCCTGTACCCGGGGGATGGTGGCCATCTGCCTTACAAGTTCGTCTACTCTACAGTTTCCCTCAATGTCTCTTGTGTCCCGGGACGATATAGGAGGCTTAGTTCAGAGTTGAAGGAGTAAAAGTCAAAGGATTTAATGTCCGCTAAAATAAAAATAAAAATATTCTGTCCGATAGTATGTGTTCTTATCCAAGCCGCTGCGTCCACGAGGAAGGTCTGCCATTAGTAGCGAGATATCGATCCGTCCCCTGTTGTAGCGAGGTGTAGCCCTGCCTAAATGTCAGACAGGGTTACCCCGATCGTATTGCTCTTGGCCGGGTCGATATAAGAAACGGGTCGTTTCGGCACGATGGGTACAGCACAAGTACTGGTACCGTTCTCGTAGAACCGGCAATACAAGAAACTGTCCCCTCCCAATCATCCCTACTGGGAATATTTATTCTAAGGTATCTATCTGTAGTACGATTTTCTTAGACGCGGGCAGATGCCGCTGCTTCGTGCTCTTCCACATCGAGAGGCAGAATGGAGAGCTTCTTTTGACGTTGTTCTCATAACACCCCTAATACACAGCAAGTTTGATCTGGGAACTTTATCTAACAGGTTTACGTTTGTTGCCTTGCTCACCATCCACTTTTCCTGGTTTGATATTGAGCCCGCAGCGCAAGAACCATGAGGAAATTTATTGCAGTGCTAGGTACTTGCATCAAGTGACACACACACATAGTTTGTGGGAATTTGCCCCTGTATGCAAAATAATCACATATGCCACACTCTCGCCGATTTCCTGGTCTTCGTTACCACAGCTTATTTTGTCATTTCCCCAGGTACTGCGACTAGATGCAGTAGGATTTTATTACGGATTTGTACTCAAGTGGCAATCTAGGCTGAAGGCAGTGAAGGTGACCATGCTATCACACGACACCCATAATGTTTTGGGGTGGCAGACTGTCTTCGGATTTGTAGATTCTGATTTCTTCCTTTATAAACATGTACTATATCCATTTATACCCATATCGCACATACCTTGTACTGTTTGTACTTGTTCACCATATTCGACCATTGTTTGCGCACAAAGAATACATTGTAGTCATCCAACTTGGCCAAACTTAAAACTTTCCTGCGAATAAAAAAGTGAATTACAATTGTTTTTGGGGCACGTAAGCAAATCTGCTACTCACTTCCAAGGCGCTACGCTGGCAGTTGGTTTGCCTGTGAATAGTGCATCGTGCGCTATGCGTGTATCGACTAGTTTACGCTTTTGTTCAATTGACCCTGAAAAATAAAATAGAAATGCAAATATTATTTCTCCACAGCAATAAACTAAAAATTTAACTTTTGTCTTACATTTTTTTGCTACCTTCCTTTTTGCATAGGAGTGTAGTTCCATTCTTATTGTGCTCAGCCTTGTTTTCTATTTGCTTAAATTATTTTTCTCTCCTCTGTTTTTTGTTTATTTTGTTAAATTTATATTTTTCGCTTTTATCAATGAACTTACAATGCACTCAATTAATTATGGAATCAGCTGTCAAAACCACATGCAATAAAGTTCTGCATTTTCTGACATTTCTCTTTACATTGTTCTTTTGATAACAGATGGTGTGGTGAGAAACACTGACAGCATTAAGCACTTATTATGTAAAGTTCAGCGAAGCGAGTTTTTTCACTGCTATTTAAATTGCTCATGCATTTTAAAATTGAGCGAAAAATGAAATTTGTTAGAATTGGAAGAAGGGTTGGTTTCATTTTACTACCACACTTCTGCTAAAGAGGGTAGAAATAATTTCATTTCTACACTCTTTGCTTCTGCTTTAAGCTATGAACTTAGTACTTGGCTCAACACAGTTGTCGCTAACTGGCAGTTAAGTTGACATAAATCGTTCGTATATTTGTTAGGCTACGCTCACACTGCAACCGACTTTTGCCGTCCGGCAGCAAATACACATCCGCACACATGTGTTTTAAATGAGCTGCCCGATTTCACCTGAATGTAAAGAAACTTTGACCGCCCGATAAAATAGAACGCGATCAAATTTCTCTGATGATGTCGGATGAAAAAGTCGGTTGCAGTGTAAGCGTAGTCTAAGGCCTAAGCCCAAAGATTGTTTACATTCGGGTGAAATCGGGTAGCTCATATAAAACACATCTGTGCGGATGCGTATTTACTGCCGGACGGCAAAAGTCGGTTGCAGTGTGAGCGTAGCCTGAGACTAAAAGAACGGGCACACATAGGCCACCATTCACCATTATTTTCCCGAGATTTTTCCTCCAATTTGTTATCTAGGAAGAAGAGAGACAAAGAGTGCACCCAATAAAAATCGAGAGTATTCTATTTCCTATCACAAGCGTACTTCAATGGAGCATCAGAGTACTCCAAATGTAATCCCTTTTCATATAAAAATTGTGCTCCAATTAACATTGCGATGCCCTAGGACTAGACCGCCTACTCCAACCTTCGTTTTGTTTCTGCTTTTCCATGGAGTACCTACAGTCAGAGTACTTTGCAATGTACTCCAATGTTTTTACTCCTTGGAGTATCTACTATCATAGCACCTTGAAAACTACTCCAATGTTGTAACCTCCTTGGAGTATATGCTGTCAGAGCGATAGTGTGGTGATTTTCGTCGATAAGGCACGACCAATGATCGTATTTTAAAAAGCTGAAGGTGGTCCGTTGAGGAATATAAATGATTACTATTAATGTACTCCGGTGTCAAAAAATTGGAACACATAATCCAACGATTTCTGCAGGGTATGCGCACAATGTACTCCGTTTGAAATGTTTTTGTTTACATGAAAATTTCTTCATGTTTCTGGACTGTTTTTTCTTTCACAAACAAAACGGGTTTTATATCCATTCGCGCACAAAACTTTCAATATAAAAATGTGAGCAAAAAATTAAAAAAATACACGAAGATTAAAGAGAAAAATATGTAGTGTCATATAGCTATTACAGCGATAATTTACGCATGAGCCGCTTGTTAATAGGCAACGTATACACGAGCGTGCTCACTGGTACTTTTTCAGGGAAATAGAATTTCTATACAAGCGTGATCGCTGAATAATCAATTCGGCTCAGAGCTACAAATGCGAAAACCATCAAATCAGAAATAAAGAGTATTTCTGATTTGAATCAAGAATCAAACCATATATAAAAACTTTTTTTGATTCCGTTTAAGATACAAATCACGCATAAAAAGTATCTTTTTTTAAGCGTAAATGGTTTTTATCTTTGAATTTGAGAGTCAACCAAATCAAAATCACGCAGCTTTGCTTTTTACAAGCTTTCTACTTTGTACTTTACTAAACAAATTATTAGTTCTTTTGTATTCCAATATATGCCTTGTAAGAATTTATGTTAATACACGCACATTTGGTCTCCATTAGAGAAATATGTTCGAATTGATGTGCAAAATATTTTGATACAATTGCAAGGCCCGCAAATAGAGTCTAGGCCTCTAGGAAGCTATCAAATGCTGCTGAAATCCAGTAGTCACACGGTTTTCTGTTCTATGCGGAAAAGAGGATAGAAATATTTAGAGGAACCAGCGTAATTTAGCATGTCGCGGGTAAGGAATTTGCCGCGTGGTAAGAAAAGTTGCTTTAGTGTATTTATTATGAACTTGAATTTTGTTTAGCGCGCGGCGAATTCCTTACCCGCGACCTGCTGAATTGCGTTGGTTCCTCTTATTATTTCTATCCTCTTTGTATGAGGGGAGTTGCAGCCGCATTTCACATAACATAAAGCAACAAAAATGTGGTGAATTCAGTCACAGAAAATACAGGCTGTTTTAACAGAAACAGTAACTTTCTGTTTATATTAACATTGTTTACGGTGTATGTTATGCAAACATGTGGATGTTGGTTTGTGTCAATACTACTGTATACTGCAGAAGTGCTGCCGCCGTCATATCAATTGATGTTTATCACTATACCTACTTTAAAATCCATATTTTTTTCAGTTAAGGCTCTTTTACACGGAACGATTTTTTGTCATTCCACCGTGTAAATAGCAATTCGATCGTTTCATCCTTGTATTTGTAGGTTGAATGATAAATCGACTAGGACATCAACCAACAAATCGACCCGTGTAAATCAGCCTTTAATTACAATTTTTAAATTTGACTTGCATTTTTACTTTTAGCTTAGTATTAAATTGATTTATTTCTTTTCTTTCTGATTTCTTTGAAAAGTAGTTAACCTAAATTTATATTTTTATCCCAATGAAATTAACGACAATATAAATTGTTTGTTACCGCTACTAGAATTTTCGACCTTAAAATAGATTTCCATTTGAATAGTGAATAGTTATTATTTCATTGAATACATTTACTTATATTACCTCTTACACTTTTTAATTTGATTTAACTTATTTTTTTTTTTTTTCGTATATCTTTCTTTTATTTAAAAAAAAAAAATAAAAAATAAAACGAAATCGGATGGACTTACTATTTTTGATTGATTTGACCACATATTGTATTGTGTACGACGTATTTATGAATTCACGAACTACAGAACCACCGACAACAATGTATGTCACAATGATCATATAAATACCAAAGAAGAAGAAGTCTATCAAGATTTGTGTGCATTACAAAGGAGCAGTAGAAGTCAGGTATTTTTAATTGAATTTATTTTAATTTAATTTCTGGTTTTTCGGTTATTTATTATTTATTTTTTTTTATTATTTTCACTAAAAAACATTTTCAAATTTTTTTTAACTTTTTTTGTTAAATGTTATTAAATACTACATATATAGATACTATTTATGGAAATTTACAAAAAAAAATACTGTTGCAACTGCATGATTATTATTTGTAGCTTGCATTTGTAAAAATAATTAATATTTTCAGTAACTGAATTTAATTATTATAATTTTTTTTTTTTTTTCAAATAATAAAAAAAAACAGATCTCCTCAGCAACTAGCTTTGAGCAGCGTGATTATGTTATACGCGAACTGATCGATACCGAATCCAATTATTTGGATGTGCTGAACGCTTTAAAAACAAAATTTATGGCGCCACTTGAACGTTACCTTAATCCAGAGGAAATTAAACAAATTTTTCCACGCATTCGCGTAAGTTTCCGCCTTACAGACATTTTTTTTTTTCAATAAAAATTATAATTCCTTTTCTACTTCCTGATCTATTTTAGGAACTAGCTGATATACACACAAGGTTTCTGGAAAAATTGCGTGAATCTCTTTTACCAAATACAAAACTGAAAATGAGTCAAGTCTTTTTGGAGTTTCGTGAGCCATTTTTGCTTTATGGTGACTATTGTTCGTGTTTATTGGGTGCCATCGACGTTTTAGCTGATGTTTGCAAGAAAAATCAGATAATAGAGCAACTTGTACAGGTGAGTTTCTGTGTACTTCAATTGTAAATTGTTCTTGAAACAATTTTTTTTAAAATTATTTTATCTCTGTTTTGTTCCAGCAATGTGAGCGTGAATATAATGTGGGCAAATTGCAATTGCGTGATATTTTATCCGTACCTATGCAGCGTATTCTTAAATACCATTTACTATTAGATAAACTAGTCAAGGAAACATCACCGGTAAGTGAATTTGTGATTACTTCGTCATAAAATTAAAAGATATGATATAATGTTATATATCGTAATATTGAATGTCATACTGTGATAAGTCATCGCATGATACGATATTTCTTGATTTGATATGTAATTAAACGATATGCCATGATATGACAGGAAATAATATGATATGTAATTATACATATAAAATGTAATGATATGATGTAAAATAATACGATATGCCATATTTAATATGCCATGATATGATAGTATATTTGGATTTGATATTCCATTCTATGATATTAAATGATGATATGCCATAATTTAATATGTCATGAAATGATAAAATATTTTCATCTGACAATCCATAATATGTAATGATATGATATACCGTAATATAAAATGCCATGATATGATAATATATTTTGATCTGATATGCCGTGATATGTAATGGTGTGATATGATATGCCACTATATGATATGTATACATATAATATGATATGAAATAATATGTTGATCTGATTTGACATGATATCATATGTACTGATATGATGTGGAATGATACGATATGGACTGACCAAGAAGGAAAAATGCTAATGATAATTGATATGATTTCATTTTCAAAGATATAATCCGGCATGTTCTGTATTTCACTTTCAAATTTTACTGGGTAGTGAATTGCAGAACCTGCCAGAATATGATATTTTATGCATTCATGTGATATAACATGGTGTCGTCTAGGCCACATCATATCGTATAGTAGTATGGACTTAGCAAGACTATCTTCTTGATGTATGATATATATAAAAAGAAATGATTGAAAAGAAAAATTGATTTGTTATCCATTGATATGATATAAAATTCGGGACGATATGATATGATATTTTATGCAATGATATCATACGATTTGATAAAAACAATAATATCTTACGGAAGCTATGATATGATGTATGTAAATAAGTTATTAAACCGTGATGCTTACCTAATGATTTGTTATGAAGTAACAGAACTTAACATGTTAATTGCGACTTATTATTATGTATTATTTATGTGTATATAGCACCCTTAATCAAAAACCGTAACAACTCAAAATTTGTTTAGGTCGCTTTTTTGGCATAGATTGCCTAATAAAAAGTAGTACAGCCAATAAATAACATTTTATTCTTTTTGGCTATTATCGTTACTCTTTAAAGAGCACAGCTTTTAAAAATAAAATGACTTTTGTGCGATTAACTGAAACTTACTCTGGTTTTGAGTTATGACTCTTTTTGATTTACTGTGTGATATGTATATTTGAACTCAAATAATTGCCCACAGTAGAATCTAAATAATCTCAATCACTCCCATCATTACAGGTTCACGAAGATTATCGTGCATTGGAGCGTGCCAAAGAGGCAATGATCGATGTGTCACAATACATAAACGAAGTCAAGCGGGATTCTGATCACTTGGTTATCATACAAAAAGTCAAAGTAAGTTTGGAGAAACATTTCTATATACTGTTAAATCCATTTTTTAAATTGTTTTATATCTCTTACACAGGATAGCATAATTGACTTGCATCTTCTACCAAATGGTAGCAATGATTTACTGCAATATGGGCGTCTGCTTTTGGATGGTGAATTGCATATAAAGGCGCACGAAGATCAGAAAACAAAATTGCGTTATGCTTTTGTTTTTGATAAAATATTAATTTTAGTTAAGCCATTACATACAAAATTGGGTGATATGCAATATACATATCGTGATTCGCATTACCTATCCGATTATAGAGTGGAACAGAGTCATACGAGGCGCACTTTAGGACGAGATACACGTTTCAAATGTCAACTGCTCTTGGCACGCAAGTCGGGTAAAACCGCTTTTACGCTCTATTTGAAATCGGAACCAGAACGTGATAAGTGGCGTAAGGCGCTTACTGAAGCGATGTATGTAACCTTTTAGAGAATTTTTTTGGTGTTGTTAGAAAGTTTTGTTTTATTCTTACACAGGGAAAATCTAGATCCTCCAGGCTGTCGTAATACTGATCATAAAATGGAAATTTTCACGTTCGATGCGCCTACTACATGCCGACATTGTTCGAAGTTTTTGAAAGGACGCATACATCAGGTTATATCAGCTTTGATCATTATTTCAATTATTCTAAAATTGGTTTAAATTATTTTTTAGGGCTACCGTTGTAAGGTCTGTGAAATAGCTGTGCACAAAGGTTGCATTTCATCGACAGGTCGTTGCAAACAAAATCCTCTGAGTATACCGCCGCCGGTATGCGATCGCCAACTTTCAGAGTTCAATTGGTGAGTAACTAAAGTTAGGCACAGGCCTCTCAGTTGTTGCCTCCATTATCTGAGGACAGTTTTTAGGCCCAAAACTGTACGACAGTGAAATTCCTTATTAGTAAAACAAAAGCGCCATTGCACTAAATTGAACTTAAATTCAGCAATGGGGTCGATTTCTAATATACTTAAGTATCCTAATAAGAAATTCCATGGATTGATATGGCTTGCTATAACATATCGAATATGATTTGGAATAGATGATGCTATAAATTGTAATACATTTTCGCATAGGAGTAGGGACTGACCAAAAGCATTGCTACTAACTAAACAAAGTTACACTGAAAGTGTAAGCTAAGGAAGTAATGTTTGTTCCATTGATATGACATGATTGATTATGGAACAACGTGATATGCTACTTTATGGAACCATATGACACGATTTAATTTAAACAATATCATTTTTTACCGAATACTATGATATGATATCAGCATTCTTATTCCTCAGTACTTAATCGAATACGAAATATTTTTAGGTTTGTTGGTACAATGGATCGCGATACGGCTGCTGCCCGCCTTGAGAATCGTCGCATCGGTACTTATTTGTTACGCGTAAGGCCTCAAGGCGCATCTAGTCCGCACGAGACTATGTATGCACTAAGTCTGAAGTAAGTTTTTTTTATTTTAAATTGATATAAAAGATTGTGAAAATATATACATAACTAAAAACGTGTTTCCTCTACATTTATAGAACCGATGATCATGTTATCAAACATATGAAAATAAACCAAGAACCTGATGGTGATACTGTTCTTTATTGCCTTTCATCGCGGAGACATTTTAAAACAATAGTTGAACTGGTTTCCTACTATGAACGCAACGATTTGGGCGAAAATTTTGCGGGGTAAATCAATTGCTTCCAATATTATTTTTCTCTTCATTGCAGAACTTCATCAACTTTTTTTATTCTGAGCAATTGATATAGCTGACAATCGATGTGATGTCTGGCACGCCTGAAAAGCTGGTTGAGCTCAGGCTTAACTTGTGATGAAATATTTAAGAAAATTAAATTAATCGTCAATTTATTTCTTTTTAGTTTAAATCAATCACTGCAGTGGCCCTTCCGTGAAGTAGTTGCTACCGCTATTTATGATTTTGAACCCAAAGGCAGTAATCAATTGCAACTCAAGACTGGCTGTCAAGTGTTGGTGATTGGCAAGGATGGAGATAGTAAGGGTTGGTGGCGGGGAAAAATTGGAGATACAGTAAGCTCAATATCGACCTATACAAATACGTATGTATATAAACGGACCTTGTATAGAGATTTTCGATTTTATTAACCTAAGCTCCACTTATTGGGTATTCTTTTTTGTAACAGAATTTGCGATTACATATCAAACGCACGTAAACCGAATAGAATGGGATTATAAATACAGATTTTGCAAAAATATAACCTATGTCAAGAGGACTCATCCAAAGAATAAACTGTCAAACGGATTTTTGTTTGTCGAATTTTCGCCAAATTTCGACAGATTATTCTTGGATAAGTCATTATTAACTAGACTATATTTGTTCGCTAGCTGGCGCTGGAGTCGTTATATTTGCGTAATCCCTATTAGGGATTAGATTATGATAATCAAAAACTCTCCTCCAAAAAATAAAACCGCTAGGTGGTGCTGGAGTAAAACTATGTAGGTATGGTCCAAGTTTTATAAGTTTCGCAAACATATTAGGATATCGTAATATTTATCAAACCCTAAAGCTAAGTACGAAGAAATTTAGATATCATATTTGAACCTATTCAGAATTATTTTTGGATTATATCGTAGAAGTCTTGAAGAAGTCTTTAAAATATTTCAGAAAAGTTTTTATAGATTATTTCAGCATAATTTTGGTATTCAATTCCGAAAAGTATTTTGCTCTTTTCGGAAATATCTTTCGGTCATTCTGGATTCTTTTCGAGAAATCGTTTCGCCCACTGGGTACAGCACCCAAGCTACATACAATTTTTATTCGTCATAATCTGAGTGATATTTTCAAAGAATTTTGAATAGTGAATTAAGGCGAAATAAGAAAAAGATAAAGATATAAAGGGCAAATGAAGAGGAAGCACGGTAAGCGAAAGAGAGTACAATTTGACAATTAAGGGTCAGCCAATTATCGGGCAGGACAACTAGAGATATTGATATTCGAATACTCGAACTATTCGAATAACGCGGTAATCGAATTTTCGAATACTCGAACTATTCCTATAAGGTAGTATTTGATTAGTATAAGACGAATACCAATATTCGAACAATCGGAAGTCGTCGAATACTCGATTATTCGCAGTTATATCGCCTAATATGTAGTAGCTCATCGAATATTCGGATAGAACATTCGATCTTCAGTAGCAAAAAAGTTTACAATCGAAGCTTCGAATATTCGATTTTTTTTAAAATAATTTTGAGAGTTCTAAGCACAACGTCCGCCGGGTATCTTAGTAATATATAAATGTTACCATAAATCAAAGCTTTCATATCAACCATATAAAACGACATCACGACGTTGGCATAACCCTTTTATTATGTTTTTTTTTTTCAGGTCGGCTACTTTCCCAAGGAATACGTTCACGAACATCCACCAATGAGTGATGAACTTTGATATTACAACTATGTAATTTATGTTGCAAATACAACGGATCAACATTCAATTACATCGGATATTCCAAGTTTAGTAGATGATCGCTTGGAGTTAAATGATAGAAGAGCGATGGCGCCAACTGCCGAACAAGAATCAATCTTCTCAGGTGAAGATTGATAAATGAAGAAGAAGAAGAAAAAACAGAAAGAACAAAAAAAAAACGAGCAAACGTGTTGAATTTGAGGTTTGTAAATGGAGTAATGGTATGAAATAATGTACACAAGTGAAGCAACTCTGGATAGGAATACGTAGAAACGCAGTGGTGATAGTGAATATGCCAGGAAACTACAATAACGTCATTGATTGTGCCAATAGCTTTTTTTATATATACAATTGAATTGCGTATTTTATATTTACGTAACAAGGTAATTAAGTAAGTATACACAGTTTTCTTTTTATTACTTAAAATTTAATTTTTTGTTTTGTTTCAAATGCATTGTTGTGTAAGTTTAGATAGTATTATAAATTCAAATTAATTGAATAATGCATTTGTATGTAGTATGTTGTGTGACTTAAGATATAGTTATATATTTTTTAATTTAGTTTATTTACATTTACATAGCTTTTTATGAAATTTTAACTAGTTTTATATACAAAAAAAAAAAAAAAAACTTTTGAAAATCATATACATACATGCATTACTACTACATAGTATACACATATACACAAAAAGTAAAACTATAGATTATATAAGATTTAATAACAAAATAAGCCAACAATTCAAGCTTTAACATGCTATATAAGGGATGATGAGCCTTAAACTCAGTTTTAGTGTAACCAACAAAAGTACAATTTTACGCGCGAACATTTTAAAAGCTCAAATCTGCAAAATTTGTCTATGAATTCTAAACTAAATCTAAATACTAACCCATGGAAAGTAGAGATGTTAATGTTCGAATACTGAAACTATTAGAATATGGCAGTATGAATAGTAAAAGTCGAATACCTATATTCGAATAATCGTACGAAGGTGACCGACTATTCGTTTCCACATCGTGCTATATTGAACATTCGAATAAAAGTAGCTCATCGAATATTCGAATAGTAGTATTCGATTTGCAGTCTAATCTATAATCAAAACTTTTAAGCGAATAATTTCCAGAGCCCCAACGGGAAGCTTCAACAGTAATGAAAAAATAGGTTGAACACCAACTAACTAAGGTTTGCTTATAATGAAATTCCATTTCCATTATTATTAACATTAAAGTTATTTAATTTTGTTGGTTACACCAAAAATTACGGGGAGGGCTCTGATTGTATATACATACATACACACATGTATGCAACAATATACATTTGTACTATGCATATCTATATAGATATATATATATATATATAGTCCAAAAAGAAAAAAAAAAATTTGAACAAAGTTAGAGGCAGATGGTGAGATAGTAGAATATTTGAAAAAGCATATTTTTTAGTTTTCAAACATATAAGGGAAATTCCACCGTTACGAAATGCATTACAATGTGCACGATTTAGTTCACGAAAACTGGTTTCTTACTTGGAGTTTATATACTCAAAGCTGTTATGCCTAAACTTTTCATTTAATTTCTAAAAACATACTAAATGCGGACTCAAATTCAGTCGTCACTGACGTTACAATTTCAGGACAAGGGGTTTTGGGCACCGCTGATTTATCAAAATTTCTGCGAAACCCCTTGACAGAATTAAATTTCAATGTTTGGAGATTATTAGAATCTTTGTAATTAGGCTGGTGCTGCCGTCCGATGCTGACGTTGCGCTTGATGGGGACGTCGCTGCTGCGCGCTGTAGCCCCGGTAGTAGTTGGACGTTGACGTCACGGCTTTGTTGTTCACTGACTGCGCGGCGCTGCTGATTGATTGAGTTCATTTTGAGTGTTTTTAGGTCTGAGTTTTTGCCAGGCTGAGTACCACATGCGTCTCAATTTACAAACCAAAACCGGTTTAATTTGCGCTGAAAAGGTTAAGTAGCTAACTCTAAAAGGACTGGTCTTCGACTAGTTTCTTTCGCTTACACTGGGTTGTTGTTTCATATTCATAAGTAGATATTATATTAGTCCTTTCAGTTTTGAATGGGTGTAATTGATGTTTTTCTAACACATGAGAAAACATATGGGAACAGCTCAGCTTATACAAAGGGATCAGAACGGTCATAAGCCACAGTATCGTTTGCGACTGATTGCGGAATCATCCAGGCATAGTAGTTGTTATGTGGGGTTTCATGTGGTTCTTTCAATGACACAACAACAGTTCTCCCACTGTAAAACTCCCACTCCCACTTTCGTCTCACCGACAAGTACAAATGGAAGAAGAAGATATTTGTAAAAAGTAGCAAAATTCTATAAACAGAAAGTTGATTTCAAGTCACATTGCTACTATGAAGTCCCCGGTAGAAAAAGGAAGGAGTAAGAAGCAATTACAGAAGCTCTTCTCCGGAGCCTAGAGGGCCTTACCATCTCGATGAATTCCTTAATTATCTTTTATATGAAACGGGCCAAATTGCAAGGCCTTGCCTTTCCGCTTCCGGAAATGGCTTTTAGAAGGATTTCGTCTCAAGCACTCCATATACGCTTCGTTCTAAGGCATTACCGCCTCGCTTCCTGAGGAATGGCTTATAGAAGGAGTTCGTCTCAAGCACTCCATATAGGCCTCGTTGTAAGGCATTATTCTTTCGCTTCCGAAGGATAAGTTTATAAATGAAGTATTTAAATATTTAGAGTGCTTACGTACGTATGTACACATGTTTATTGGTTCAACAAGAAAAAAACGTAAAAATAAATATTAATTCAGCGTAAATTAAATGTTATATGTATGAACATATATGTTATTCCATACATAAAAAAACGTAAAAATTAATATTATTAATTTAGTTCTGTAAATAAATATGTATTTGTACATACAGAAGAACATAAGAATAAGACTGCATTCAAGTATTTTCTTAACATTTTTACCAATTAGTGTATGTTATTTGATATACTAAAAAACGTCGAAATAAACATTAATTGAGCGCAAAACGAAATGTAATACATACATATACATATGTTTATGTTGTTTAAAAACTATTTTTGCTTTTTTGCTAGACATGTTGCCTTGTGTACTCGGTTCTTAGCATTTTTTAACCCTTTTTTGATTTCGAAAATAAAGTTTTCTTTTGTTACCACTTTTTCAGCCACAGCTTCTGCAATTGAAAAGAAAAGACAAATAAAGAGTTTGATTGAATATTAGTTTTATTACAACTTACTATATAAAATATCGTTTATGTTAATATATTGTTTGAACGTTTGTTTCGTTTGTACCCCGTCATAATTGAAATTAAGAAAAATGTCCTTTCCGAATAAATAGTGGAAGTTTTTTGCGAAACCTCCCCTTTCACTAATTTTTTTTATGGCATTTAGCTAAAAGCAGAAGAAAAGGTGTTCGGTTATATTAAGCATATGTAGGGAAAGCATTGGGATATGGGAGCTTAGAGTTGAAACCTGCTAACTCAAAAAGTCAAATTTTGTAGAAGATCTAAACAAAACGAATAAAGTTGATTACATATTTTCAAACAATTCATATTTAGCAGGTCCACACTTTAAGTCGACAATACACAAAGATATCTACGTGAATTTACAATCAGTATATATCGTACCAAAGCTTGTTCATCTATGTTTGGTATATTATCTTCAAATCGCTGCAACTCATTGATATTTTTAATAGGAAACATTTGAAGTATATCGGCATTTTGCTTCTTCTCAGCTGCCATGTCACGTACAAATACATTGATAGAGGCTTATTCCTTTATAATCATTTCATCTCGCTTGGACAAATCTTCTTTTAAAGTTTTAATGGTGTTACTCTGTTGAGTTACTAAATCTTTTAGCGCATTCAATTCTAATTCAATATCTAGAAAATATCAAAGAGTAATTATCTTTTCAATATTATGTGGAAAACTTATACTTACTATTAATTTGTTCATATGATTTAGAACTACCCAATGTGCTATTCATCCGCCGGAGGACTTATGGTGGCAACTTCTTCAACTGCTTCTCTAGCCCTATGTGCAAATATTTTCCAGGTGCTGTAGTTCTAATAATGGGTTTCGTCTTGGTACTTTTAAGAAGCCCCGCCAGCGTCATTGGCACATTTAATCCCTCGGAATTGAAGATGCCCAAGACGGCATTCAGCATATCCCTTGTGGGATTGAAAGCATAATACAACTTTTTTAATTTAGTAATTAGACTCTCTGGCTGTCTGTCTGCATCTATGGCAAAAATATTTAATTCGCAGGAAACTATATTTTCACTTTTGTTATTCACTTCTTCGATAGGCTCCACACTTTCACTATTTACTTCGATTTTCCGTAGTTTTTCTCTTAGTTTGTTCTTTTCTTTCACAATTTTTCGTTTTATGTTACTTCTACTTGTTCCTCTTTTATGCATTTTTAATTATTTTAATATTTCCTCACCACACAAATTAATACGCGTCTTTTCGTCACAAAAATTTTACTTAAAATGATAAATGCTGAAATTGACGCGTCACTTGTCAGTTTGTGCTGTTATACATAACTGTAACTTGTATAGTTGAGACAAACAAACATACACATAGTTACGAATAACATTCGACTGCTTATTCGCTTGATGCCTTCCAAGCTCGCTTCTCGAGAAGGAGTATAAGAAGCGCTCTCAATGAAACGTTGCGAGAATGTGCATTGCTTTTGTTCAGAAGCTCATCTGTAATGCCTTCTTAAGGGAAGCGCTTGACAACTTTCCTTCAATATTGTCCTAGGTCAGTTAAATGCGTTAATGGGAAAAATTGTTAAAAATCAGGGGGATTTTTGAAAGATTTTAAATTTGCACTTTATTAGAATGAAATTTCTTAAACTATGAAATGACATACTCAAAATTAATATGGTTATTATATTTATATTTAATTTTTTATTATTTATATTTCCACAAATTCAGTAGTTTGAATTCAGGGACTTGTAACGCGTTTCGGTTTCGGTTTCTGTTACACAGCTTGTAACGAAACTGAAACAGAAACAAAACCCCAGAAACAAAACCTGTAACGAAACTAAATTAATTTTGTTTCTTGTAACAGAAACCGAAACAGAAACAAAACTCCTTTGTAACAAAAGTCGTAACAAAACTCCGAAACGGTTCCAGCAGAAACAAAACCTGTAACGAAACTAAATTAATTTTGTTCCTTGTAACAGAAACAAAATTATTAGTTTTGTTCCTTGTAACAAAACCCGTAACGAAACTAAATTAATTTTGTTCCTTGTAACAGAAACCGAAACAGAAACAAAATTAATTTTGTTTCTCAGTAGCAAAACTATATTTGCAGTACATTAGGATGGATTTATTATTTTCTGGTATATAATAAAAATGTATATGTCTGTTGCAACCAACTAAAGTAACTTCAGTCGACCTCTGAAACCTCGTGTGGTACATTTAACTTCTTGGTGTCACTGGACAGCTACATACTGGCGTGTAAGTACCACAATGGAACTTCGGTATGAAAATCCGGGTCCTTGGCACAAACAAATGAAGTATCACACTTTAATATCCGACAATAAATGCTGAAGATATGAAGAAAAATATAACTGCACGACTATAGGGTTGTCTTTTTTATTTTTTATTTTTAAAGGATATATAAAAACGCTTCATACATATGCATAGGGCAACGAATTGTGAAAAAAATAACATTAATACTTATCAACAAATATTTCATTTTCTAATAATAATTCATTCAAACTACTTTGTAGTGCATCATCATCATCATTTTTATAAGATGTCGAAGGAGGATGCTTTAGCGGGTGTAACATAGTTTTGTATGGATAATGGGATGTTGGGCATATATATATATCGTCGTTCGGCGCGCAATACCGCGTATTTGCAAAAAGCAATACCGCGTATTTGATGGAAGCCAAATTGTGTAGGAGGATATAAGAATTTACAAAAGAAAAAGCACTAAAACTGCAAAACATAGCTTTTTTTAAAATACGCGGTATTGAACAGCTCTATTTTAAAGAAAATAGGTTCCATAAAAGGTTTTTTATTTATTTATTTGTGTTTTTGTAGCTAAAAACGGAGGAATTTTAACGTCAATACATTAAGACCGGGTAACGAAATCTCGTTTTTGGACATTTTGGTATATACGCCTTTTTGTTTTTTGCAAATACGCGGTATTTCGGGCCGAGCGCCGATATATATTATATATATAAATATTATAGGTCCATCCTAGTGTAGTGCAAATGTTTAGAGTTCTGCTACTGAGAAACAAAATTAATTTAGTTTCGTTACAGGTTTTGTTTCTGCTGGAACCGTTTCGGAGTTTTGTTACGACTTTTGTTACAAAGAAGTTTTGTTTCTGTTTCGGTTTCTGTTACAAGGAACGAAACTAATTTAGTTTCGTTACAGATTTTGTTTCTGCTGAAACCGTTACAATCATTTTGTTTCGAATTTAGTTTCTATCCTTTAAAGTTTCTTGGAACAGAAACGCCAGAAACGCGAGTTTCGTTTCGGTACGGGTTTTGTTACAAGTCTCTGTTTGAATTTGATATACAACAATTAATATCTTAAAGAAAAAAATCTAAGTATGTTCTTAAATTTTAAAATGTTTAGCTTGAAGCTAAATGAAATTCATAAAAATGTATTCCAACTTGGTTTTGCTTCTCATCTTTACAGTTAAAAAAATTCAAATACGCATAATGTTTTTCAAACTTTGAAATCAATGTTTACCAAACGTGTGGATCTGTATTTTAGGGTGGTACTAATTTCTATTGAAACAATTTTTTCGCTTTTGCCAACCTTATTCTCGGGTCCAATTCTTCTTCATCAACCTCTTTTCCTCGGCTTTCTTTCCTATGTCATATTCCTTTCTCTCACATATGTTTGGGTTAAGCCCCTATCTCTGTTGGCAATTCCAGTCGAGTTTTCCCGAAATACTCCCTTCCTTCTATCTCCTTAACCTCAGTACCTCATATGCTCCTACTTATGCTTAGTAATTTTAGCCAAGGAATTTCCAATGTGCAGATACAACTTTTCTAGAGTTTTATTTCAGTATAGATAACTGAATGGATGAATAAATTTAAAAATTTTATTTCCCAAATTTTTTTGTACGCCACTGTACCTATGCAATTGATTTTTGATTTAGCTGAAATTTAAAAAAAAAATGCTAAACAAAAATTTGTGAGAGGCACGCTTTGCTATTTTTTTGACAAACAAAGTGAATTTTTCTTCATATAAATCTGTTTACAAAAAAATTTCATAGGTACCTCACTTAAAATGACTATATCTTTTTTGTTTATTGGGCGATTTTGATAAAATAAACAAACAGACAGACAATGATTCTAAAAATGGTTGAGATGGACTCTATAACATTCCTCAAGTCATCCCCAGTCATTTTTTCAAAGAAATTTTCAATTTACAGACACGACTTTTCTACAGTTTTATTATAGTATAGATTTTATTAACATTAGGATGCTTATGGTATGGTATGAATGAAATATGCAATTTTTTTTGAACCAATGCACATTTTAAATGCGTTATTAGGAAAAATTTATTGACAATTTGCTTACTTATATCTTAAGTTTAATAAACAATACTCAATTTTTTCAGAAATTTACATTCGTTTCTTCTAAAAATTTAAATGGTAAATTACAACGAGTAAAATTATAAGCACTCAAATTTTAAAACGCCTAACTCAAGCGATTAGTTCTTCCATGTTTTTGCAAAAGAATATCGACGTAACAAGTTTTCATATATCATATTTCCGTTAAAATTTATGTTTAAAATCATTTTCTAATCACCTTTTTTTCTGCTAAGGAAATAATAATTATATTTTGATTTTTTTTTTGCTCAAAACAAAACTGAAAACGTCATATCTCCTGAAATATGCGGAATTCGGGTTTAGGAATTTAAACGAACATATCTCTTTCTATGAAGTATCTGAACCTATAGATAATTTATTGAAAAAAATCGAGTATCAAAGTCAGCCGAAATTGCTTGTGACCTTGTCATACGACAAAACTTGACGCAATATCTCGGAAACTAAAAGAGATATCAAAAAATGGAAAACGCCATTTGAAAGCTCTTTACCATTTTGCTATAACTGCATTTGTAACACAATTTTGCAAAATTTTAACTAACGACATTAGTTTGTCCAGCCTACGACTGTGGTGGTCCTATGGGTACAAATCGCGATGGTATCAAATGTAGATGCCGGGGTGTCTGTCACCACAAGCGGCTCTTTTGTGTGTCTAACAATTTTGTTTTGAGTGCATTTTCTACAACTGTTTACAAATTCTTTGACCATTTGTCTCATATTTTTCCAAATGTATCTTTGTTTTAGTTTTAAAATAGTTTTTCGAATTCCTAGGTGGCCTGCGATATTTGAGCAGTGAAATTCGTCTATCAGTTGGTATTTTGTTATCATGCTGTTTATTTCCCTTGGAGCTTTGTATATTAGTATTTGTATCGGCGCGCGTTTATTCATTTCTAACTCATTGTATTTCTTCTTGAATACATTTATGTCAATATTTTTATATATATAATCTTTTTCTCCAACATTGAATCTAGATTCAAAGGTTCATCGCTACTAGTTATGTGCACTTCATTATCAATTAATTCAATTGTGGTACCACTTTCTTTTCCAATATTAAATTTCAATCTCTTCTTCTTCTTTACGTCATTAAAAGATGTGCATTCCCAGATGTGGAGTTGATTAGGCTTCTTATGAGATATGCTGTCCTTAATGCGTTTACCGGTTTCCTTATTTTCATTTATCTTTATTTCTTTCTCTTTCATTTCTTTTAAATTCGCGGCCTTGCTCCTTGTTACTACATTGATTTTGTTATCTCCTTTTTCATTTTTATTAGTGGGAATCATTGATTTAAGTATGTCACTATCTAATTTAATTCGTGATAGTGCATCAGCATTTGTGTTAATTTTACCTTGTTTGTATACGATTTCGAAATCGTATTCTGATAGATCTATTCTAATCCTCGTCATTTTCGATGACGGGTTTCTATGTGAAAATAGCGATACTAGGGGTCTGTGGTCGGTTACGACAATAAATTTTCGACCATATAGATATGTCCTGAAATAGTTTATTCCCCAATGAATTGCCAGTAATTCTTTTTCGATAATTGGCTTGTTGATATCATGCTTTTGTAAAGATTTGCTTGCGTAGGAAATTGGTAAATCGTGCCCAATTTCTCCTTGTGATAGTATGGCTCCTAATGCAAAATCAGAAGCATCTGTTGTTAGTATAAACGGTTTGTCAAAGTCTGGGTACTGTAAAATGGGCGGGTTAATTAGTTTGTCTTTTAAGTTATTGAATGCTTTTTCGCATTCTTCTGACCAGATAAAAGGTTTTCCTTTCTTCAATAGAGAGTTGAGGCATTTTACTATTTTTGCGAAATCTGGGATGAAACGTCTATAGTAATTGCAAAATGCAATGAATCGTCTCGTTTCGTCTGGGTTTGTCGGTTTGGGGTAGTTACGTACTACTTCGCATTTAGCTGGGTCTGTTTTTATGCCTTTATCTGTTATTAAATGTCCTAGATAAGTTACTTCCGATTTAAGAAATTGACATTTGCTTGCATTAAGTTTGAGGTTGTAGTATTTTAACCTGTCGAAAACTTTTATGAGGTTTCTATTATGGTGCTTCAAGGAGCATCCGAAAACGATGATGTCGTCTACGTAGAGGAAAGCTTCCGATTTTAGACCGCTTAGTGCTATTGTTAGCATTCTTTGGAAACTGTTTGAGGATATTTTTAATCCGAAAGGCAGATGTTTGAATTGGTAGTGACCATCTTGGGTCGAAAATGCTGTGGGTGGTCTTGAGTCGTTTTGCAGGGGTATTTGGTGGAAAGAGCTTGTCATGTCTAAAGTTGTGAAGTATTTGGCTCTGCCTAAAACGTCTAATACGTCCTCAAGTCTTGTTAGAGGAAATTTGTCATTTACTACTTTGTCGTTTAATTTCCTGTAATCCACTACCAGACGCCATTTCTTTTCGTCAGTGTTACTCTTTTTGGGTACCAGAAGCAATGGAGAGTTGTAAGGGCTGACTGATGGTTCGATGATGTCGTTGTCGACCATTTCTTGAACTTGTCTTTGAATTTCATCTTGCTGGGTTTGTGGTAGTCTGTAGTTTTTAATGTATACTGGTACGTTATCAGTTAAACTAAGTTTTTGTTTGTAGAAATTATTTATTGACAGATTTTCTCCTTCTAAATGGAAAATGGATTGGTATTTATAAAATATGTTTTTTAGTTCGTTTTCTGTATTTTTGTCTAGCTTCTCTAGTTTTAGTTCAGTTATTAACTTGTCAAAGCGTTCGTGACTGTATGAGTTTCCTTCGTTGTTTCTACTTAAAATATCGTAATTGGATAGTCCCTCTGTCATGAACCTTAACTCTTTTAAATTAACTGCGTGACTGTTAGTATTCAAAATTTTTACGTTTACTGTTCCTTTGGCAGGTGCTATCGAATTTGCTAAAAATACACCGTCTTGTATCTCTTTGTTGCAGACTACGCTGTCCTCTTCTATCTGTAAGTTAATTGGGATAATTATTTCGGTTCGTGGTGGTATCGTTACGGTTTTGTTTTTAGATAATTTTGTGTGGATTGGTAAAATAATTTCTTTGTCTTTTAGATTTACTGCTAAGGTGAATGTTTCATAATCGATTTTGCATAGGTGTTTTACCAAGAAATCTCTACCAAGTATTCCTTTTGTTGCTATTGGAAAAGTGTCGTTTACCAATTGGAAATTTATACATATTTTATTATTATCTATTAGGAAATTTAGTTTAGCCGTGCCAATAGAATAAATTTCTTCTTTGGTTATGCCTGTTAGTTTGCATTTGGCTTCGGTATTGATGTCAAATTCATCGTGGAACGGGTTTTTGCAAATTGAGATGTCTGCTCCTGTGTCAATCAGGAACGTCATTGGCTTGTTAAATTCAGAGTTAGTTAGTGTTAGGTAGTTTGTGAGGTTTTCTGTGATGACAAAGATGTTTCTGGATTTATTTCTATCTATATTTCCCTGTCCCCCGGAAGATAGCTATCGTAGTACTCCGGGTCGTCCACGTTTCCCTGGAGTTGGACGACGTTCATTCGGTGATTATTTTGGTTAGAGTTTCCCTGTCTTTGGTAGTTATTGTTTCCTCGTCTTTGGAAATTGTTATTTCCTTGTCTTTGGCAATTGTTATTTGAGTTTGGCCTGGAATTATTTGGATACCTATTGGAATTGCCGTTCTGTGACTGGTTTGGCATATTCCCTGGAACGTTCTGCTGTCTAGCATTATTATTACTGGAATACCTAGGCTGATAATAGTTTCTATTTCCTTTGTTCTGCTGCCTGTAAGTATTCTGGTAATTGTTGTTCCAGTTCTGTCTCTCGTTTCTGAAAAACATTACATTTCGGCTGCTGTTTTGCGTCCCTTGCTCTAGTTCCAGAGCCAGGTTGACAGCGCTGTCGAATGTTTTAGGTAGTGCGGCAAATATGGTCTGTTTTGAGCTTTCGTTCAGGCCATTTTTAAAGACAGTGAGGCTGTATTGCTCATTTAGGTTGGCAATAAGAGCTTTCTGTTCAGGGGATGCACTCGCACCTAGTTGCCCTATCTGTAAAGAGTTTAGTTCCGAAATTAATTGAAGGATTTTGTTTTTGTAGTTAGCTACACTCAGATTTCGTTGGCTGAGATTTGCCAACTGGTTTTGTAGTTGAGGTATGGTGGCTGTGCTTTTGTATTTGGTTTTGAGGGCTGTGGTTAATTCTTGTAAAGTTTGTGGGATTGTTATTGCGGTGACATTTGTTTTCACCGTTTGACTTAGTTTTACGTATAAAACAAAATCGATTAATGCTGGTCGAGCTGCTTCTGCTAAATCATTGTAGATGATTTCTATTATTTTCAGAAATGCATCCAGCTCTTTGTAATTTCCCGAAAAATTTGGTATAGATTTTGATGCTAATTGCAAATTAAATTCCGACATTTTTGCTATGTGATTGTTTAATTCTGATGTGATATAATTTGGATTAAAAATTTCTGAAGGAAATTCAATATTTTTGTCAATTGTATGCGGTATTTCAATTTCGTATTCGTATTTTGATAAGACTTTTAATATTTTGTCCCTTTTGCGCCAGAATATGTCTAACACAATTCCTTTGTGCTCTTTTGTGAGCTTTTCAAAATATGCGTTAGAAATACTCCTTATGGCTTCTAACTCTGTAAAAAGGATTGCTATGTGTTTTAGGAATGTTTCTTCCCTGACTTTCAAAGATTTATTTAAACATTTATAAGATTTATTGACTTGTTCTTCCGAAATTTTTATCTTCTCCTCTACTTTCTGCCAGTGCATCATTATTTAAATTTGTTCATTCTTAATATTTTTATTTATTGCCTTTTTTAATTGGCTCCTATATATTTTGTGGATTTTTAAAATTGAATTGAAAATTAGGAGGGCTGTTATTATTATCACCAATATCTCTATAAGGCTGGTAGAACCGTTTTGCCTATTTTCTAGTAAAACTTCATTGACCACATTAGCCTTGGGGTCACTTATTTTTGACTTCTGAGAGCCCATATCAAGTTGTAAAAAATTTACGTTATATAAAATTTAATTGCTGAAAAATTTTTTTTTTTTTGTTTTATTATTTCTTATATTTTAACATTTTCAATTTGTTTATGATTAAAATTTTATTTTCTTTCTTAATTTCTAAATTTAATTGTTTATACAGTATGGCCTTCTCCTTTCTCTGTCTAAACTGCTTTCCACTGCGATGTTTCTTCTTAGGTGGCGGTGTTGGTGTTATTGCTAAAACTGTTTTATACCTGGATTGTCTTGCCTTATACTCCTCAATGGTCAGTCTCTTTGGACCTTCCTGTATTGGGGTTGGTAGATATATGGGTTGTGCCTCTTGGGGCGCATTTAATTCGGGCACATAAGGCTACGTATAGCGATTGAAGATCGCGTCGAATTCAGCCTGGCTGATGTTTTCTTCTTCGTTCATTTAAAAAAAATTTCTTATGGTCCTTTTGCAAATTTATATTTTAAATGGTCCTGGGGTGTTCAAAGTTTTGGTAGGATCGCCATGATTCTGGGGGATTCAATGATCTGGCAGGATCGCCATGTGGTGGTCCTATGGGTACAAATGGTGATTTTAAAGGGGGATCTCTCTGTTTGTAAAGGCCGGAGAGATTCAGCCGATCATATAGGCTATCTAAAAAAAGACAGCCGAAACGGATCATGTGAGAAATAAAATAGAAGTCAGTAGTTTCGTTCTAAAGTTATTTCTAATTTTTATTTTTAAATCTTACTCTATTTATACAAATCAAATCACAGAAAGTGATTTGCTTGACTCCTCCTCTTTCTCGACTTCTATGTAGCTGAATTTAAATTCAGCTTGGCAATTTCTTACATTAGCCAATAGAAGTGCTTAGCATGAGGCCAAGCAGAGCTCTAGAATAAACGCTGGCTCAGCCGTAGCATTGACATACTTCAAGCTACGCTATTGGCCGAAGGTGTCAAATGCATTTTTCAAATGCGGTCATACAAACAGACATGCATGTGGGTCGTGGCTGTTGCACGCTATGTACGTATGTTTGTATGAGTACACTACACGACATGCAGATTTTTATACCTTTTTTCCAGCATTTACCGCATATTATTCAATAACTTCTCTATGGGGCCAGGCTCTTCAGAGGAAGAGTTAGGTTCGTTTAAATTTTCAAACGGAAACTTTTTTTAGTTCAGGAGATGTGACGTTTTCAAATTTATTTTAAGCGAAAAAAATAAAATACCGTTACATATAATTATTATTTCCTGAGAAAGAAAATAAAAATCATAAAAAAATTATTACGCAAGATGGAAAATTCAAAAATACGAAAATAATAAGTATGATTGTAGAAAATTTATAAAAATTAAAGACGGCGATTATGGGTTTGGAAAATGATTGAAAGTAAGAGTTAATTAATTTTTTGTTCAAACTTTTTAGGTTTTGACAAAATAAAAAAAATTATTTTAAATTTTCTGTATCATTCAAACCGATTATTGAAATTTTTTTGTGAAAAATATAGAATTTTTTTGCATTTCTTGAATATAAAAAAAAAAACCGGGGTCGAATTGGCGATTACAAGCGATACTACATAGTTCATATAAATCGATGCGAAATATATCCAAAAAACCAATGCGAAATGGGGTCAGTGTAGGCGTTTTAGTTGCACCGTTTTCAATTTCGAAACATAATTTCAGGAGATAAACCCTTTCTACTCATCCAAGAACTCTATTGAATTGCAGGAATATTCGTCAATGAAAACCATTGTGTATAACATAAAGTGTGAAATGTAGCTTTGACAGAAATGTCAAAACACACTTCAACGTCAATCAAAACACACATCCATGTCAAAAATCTGGGTTGCTATTGTGGTTTCTGCAAACCAGGGTTTTGTGCAGGACCGTAAAACAGTGAGACAGGGTTCTTGTTTGCAAAAAAGTGTTGCACAACTTTTCATTCCAATTTGTAAGGAAATTTTTAAGCGAATCTTTCAGCTTACACTTTTATTAGATATATTTTGCAAAAAAAATACAAAACTTAAAACGATTAAATTTTATTTATTTTACAGGAAAAATTTTAATGTTCGAAATAAGAAACCAGAAAATGAGAACAAAATTTTTTTTAGATAGATTGTTTTTAATTTATTAAGCCAGGTACCAACATCAAAGCCGTGGAATTTCGCCAGCATAATGGTGTTAAACTCACTTTGAAAATTTTACGTCTATGCAGAAGATTCCACACTTGTACTGATACACAATGATGAAAACAGAATAACAACACACAAAAACGCAAATTTTTACTGCACTTAAACATGTTAAAATTCAATTAAATTTGCTAGCATCTCATTTTTTTTTATAAAAACGAGTAGCGCGACCTCTAAAGCACCTTTAAAAAAAAAAAAAATTGCCTCTTTTTTTGTCACAGGAACCCTATTTCGGGGTAACGTTTTAGATTTTCCAAAAAAAAAAAATTTATTTAATAATTTGTATAGATTTTATTCAGTTTTATTCGAAGCCATATGAACCTTATGTAATTTTGTCGATTGTAAACACACAGTGTGTTTAATAGTACATTTACACCGCACCAAATTTGGCGAAAAATTGCAAATTGGGCTTTTTTCATAAAAATCTCATTTTCCAAATTTGGAATTCCATCACATTTGACCTCATTTGCCGAACAATACAATCCACAGTTCCTCAAAATAGCAACCCTGCCTGCTTTCCACATTAAGAATTGCCCAGCAAGAACCTTAATGGGTAATTGACGTGTGATAACTTTTGCGCTACACTCAAAATAACATCTGTGTAAATATAACTAAAACTTGCGTACATATTACGAAATTATTCGTTGTTTTGAGCCACGAAAGATTTCGTAAATTCTACAAAATTGTTTTCGTACATACTACGAAAATGTGGCATGATACAAAATTAGTACATTTTACGAATATATTTGTACTATTTACTTACGAATTTACTTGGTTCTACACTGTGAGAAAAAATAAATGCAGTTTTAAAATAATTGAATACATATATTTAATTAATTTATTAACGTTAAACAATTGGTGACGCTTAGAATGCATGTTTCCTATTGAGAACGATTCATTGCGATTCAAGGATTTTATCCATTGCGTCCATTGGTAGGCAAACTCGACTCTAATGCCAAGGAAAACATCCGTGTTAGCAAAAAAATTCTCAGCCATTGTTTTTGTTAAGTGCTTAAGGACTCCGATATATAATTCTTCATCTACATAAATAAATCAAATAGAAATTGAAATGAAAAGTTAATGGAAAAGAATGAGTAATACTTACGAACAAAAAAGTCTAGCATATGCCCCAAATTCCAGCTAACCAAAAGATTTGCCAATTCAGCCATATCTTCGTTGCTTCCATAGCGATGGGCTAATCCGAAAGGCTCGAGCGCTTCTTCTGACACTGGCTTTTAGTGTCACACACAAATTGCCCGGCACTGATCGAAACAATTTTGTTTGAATTTGCGTCGCTAACGGTTTGAGTTAAGTTCACGAAGCTATCAGTATCTGAATATGGGACTACTTCCTCGGAAACAACAACTGCGCATGATTCATCTGATTCCATGACTTCAAGTTTTACTGTTTTGATAAAACAATTATTTCTTAGAACTAATTACAACTATTAATTTTGAGATAATTTTTTTAATTTTTAACAAAATTGTGTTGGGCGAATCATTATTTGCCCACGAGTAGTTTTATGTCCATTTATTTTGTTGATTCATGTTGTGTACAAGGCGAAAATGCTTGGACATGCTATGGAGCGAGTCCATATTAACACTGCAAAAAAAGCAATTCATTCCAAGAATGCACACAAAACTAGCAATTGCAAGATTTTAACCAAACGTTTAGTAAAACACACTTACAGAGCACTCTTTTTAGAAACTAATCTTTTTGCAACTTGTTTCTTTGAATAGAATTTCACAATAACACGCGTATGAAAAAATGGCGGCAATTTAGTATATTTTACGAAAATTTTCGTACATTGTACGAATAGTATAAAGGACTTTGTTGAATTAGTACAACGTACGAAAGTATTTTGTACATTATACGAAATGATTCGTACAAGCTTTTTTTCATAGTTTACTAAATTACTTCGTAAATAGTACGCACGAATTCGTAACATTCCCTACGAAAGTCATTTCGTATATTTTACGAAAGTTTCGTAAAATCTAGTGTATTTGTCAAATTTTCATTCGTATTATGAACGAAATTTCGTACATTATACGAAAATTAAATGTACTATTAGTCAGGCATTGGGATGCAAAAATTATGGCAAGCCTATCTATTGTTGATGAGGTTTTAAATTTATAGCTGAAATGTTTACAGGGAAATACACACTGAGAAATTTTTATCGAATTTAACGTGTGGTCTATTATTTGAACTGTGTTTACCACATTAGCGTTTGGGTCACTGACTTTCGATTCCTTACCTCCCATTACGAGACTATTATTCAATATTCAATTAAATGACAAAATTTTTTTTTTTTTTTTTTTTTTTTTTGTTTTTAAATTTATTTATTAATAAAAAAATTTCTTTTTTTTTTTTTTGTTTAACAACAAGGTTGGAAACCGCACAAACTCATCATGCGATTAGTTTCTTCTACTAAAGTAGTGGGATTTTTTAAATCTTCCACTGTGGGTTCCCTAGTCATCCCTATCGATTTCCAAAATTGAGTTAGCCAAACCAGCTCTTTTTCGTAATTACGTGGTAGAACTGATTCGTCTATCTCTTTCTGTATTTCCTCCGATGAGGCAAGTGGACCTTTATATCTAATATTTGACATTGAAAAGGGAAAATTTTACTGTGAACTTTACATTTATTATTATTATTTTTGCTTCCTTAATTTCCTAACATTATTTTTTAGTTTAATTTTTTCTTCACTATTGGTGCTTAAATTAATTTGCTGATATAACTCAGCTATTTTTCTTCTTTTGAGGTACTTTTTACCTCCTCTTTTCCTCTTGTATTTCACTGGGCCTGGAATGCGTGGCTCAGTTATTTTATTTTGTTTGTTTCTTCTTTTATACTCTTCTAAAGTCAGCGGCTGAGGGCCTTGCCTGACTTGCTCTTCTCTCTGAGTCGCTTCCAAGCTCAGTTGAACTAGCCGGGAGAAGACTTGGTCAAAATCAGAATTATTTTGTATGTCCTCTGAGGACATATTAGGGATGTAAAGAGACCAAACAAAAACCTACTTTTTTGAAACGGCAAGTATTTCTTGCCCTTCGAGTTTAAGTACTTAAGGCAGCCGTTAGGTTGCCCTAATTTTGACAACAAAATTTTTTTTTTCTTATACTTAATTAAGTTGATTGATGATTTGTGTGTAATAAGCCAGTTCTTCACAACGTGTGCGGGCGTGCATTTACTCCTGCCGAATTTGAACGTGTGTCTATTTCTGCCGAATCTGGGCGTGCATCTATTCCTGTCGCATTTGGACGGCAGGATAATTCAATAATGGATTAACTTTTTATATCCAGGTTAATTTACTTTATTCCTGCCGAATTTGGACGGCAGGATAATTCAATAATGGATTAACTTTTTATATCCAGGTTAATTTACTTTATTCCTGCCGAATTTGGACGGCAGGATAATTCAATATAGGATTAACTTTTTATATTCAAGTTTTCCTGCCTTTGAAGTGTGGCAGATCGCTAATGAGCAATGTTTGCCGTCAGTATCAAGGCAGGATCGCCATATAAAAGTTTTAAAATGAAAATTACAAAAATTTGGGAAAGGCACCCTTTCGAGTGCCGTCTGCCAATATGAATGTCTTTATTTCAAAATCAGCTTCTTATTTATAGCTTACAACTCTTATGTACTGCTTATTTACTACAATACATATTTACTTTAATTCTTACAAGCTAAGCCTAACTCCATGCACATATGTACACATATTCATATCTGCATAGGTCCGAGTATATCTCAGTGCAGTCACCAACGTGCACACAAACATATCTACATGTTATGGTGCTAGCAATGCAGTCATATACATACATACATGTACCAAGCGTGGAGTCGACAATAATGCAGTCGCTCACATCCACACATATGTGGCTAGCGCATGCAAACCGACGTCACTCCATAGCTTGTGCTGTTCTTGTAGTTAGCGTGAGAAACTGAACGTAATTAGAAATACGTTGACGCTGCAGAATGTTTACATTCCATGCCTTAGAACTCGGCGTGTGCATCGTTGTTAAAGTGACATGCTCTGATATACTACAGAAGTTTACCTGTGACCCTGAGTCTAATAACGCGCGGCATTCAACTTCTGTGGCGTCTGTTTTGATTATAACTACTGCTGTGCTCAATAGGACGTATGGCCTTGGTCCACCTTTATCCGTCGAGGTGAGTGAATCTGCTTCAGAACTTCGTGATGAGGTGGATGCCGCTGAGGCAGCTTCAGGCGTCCTTTTTCTGGTTACTTCCGCTGATGCTGCTGATGTCCTTCCGATTTTGGGCTCACCTTCGTGACTAAGGCTTGGCCTTGATGAGTTTCTGCTCGTTTCCAGGTGCAAAAGTGAATTATGTTTCTTGTTGCATTTCATGCATACTCTTGACTTGCAAGTCTTAGAGGAGTGCCCGGGTCTCATGCAGTTTACGCATAGTTTTTGTCTTTGGACGTAATTGAGCCGTTCATTTGGTGTCATTGTTTGAAATTCTTGGCACCGAAACAAAAGGTGGCTTCCATTGTGGCAGAGCGAGCAGGAGGTTTCCTTTGGTTCGGAGGCGGCCGCACATGTTTTTGACACGAACCTTTCCTTCTGTCCCATTGCTTCCATTGATTGAAAGCGGGCTTCAAGAAAGTCCAGGAAATTGTTCAGTCCTTGAACTTCCTTCGGGTTTACTATTGACCGTTCATATAATGTGTGCGTACCCCGATCCAATTTTTTTGTGAGCAAGTGTATTAAGATGGGGTCCCAAGTGGCTGTAGGGATGCCCATGTTTACTAATGCATGCAAGCATTCTTTTGTTACATCATGCAACCTTTTTATTGATGTGGACGTTGCTGTAATTGTTGGTTGCTCCAGTAATTGGTTCATAATGGATGCAACAAGAACCCGTTTATTGTTATATCTAGTTTGTAGCAGCTTCCAGGCTGTTTCGTAATTTTCGGCAGTGGCTGATAGGTGGCTTATTAGTTGTTCGGCTTCCCCACTTAGGTTTGACTTTAAATACCACATTTTTTGAACTGTGGGGATCTCTTGTTTGTCTACCAATTGGGAGAAGAGGTCAAATAATGCTATCCATTTTAAGTATTCCCCATTAAATTTGGGGATTGTTATTTTTGGAAGCTGAATCGTTTTATTTTTGACCGTTTCCTCAATTTTATTTGCCGTGTTTTCCTTAAGCTTGAAATTGCTATAAACCGATGCTTCGACAGCCGTGTATGACTCCATGTCATACCCATCTCTTACAGGATCTATGCTGTCTTCCCCGATCGAGAAGTGGAGATCTTGTATTTGCTCCCAAAGTTTCTCTTTTAGCTTCATGTTTGCCGCTGTAGGGTCCATTTCGAGGAGCCGTTTTAGTGATGCTATCATCACGTTTTGTCTTCTAATGGCTGAAGACAATTCTGGTTTGCGAGAGGGAGCGTAGGTACTTCCGGGAAGACCTTTCGTTTGCGCGTCCGGTGTTTGGGTTTTGAGAGGTTCCGTCATGCCGGACTCCATTATTTCCTTGTACCTTGACGTCAACTCGGATATTTTTTTGTAGTATCCGGTGGTGAAATATTGGTGGCTGGGATCCATATCTGCGCGGCAACGGATTTTATTGTCCGTTACCTCAAATTCGGCCCACGCTATGTCTAAGCGTTCGAGGCGCTCTTTGTAATATACAGGCGTTTTCCTCGCTGCTGAATCCTTTTTGAAGTTACGGATTATGGTCTCTATCAGCTCTCCAGTTGTACTTTGGGAGGCTGTCAATGTCTCCATTGTTTCTTCATTGGTTGGAGCCATATCGAAATTGATTCCGATGCTGGCTAACTGAATTGGCAAGATTGAGGGTGGGTCAGAAGTTGCTGACGTTGTCGCTCAAGTCGTTGCGTGTTCGGGATTACAGACTGGCGGAGTTGCCGAGTTGTTCAGGTCCTGTAACTTGCGGGGTCACAGGGGGTCAGAGGGTTGCGTCTTCAGATCACGTCGGGGTCACCAAAATGTTTGGAGCGGCTGATTTGCCGTCCTGAATTGAGGATCGAGTGGAGTGGCTTAGGTGCCAAACCACGTAGAAATGACAGGACTCGCACCAGGAGTTTGGGTTGTATGGTGGTTTAGTCAAGGCAGTGGCACCAAGACTTGAGAGTAATAACTTCAGGCACTTGAACCTGGTTATTTACGGCGATAGGAGAAATGGCGATGGAAGCAATTGCGCTATATGATTAAAGAACAAGTAGCTTTAGGTTTGCTAGTCATGCATTTCTCAATTCTTTATTTTAATTTCTTCGCTTATATACAATTTGGTCTTACAATTATGCTGACTAGTGCATTGCTTTTGACTTCTGCAATGCTAGGTCACTAGTCAGCAGTCTACCGTTCTGGGTCGTCAGTAAGTGTCGCAACTGCTGACACTAGCGGTTGCAATGCTGACGCCAGCGACGGCACACTTACTGACGGCCGCGAGCAAAATATGACGCACTCGCTACTCAGCACTTTTGCTTGTTTTTGAATTTCATGCAAACAAATATGCCTGTGTCTGCATATTTGGACAGAAATGAACATTAATCATATACTTATATTTTGCTGATTTCGGCAAAGAAAGCTGATTTGGGATTATCGAATAATTCGATTGACGAGGCAAAATTCAGTGGCATCAGCCTTATCGTGTTTGTTCTGGCAAAGAAAGTTTATTATCCAATAATTCGGTTGACGAGGCAAAATTCAGTGACATTAGCTTTATCCTGTTTGTTATCCAATAATTCGGTTGGCTTAGCTGCACTGCTGGGTTCTCATCAGTCCGCTTCCTTTTGATTAGCGGTCTGATGAATAACACCACAGCAGGATCAGACCAGTCTGCTTCCTTTTCTAATGTAGCAGATTGGCAGGATCGCCATGAAGTGTTCCCAAAATGTTTTAGTTTGTAGTCTCTGCCACAATGACGGCAGAACAACAATTATCTTTATTCAATTAAATTTCAGCTTATTTATAGTAATTCTTAACACTAAAATTCTTACTTGCTAAATACATATTCACTTCTAAGCCTATGTACTGGCTGTGTAGCTCAGTGCAGTCAGTAACATACAAAATAACGCGACTTCAATTGAGTGAATTAAAAAAAAGCGTTTTTTGCGGTCTGGTGACCGTTTCGGTTGATCTTTATTTCCAGACTAAAAGTTTACAAAAATGAAAAGCTTACAACTAACTTAGCTTATCAAAAGTGCTTACTAGCTAACCTAATTGCACCGGCCAATCGTTGACGTTGATTCTTCGAATTGCCAAATTGTGCTGCGCGTGTTGACGGTGGCTTCCTGTTGCTGACGGTGCGTCTGGCTTTTGTTGTGGGAACATTGTGCAACCCAAGCTGCACTTCCGCTCTTATTGTTGTGCTTTTGCTGATCACTCAAAGTGGCGATCAGCAAATGTTAACGTGTTCCATGTTAACACTTCCCCTCTTAAAAACGATCGTCCTCGAGCGTTTATTAGAAACAGGGTAGGTTGTTGAAATTCATGTAAGTATTCTGCTCATTAGGGGGCTCCTTGATTTTATCTAAGTTTGTATTTGCCAAAGGGATCTGGTAAGTTTCTGGAATCGGAGATATTATTATTTTGTTCTGGTGCTTTCTCCAAAATTTGCAAAAAATTATAATGGCAATTATTGTGGTTGCAACTGCTCCAAGTGAAAGTGAGCTATTGGATATTGTTGCTGTTTTGAGGATATTTATTCTTCCTTTAAAGCTTCCAGAGAAAGTAATTCGATTCGATTTTTTTTCAATTGGTGCGGGTTGTAGGACTGCTGGAATAGCAGGCAGCGGAATCAAATCGTAATTAATGTAGAATTGATTATTTTTCTGTAACGTTGAGTTATGAAAATTAATAAGGTGTGTCCCTGACACATTTTTTTGCATTCCGTCAGCAAGTATTTCGCCTTTGAAGCCATTAAGTAGTAATATACCGGGTTTTATCTCTTCAATTTCTTGGATGTGTTGGCCGTTCGTTATGGTGCACGATGAATTCAAACTATTAATTACTCTAGGTATACAACTACTATTACTTATATTTATTAAATGGGTTTGCTTACAAATTTCAATTTTCTTATAGCTATCGCACAATTTCTTAATTCCATAGGTATCTTTTGTTAGTAGGATCATTGGGACGAGGCCTGTTCATGTAGTTAAGGTTTCTTGTTCGTAGGGATGGATCTATATCCATTGGTTCTGGTCGTGGTTGAGGTTTTTGGGGTGGACGAGGTGGTGGGTTATTCGGACGTGGGAAGTACTGATTTGGTTGGAATTGGTGGTTAGGTTGGGAATATTGATTTAATTGATGGCCATAATTATTGGCCTGTTGGGGACGCTGGACTCGGTAATCACCTTGATAAGGTCTAGGGGGTGTGACTGCGTACAGTCCTGGTTGTGGCATGTATGCCAATTCGGGATAAAATTCACTATTTATCCTTCTAGGGGGTAGGGGCGGCCGAAACTCTTGTGGTTTCCTGCCTGGGCTATTATTGCTCAAGGCATAATGGGATCTGAAGTTTTGATTTTCTAGCTTGAGGCACAGGTGTAGTGCCTGAGGGAGGTCTGCTGGTTCCTTCATTGCGAGGAGTCTTGGTAAATCTCCTTTTAATCCTCTTATAAAGGTGTCAAGGGCTTTGTCTCTATATGTGCGTGTCAGTAGATGCATCGATTCTATGCCGACTTCCATGCATCCAAGTTTATTTAAAATAAGTGAGAGATGGGAGTACGCGCGCTGATAGAATTCCTGAATGGACAGATTGCCTTGCACTAATGAGGTCATTTGGTACTCAAGGGTACCCATATCACGTTTATCAGCATAGTGTAGGGTAAGGCATCTTGAAATAGCCTTCCAGTCCAAGGGGGTATTGTAAGATTCTAGGACAATGTCGGCGTTGCCCACGACTTTATTTCTAATGACATTTAGAATGCCATAATATTTGGGTGTACCTTTCATGGGTTCGTAGATCTGAAGAATTCGATCTACGCTTTTTTCCACGAGTTGAACTCTCCTGGGTTGCCTGAGAATTGACGTAGGCACCTAACTACGTCCGGAATTTTGTCTAACTCAGTTATGTTATTGGAATGGTTTGCGTCTATTGTCACATCCGTTATGTTCGCAAAATTAGCGTTTGGGTTGAGGGCCGCTTGAACCATGTTTCGTCCTTCCTGTCTCATTATGTCAGTTACTAGTCCTGTCACTATATTAGTTAGTTGGTCCATATTGAATGGAATAGCAGGATTTGGTGGGTCGTTTTGGGGGGTTTGCCCTGTGGGTAGGTTAAGAATAGGGGGCCGAACAAGATTGGAAGGATTCACTGGCATTTTTTTTTTTTAAGGAAATTTAATAATAAAAAAATTACAAAAATTTATTATCGTATTTTTACTCAAAGGGGAATTTGGTTTGATAAAAAAAAATTTTATTTTTGTTTTACACTTATTTTTCCTCAGTAGGAAATTCGAGTTAAAATTATTTATTTTTTCCTTTTCTTACACTTAATTTTTTATCGATAGAATATTTGATTTCGATTAATTTTTCCTCAGTAGGAAATTCGATTTAAAATTATTATTTTTTCTTTTTCTAACACTTAATTTTTTTCTCGATAGAATATTTGATTTCAATTAATTTTTCCTCAGTAGGAAATTCGATTTAAAATTATTATTTTTTCTTTTTCTAACACTTAATTTTTTTCTCGATAGAATATTTGATTTCAATTAATTTTTCCTCAGTAGGAAATTCGATTTAAAATTATTATTTTTTCTTTTTCTAACACTTAATTTTTTTCTCGATAGAATATTTGATTTCAATTAATTTTTCCTCAGTAGGAAATTCGATTTAAAATTATTATTTTTTCTTTTTCTAACACTTAATTTTTTCTCGATAGAAATTTTACTTTTATCTTACACTTACATATATACTATGGTGGTGCGGCGGCTGATGCTAAAATTCATCTCCTGTTTCCTGACCGGTACTGAGGGGCCTCTTTTCCTGCACACTTGTTGGACTCGGTGGGTTTCGAGCCGGGGCCTTGTTGTTCCTCGTGACGATAGTTTACTAGTAATAGCCTTGTTAAGCAGCTTGTGTTCGCTTGGTGATTTAACTTGGGCTCATTGGTCTCTTTTATTTTGTTTGTTAAATTTGCATTACGGAACGCGTACACGACTTTCACAACTTGGCCCCACGTTGGGCGCCAAATAACGCGACTTTAATTGAGTGAATTAAAAAAAAAAGCGTTTTTTGTGGTCTGGTGACCGTTTCGGTTGATCTTTATTTCCAGACTAAAAGTTTACAAAAATGAAAAGCTTACAACTAACTTAGCTTATCAAAAGTGCTTACTAGCTAACCTAATTGCACCGGCCAATCGTTGACGTTGATTCTTCGAATTGCCAAATTGTGCTGCGCGTGTTGACGGTGGCTTCCTGTTGCTGACGGTGCGTCTGGCTTTTGCTGTGGGAACATTGTGCAACCCAAGCTGCACTTCCGCTCTTATTGGTGTGCTTTTGCTGATCGCTCAAAGTGGCGATCAGCAAATGTTAACGTGTTCCATGTTAACATACATACAAGCATATACAGCTCGCAGCTACAACTAATGCCGTTACATACGTACGCACACATATATCAAGCGTGGAGCTGCTAGCAATGCAGTCGCGCACATTCACACATATGCGGCTAGCGTATGCAAGGCGATATGAAACTCTATAGCTAGTGCCGCTTACATATTTGGGGCGCGTGAAAAAGTGAACGTAATTATGAATACGTTGATTCTGCAAAATGTTTACATTCCACAGCCAAACATTTAGAAGTCGGCGTGTGGCTTTGCTGTTGTTAGTGACATGCTCTGATATACTACAATATACTAATTAGGTCTTAAATTTACGCTGACTAGTGCATTGGTCTTGACTTTGGCAATACTAGGTCACTAGTCAGCAGTCTATCGTTCTAGGTCGCTAGTAAGTAAAGTTGCTGACTACCGTAATAGGTCGCCAGCTGTTGCAACTGCTGACACCAGCGATCGCAATGTCACGGAATTCGTTAACCAATATATGGCCTTCGGTACGGTGGGTTCCTGCCTATTAGTATAGGTACACGGACCCACCCAGTCAACGCGATCATACAAGGGCACTTGTTCCGCGATTGTTGAGTGGCGGGGATAAATCACATTCAATAAAAAAAAAATGTATTTTTTCATTTGCGCCCCTGATGCTCTTTGGTCACAGGCAGGCTTCTTTTCGTTTTATTCCGGCTGCTTAGGGCTTCATGGATTAGACGTAGTTAAGTTATTGACACTTTTTTATTGTTTGGTTTTATCACAATTGACCTCTCCTGAGAGGAGCTTTGATATCTTGGAGGGTCCCGGAGGGAATCGCAGGATTCAGCTTATATTATAAACCGGAGGGTCCCCCCGAAGGTGGTGAATCGCGGTTTGAAAATTTTTTCATCGGCTGTAAAAGCCTTAATTTACACTTGGGTTTTTATTTTTATTTATTTATATAAACTGGAGTGTCCCCCCGAAGGTGGTAAATCGCGGTTTGCATACATTATTTTATCAGCACTTTTTTTATAGGTCACCATCCCTACCACTCACACTTTCACTTCACAAGTTCACTGTAGTGACTTTTTTAAATATTGTTTGAAACCAATTTCTAAAAAATGAAAATTTTCGAACCATTATTTTCAAAATCGAAAATCAAGGCTAAAATTTTTAAAACTCCACTACATTCACTTTCTGGGACCCTTCACTTTAAGGAGGTCTTCTCCAGGGACCCAAAACTTACACATATGACTGTCATCGAAATAATCAAGAACGGTTGAGTTACTTTGCCGCAAAGTTGAAAGCTCTTGTTCTATTAACTAAACAGGCAGTTTGTTGGCACAAGTGAAATCAAGTCGAGCCACAATGACATCAAAATTAAGGACGGTACTAAGCGACATAATAACAGCATCAGTTGTCCTTTTATCTTAAATTGCGACACTCTTTTGAGTCGAGAAATATGAACACACTCGTAAGAGATAACGATTTTGGTGTGATCAACATTCTTTATTTTATGTAGCTGATTTTCACTTGCGATATTAACTAATTTAGTTCAAGGACTTTGTTTTTTGTAGAGTCCTTTGAGAATCCTTTTTTTGAGAGAAAATTTGATTCGAGTGTTTAAACGTTTTTCCTTTTGATTCAGTGATCTCTTTAGAACTCGCTTAGCTTCAAAAGTTATTGTTGATTTGATTGTTTACATACGTTTAAGAAAAGTCCTTTATTTTAAGAAATATTACTATTTACGAGAGTTTAATTCGTCTAAAAAGTTTATGTTCGTGACATATCCGTTAATGTCCTCCTTTAAAACACGAATGAATACGTCTATTGTGCGATTCCACTTTCTCGTCCTTTAGCCGGAATCTGTTTCAATAATCAATATTTAAGGACTTTTTACTAGAGTTCTTGATTTTAAGAAAAATTAGTTTGATTCAAGCACTACTTATTTACCAGAGTCGAGCATAGGTACTTTGAATTATTATTTTTTACTTATCCGTTCATTCGCTCAGCGAAAATCTCAATCTTTAGAACACGAATGAATACGTCTATTGTGCGATTCCACTTTCTCGTCCTTTAGCCGGAATCTGGTTGATACAATCTAGAGGTTAAGTCTATTCTATCTTAATTCTAGCCCTAGCCTACGTTGTCCCCCCAGCTGATTTTGTTGTTGTGTGAAACGACTCTGCTGGGAATGACGTTGGCCGACTGCGCTTCTTCTTGGAACCGCAAATGTGCAACTTGATGATCAGATAGCACAATTGCACTCCTACGGAAAGCTGGGCCTTCTCTGCACCTGCATATTGGTGTTATGTTGCAAATTTAATTTAAGGAATCTGCCACTGCTAGCTATTACTTGTGATTGTAAACAATGACGAGCTCCCACGCAAAGCCACCACATTTGCTGCGCTTTGGTTACACAACTTCTCTGCACCTGCAAATTAGTGTTACGTTGCAGATTCAAGGAATCAGTCACTGCTGTTGTTTGTTAAAACGTGCTACTGTACTGTCGACGTTGAGCCACATGTAAAAAGTTACCTGTGAGTGCTTTTTCTGCTCGACTCCTCCTCCGTATAATTGCTGTTTGATGGTGGTATAATTTTCTTAAAATATCTAAATAAATAATTGCATTTTACAAATGTACCTATATACATAAGAAAACACAACTGAAACTTACCTTTCCATATTTCGAATCGTTCGGTACTGTGGTAAATATGAAAATTGGTTGGGACCCTGAATTGTTTGCCTGTTAAAGGACTGGGCAAACATGTACCTAGCTTGATTTGATTCAAGCTCCTGTGCTAAAGCCAAAGCGGAGGGAAGATCATTAGGTCTGGAGGAAAACAAAATGTCACACAAAGGACGATTAGTCCCGAAATAAAAACACGGAGAGCGTCCTCGCGGTATTTACTATTGAGTGACTCTATTAGGGTGGCATTTACACTGTGAGTCATGATCGTTTTGTTTATTATGAGCGTCAGTTTCCTCTCGACCTCATCGTAGAACGCTATAACTGATAATTTACCCTACCTTAAGGTAGACAACTCTTGCTCTATCAGGTGGATGGGCTTTTTATCGGCGTATACACAATCCAACCCTGCAATAATTGCCTTGAAATTCAGGAACGTGTTGAAGGACGAAAGCACACTGTCCGCCGCCCCTACCACTTTGTTTCTTATGATTCCCACTGCTTGGTAGTGCTTAGTATCCCTCGAATGCTTTATACGCAGGAGACATAACGGGTAGGATCACCCTTGAATTCCGGCATGATCTTTACTAGGTCTAAGGATTCGTCACACGATACATTTGGTGAAATTGTAGCCGGTTCATATTCAACCACCTGAGTTGGGGTCCCAATTCTAGCTAGTCTATTTGTAGTTCTGCGGGTCTGAAATTCCTGTCTAGAATGTTCGGTTTCCGTGCGGATTGCAATATTTAGAAGGGTTTGGAGAGTCTGGGCGTCTATGGATTAAAATAATTTAATTAATTAATTTAAATTAATTTAAACTTAATTATTGTGGCACTTCTACAGTGCCACTTGTGTTTCTGAGTCTATTTCTTTAGGAGGTTTGTCCGAACCCACGGCCAAACACGCGTGACCTTTACAAGGACTTTTTGCTAGGTGTTAGGTCAGCAGTATGGCCGGATGTGTTATTTTTGCGGTATTGACAAAGCTGCACACGGGCCGTCAGCGAATTCGGTGGAAGCGCTGAGATCGCCGGATGATTGACCTGTGTTAACTTATACATTTCTTAATGCATTTCTTCTATTTCTACGCAATGTGGTTGTAGCTCGTAGTATGAAATTAGTTGCAATTCCGACCGAATACTGATGCCTTCAAAGTGGATGCCAATCTTTCCATCGAATTCTGAATAATGACAGATTACTTTGATGATAATTTTTTTCTTTACAAATATGCCATAACACCATGATAATTATTCATTTTTTTCAGTTAAAATGTTTGGTCTAAAGATTGATATGTATATTGTTTGAATGTATTTTTAATTAGTGCTTTATTTTTGGTTGTCAGGACACTTTTGCTCGGGCTCCATTTATGTCTAAAAAGACATATATTATATTTAGGGTATAACTAACACTAAATCTCCAATATTTATACAACCTGGTGTTGAAATCAATCTCGATTTTTGTTCATAAGATGTTGGCACTGTGAATTCAATGCCATATCTTAATAACGAGTGTGCCAACTTATCTTTCACGCTCGTGAATATTTGGTAGACTTTTACCTGGTGAGCTTTTGTTAGAGTATAGTTTACTCTTCGTATTATTTTTCCCGAATGACAACAGTTTAACATTGAGATGTTTCTCTATTGTCTCTATTTTTATTTTTGTGTGTTTTACATATGCATTTACATTTATGATTTTTCTGTATTTATTGTTTCTTCAGTAAGCTCCTTTAAAATCTTATCCCACTTTTCCATTGGATTACTCAAAATTTAAAAAAGTCTGCTTCCTTTGGTTAGCAGTCTGATGAATATCACCCAGCAGGATCAGGCTAGTCTGTTAGCAGTCTGGCAAGATCGCCATGTATTAAAACGCGTGGTTTGAAGGGCAGAGTATCAGTATCTTTATTGAATTTACGTCAGCTTATTTATAGTAATTTTTTACTCTAAAACTCTTATTTACTAAATACAAGTTAACGAGACCCATGTCTCGTTCAATAAAAAATTAAAGATGCGGCGATTTGAGTCGCCGATAACAGTTAATTAAAACACAATAGGTAGGATTATGACATTTAATATAGTGTCTAGCTCGACACCCCAAGTTGAACTAAACTAAACTAATTGATATTCTTACCAGCTAACTTCTTAACCTAAGACTATAATGCTAAGGTTGCAGCTCCCAGCTTTTTCAGGGTCGCATTTAGTTTACCTAATGCTTCCGAGCTATTTTTAGCCTCTATTTGCTGTAGCCGTTTTTCGAATTGTTTCAGCTGTTGTAAGGCAGCATTAATAGCGCCGGTAAATTCTGTGATATTCTTTTTCGCCTCATCTGAGTTCATGTCTTTGCCTATGCAAACTATGGGATAAAAAGAAAAGAGAAGAAAACTGGTTGGTTAGTTACTTACAAAAGCAAGGATTGCATTCGTATCCTTTTACGATCACTTGTGGATTTGTTCTACACTCTTGGGTTTTATGCCCTTCTTTATAATATTTTTTCTTTTACTTGTTTTTACACTTTTGGGCTTTTGCCTCTTTTTATAGCAACTTTTGTTGTGTTATTTTCGGTAAAGTAACCTTGCAACCCTCTCGGGCGCCAGTTAACGAGACCCGTAGCCGGGGCGTTTTTTAGCCCAAACGGCATTCTGACGTATTCATACAAACCCAGTGGGGAAACAAAGGCCGTCTTTTCAATATCCTTAGATGCCATTAAAATTTGATGGTAACCCTTTGCGAGATCAAGAGTGCTAAAGTACTGTGCTTTGCCCAACTTGTCCAAGATTCCGTCGATATTTGGCAAGGGATATTTGTCGTCGATAGTTATCTGATTCAACCTCCGATAATCAACGACTAAACGAAACCGTTTATTTCCCGCACTATCCTCCTTTTTAGGTACTATAATGATAGGAGAACTATATTTGCTCCTACTTTTCTGAATTATCCCCTGTTTTTCCAGGTCTTTTATTTGTTTTATAGCCTCCTCCTCATGCTTTGGGGGCAGTCTATATATTTTTGCATTTATTTGTTGATTCGTGGTAGTCCTTATTTCGTGAACCACCGCTTCTGTATTTGTTAATGTATCCCCCTCTTTATATATCAATTTCTCATATTTTTTTAATAGCTTTTCAACTTCTTTACGTTCATCTGATTTTAGATGATCAAGTTGAACACTTTTCATTTCCCCACAATCCAGAGCATAAACCTGCTCCTGTATTATTTTTGAACTAAATGGAATTTTAGCCCCATTACAGAGAACAATTTCCTCCCTTTCAATATCTATTAATTTTACATTCTTCATTATAAAATCGTTTCCCAAGAAAAGGTCATATGGTTTATCAAAGTCAACCTTTACCCATTTCATTCTGGAATTATTAACACACTGAAACTCGGACGGACAGGGAGTACTAACTCTCTCATTTGGTCCTTTTATATTACCACTCAGTGTATTCACTATCACATCGTTTCCTTTAATTATCGGGAGATTATATTCGCAAAAACTTTTTTTTTTCATTATACTTATGGTCGACCCCGGGTCAACCAACGTCAGCCATATTTTATAGAACATTGTTAACATTATTAAAATTTTATTTTCGTGTTCCGAGGCTAATTTATAAAAAAAAATCCTCGGTTGTATTTGTGTCTTCTGCTGTGCTTGCAGCGTTTACGTCCATGGGTTGAGGCCCATTTGAACGCCTTGTTTGTTGGGAAGCATTTTGCCTATTATTGTTATTATTATTATAATTATTACCGTTATTATTATTATTATAACGGCCCGTTTCATTCCGCGATCGAGCATTTATTTGGGCATTATTTTGCCTATTCGAGGTATTATACCTCGTGAATTGTGAATTGTTTTGCCTATTTGTGTTATTATAATTTCGTGACGAATTTGCCCTCTGCCAATTATTTCGACCCGTATTGCCTTGCGAACGATTGCTAAATCGCCCGGAATCACGATCCACCCAGTTATTATTTTGATTTACCGAATTGGGTCTATTATTTAAATTATTCTGCCCCTGGCTTCTGCTTCGTAGCTGTTGATGCTCAAAAATGTGCTGCTGCTGTTTTAATTTGTTTTCGTTGCCACTTTAATTTGTTTGTTAAAATTATTTTGTTGCTATTTTAATTTGCTTTCGTTGCTATTTGTTTTCATTAAAATTATTTATTTTTGCCTTCGTTGCAATTTAAACTTATTTCCGTCGCTATTTTAATTCGTTTTCGTTGAAACTATCTTGTTGCGATTTTAATTTAATCTCGGTAAAATTATTTAGTTTCGTTACACATCCTTTGTTGCTATTAGACCGACGGAGCGTTTTTCCGTTTACCGCGACTGCGCCAGTTACGTTGACAACGTATGGTGAACGGGGGCAGGTGGTACCTACGGGTTTTTACTTTATTCGATTAATTAAATTGTAACACATTAGTATAATGTCTTTTTTTATATTTTTATCTATTTAATAATGTAAATTTATTTTATTCAACGAAGAACAGATTTTGCCGTCTACACTAGTGGTTGGTAGGACGGTCTTGTGGGAACTCACTTTGCTGCTCACAAAGCCGTCCTCACTAACCCTTACGATCTAATTATCTTCCTAAATACATAGCATACCTAAATGTACATATGTACATACCTAAATGTACATATGTACATGTATAGCCTATCCAGCATACACACTATTTTGCTCACTCAGCATTCCCATGGATTTCGAAGTGTCGAGTAAATCAAGCACTTGAATGGATATGTGGGTGTGTATGTATGTATACACAAATGATTTTTGGACATCAGAAACCTACTTAGCTTTTTATGTCTTGGAAAATATATATGAAGTTAGGCTGGGCTACATTGTTGCTTGCAACATTAGACTTACTGCAAGGCCAGCCATTTGTTTATACAAAATGTGGAATGCCGAGTATCGTCTTTCTGTTTGTTTCCCAACAAGCAACCAAGTCTCAAAAAACACTTGGCCTCTTGCTAGGTTTTGCTGGTTGTGGGTCATTCCACATAACTCGCGTGTGCCGTGTCAGCGAAGTTATTATATCGAACCATAATTGGGGCAATGCTGACTGTTGTTGGATAACGTGAATACAGGGTGCGTGGTAATGTAGTACAGAGTTAAGTTACATATTGTTGTTATTGACATGCTCTGATATACTACAATTCCACTTTCACTGCGCGCATGGACTTTAACTTTTCTCGTTTATCAGTTTTTTCGCGAGTCCTTACTCTTTATTTTTAGGACTTTCACACTCGATTTTTTCTACTTACATATTTTTTCCTCGAGTCCTTAGTTTATATTTTTAGGACTTTACACGCGTACTTTTATCGCGATTCCTTACTTTGTATTTTCAGGATTTTACACGCGATTTCCCGGGCGCCAAATAACAAAATGGATTTATTTTTGCGGGCTCGCTCGGGAGCACTTTATTTATTGAAGATCAAATAAGACTTAGCCTAATTTATAGCAATTGTCTTATTTATACTAGAATTGTGCCTGTGCTGCAACTGCACATGCCCTATTTTCCCTATGTGCTGGAAATATTGGAAAGTACTTCCTGTTTGGAGCGGCTTCCCTGATGAAAGAATCGAGTGGAATGGCTTAGATGCTAATCCACGTACAGATAGATAGAACTCGAGGTGGTCGCACCAAGAGCTCGGGTTGTATGGTGGGATAGTCAAGGCAGTAGCACCAAGCCTTGTGGGCAATAACGTCAGGCACTTGAACCTTGTTATTATGGCGATGGAAGGAATTGCGATATAAGAAATTGTGATTAATGAAAGAGTAGCTCAACGCAGGGTTGCTGGTCATGCATTTCTCAAATGTTTATTCTAAATTCTTAGCTTATATACAAATTAGATCTTACAATTATGCTGACTAGTGCATTGCTCTTGACTTCTGCAACACTAGGTCACTAGTCAGCACTCTACCGTTCTAGGTCGTCAGTAAGTGAAATTGCTGACCACCGTATTAGGTCGCCAGCTTGCGCAACTGCTGACACCAGGGTTGCAATGCTGACGCCAGCGCCGGCACAATTACTGAAGGCTGCGAGCTTAAATATGACGCAATCGCTTCTCAGCACTTTAGCTTGTTCTGGAATTTCATGCAAACAAATATGCATGTGTCTGCATATTTGACAGAAATGAACATGCTCCCGCCCGTGACTTTATTCAACGAGTTTAGATATGCGTCATTTCCCTCTGTGTGAGTTTTGGGAGGTTCCGTCATTCCGGACTCCATTACCTCCTTGTGGCTGAGATCCACATCTGCGAGGCAACGGATTTTATTATCCGTTACCTCGAATTCGGCCCATGCTATATCTCAGCGTTCGAAGCGCTCTTTGTAGTATTCAGGCGTTTTCCTCGCTACTGAATCCTTTTTAAAATTACGAATTATTGTTTCAATCAGCTCTCCCGTTGATCTTTGGGAGGCTGTCAATGAATCCCTTGTGGTCAAGTGAAGTGGCAACATTGAGGGTGAGTCAGAAGTTCGTAGCACTGTGTCCAGAGGCCGCTGGATTTGTCGCTCAAGTTGTTGCATGTTCGGGATTACCAAATGGCTAAGTTACCCAATGTTTGGTATTGTAAATTTCGGGGTCACCAAATGTTTGGAGCGGCTGATTTGCCGTCCTGATGAAAGAATAGAGTTGAATGGCTTAGATGCTAATCCACGTACAGTTTTGTAGTTCCGGAGTAGCCTGTAGGGACGGGTTTGCGACAGGTTGCGGGTCGGGATTTGATTTGGGGTTGGGTTAGCATTCTCTAAGGGCGATGGTTTTATTAAATTATTTGGGTTTGCCTATTTATATTTTGTTTTCCAAAGACAATTATTTTTTCACGTTTTTATTTTTCATACAATCCCGAAAATTCCTTCACAATACCGTCGGTATTTACAGCAATAGACTACAAGTCAAAAAGCAAAAAAAGTTGTTTTTATTTTTATTTTACAAAAAAGAAAAATATTTTTTCCCCCTATTTGTGATTTATTAAACCGAGTTGAACAGCATACATTTGCGAGGTGGTGACCCGCAGGAGATCAATACAGGAGCAGAGACCCTCAACCAGCAACAACCAAGGTTCTCCAGCAGGTAACTTCCCAACAGCAGCAACCCGCACGCGGTAAGTGGTACACCGCCGCGAAAGCAGGTGAACAAAATAAAATAAAATATAAATCGGTAGTAGATTTATATTTTATTTTATTTTGTTGACCTGCTTTCGCGGCGGTGTACCACTTACCGCGTGCGGGTTGCTGCTGTTGGGAAGTTACCTGCTGGAGAACCTTGGTTGTTGCTGGTTGAGGGTCTCTGCTCCTGTATTGATCTCCTGCGGGTCACCACCTCGCAAATGTATGCTGTTCAACTCGGTTTAATAAATACTCCCGAAAAACAATTTAAATTATTTTATTTTATTTATTTCAACACGATACTTTCAATTGCGTCTGTGCGCTACGCCGGTCAGTTGGTAATTATGATGGCTGGCAGGAAAGCGACATGGCACGAGCCGAATGTTTCGCGACCATGTCGTTCCTGTCAGTCATCACTTGTCTCTTTTCTTCGCACGCCCTACAGGTGCATGGCACCTGTTATGCGATGACGTTTCACACCCTTCTATCAAAGTCTAGAACCTTTGCTAGTTCAGGATGTGTTGCGTGATCACTAAACAGATGGCATGTCCTGTAGGAACGCAATGACTAGACTAACCATCAACTAACCTTACAATTGTGCTTCTTTAAAGTAGAAACCAAAACTAAGGGCCTCTTTATTGACATACTTCAATAGCAACGCTATTGACCAAAGGGGTCAAATGCATTTTTCAAATGTGACTATACAGACATGCATGAAGGTCGTGGCTGTTGCACGCTATCTACGTATGTTTGTAAGAGTACACTACATCATTAAAATCCACTTAAGTCACAGGAGAATTGTTTGTATGTTGCACGAGGTCACTATTATCTTCAGCCTCTAGAAACTATAAAACTTTATTTATTCTGTTATCTAATTTCGCCTCGGTGAAAATATCTTCACTATCAAAAATCGGTCTGTTTGACATGCCTCAATTTTTCATATCAACCTTTTTTTAAAGTTATTAATTTAGTTCACTTTCCACTCTTTCTTTGTAACAAGGGACACTTCAGTGTAGCATGATCACCACCCAAATAATTGCAATAATACAACCCTTGATCTTTCGGACCACCTAGCTTATTATCCACTAAAAGTCCTCTTCAATATCTTTCTCTAAACATACCAAAATTTCATCTAATTTCCCTTCTGAAAATCCTACTATCTCCACGACATCTATCCCCGGAGGCAAAGTATCTATTTCAAAAAAATCCTCTTCACTACTAAGGTTATCTAATATTCTGAACACCTCGTATACCTCAGGAAACAAAAGATCTAACATAGTAGGTAATTTATTTTATTTATTCTTAATTTTACAATAATAAAAATTTATTTACTGACATAGCACATTTAGACGTCAAGTCAGTTTTTGTACGTTTTACATATAAATTACAGAGTTAATGATATTAAATTCTAAACAGAGTTTCTTGACATTAGATTCTAAAAAAACTTAAACTATTGTTTCAGCTTACTTCTTCTTGCTGCCAGTCTTCGTACATTCATTCATTTACCAAAATTGTATCCTTTTTGTTGCCAGTCTATATTTTAGGGGAATAACATACATAGCTTTTTTATTCCACTTCTTTTCTGCTCGCTTGATCCCACGTAGCCAACGCCTCTGTGTGCAAAGCCTTTTGTTGTAAATTTTATTTCAATATTTATATAAGTACCTTTTTCCTTTTTATTTCTCGCCTTTTCTGCATTTTTTTAGAGATGATTTTTTGTGCTTTAATCACACGCGTGGTTTTTATTTCGCACAGGATCAGATCCCTTTATTCAGCCAAGGATACTTTAACTTTTTCCTGTCAGACACTTTTAACTTAACGCGAGGCACACGTTGGGCGCCAATTAATTCAATCCTTGCGAGGAATGAGTTTTTAAAAAGTGGGCAGAATTAATTATTAATTAGACGCGATTAATGCTGCTGAGTTCAGCTCTTCTTTTTGATTACTTCAGAACTGTCTTTTATTCAGGAATTCACTCCTACTTATAGGATAGCTTAAAAGTATTTCACAATAATAAAGCTACATATAAACATTCTAAGAAATTATTCGTTTAAAAATTCTTCAAAATTATTTATTAGAAATCTTACTTTACCATCGGAAAGATTACATTCGTGGTTTCAAGTTACACTTTTGATTTTATTAATTTTGGCGTGGGTCATGACTCATACTATTTTGAAGATATGTTGCTATTGATTTTTGTGGACAAATTCCAATGCAACATTAAATTCAAATTGCCATTAAATCGGCAGCTGCTAATTGTTTACATTAATGGAGCCACTATATTGTTCTTTAGAGCTCAGCTTCAAAAGAACAATTTTTGTTTACAAAAGCCGTTACATTGATGTGTGGTCTGTGCCGTTAACTTACATATCTGTGGTCATAAGCAATAACAGCCTAAGTCGACTTAAGAAATTAGACCAGTTGAAATTTATGCTGGTGATTTTGAATAGCAACATCGAGACATTTTTCAAGACTTTCATTAGTTTTTTTTTTCTTTCTTTACAAACAATTAAATCCAATACGTTGCCTTAGTTATAAAACAGTTTTGTTACAAAAATTCGCCCGCAAAAATGTCAACTGGTCTACTTTCTTAAGTTAAGTTCTTAGGCTGTTATTGCTTATGACAACAGATATATTTGTATGAGTACGCTACATAAAGCGGACTTAAAGGGACTCCTTGAAGGACGAATAATGCCTTGCGAAAGGAGTTCCTGAATTTGTCTTTCGACTTCTTCGTGCATGTTTACTGGGTATGGGTAGCTTTTCGTCTAAATGGGGGTATCGGTATTAGTTTTAATTTCGGCTTGTACATTGGTTTGGATTTCCATGGCTGGTCGAATGGGCCAAATAAATTTTCTTACTTTTCTAGCATCTGGTAGAGCTTCGTCTTGGTAGAGTCGGTGATATTGTTATCGAAAGGCATGTTGAGATTGATGCTGTTAACCTGCAGCATTATTTTTCGTTTAAGAGGATGTCTGGTTTTCGTTGAGTTCTCTATCTAAAACTGCTTTAATTTCTGACAGCGTATCATCCCAGGGAGAACAAAAAAGGTTGTTGGGAGGTCCTTGTCTACGAAATTAAAAAAATTACCGCATATATTTGTGTCCACTTTTATGGTACCCCCTGCGGAGGTCACCTGAAAAGGCTTCTCTACCTGTGTCGTATTTCGAGTTACCCGCTCACTCGTGTAGTTCTTATTTGCCTCCATGTCCACCAAAAATTCCAAGACACTCAAATCCTGTGTAGCGTATTCTAGATATGGTACGCGGCTGCTATGGTAAAATTTACCTGGTCGCCTGTTGGTTCGTTGATTTGGTTGTGTTGAAGAATTGTCTCTCCCGTGGGCTGAGTTCTGCGATGTGCCAGTATCATCCGCGGGAATTTCTGTTTAAAACAACATTCGTATTTCTTATTTTTTGCGTTTTATAGTGGACCCTGCGCCGACCGACTCGGGAGCCACTTAGGTTCCTCCAATGAGGAAACCATAAATAAAATTAAAGGTGGGTCAATTCAATCACGGTTTACAATAAATTGTGTGCTACTTGCACTTCCCAAAAACTATTTAAAGCTATTTTATATTTTACTTGATCTAAACTCTTAGTCCTAACCAGCGTAAAGCTGACCCTGCGATTCCCACGATTTCCCAATTCATTGCCTGCGCGAGTTATGTTTACCGGTGCGGTAAACTGGGGGCAGGTGGATTCGATCGGGTTGCCAAATCGGTCACTTGGCATTTTTCTTTTTACCTTCTAGTGAGAGTTCACAAAAAGAAGAACAACACAAATTAGGTTTATTCTCACATTCTATAGATACCCGATTTATTAATAATTAATAAAATATTAAAATAAAGTTTAGAAAGAATTATATAGGTATCCTAGCGGGGACCCGTTGCTGAACCGACTCGGCGGCTAGGCTGGCGAGAACTGAACTACCTATTTCCAAGCCGTCTTCGCCAACCCTAAATACATATTTACTTCCTAAAGTACATAGCATCTTATTTTACCCTACATAAGCTATTTTGCTTACTCGGCATTCCCACAACTATTGTATGGCTACTTTATTCGAGTATGCTGGGCATACTTTTGCATACATGACTTTTTTTTAGTTGTTTACAAATATAAACAAGAACAGCTCAAAATACATTGTTGCTTTCAGCAATAGCCTCACTGCAAGCTTAGCTATTTTGTTTGGAAATTAACTGAATACAAAGTCTGGAATGCCGAATATCGTCTTACTTTCAAAACAAGAAACCAAGTCTTAAAATATACTTGGTTTCCTGTTTGGTTTCGTGGGTTGTGGGCCATTCCACATAATTCCCCCACGGTTTGAGTAAGAACTCTCCTGAGTTCTTTTATCAGTTAGAGCAATTTCTACGCTATTACTTTATTGATAATTTTAATATTCTTTCTTTTGTACAATATTATTATTACAATTATTGTTACTGCCAAAATCAACAAAACTATTACAACATATACTCCATATGAAACATTTTTATGGTATACAAGTTCTTCAGTTTTTTTTTTGTATTCTCTACTTCATTTATATTAATTTCCCTGAATTTCAGCTCATTATAACTCTGTTTTAACATTTTAGCTGGATAATAAAACTTTTCTGTAAATTTAACTTTTTTATTTTCAAAAATTTGATTATTTATATTTATTTTACAATTTGCATAATGCACCAAGTAATTTATATTTATTTTTAAATCCCTATTGTCACAATTTTGAACTATTTGTTCTTGGTGTGCATTTATTATTAACAATGTATCATCTTCTTAAATATATGTATCTCTGAATATGCAGTGTTGGCTTCTTTTTTAATCTTTTAATGCTGTATCCTTTTTATATTCAAAATTTTCATTATTTATTGTTACAATTAGTTCTTTTTCGGTTTCAACTTCTAAGTTGTTGGATGTAACTATTTGGAATTTTTATTGCAATTACAATGGATTGGTTTTTATATGCCAACACTCCTATTTTGGGCAGTTTCAATTTATAAAAATCTATTTTAAAATAATTTATTTCTTCTTTTGTTAAAATTCTAGGGTGAATTAAATTATATTTGGCTGTTGCTGTATTATTTTGTATATCGTCTATTTTATCCTTTACAAAACTTTTTTTATTCATTATGTCGTTAAATAGCAGTTGATTAAAAATTTCCGCATTTTGTTGGCTCATACTTTCGAAAAGTTTACTAATCTTTTTCCTTTCACTTTCCGTTATTATGATTTTGTAGTTAGTGTTAACAATTTCGAGAACCGTTTGGTTCGCCGCGACTGCGCCAGTTATGTTTACCGGGGGCAGGTGGATTCGTTTGAGTTTCCAAGTCAGTCACTTGGGCTTTCTTACTTACTTGTTAGGATTCGTTACAGAAATCGAAAAAAAAACAACGCAAGTTATATTTATTCTCACAATCTATCGTTTAACGTTTTATTTGTAAGGTATTAAAAAGAGTTTACAAAAAATTACATAGTGTTTTCTAACGAGAACCCGTTGTTGGACCGATCCGGCGGCTGGACTTGCGGAAACTAAAACTATTAACTTCCAAGCCGTCTTCGCTAATAAAGAATCTAAATACAAATGACTTATGTTGCCAGTTGCGTGGCAGAGCAGCAATTCCTTTATTTAGTGATCTTTCAGCTTATTTATAATAATTCTTAATTCTAAAACTCTTATTTACTAAAATACATATTTACTCAAATTCTATGTGTTCATACAGTGCAGCTCAGTGCAGTCAGTAACATACATACAACCATAGACAGCTCGCAGCTACAAGTAATGCCGTTACATACGCACACATGTACTAAGCGTGGGGCTGCTAGCAATGCAGTCGCGCACATTCACACATATGGTGCTAGCGTATGTAAGGCGATATGAAACTCTATAGCTAGTGCCGCTTATATAAATTACCGGCTTGCTTTGCACAAGACGGAAAAAAAGATTTTTTCTGGTCGTAAGACCTTTATTGCTTCATATAAATGTTAATACTAACTTAATTCTACTTTTCCTCTCTTAATTATACCCTAAGTCTACCTGTGTCAGCGGTTTGTTGATTGGTGCTTGGATCGGCGCATGCCGGATGTTGTTGCCAAATATTTAGGCCGCTGGGTTAATTTAATCGGCTCATGGCGGATGTTATTGCTGATTTTGCTGAGTGCGCGTCTGGCTAATTCTCAATAATTGTTTACTACCCTTATTGCTGACTTGGTGCTATAGTTTTGGTGTCAGCTTGGGTTACAACTTAGCTGGTGTTAACTCTTCCGCCGCCAAAAACAAACGTCCTCGTTTGTTTGAACTAAAAAACTTGACTTGTGGTTTCTGTTGAATAAAGCATTTCGGATATTGTGACTTTTTGAGTATCGGCCTCACTGGTTTTCACATTGTAGCTCGATAGCTCTGGTTCTGTTTTGAAATTTATTTTCGTGATTGACTTGATAATCAAACCTGCTATGAAAATAATGCTAATGAACGTTAACGAAAAATTTGTTATTAGAGCTGCTGTGTGGGTTGTTTTCAGTGCAGACAACCGCTTAGTGTTATTGATGTGGAGTTCTTTCATCATTTCTAAGCTTAAAATTTCTTCTTCCTTGTTTGAGGGGATATTTGATTGCAGTATAGCAGGCAGGGGTTTGCTGGTTAGTATCTCGTTAAAAGAGTATTTTTGGTTATCGATTATAACCGTAGAATTGTGGATTGGACTGCATATGACCCTTCAAGGGTTATTTTTTGGCTGTCAATTTCAATTGTACCTTTGTACTGGTTTAGTAGGATTATTCCGGGTGAGATGTTTTCTACTGAAGGGATGTGTTGATTGTTGACTAATGTGCACTCTGCTGGTTTGCTCTTGAGTAGTTGTGGGACACAGGTAGTGTTACTAATGTCTATAATATTCCTATGATTACAAATTCTAATATTGTTGTTTTCTCTACATTTTAGTTTAATCGCAAATATTTTATTGTCATTACAAGTTATAATGTCCTCAAAAGGGATTTTATTAACATACTTTTTCTTTTTAATTGGTTTAATTAGAATTGATTCACAAATTTCATCATTTGTCAATGGTATACCTACTATGTAAAATAACATTGTATCATTTGAAGCTATTTTTATATTCGCAAGTTCTAACGATTCCTCAACGCTATTTAATGCAAGGTTATTTCTTAAAATTACAGATTTAACTATCTCCAATTCCTCATTTGACAAAATATAAGAATTGACAATTCCGGCTTTAGCCCAATGAATCGCATAGTCTATATTAATGATTTCTTCTTTTATAACTCTAAGTTTGTATTTTAATTCTATAGCAACATTGTGCTGTATGTCCTCGCTTGATTGGACAGGTTTCAAAATTTTATTAGAAAAGGCTGTTATTTTATTTACCCTATCAAAAATTATTTTATTTATCGTTACTTAATTATTGTTATTGTCTATTATATGATTTATTTGGCTCTCTATTGTAACCAGGTCATCGTGATCGGGATTTCCCGCGATCCATTTCCAGGTTTTTCCTATTGCGTCTATAGATTTCTTAAATCTTTTGGGTTTCAGCCTATTTAGATAAGTTTGTGTTAAATTTAATTCGTTAGTAAGGATGGGTAAAAGGGAATTTTCGTTAGTAATTTTGGTTTTTATGGTAGTGGCTATTTCATTTAATGCATTTTGACACGCATCTAGATCAACTTTGTGTATTATCCTGTAGGTTCCGGTTTGAATTTTCGTCAGTCCTGTCTCGAATGTTGCTAATTGTGAGTTCGTATAGTCTATAATCTTAAAGTCTGCGTACACTGAATGTACGAGGAGTATCAATAACAGCTGCATCGTTGGTTGTGCTGGCAAGTGTGCGGTAATTCCTTTTTTCTACTCGATACTAAGGTGCACCTTCTTACTCTCTGCTGTCTCCGGTTTTGCTGGGTTTTGCTCGGCTTCGGTTGGTGTCGTGATGACGTTGGGGCGTCAAGGAGTTCCTACTTCCTCTCCACGCCACTTTATGTGCAATGCTCACAATTTTTCAGGCTTTGTTGTGCTTTTTTTTTGTGGCACTTGTTTAAAGGGGTCTCTATTTATTTTGGCACTTTAATTTGTGGCACTTTGTTGCACGATTTTCTTATGCTTTTTTGTTGCACTTTTTTTTTTTTTCTATTTATTCTGGCACTTTAGAGTCTTTAATTTGTGGCAATTTGTTGCACGATTTTTTTTAAAGTCTTACTATTTTGCGGCACTTTTAACTTTTTGCACTGTTTTACAATCTATCACAGACGCCACCGAGCTTATTTTACTCGGGCGCCAATTACCGGCTTGCTTTGCACAAGAAGGAAAAAAAGATTTTTTCTGGTCGTAAGACCTTTAATGCTTCATATAAATGTTAATACTAACTTAATTCTACTTTTCCTCTCTTAATTATACCCTAAGTCTACCTGTGTCAGCGGTTTGTTGATTGGTGCTTGGATCGGCGCATGCCGGATGTTGTTGCCAAATATTTAGGCCGCTGGGTTAATTTAATCGGCTCATGGCGGATGTTATTGCTGATTTTGCTGAGTGCGCGTCTGGCTAATTCTCAATAATTGTTTACTACCCTTATTGCTGACTTGGTGGGTGCTATAGTTTTGGTGTCAGCTTGGGTTACAACTTAGCTGGTGTTAACTTATATTTGGGGCTCGTGAGAAAGTGAACGTAATTATGAATACGTTGACTCTGCAAAATGTTTACATTCCACAGCCAAACATTTAGAAGTCGGCGTGTGGCTTTGTTGTTGTTAGTGACATGCTCTGATATACTACACCTCCTTTCCAAAAAAAAATCGTGAATACATATGAACGATTTTATAGCTGTGATATATTTAAGTGGGTTTTTTTCTTCTTTTTCTTGTACATTTCTGCAATTAATTTATGAGTGTTTCATTTGATACTTTTTAGATTTTTATTGCTTGTCGTTTGTTTACAAAATTTTCTGTTGTGCCTGGTAATTATGTTACAATGTTTTTCAATTTTGTTTGTTTTATTTTCAAGTGTTGTCGACTTGAATAACTCATATTTTTGGATGTTTATTTACTTATTCATCTGATACATTTTCTTTATTTTCAATTTGTTTTCTTTTGTACAATTTGTATAAGTGTCGGTTTTTGTTTATGACGTTAATTACTTAAAACGTAAACAAAGTTTTATAGGTCGCAAAAAAAATTTATATTTGTAAATTTATGAGCTAAAATTTTAGGCAAAATGAAATTAATTTATTCAAATAGCTTAAGTCTATTTTTATGAATTATGATATTCTTATTTTCTTTGCTTAAGGAGTTACTATTATTTAAATCTATGTTTTCTATATTGTATGGCATTAAACTATAATTATTTTTATTATCGATATTTACTACTCTATAGGGGATTAAAGTATAATTATTTTTACTGTCAATATTTACTACTATATAGGGCCCTTTGTATCTACTACCTAACTTATGACCTGATTCATTCTTAACTAAAACTAAATCTCCTAAATTTATTTCTTTATACTGAATATTTTTGTCGTAATAAATTTTTTGATTTTCTTTGGCTTCTTTTACCAATTTATACGCTCTTTGTTGAGCTACTTGCAATCTATATTTGATTTCTTTCTCATATGCCTCATAGTTATAAACTGGGATAATTGTATTTTCTTTAAGAAATTCGTACGTAATGGGTATTTTCCCAAAAACCAATTCAAATGGACAATAACCATGAACCGTGGATGGTGTTGTATTGTAACAGTATGCAAAATATTTGATATACTCATCCCAATAATCTTTGTCAATGGATATATAAGAACGAATGTATTGGTTGAAAGTTCTGTGACTACGTTCAACAGTGCCCAAAGTTTGATGGTGATATGGGGTAGAAGTCTTGTGTTCAATCTTTAAAAGTTTACACAATTCTTTGAAGACATTATTTTTGTATTCAGTCCCCATATCAGTCATGATTGTTTTCATACAACCATAAATTAAGATAAAATTTTCAAAAATTGCTTTGGCCACTGCTATCGCGTGTTTGCTTGCAATCGGAATTGCGATCAGATACTTTGTTAAATCACATACAATTGTTACCGCGTATTCATTTCCATTTATCGATCTTGGTAATGGACCGATTGTGTCAATCTGTACTATATCGAAAGCTTTCGTTGGCGTTTCAGTGATAGTCATTGGTTCCTTTAAATTTGTATTTATTTTATTTTTACTGCATTTTATGCATTTTTTAATGTGTTTTCTTATGTCATTTTTCATATTTTTCCAATAATATTTCTGTTTTATTTTGTTTGTCGTTCGATTGATTCCTGGGTGGCCACCATTAACAGGATCATCGTGATATTTTTGTAATATCTTTTTAATTACTTCCTTATCTGTCACGTGCACAACCTCCGGAGTTAATGCAATAGTTCAGTTTTTAAGAACCTTGGTACCAACTTCTTTAAATTTATCTACTCGAGTATAATTATTTTTAAACAATTTGTCTCCTAAGGACAACTGTATTTTATTTATTTTCAAATTGTCGGCCTATTTCATTAGCCTGGCAAAGAATTGAACTAAATCAATCTTCGCCTCAACAATTGAATTATCATCAATAGATGAATTGCCGGCTTCATTTGAAAGCCTGGCAAAGGATTGACCTGAATCAATCTTCGCCTCAACAATTAAATCATTAATGTATATTTTGCTACAAATTTTCTTTCCCTTTTTGAACTGCAGTTTCGGGGGGTCGAAAACGAGCTGAGCTAGCTTTTTTACTTCATATTTATTAAGCGCTTCATATATTTTAATGTTCTCTTCGTGACGTTTTTCTTTGATGTTTTTATTATTGGAATTTTTATTATTGGAATTTTTATTAGTTTCCGATCTAGTCGTAACCCTCATTATTTGACATGCTTTTATTGACATTTCCTTTAAATCATTTATATTGATGCGTGAAAGCGCATCTGCGACATGGTTTTCTTTTCCAGCTATGTACTCCACCTCAAAGTCATATTCCTCTAATTCCAGTCGAACTCTAGTTAATTTTGATGAAGGGTTTTTCATCGAAAATAAATATGTTAAGGGGCGATGGTCTGTTTTAACTAAAAATTTTCTACCATAAACATATGGTCTGAAATAAGTGATTGCCCAATGGATTGCCGCCAATTCTTTTTCAATTGTTGCTTTATTGCTTTCACCTTTCGTGAATGCTCTTGACGCATAGGCAATTGGTAATTGTTTGCCTTCATATTCTTGACTAAGAACTGCGCCGCAGGCGAATCCACTTGCATCTGTTGTTATACAAAATTCTTTACTGAAATCTGGATATTGCAAGATATTTGGGTTAATTAATGCCTCCTTCAAGTAGACAAAAGCTTTTTGACATTCTTCCGTCCAATCGAAGGAAAAGTTCTTCTTACATAACCTTGTTAAAATTCTGGAATGTTCCGCAAAATTTGGAACAAATCTCCGGTAATAGTTACAAAATGCTACAAATCTTTTAACTTCATCTGCATTTTTTGGGGTTGGATAATTTAAAACAACTTCAAATTTATTAGGATCCGGCAAAATGCCTTTATTTGTGCACTTGTGGCCAAGATAAGTAACTTCTTGGTTAAAAAATAAACATTTATCCGGATGTAATTTTAAATTATATTTTCTACAAGTTGAAAATACATCTCTCAAATTCGTAATCATGTGTTTTTCGGAACATCCTAATACCACCAGGTCATCCATATATAGAAAAGCTTGGGAAGGCTTAAGGCCTGCAAATGCAAGAGACATCATTCTTTGAAACGAGTTTGGGGCCACTTTTAAACCATATGGCAATCTTTTGAAACGATACGTGCCATCGTCTGCCGTAAACGATGTTATGTCCCTAGAGTCTTTATGTAACTCAATTTGATGAAAGCCAGACATCAAGTCTAAGCATGAAAAATATTTAGCTCTACCCAATTGATCTAATATATCATCAATTCTTGGCAATGGGAATTTATCTGCCGTTAACTTTTTGTTTACCTGCCGGTAATCGACTACTAATCTCCATCTTTTATCATTTTTGCCTGGTAGAGGTTTTTTGGGTACAAGCAGAATGGGGCTATTGTATTCTGACATAGACGGCTCTATAATGTCATCTTCAATTAATTTATTGACGTGTTTACTAATTTCGCTTTTATGAGCTTGTGGAATTCTGTAATTTTTTACATAGACTGGATTATTATCTTTCATACGTAATTTTTGCTTGTAAAAATTATTAGTGGTAATGGGTTCTGATTCTAGTGAAAATATGTCAATAAATTCTGCGCATAGTTCATTAAGTTGTTCAGTAACAAATTTTGGAAAGTTTTTATTTAATCTTTTTAATTTTTCTTTAGTATTTTCTACTGTTTCCGGTTTATTTTTTACTACTGTGTAATCATCTAGATTCTCTGTGTTAATTTTGAAGTTTTGAATAGTTGCGTTTTTATCTGTTGTATTTATGACTCTAATAAAGGTTTGCTTTGAATTTACTAAGGTGTTTGCTATAAAAATACCTTCGGATAATTTTTGATGAGGTATCAATAATTCAGAATCGCCATTTTGAATATGAACTTGTCGGATTAATTCCGATCTTGCTGGGATTGTTATGCAATTTACGGTTGGGTTATTTGTCATTTGGATTGTTATGTTTTCTGGGTAATCATACGGACGTAGTATTCGGCTGTCCCCGTTTTTATTGTAATCTAAAATGCAATTATATTTTTTAATAAAATCAAGTCCCAAAATTCCGTCACATGGGATTGGAAATGTATCTTCCACTATATGAAATTTGTGTTTAATTAATAGGTGATCATCCTTTAAATCTGCGGTAACCGTGCCAATAGTGCTTGTTAAACCATGACCAATGCCCTTTAGATCAGTTTTTTGAGAATAATTAATGGTGGCATTATTGTCAATTTGACCCTTTTTTTTATAATTGATATGTCCGCTCCTGTATCAATCAGGAGGGTTGAAATAGAGTTATTTAGAGTTGTTCTTGAGGATATATAGCTATTAAGGTGCAGATTGAAGACATATAGTCTTTTATTTATTGAGGTGGAGTTTGCTGGTTTTCCTGTTGGTTTACATTTCTGACATTTCTAGGATTATTGCGATTAGGACCGCGTGATTGATTTCCGAAATTTCTTCCGGATCTTTGGTTGTTATTTCTATTATTATTATTGTTATTATTAAAATTATTGAAACGTGCTGGAAATGTACGCCTTTGGTTACCTCTGTAAGAGTTATTTTGGTAACTTCTGCGGAAATTACCGCGAAAATAATTTTGTTGGCGTATGTGCAACAATGAATTAGGGTTTCCCGTTATTTCTGTGCAGCTGTTGGTGAATTTGGATATAGCTTCGTTCATCGAAGTGAACGTTCCAGCTTGCATAATTGTTTTCACCTTATCATTGGAACAATTTTTACACATAGCTTTTACAGCAGTTTGTGTAGCATATTTGGTGGCTAGGTCTGTTGTTAAGCCATCAGATATGTATGCTCCCTCTAGTGATTTTGTCAATTTTTCAATCTCTGCAGTATATTGATTAGCAGTCTTACTGCGCTGTTGGATGTTCAGGAGTTTCGCTGTTATAACTTCAACTGACTCACCCTTTACTTTATTTTTTAATTTTAGTTTTATTTCCTGTATTGACTCTTCAGCGCTTATCAAATTTCTAGCTGTGCCTTTCAGCTTAGTTTTTATCATGGACACTGCTAAAGCCTCATGTTGCTCTTTGATTTGTTCGAGGATATCAAGGGCATCCAGAAAACTCGATAAGTTTTCCGGTTTGCCATCGAACTCAGGTAAGATCGATGACGCAGTTTTAATAAATGAAGTCGCTGATTGCGCCATTTCGGTGTCTTTTTGAAAATTTTGTTCTACTTGGGCGACAATGTTTGTTTGAGAAAATGTTTCTTGTTTCTCGATAGTCTCAGTCTGGATAAATTTATCAGAATGAACTGTTTTTTCTTCTTCTAGTTCCTCTTCTGAACTATCTTCCAGTAATTTTGCGTCAAAATCTATTTCAATCTCTTTTTGATAGGATTTTGGCACATCGAAGTCAATTTCATATCTAGACAATGAATACACCAATTTGTCTCTGATAGACGAAAAAATTTGGTATGCTTCTTTTTCATGAGGTTTTGATAAATTAGTTCTTTTTATTATTTTTCCACTATTATTCAATGACAATAAAATGATATTCAAATGTTTCTTTATCGTTTCAATTTTAATTTTTGTATTTTTACAAATACATTTATATGACTTTTCTGCATTTGTTTTTTCGTCAGAAAGCTCCTTCAAAATATCGTCCCACTTTTCCATTTATGTTAAAATTTTTATTTATTACTTAAACTTTGTTCAGATCGTCTGCTCGACTCTGGTATTTCTTTTTTAAAAATTTATTGTGGGCTGAATATATCTTGAGGAACAAACTGATACAAGTGCAGATCGTCACAATCAGAAGCAGGATTTTTATGAATTCTAAAGCTTCAGAATGGTCAATAATTTTAATGCTATTGACTACATTCGCATTTGGGGTATCCACTTTAGAAGTTTTTCCGCCCATATCAGGAGTTAGATAGATAAATGGAAATGGTCTTTTTACTTACTCTTCGTTTTTTTTCTTATATATTTTTTTTTTCAAAAAAAAAATTCAATACCAAATTTTTCTTGTTTAAATCTTAATTTTTATTTAGTCATAAATGCTTTTACCGCCCATTTTTCTTATAAATTTACACAATTCTTCTACCAAAGTGGAAGGATTCAAAAGATCTTCAATTGTGGGTTCTCTTTCCATTCCTATGAAGGACCAGAATTTTTCAAACAATTTAGATTATGCCTATTGCTGCCTATATTACGTGATCTCGACTTTCGGGCAACGTCTGCGTTTTCACGCTCTAAATCTTCAACAATTTTATTTATTGCCTCGTAGTCAAGATCTTCAGGCAATGCACAATCCATGGGAATAGATTGCAAGTAACTAAACTAAAGTACCAAAAATTTTCTTTATCTTTTTTTTTTTTTTTAATTATTTTTTTTTTTTAAATTTTTATCTTTCGATTGTTTTCTTAAACTTTGGATTTCTCTTTTTAGTTTTATCTTTAAATCTTTGTTTGTACATATATTAGCTTGTTGATACAATTCAGCTAATTTTCTTCTTTTAACATATTTTTGAAAAAAAAAAAACAAAGCGAAACGGAAACTATTTGGTGCCCTTCTAGTTAAGGCGGCCAGCCATAATTTAAACAAAAATTTTTTTTTTTTTATACCTAAATCTTTTATACCAGTTTATTAAGTCTTTGGATGCTTTCCCTTTGCTGTGCCAATAATTCTTGTGTTTCCTCAGATGTCATCATAACGTGTGTGGTAATAAGTTGTTAATTCTTGGGATTCTTCGCCTCTGCTATTCTTATTTTTCCTCATATCCCATCATAACGTGTGCGGGTTTATATTAATTTACTTTATTCCTGCCGAATTTGGATGGCAGGATAATTCAATAATGGATTAATTTACTTTATTCCTGCCGAATTTGGACGGCAGGATAATTCAGTAATGGATTAACTTTTTATATCCAGGTTTTCCTGCCTTTGAAGTTTGGCAGATCGCTAATGAGCAATGTTTGCCGTCAGTATCAAGGTAGGATCGCCATAAAGAATCTAAATACAAATGACTTATGTTGCCAGTTGCGTGGCAGAGCAGCAATTCCTTTATTTAGTGATCTTTCAGCTTATTTATAATAATTCTTAAGGTGATGACCCAATGCAGGCTTGATTTGCTTGCCTTGCTTACCTAGACTTATCTTGCTTTGCTTTGAAAGCTTCTATGACCAAATAGAAGCTTCAAAAGCTGTCAGAAATACAGGATGAGACAAACAAGACAACAACAAGACAAATAGTAAAGCGCTGTCAAATAGAGATTTGGGCTATTCGACGCTTTGAAGCGCTTCAAGCAAGCAAAGCAAGGCTGCCACTGGGCCAACTTTCATACATTTCAGTAGAGTTCAAAAGAATTTTGACATTTCTCGAGGCAAAGCCAGCAAGGCAAGCGTGCATTGGGCCATCACCTTTAATTCTAAAACTCTTATTTACTAAAATACATATTTACTCTAATTCTATGTGTTCATACAGTGCAGCTCAGTGCAGTCAGTAACATACATACAAACATAGACAGCTCGCAGCTACAAGTAATGCCGTTACATACGCACGCACACATGTACTAAGCGTGGGGCTGCTAGCAATGCAGTCGCGCACATTCACACATATGGTGCTAGCGTATGTAAGGCGATATGAAACTCTATAGCTAGTGCCGCTTATATATTTGGGGCTCGTGAGAAAGTGAACGTAATTATGAATAAGTTGACTCTGCAAAATGTTTACATTCCACAGCCAAACATTTAGAAGTCGGCGTGTGGCTTTGTTGTTGTTAGTGACATGCTCTGATATACTACACTAACCCTAAGTACATATTTACTTCCTAAAGTACATAACATCTTACTTTACCGCACATAAGCTATTTTGCTTACTCGGCTACTTTATTTATTGTATGGCATTCCTTTATTTTTGCCCAATTGTTGTCGAAGATATTATAGGACACCAATGCCGAATCGGCGGGCCCGAACTTTTTGGCGAATGTGCTGCATGATAGCCCTAAATAAAGGCTTGCCCCTGGACGACCAAAACTGACTCCACAGCGTGTATCCACGACACATATTCGAGGGGATTGCCATCGAAAACGCGAAGGTCCTTCCCACAGTCGGGTAGGCGACTAATGTCCTTTAAGTCCCACTCGATGGCGGGTTATTTCTTCAGAAATTGCAACTCCTCCCGTTCTACCTGTAGTTGCCGTCCCGGTAGAATTCATGCCGTTCACACGCCTTTCCAATGAGTTAATTTTTTCGAGGATGGTGTTCACGGCACTAGTTAGGTTTGTCACGGTTGCCTTCAATTCCCCCATTTCTAGTGGTGATATACAAGGCGCACTCAAAAAAATTTATACTCACAAAACCAAAATTGGGTATGCCTGCAGCCTTTTACAGGATCCTTGTTGTAAAATTTCGGCTCTTCGCCCTTTTTTGTTTAAAAGCTTGAGGCCGTTGGATATTTCACCTGGTTACGGCTCTTTAGCCGTTTTTTCACTAAATACACTTCGTGGCTCCTTGGCCTTCTTTAACAAAACTTGCTTATAGCTTGGCCTTTTTTTTCTAAATTGGCTTTTATATTTTGTGGCCTTTTTGGTTTTTACTAACCTTTCCTAATATTATTGTTATTTTTTTCGCAACAAGAACTTAGTAAAATTTCAAATTTGTTGATGTGTTATTGTCACAGACTATTATTTTTATTATTAAAACTTTTTAACACTTCACTTCCCGGGTCCTGCTGCCGGGCGCCAGTTACGAGGACAGGAGGTCCTCGCTCTAAAAAAATTAAAGGGCCAACTCGCACTAAATAACGCAACACAAAGTTAAGTTCGATTACACAGTTTATTACAAGCAATTTAATTATACGTAGTTACACAGATAATTAAGCGGTAAGTGGTAAGTTACGAGCCCCAATAGCAACTGTCCTAAAATGGTTCGCTGCTTCGTCTTATAGGCTTAATGGCCGCAGCGCTGCCTGACTGACCTTGGTTTCACAACCGTGTGAAATGCAGTTAGATTGTGATTCCGCTGACGAGGCGTCTGGAGTTGGCCATGAGTTAGTAGCCGTTACTAACCATGGCCTTCAACTGGGGTGTTAGGTTTCGCCATGAGAATGAATACTTGCTGATTAGGCGGCACGTGTGGCGGCAAGTTGTGTGAACCGCTGAATTGGGCAGTAACGCGCCGTGTTATCTTAAATTAAATTAATTTGTTTAAAAATTTTAATTTCTTTATAATTGTCGCAAGTTTTTATCATTCCTTAAATTTCTTTCTTACCTTTTAATATTTCTTCGTACTCAATATTTATTATAATACTAGCTGACCCGACAGACGTTGTTCTGTCAATGCTCCCTATGCGCAATTGTTTAAAGATTTTCCATTCCTTTCGAGCGGATAAGTTATATTGCGTAGTCATACGCTCAAGGTTCCAAAGAAAAATATAATAACCACAAAATACATATCGTCGATGCCTTGCCAGGGTTACCACATTTGTGATACATACATATGTTTCATAATAATAATAGAAGCCATTACAGCAATTATTGGTGTATACTTTCCGATATTTGGTCAGATTTTTTTTTTGTTTGGGATGACGCCCGCGAAGAGGAAACTCTCATGAGTACGGCTACACCGGCGTAGCTGCATGCACGACTTGCAACCTCACAGTTGCACTTACATACTAAAGACATCTCCACTAAAACCACTCTCCCCGCCGAACTAACGAAATGTGTTTTCTTACGGGGCTGGTTAGCTCATTGACTCCTAAGCGCGGTACTATTCAGATCGTAAAAAAAAACGTTCAAAAGAAAAGAGAACAGCTAAACCAGGCTTGGGCCACTTCGAATAAAAAATTATTAATAATTTATGCAGTTTTGAATGATGAGGCTATTTTTTATTAAAATCTTAATTATTTTCAATTTGATAAAAAAAGGCGGTTCTAGAATAAAAAATACTTGTTATTCATAGTCCCGAAGTTATCTCAAAATTTTTAAATATTAACTGAATAAAAAGGAAGTTTTATCGTTATTTAAGAATTCCATAAATAAAAATTACATGACCTCAGAAATTCTTGAGTGATTAACAACATGTAATTTTTAATCAAGAAGCGCTTGAATGGAAATTACCTTTTATTCATCACTTTTGATTTTTTCGTCAATCTAATAATGTCCATCCCTGAGCTTTCTTTACCTTAACAAAATCGTTCCTATTTTTCCAAAATTTAAAGTTTAGCTATTATGCCACAAATTTTCTGCTATTTACGCTTATCTGAAAACCTGCTGCCATGGACTTTTCTTCGCGAAATACCTACGAATCACTGCACATATTTCTTGGCAAAACCTGTGTCGTCTTTTACGAATTTCATTAAAACATAGTAGAAAGAACGGTACTTAATTTCTTAGGAATTGCATGCTACCTCAAGAAAAGTTAACAAAACAGACAAACTTCTTGAACGCTTCTTAAGCGTTTTTTATATGGAGTATTTGCATATTGTGATCTGCGTACTACAGTTTAAGGCCAATTTTCTTAATTTCCAATTTAAAAGCTGTTTAAGAACAATGTTCGAACTTGAAATATTTAATTCGTAGTAGGATTGTTAGGAAATATTGGTGCATTTGAAAAAATATGGTAGACTTCCGTTGTAGTTTAAATATTTTTAATCAGTGAATATAATCCACTTCTCTTCCAAAAATCTCTAATTTAGGAAAGCAGTTTGTGAATGTACACATATAGTAGTAGAGTTCCAAAACATCATTTAATTAAAGTTGATCAGAGTCAAAATCTGCCAACTGTGCAAACGTTTTTTCGATGTGCGAGCTTTTTTGCGCAATAATTTTTTTTTAGCCATTGTTTTCAACAACTAAAAAAAAAAAAACTTCTCAATCGCTTTCAATTGTGTTACTAGTCTTATTTTATTGTGTAATTCATAACAAAAAATAATCTAAAAAAAAGTGTTAGTTTACCATACAACGAAAGTTACAGGCATTTTTCTGCACGCGCGTCGTATTTTTCGTATGCGATGGTCATGCGTCGTCGCTACCATGCCCTATGCTGGCTTACAAGCGCATCAAAATCCATGTTTTTCATACGGATAGCTTTAGGTAGGTGTCATGTCGAGTGCGAAAATCCCAAAATGTATGTATGTATGTATTTGTGGTTTGCATTCAGGCCAATATGATTGTGGTTGGATAGTAGGTAGGTACTTATTTCGAAGGATGCTCATTTAGGACAGAGTTCTATTGATGGGAATGCAGGAATGTCACGGATTGACGTTAATTACAGAGTATAGCTATGGGGATCTCAGTTTTTTTAATAATACCTCACAATACCTACTTACAAAAAATTAATAAGCGTACATATTTTTCATGAAAACTTAAACTAATTTTTATTAAGCCTCTTTTTAAAAACACTTTCTTTTACAAATTTGGCTGAACTTGAATATAGTTTACATGCTAGTGATCTACTTAGTGGAAAAAAACAATGGTATGATCGGGTGTATTTCACCGTTTTCGCCAGTCGGTATCTTGATTCCAGGATATTGCTATGCGCATTGTGCTCTTCTGTTGTGGAGTAGCTAAACTCGATTTTTTTTTAAAAAACGTTAATGCCCATTCGTATAAGAGTTTTGGTGTTGTTATATGCCTGGTTTGTAAAGCCGACCTGTGGGCATGTCTTTTAACGGTGCCGCCAATTCCATCACATGCACCTTTACCATGCGAGGTAGCGAAAAATTCCATTCTGCCTCGGCACCGAAATCTTCTTTGTTTGGTTAAATTAATCAAATTATACTTATTCTTATATTGCGAGGCAGCGCCATCAGAGAAATAATATATTTTTTTAATATTTTGTGGTCCAAATTTTGTTTTTAATTGAGTGATCAATTTTGTGTTGAAATAATGCACTGCATTTGCATCGTGAAGTAGGTGATCAGAAATAACTACGAAGTTAATGTTTTTGAGCATATTATTTTCCCGGAAGTATATAACGAATGGATGTATTGTAGCCTGCACATTCGCTCAATGTTGGGATTGTATGGCATCCTGTACTTGGCAAGTATAATTTTCAGAAAAATCAATGCAATTAAAAACTCTCCCTTCTTTAGTGAATTTTTCGTGTGAGCGAAATAATCATTTTGGACCTTGGTTAAAAAATCATATTTCACAACTGCAGGCAGATCATCTATGAGGACCTTAAGAAATTCTTCTGTGGGCTAAGATCGAATCATTAATTCACACCTGCCAAAGTTAAAAGTTTTAATAGTAATTTAGAGAAATAAACTAATAAAAACAAATTTAGTGATAAAAAACGAACCTATCGGCACTTGACCATTGTTTGAACTCTATCAAGGATACATTATTGGCTTCTAATATGCGCTTGAGGTTGTTGAAAATCACAATGGGTCCGTAGTCCGTATTGTAGTTCTTGTTTGATGCCAACGAATTTTAACCTCATATTTTCGTGTATTTTACACACGCACACATTATGTGTTCCGGACGGTCCTGCTAAGATGCATTCACGAGGTCGACGTCGTACAAATGATGGCAATGACACTTGAAATTCTGTATACTTTTCTTGGTAATTCTTGTGCAAGTCGCTGAGATTAAGCAGAAGTAATCTTTTCTGTACCTGGATTCGCTCACCATTTCTTACAATAGATATGTAGTCCATTCTCCCTGGCATTATTCGAAAATTATCCTCAGAATAGTAGAATTCCTCAATTTTTTCTAATATATTTGTTGGCAAATTCCGGCCAACTTTTGGAATAGGTTGAGATCCGTATCCGCAGCTCAAACGTAATTTTCTAGCATTCAATGCCATCCTTCGGGTGACACCAAGATCGTTCATCATCTTCTGAATACTCCATTCAAAAGGAACCGTAGTCAAAAGTCCAATTTTTTCGTTACGGGAACTCTTTTCGTCTAAAGATTTTTTAAGATCCTTTGTCCAACTTGCCTCTGCAGAGTTAACCAAATCTGTAGAAGGCCGCTTTTTACTTGAAGAACTTTGTGGATTTTGGAAATTTGGGTCATTCCCTTCATTCAAGGCTCTCATCGTCGCTGTCACTTTCGGAATATTCTCTTGTTGCGACTACTTTTTCCGTTTTGTTTTCTCCTGCCCTTATACGTTGCAAGGATTCTTGAAAATTGTCCACAGGCATTCGATAGATATGGACTCGACATGATCTGCACATGAACTGTCCAACAAAATCAGCAAACTTAGCATTCCAATTTACACTCACTGGTGCAATATTCTTCGTTACACATTTGTGGTTTTTTTTATTAAGAGGATTACAACAGGAATTAGCTCTCGGCATATTGTACTTCGTCTATTTGTACTCAAAAATTTTAGTATAACAACGCGTTTAAATATCCCTTATCCAAGGTCACACTTACATAGCTAACTTGTTAAAAGTAGGTAATGCTCTATTAACAAAAAAAACGGAAATGCGGATGCAGCTCTATGCATCCCTATTAATAGAACGTTGTCCTAAATGAGCATCCTTCGAAATAAGTACCTACCTACTATCCAACCACAATCATATTGGCCTGAATGCAAACCACAAATACATACATACATTTTGGGATTTTCGCACTCGACATGACACCTACCAAAAGCTATCCGTATGAAAAACTAACACTTTTTTTTTAGATTATTTTTTGTTATGAATTACACAATAAAATAAGACTAGTAACACAATTGAAAGCGATTGAGATTTTTTTTTTTTTTTAGTTGTTTAAAACAATGGCTAATAACTTTTTTTTTTTTAATTATTTATTGTAAAAAAAGATTTTATTGAGGAGACTTATTCATCCTCTTTAACTGTACCAAATATGAGCAACATCGGTTAAACCGATTGCGATTAAATAAATAAAATCCAAAGGCCTTCGAAAAATTTCGAAAACCCATAACTTCGAAAATAATTCGAATTTCGAAAAATAAAAAAAATTGGGGTCTTTTTTTTATTGTTGACCGAAAAAAATTATTGCGCAAAAAAAGCTCGCCCATCGAAAAAACGTTTGCACAGTTGGCAGATTTTGACTCATCATTGTTTTTGAATGTTTCTAAATTTATGTTCTGGTTACTATTGCACACGAACGTAATTGGATCTCAGGGATCTTTACACCGGTCGTTATCTTCTTCCTAATTGCCCAGATGAGTAACGTGACCAGAATGAACATTATGATTTCCGAGGTAATCAATACGTTGGTCTTCCTTCCGAGAAATCTTAGGAGCTTAATGTTGCCTGTGGTCATTTCGTGAACAAGGTTTATGTTGACTGCCAGAGTTTTGTTCCTGACGTTAGTAAGAATGGGTGTTAGTAGCTGTACCTCGGGTTTGCTTGTACTCCAAAAGGTTTGGTTGTTAATTGTAACGGATTCATTGTTCATCTGTAATATGAAAGAACCAGTTAAGTACTCAGAGGTTTTACCTGATCCTATGCTGCCATTGAAGTTGTTGAGGAAAATAGTGTCTTCTTTGATTACTTCAATCGTGGACTCGCTGTAGGTAAGGTAACGACAATTAGCATCTCCCCCTTTGATGAGCCGAGGGATACAATCTTCTTCTGTAAGCAGGTCCAGCATCTTTTGGCTCACAAATCATAGCTGCTGTAAGATATAAGCAGTTTCCCTTGATACCAAATGTCCGCTGTTGGTTTACCAGGATTGTTGAGTAGTTCAGTTCAACTTGATGTCCGTTTTGTGTGATAGCTCGGGCGATTAGATGATTGTGTGCCGTTCGTGAAGATTGAGGGTTTGCTATATTCTATTGCCTCGATCACGTTGCTGTAAGGAAGGACCTCGACCTCGCCTTATTTCTTCTTTGCTTAATAGGTTAGTAGTGCCAGACACTAATATGCTCAATGGTGATGGCGGTGGAACCAACTGTGGCAATTTAACTTTTCCATTCGCGCAACATAGCCCAGGAGATTCATCACGGTATTTGAACGCTTTACAATGCGAGCAAAGAACTGACATATCTCCAATTGATACTGATCTATCAGTACTGTAGTCGATTTCTTTATCGTAACGAAAGGCCGCTCGCTCCAATTGTACAGCAGCAAGGCCTCGACCTAATCTCCGACGCTGACTCTGTCCAGCTTTTTGTGGCTGTGTTGCACGATATTGGCGCATTGGTACGTTATCGGTTAAATTGAGCTTTTGTTTGTAAAAATTATTTATTGAAAGTTTTTTCCTTCTAAGTGGAAAATGGATTGATATTTGTAAAATATGTCTTTTAGCTCATTTTCTGTGTTTTTGTCTAACTTATCTAGTTTTAGTTCGTTTATTAATTTATCAAAACGTTCTGGACTGTATGAGTTTACCTTGTCTTTCCTACTTAAAATGTCGTAATTGGATAGTCCCTCTGTCATAAATCTTAGTTCTTTTAAATTGACTGCGTGACTGTTAGTGTTCATTATTTTCACGTGTACTGTTCCTTTGGCAGGTGCTATGGAATTTGCCAAAAATACACCATCTTGTATCTCTTGATTGAGAACTACACTGTCCTCTTCTATCTTTAGGTTAATGGGAAGAATTACTTCAGTTCTTGGTGGTATCGTTACAGTTTTGTTAGTTTGAGATTTATTGTTATAGTGAATGTTTCGTAATCGATTTTGCATAGGTATTTTATCAAGAAATCTCTACCTAATATTCCATCCGTTGCGATTGGGAAATTTTCGTTTACTAATTGAAAATTTATACATGTATTATTATCCTCTATTTGAAAATTTAGCTTAGACATACCAATAGAATAAATTTCTTCTTTGGTTATGCCTGTTAGCTTACATCTTGCTTCAGTATCGATGTCAAGATCATCGCGAAATGGGTTTTTGCAAATTGAAATGTCTGCTCCTGTGTCGATCAGAAAAGACATTGGTTTGTTAAAATCAGAATTAGTTAAGGTTAGATAGTTTGTCAAGTTTTCAGTGATGACAAAAATATTTCTGGACCTGTTTTTATTTACATGTCCCTGTCCCCCGGAAGATTGCCATCGTAGTCCTCCGGGTCGCCTACGTTTCCCTGGAGCTGGACAACGTTCATTCGGCGACTATTATAGTTGTTACTGGATTGCTGATTTCTGAAGCTATGGTTTCCCTGCCTTGGGTAATTGTTACCTCCCTGTCTTTGGTGACTGTTATGGGAGTTGGGCCTGGGGTTGTTCGAATATCGAAATTGTTCTGACTTTCATTTCTGAAAAACATTATGTTTCTACTGCTGCTTTGGTTTCCTTGCTCTATTTCCAGAGCCAGGTTAACAGCGCTATCGAATGTTTTTGGTAGAGCGGCAAATATTGTTTGTTTTGAGCTTTCGTTTAGCCCGTTCTTGAACACTGTCAGGCTATATTGCTCATTTAATGGCAATCAGAGCTTTCTGTTCGGTAGTTGCGCTTGTGCCTAGTTGCCCTATTTGTAAAGAGTTTAACTCGGTCACTAATTGTAAAATTTTGTTTTTATAATTTTGGACGCTCAGATTTCGTTGGTTTAGATTTGCCAACTGGTTTTGGATTTGGGGTATGGTGGCTGTGCTTTTGTATTTATTTTTGAGAGCTGTACTTAGCTCTTCAAAAGTATGTGGGATAGTTATCGCGGTTACGTTTGTCTTCACCGTTTGACTTAGTTTAACATAAATGACAAAGTCGATCAAAGCTGTTATTGCGGTTTCTGCTAAATCATTGTAGATGATTTCAATGATTTTTAGAAACGGGTCCAGTTCTTTGTAATTTCCTGAAAAACTAGGAATAGATTTCGAGGCTAATTGTAAGTTAAATTCCGACATTGTAGCTAATTCTTGTTGAATATGATTCGGATCAAAAATTTTGGAAGGAAATTCAATGTTTGTGTCAATTGTATGCGGGATTTCAATTTCGTATCCGTATTTTGATACGATTCTTAATATTTTGTCCCTTTTCTGCCAGAATGTGTCCAATACCTGTGCTTTGTGCTCCTTCGTGAGTATTTCAAAGTATGCATTGGAAACACTCCTTATGGCTTCTAATTCTGAGAAAAGGATAGTAATGTGCTTACGGAAAGTATCTTCTTTGACTTTGACAGTCTTATTTAGACATTTATATGACTTTTTGAAATTTTCTTCTGAAACTTTTATTTTCTCCTCTACTTTTTGCCAGTGACTCAATGTTTAAATTTGTTCATTTTTGATTGATTTGTTTATAGCCTTCTTTAGTTGGCTTCTATATATGGCATGGATTTTTAAAAATAAATTGAAGATCAAAACTGTAGTTATTATTATTAATAGGATTTCAATGAGGCTGGAAGAACCGTTTTGCTTATTTTCTAGTAGAACCTCATTGACCACGTTGGCCTTTGGATCACTTATTTTGGATTTTTGTGACCCCATATCAAGTTTTTTGTTAAAATTTTTTTTTTTTGTATATATATATTTTTTTTTTTTTTGTATATAAATTTTTTTTTTATTTTTTTTATTTCTTATATCTTAACATCTTGAGTTGACTTATGATATCTAATTTTTTCTCCTTTCTATACTCTAAATTTAGTTCCCTATAGAGAATGGCTTTTGCCTTTCTTTCCCTAAATTGTTTTCCCTTGCGTTGCTTCTTTTTCTTTTGGACCTGTGGTGATGTGTTTTGTACTCTTCGTTCGGCCTGTCTCGCCTTGTATTCCTCTATAGTGAGCCTTTTGGGTCCCTCTTCGATTGGGGTGGGTTCATAGGCTGGGTATGCCTCTGAGGACTCAATTGGTTCGGGCACATAAGGCTCCGTGTATCTTCTAAAATTTGAGTCAAACTCAGCCTCGCTGCTGATTTCTTCGCTCATCTGGATTTAAAAAGGTTAGATTTATGTGGCTCTGGGTTTTAGCCTTAGTTAAATATGTATACTTGTGGGCTCAAAAACGATTGCCACAACTAGGTATGGAAACAGATTATTGATTTGGCAGGATCGCCATGTGGTGGTCCTATGGGGACTTTGGGGTTTATTTTTATGTAAACCTCCTTCTTTATAAAGGCTGCGGAGGTTCAGCCGATCGGATAGGCTATCTGGTAGACAGCCGAAATTTCCTGAGAGTGTCAAAATGCATTTTTCAAATGCGTTCATACAAACAGACATGCATGTAGGTCGTGGCTATTGCACGTTATGTATATATGTTTGTATGAGTACACTACAATTGTATTGTTCGGCAAATGGGGTTAAATGTGTTGGAGTTCCAAATTTGGAAAGTGACATTTATATGGAAAAAATCGCCAAATTTGCCATTTTTCGCCAAATTTGGCGCGGTGTAAATGTGCTATCAGATTTTAAGGTTATGGGACCCAGTGGCGTTTGAACAACATAAAAACGTTATTTGCTGCTTCTCCAACTTTACCCCTGGGTTTCTCTTTTAAGAACTGGACACGTACGATTTTTCTGGCAGGAGTTTTTAAAATAAGCGGGACTCATTAGCCTTATATAATTTGACTTGAACGAAAGGTTCCTTTTATGTTTCAACTGAAGAACGCCCGAACATAAAGCCGTATCAAACTTCGACCATTTTAGTCGGAAGCCGAACGAACGTTTTCAACGCTCGAAGCTCGGTCGTTTTCTAGTTTTAAGGCTTTCAGCTCATTAGTGATCTAGACTTGCTTGCTTTCATCATAGAAAGATTTAGAAAGATATGAGACAACTACTTATAAAGCAAGATTTTCTCATTTATGTAGCGTGATATGTATTTTTTATAAACAAAGTATGCAAGAAAAAAAATCAGATACTTTAGGCATGCCTAGTAAAATTAAATAAAAAGAATTATTATAAAAATGTACACAAAAGTAAAAAAATGTAGGGTCCTTGAAACCAAAGTTAAATCAAGTACATTTGCAACAAACTAAAAAATATGCGTTCAAATTCAAGCAACAAATGACCTAAAAACACACTATCTCTACTATACATAAATCTCTATTATGAAAATTTTAATGCACTACCAACAAACTTACTCTCATAAGTGTGTATATAAGTTATGTAGTTCACGTAAATTATATGAAAATAATTATATAAAACTGTTTTTCTATTATTATTAGAGATCGGCAAACAATGTCAAATCAACCGCCTGATTAAAATTTTGTAGATTTATTTAACCCTTACTGGACCATAAGGAAACAACAAGTAAATTTTGTTAGATAACTGCTTTATTTAGTTAATATGGAGGCAAAGTTGATAATAAATAACAAAATGTTAAAATACAGTAGGTACTTAGTTAGAGCGTATCACCAAAAAAAAGTCGCCCCAACCTCCCCTCATATGAAGTGGTTTTGAAAAACACTTAAAAAAAAATTGTATTTTTTTCTGGCAACTCTAGATGTCGCCCAATTGCATTTTTCTTCGTATCTTCGGCACTTCTTGTCGGATTTTAAAGTGTAGTACCACAACGAAACGCATGAGCTCAATGAACTTTCTTGAGAAAAAACCTCCTCTATGAGACGAAAAAATTGATGTGTCAAACTTTAAAATCCGACAACAAATACCAAAGATTTGAAGAAAAATGTAATTTGACGACATCTAGGGTTGCCACAAAAAAATTTTTTTTTTAAATGTTTTTCAAAAACACTTCGTATGAGGGCAGGTACGGCTGACTTTTTTTTTGCCTGTAAACCCGAGACGCTCTATAAGTCATGTAAGTCGGCAAATCAGTTTCTTTTGGTTGTAAAGCAGAGGTGTACGTTGTACATCACATACATATGACGTGAAAGGGTTAAGAAAAAATTCAGTAAACGGTGGCAGTTATGTTAGCATAATTTTAGGCCTTTTATTTTGACATATTTTTTGTCGAACTCTAATTATAAACAAAACTAATTATTGTTACAGCTCAATTGTACAATTTATTCAACGATTAGTACAAGTTTTGTCTCAAATATTTTCCTCAATATTCCAAAAATACTATAAGCTTTTTAAAACGTTCAAGTTAAGCTTAAGAAAATAAATAACTTTAGCCATTAAACTACTTATTGCGCCTAAATGTATGCGATTAGTTTTTAAGTTCGCATTTTATATTAGCTGTTTAAGTGTGTGCGTGTGCTCTGCAACGAATCGATGTTGTTTTCTTACTGTAAAATGTACAGCGCTCTACTGCTGTTATCATATACCCAGTGGCAAAATGGAGAATGAATTTATTTTTTAAATTTATAAATCATGGATAATGGCTTGCTCATTCGGGTTGAAATATATTCAAGGTCACAGTGATATTTTTTTATTTCTTCGCCGACAAAGTGGGTTTTTCTCCGATCATACAGCTGATCAGTCATTCCTTTAACTTATCCAGAGGCGATGATTAACAATTCCTTAAAAGCATATAAAATAAAATCACTTAAAAAATGGCGAGTTCGTCTGGTCGAAGAAGGTACCCTTTCTTTATGTCAAAATATTTTATAATCACAATATTATCTTCTTAGAAGCCCAAGAATAGCTAATTAAAGGCATTGTTAAATTACAATTTCGCTGCCGGTTTGGGGTTTCCTTTATGCTTCTTTCAAAAATCATAAACCATTTTCTTTTCCCACTGGGGTACTACTACTCTCATAGAAAATTCATATGTATTTATTTATGTATGTCTATGGATACAATAAGTTAAACTTAATTTTAAAATGCAAACTTATGTAAATCCTGTAATGTAATGTATTTAATGGAAATAATGAAACGAAATGATTAAAACAAATGAAAAAAGTAATGCCTAAACGCAAAATAAACGTTGTATTTGTAATGTAGAAAATGCGAAAACTTATGAAAAAAATAAAAAAATAATATATATTTAAAGATTGGGTTTATTTGATGATCTTTTTTTGCAAACTGGTAATTAATTGAATTTTTGAACTAGATTATATTGGTTGGAAAATTCTTATGAAACGCTATCAGCCCGTCACTTGATCTTTTGGAGGTATTGATCATGTAGAAACACTTGGCCCAGAGTAGCCAACCGTCTTCGATTTACTGCTGGACACATTAACAAATGTGCACTTCCCCAACAAAAAACCGGACAACTTTACCTCATGACAACATACGAAGTCATAATCTGCAAGCTTTTCTTGATTTAACACTGTTGTGCACAACTCGCCTTGAAAACTGCTATAAAACCTGATACCTGAACAAAAAAAAAAAAGAAGTTAACTTCTTACCTTAAGAATATTTATAACGAAAAATTATGAATTTCCAAATACCTACGAGGTTGGGTTAGGTTCAAGTGGCTGCCGCAGAGGCACACTTAGGCCAGCTTTAGAAGGCACGTTGTGATCCACATCCACACTAGGAAAGTCAATCCTGGGACTCGGCCATATGGAAAATCCCTGTGTCGTCGGTATTCTCCACATAGCAGAATCTCGGTATTGACACCCCTAAACCGACACCACAACTCCTCCTGGATGAAGAGACGAGCCGCATGCCGCTAACGAGTTCGGTAAGGTAGGGCTAAGTCTGGATGGGTATGTATTTAGACGGAGTTGAGTCAAACAGTTGTCTGCTCAGCATAACAATATGATCTCTTACATGAAGCATTTTTGTCTCGTTGTGTAAATAAAGGTATCGGACACATAACTAGATACCCCGTGGCATTCCTGAGCACGGTGTTCTGACGGAGCTTCGCCTGAATGTGCAGCAAAAGTGTACATGGTATCGAGGATACCTATCCCTAATATTTTGTAGAGACAACCGGAAACGTATCACCTCCCACCTAGATTTCTTATTTCATGCATACTTGCGCTGTCCAAGCCGTAAATAGTATGGCTAGGGATCTAGTCGGTGACAATGACAGTTTCCGTGCGGCGAAAAAACCTGCAAGAGTCGGGAGATAACCATTTAGTTAAGAGCACAGCTTATGAACTGCGGAATCGGTTGCCATTGCCGTTCATTTGTCTACGTAGGAAACGATCGAGACAACTTAGAGTCCATTCAAGCAAATTTGCTTTCTGGGCGTCATCGAACAAATTAAGGGTATACGCGACTAAAATCTGCTGGAATCTGAATCTGTCATCCTCTTACGAGGTTTTCTCAAAAGGTATAGCAACGAGGTTAAGACAGAAACGGGACGATAACCAACAAACATCGGCTCTAACGTTGTAGAAATGTCATCTTCACTTTAGATAACTAGGGTCATTCTCTACCTATTGTCTATTCGAGGACGACAGTGGAGAATTACATAAGAATTCGATTAGAGATAGGGAACTAGGCAAAATCACATTAAAATGGAAAACGCTTTAGTTCTCTAATGTTTCTCGAGTCGTCGTCTAACGTTGTTGGGTAGGTACTTATATATTCGAAATGTGTAGAAGTTGTATGGGACCACGAGGCATATAAGTAAATTTATTTTCTCAGGCAATATAGTTATGTAAAATAGTCGAGGGTAGTCTCATATGTTTGCAGCAATGAAAAATCCGTCGGTCATAAACGCATTTTGCTTGTGTTTTAAAAAGGTATGATGATGCACCGACACACAAATTTTCCCCCCATGATCACAAAGTGCAGCGAAAATGTTACTTAACTGGCTGCAATCCAGAAGAGGGTGACATCCTACACGTATTCCCCAAAACAGATGTGCAAGAAACACCTGGATTTTTGCGTGCAATATGTGACTTAGGCTAGGTTCAAGTGGCTGCCGCAGAGGCACACCTAGGCCAGTATTTAAAGGCCCGTTGTGATACCACCAACACTAGGCAAGTCAGTTCCGGGAACCTGCCATATGGAAAATCCCGGTATTAACGGAATTCTCCACATAGCAGAATCCCGGGACTGACCTTCCTATACCGACACCGTTACTCCTCCTCGAACCATTTAGATGACTTGATGAAGGCCATCAGGTCCTTTATGTCCAGCTCCGTGACCTGGCGTAGGCTGACCAGGAAGGGAACTCCCAAAAAGCGCATTCTCGCGCCACTTAAAGCCGGGCAGTTGCAGATGAGGTGCTCCACCGTTTCCTCCTCATCATCCTTACAACTCCTACAGCATCGTCGGTAGGGCACACCAAGTCTTTCTACGTGCCTACCAATGAGGCAGTGCCCAGTTAATACGCCCATTAATATGGAGATTTCTCTTCTCCTTAGGGCATAAATTTGTCTTGATCTTTTATGATCCCATTTCGGCCAGGTTTCTTTGGATATCCGGCATCCTGGAGATTGCAGCCATCTTTCGTTGGCTTGGCGGAGTGTGTACTCCTTCAGCATAAGCTTGCATGTGGCAAACGGCATACCTAAGCGCTCTTTATCGCGAAGAACCTGCTTGGTCGTGCCCTGCCTCGCAAGTTCATCTGCCCTACAATTTCCCTCAATGTCCCTATGCCCCGGGACCCATGCGAGGTTAACGCTATTCTGTTGGGCCATCTCTTGTAGAGATCGACGACAGCTGAGCGTTAGTTCAGAGTTGAACGAGTAAGAGCCAAGGGATTTGTTGGACGCCTGGCTGTCGCTGAAAATAAAAATGTCCTGTCTGATAGTGTGTTGGCCTATCCAAGCCGCGGCGTCCATGATTGCTGAAACTTCAGCCTGGAAGACACTGCAGTGATCAGGTAGTCTGAAGGAGAGCTCAAGGTTCAGATCCTTTGAATAAACCCCTCCTCCAACTCTGCCGTCTAACTTCGAGCCATCAGTATAAATGGAAGTGCCGCCATGAGTGGCGGGATTCCGATCCGTGCTCTCCCATTCTTCCCTGCTGGGAATGTTGATTTTAAAACCGCCATCTCCGACTGTTGTGGTCGCACAGCGATCTGTGCTCAGCGGAAGAAAGCTATAGGATCCCAAAATACAGGCGTGTCCAGTAGTGCTTGCGCCGATGCTGCTGCTACCCGGTGCCCTTCCAGATCGAGTGGCAAAATGCCAAGAATGGCCTGGAGTGCTTCATTGGGCGTTGTTCTTAACGCACCGCTTATACAGATCATGCAAGATCTGTGTACTTTACCTAGCAGATTAAGGTTTGTTGCCTTGCTCAGCGCAGGCCACCATACCACAACTCCATAGAGCATGATTGGTCGAATGATTGCAGTGTAGATCCATTTGCATATTTTCGGGCTGAGCCCCCATTTCTTTCCAATGGCTCTTTTGCACGTGTAGAATGCAATGCACGCTTTGTTCTGGCGCTGAAGAACATTCTCCTTCCAGGTTAGTTTCCTATCCAGAACTGTGCCCAAGAACTTGGCTTTGTCAGCCAAGTTCAGGTGCACGTTATTCAGTTTTGGTAGTATTAGCGGTGGTATCTTATAGCGGTTGGTGAAAAGGACCAGTTCTACTTTTCCCGGGTTGATGCTCAGTCCGCAGCGCGAGCACCATGAGTAAACCTCTCTCAGTGCTACTTGCATCAAGTCGCACAGGGTTTTTGGGAATTTGCCTCTGTATACTATAGCTAAGTCATCTGCATATGCCACTACCTTCCCGCCCCCAGCTTGTGTCTCGCAGCATCGAGTTGACAGTGAGGTTCCATAGAAGCGGGGAGAGAACACCACCCTGAGGCGTTCCCCTTGTGACATAGCGTGATAAGTCAACCGAGCCCAGTGATGAAACTATTCGTCTACCCCTTAGCAGTTGATCAATAAGTCCAATAAGAGACCTGCTTATGCCCAGACTTGTTAAAGCGGTGTTTATAGCATCAGGGCTTATGTTGTTGAAGGCTCCTTCAATATCTAAAAAGGCCACAAGACAGTACTCCTTTTCATACAGCGATTTTTCAATAACAGAAACTAGGCTGTGAAGCGCAGTTTCTGTTGATTTCCCTTTGGTGTATGCATGCTGATAGCTACAGATCAGGTTGCTATCAATAGTAGAGGAGAGGTAGTCATTTATTATCCTCTCGAAGGTTTTGAGCACAAAGGATGAGAGACTGATCGGCCTATAGTCCTTGGGCTCGTAATGAGACGCCTTCCCCGCCTTAGGAATAAACACTACCGTGGCACTTCTCCAGGAGCACGGAATGTAGCTAAGAGCCAGGCAGGCCGTATAGAGAAATACCAGCCATTTGGCTGATGTCTCCAGCGTGTTTATGAGTTGTGCGGGAATAATCCTGTCTGGCCCGGCAAATATGTGACTTGCTTTTGTAAAAAATAAAACCCTTCATATCTGTAACCAACACTTTAGGTCGACCGACACAAAGGAAAAACAATTAAATACGGGGCTATACCGACAATTTTTGACGGGGTTGACGCAGATTGGTTAGTGCGACGACGGACTAAAGACTGAGTTTGAGATTGCTTGCGAACATGAGCGCTCACTAAACGAGAAATGGCATTATTGCTCAAAGTACCCCAACTTATGAAATGTATAGATAATTTAAAAAAATTCTGACGAGCTTGGAACATTAAATGCACAGTCTGCAGGAAAATACAATTTTTCCTCAATCCGGAGCATCAATGAACGCAATCACATTCGAAAATATGATAATCTGAACCGACGACTCTCGTTACACAGCAGAAGAAAAAACTCTAGGGCAAAATGTAAGGTACATGTCGTCCAAGGCGTACAAGTTCATAAAAGATGACCTGGGTTTCCGGTTACTCAGCCAGAGTACCCTATTAATTGCAGTAATTCCAGGCTGTCGACCTGTAATTGGCGACAGCTGCCCTTCTATGGTAAAGGACATATCGTCGGTTTTATGCAAAACAAAGTAACGAACAAATGCAAAACCAAGTATCTGCCGTCACTCAAGTTTTACAGGAGAGACAAACAACTGTTGCTATTCTGTCGGAATAGCTGATAGACCCCGTTACTTTTATACGAGCCACTATGTGGTGGGTCAAACTCCAATGTCGTTTGTTTCACATTCTATTGCACAAATCCCGACTTTTTTGTTCATAATGCATGGAAATCTTATTTTTGACCAAACTGCCCTTTACGTGGTTTTGCATTTGTCCGTTATGTTGTTTTGCATAAAACCCGACGATATGTAGTACATGGAAGTACGAATTGTTCTACAGATGATATCACCAACTTTGTATGGGCAAACGTCGACGCCGCTCGCAGCGCTGGGCGTGTTATAAAAGCTGCCGTATGTAACCAAGGCCAAACAAAGATGAAAAAACACGAATGTTATAAAACTTTTCCGGAATTAACTAAGGCCCACGTACGCCGAAACAATTTTGAGAAAATGTGTGTATTGAGGGCAACGCAGTTATTGAGTCAATCCATTTACGCCGGCTTAAAAATTATGGAAGACCTAAACCTGTTTGGGCAGGAGGCTGTGGTTTTGGGTATATCAAGCCCACGCATATATTTGTAAAACGGAGAAAGAGAAGCAGTGAATGGGCTGTCAGCAAATGGAGCGACCGCGATGGAAACTTTGATGATTTGTTTGGTGAAGTTTACAGCAAGAATTTGTATGACAAAAACCCATTCAGAAGACCATGCCAAACGGGATCCCAAGGTTAGAAAGAAAGACTGGAAGATCACATTAGCTATTTGAAGGGCATAAAGCTCCAAAAAAGATGTGAATTTCCAGGGTATTTATTTCCACTAACCGGTAAATGATAAGATTGGCCGAAGATCTCCTAAAGGGATACCCCACCCTGGATTTCATTATGTTGGAAAAGTTGAAGCAGGACGCTCTGGAAAACTTCTTTAAATATGGATCCAACTGAATACGATACGCTATACAATGTTGCTAGATTGATATCGATGCAAATCGTAATACAGCAAATAAAAGTTGAGGACAACAATTGCGAGGACGACGACGTGGTGTAGATTGGTTCAAATACGCACTTGTTGACCCTAACGGGTGCGCGGAGGCACTGGCACATATCCAGTCGAGGAAAAACTTGGCGATGGAAATATGTCCAGCTTATTTGATGAAACACTTGACGATGACACACTGGACGAAGCAGTTGGAAACGTACACTGATAAAAATGATTTCCTAAAAGTAAGGAAACCGGACAACGGCGCATGCTACACTTCCATCAACCAATCTAATTTTGGCTTGCGTCATAGTGACGCTTAACCGCCTAGGCGATTTTGGCCGTTTCGTATCAAATCCCGCCAGTCATTCCTTTTTAGTGATAACTGACGCCAATTGGAAACCCCAAGGGAGTTCAAGTCATCCTCCACCTGTTGTTTCCATCTCAGTCGAGGCATCCCCCTTCCTCTGCTGCCGAATTCGGGTGTCGATAGGAAAACTTTCTGTGCTGGAGCTTCTTTTTCCATTCGCATAACATGACCCAGCCAGCGGAGCATTTGGGCTTCAATCCGCTGAACTATGGTCAGGTCTGCGTAAAGCTCGTACAGCTCATCGTTAAATTTCCTTCGATAATCGCCGTTGGCATCACGGGAAGGACCATAAATCTTCCGGAGAACTTTTCTCTCAAATACTCCAAGGGCCATCTCATCTTCTCTTGGCACTGTCCATGATTCCGAGCCGTACATCAGGACTGGAATGATGAGAGACTTATAGAGCGTGATCTTTGTTTGTCGAGAGAGGACTTTACTTCTCAATTACTTACTTAGTCCAAAATAACACTTGTTGGCAAGAGTGATTCTCCGTTGGATTTCTAGACTGATATTATTTTCGGTGTTAATGCTGGTTCCCAAATAGACGAAGGCTCTCACCGTTTCAAACTTGTAGCCATCAACGGTGACTTGGCTGCCAAGGCGCAGGTGCGCCGATTCTTTCTTTGATGACAGCAGATACTTCGTCTTGTCCTCGTTCACCGCAAGACACACTTTTTTCGCTTCTTTATCCAACCCAGAGAAGGCAGCGCTTACGGCGCGGTTGTTAAGGCCAATGATATCAATATCATCGGCATACGCCAGCAATTGCACGCTCTTGTAGAAGTTTAGCTCTGCTGCTCGAATTATTTTCTTCAGCATCAGGTTGAAGAAATCGCACGAAAGGGAGTCGCCCTGTCTGAAGCCTCGTTTGGTTTCAAATGGCTCAGAGAGGTTCTTCCGGATTCTGACGAAGCTGTTGGTATTGCTCAGCGTCATTTGGCAAAGCCGTATAAGCTTTGCAGGGAAGTCAAATTCAGACATGGCGGTATACAAGCAACTCCTTTTTGCGCTGTCAAAAGCGGCTTTTTAATCGACAAAGAGGTTGTGTGTATCGATTCTTTTATCATGGGTCTTTTCCAGGATTTGGCGTATCGTGAAAATCTGGTCGATGGTTGACTTACCAGGTCTAAAGCCACACTGATAAGGTCCACACAATACGCTTGTGGATTGGGCAGAGCACACTTAAATTCAAATCTGAAGGCATGCACTCGTCTGGCCATATTCTGCATAAGAGCTGATGCATGCTTTTTACCAGCTCTTCGCCTCCGTGTTTGAACAGCTCGGCTGGTAGTCCGTCTTTTCCAGGCGCTTTGTTGTTTTTGAGCCGGGATATAGCTATCCTCACTTCTTCACAGTCAGGTGGTGTGACGACCTTTCCATCGTCAGGGATTGGGGTATCGGGTTCAACGTCTCCCTCGCAATTTAGCAGTGAGGAGAAGTGCTCCCTCCATAATTTAAGTACATTCTGTACGTCAGTTACCAGGTCGCCATTATTGTCCTTACAGGAACTTGCCCCGGTCTTTAAACCTTCCGTCATCCGCCGGATCTTTTCATAGAATTTTCGGGCATCGTTCCTATTAGCCAGCATCTCAAGCTCCTCACACTCACGCCTTTCGGCCTCACGTTTCTTTTTTCTGAAAAGGAGTCTAGAACGGTGGAGCTGTGTCTGACGTCGATCATGACATGATCAATCTGGTTTCTAGTTCTTTGATCAGGGGACAGCCAGGTGGCTTGGCGTATTCGCTTATGCTGGAACCTGGTACTACTGATGACCATATTGCGAGCAGCGGCGAAGTCAATCAACCTAGTGCCGTTGGGGGATGTTATATCGTGGAGCCTGAATTTTCCGTGCCCACCTTGACATTAAAGTCGCCGAGCACGATTTTGATATCATGCTGGGGGCAGCGATCATAAGTCTGTTCTAGTTTATCGTAGAAGGAGTCCTTCTCTGCGTCGTCCGTCTCCTCAGTCGGCGCATAGGCGCAGATAAATGTTATGTTGAAAAACCTCGCCTTGATGCGGATCGCAGCGATATGCTCGTCCACAGGAGTGAACACTAGTACTTGGCAGCGAAGTCTCTTTCCCACCACAAATCCTACACCACGCGCTTTGCCGCGTGTCTGGCCACTGTAGTATACGTCACCTTTGCGTTGACTAGGACATCAACCAGTCGGGCAGCGGTACGCTCCCTAGAAAGGGTCCGGACATTCCACGTACATGCCCTAATATCCTTCTCGTAGTCCATAATTCGTTTTGCCGGGTCGTCAACATTAAAGGGGGTATTCATCCGAGGCTTTGGTTTTTTTCTTTTCATTGGAATTAGGTTTTTTACGTGGCGGGTCCCAAACCCAGCGCACAACCCGTTTCGGGGTTTTTGGAAAATATTTACACATTTATATAGCGAGCCGCTTGCTGCCGCAAGACCTCGGTGAGCCCTTAAACCAAGTATGTCAGAGTGGCCCCACTGAGCTACCTCTCTTTCTGCCGCGAGCCTAGATAGCTCACGTTGCCCAGAGTGTACGAACGAGGACGCAAGAGTCGGGATTGGGCACACAGCAACCACACTCCATTACACTCCCTGATCCTTTCAAACGCCAGAGATAGGACTTGGAGTTAAAACCCCATCCTAAGCGGCATCAAAACACCCCCGGAGTAGGAAAACCAAGCTTTGCTGATGTAACCAAGGACAGGATCCTTATAGGCATTCTTGACCGAGGCAACGACCGTTTGGCCATCTCCAAGGACCAGTGGCGGCACGTCCGGAATGAACTCGGAAACGCTGTCATCGACGTTTATTTGGCGTCTACACGTGCTTCGGCGGCGGTCACGGATGCGGGCTGGCACCAGGGACAGATCAAACTTGACGCAAGAACTGTTGCACTGTACAAGGCAGCAGCTGCAAGACTGGGTGAAGCCTACGAAGGTGCAAAAATCGAGGTCATCGACTGGAAGGAGATTCCGGCTCGGCCAAGGGCAAGGGCATGGATTCCTGCCATTCCTGCAGAGCCTGAGAGAATTCTAACGATGCTGCGGATAATGAATCCGTCCCTCCCGACGCAGGACTGTAGTGTCACTCTGGTCGGGGATGCGGTAGGGCCTGATAGACAAGTGGACTTCCCCATGAATAAAGAGGCACTCGAGCCTCTTAAAAGGTGTAATGGGCTAGTGCACTACAGTGTAGGCCAGATAGTCATCCACGTATACCGTGGCGATGCACAGCGCGCTGCCATCGCGGCTGCTCCGAGAGACTCGAACTTGCACATTCTTAGAGTAAAATTGAATGGGCTACAAAACTGCATACTCAAAATTTTTTGAAAATTTGTCAAAAAAAGTTGAAATTTTTTTTTATGTACGTACATAAAAAAAAATTCTGATGTGTACATGAAAATCGCCGATACACGTGTATTTTTATATTTTGTCCACTTTCCGAAAAAGTCCATTTGGTTCATAGGATAGAATGTGTGTAGAACAGTGTTATTGAATGCTCGTTATTGTATGTACAACATAACTAGTGGTTTTACTCAAGTGAGAGTCGAGTGGAGTAAGAACCAAAGATGACTTGATCCGAAACTTAGCGCTCTCAGAGAGTGCTCCAAATGTGTCTATTTTTATAACAGTGTCTAATGTTGCCAGTACTGCGAAGATAAAACTTGGGCATTTTGATTTAAACTTTGGTTCTTTTGTCTTTTTCACACTAAGTCATGTAAATGTGCCAAGAAAAGGTTTACTTTATGTATATTTTTCTTACAAAGTACTATTTATAGTTTTTTCTTAAGTAAACAATGAAAAAGAAAGAAAGAGTTTCGGATCAAGTCATTTTTGGTAAGAACCGTGTAAGTCGTTACCTGAGCAACTGTGTGAATGAGCGGGTGGGTTGCCAAAAAAATTTTTATTTTTTAAAGCAAGGCTAGTGATGAGGTGAAAATTGCAAAAAAAAAACCAGTAGGCGTACTTATGCTACCTACTTAGTGTATATTATTCAATAAAATTAAAGCTATGAATGAAAAAAAATTCCCATTAAATTTACACTTTTACAGAGATGATTAAATTATTTGAAAAGTGTTCTTATGGGATTTATGGAGTGGCGAAAGAAAAAGTTTAAAAAGTAATATTTTTTTATTGAGCCAAAATGTTTGCTGGGTTGGAGCTATGTATGAGCTATGACGCAAACAAAATACGATCCAAATAAAACTAATCGTCATTTCTTGAACTAGCATCACCTTTATAATTGTCCTTTAACAGGGACCACTAAACATTTCGGGAAGTATTCTTGGGAAAAATCGCTTTTAAAATAATATATTTTTATTAAGCCAAAATGTTTGCTCGGTTGTGGCTATGAAATGAACAAAATAGGAGTCCATTAAAATTAAGGACTATCTGTAAATTAAACTAATTTGAGTCAGACTATTCACAACGCGGAAGAAAGAATTCGACGGAGATATTTTTTGCTAATTAGTTTAGAGTCAAAATAAATTTTAACCCAGCAAACAATTTTAAAACCAGATTTTGATAAATCGCTAGGTGTCGCGCAACATTAGCATAATTTTTACAATTACTCTCTTACAGATACGACCACATATTTCGGCAAGTTTTATTGGTGAAAATTTATTAAGAGTTGATAGGGAAAATTCTTATTTTTTTAGAAATTTTTTAAATTAGTTTACCGAGAAATGTTTTAAATTAGTTTACCGACCAAACAAACTGCAAACCCAGCGAACATTTTTAATATTAGGTTTTGTTGATTTTTTCGATTTGAAAATTTATTGAAAATATTTTTTGTTTGTGTTGTTGAAGGAATACACTTAGCAAGTTTTCGCAAAAGTAGCTTAGTCCTTGAAATCGACGAAAGCAGTAAAAATTTATAGCCAAAGAATTTTTTTATTTTACCCGCCTGTTATTCAAATTAAATTCCATTGTCATATCTTTTGCTAATAGAACGTGAGGCAGAACTGCATTAACAATCGAAGCGTGCAAGCGAACAACGAATCAAAGAAAAAAATCAAGAAAATAAATTCTCAACGATTGGTCTCAGTTTTGATAACAATCTTCAAATTGCACTTAACATATTGATACATCCTGAATCTCAAACACAGCACGATCCGAATGATGATGTTTTCTAAGTAACCAGCTCGGATGTTCCATTACTAGATCCCTTAGAGCTGACAAATCATTGCGAATGGATTGGAGAGCCTCTGAAGGGGATGTTACCCGAGTTAACACACGAATGGATTGAGAAATGTAAGGAGTATCAAGAAAGGGGAGACGACTTGGAGCAGTTGAACAAAGTACGGCGCTCTTCATGGCAATCATATCTTACACACGATGAAGATGACTTCAAACATTTGCTGATGAGTATTTATGTGGATGAATATAATCTACGACTCATGGAACTATATAATAATGAAGGTTCACAAGAAGAGAAGGAGCCTCAAACAGTATACGCCAGCGTGGATGAATATGAAACTGAAGAGCTAAAATGGCAGCAGCAAGGCCCTAACAGTGAAGCTCAACATAGTATACAAACTCGTTCTCTACACCAACCGGAACAAAATACCACCTTTGGACCTACCAGAACTTAATGGTGTGAGCCTGAACTTGGCTGATAAAGCTAAATTCTTGGGAGACAATTCTTCAGCGCCAGAGAAAGGCGTGTGTTGCACTTTACACATGCAAAGGAGCCATTGGCAATCAGCCCCAAAATATGCAGATGGATCTACATTGCAATTATCCGACGTATCATGCTATATATACATATGTATACATAGTTGTTCTTTGGAGTATTGGCGGTTCTGCTGAGGATGGAGAAACATCAACAAAATGCCGCTTCTAAAGATACGTACATAGTAAAAGGATTCTGGTTGAAACATACATATGAACGTTGGTGCATTCCCAGCGAATAATCGCAGTCATAAGATTCCCAAAGTAGTCATAAATGGGAGTATTTACGCTTTTTATGAGTCCGGAATGAGGATGTTTCGCTTCTTCCGATATGCTCCTCTTATTGTAGATCGTATGACCCCAACTCCTTGAAATCACTTTTATTCTGAGGCTCTTATATATGTATTTAGGACTCATATCGGACATTTTTTTCTGTGTAGAGAGTTATAAGTTTGTTCTACTTTCCTATTCAAATATAAAACTCATATTTGGAGCGAATATCCGCAATGTGCATTAAATTGCCCTATACTTTTGGGTAGCTTTGTATCTTAATACTTACTCCATTTCTCTCATATTTTTAATTAATTTGTTTCAAGCGAGGTAAGTAAACTCAACAAAAAAACATATTTTTTTTTTATATTTAGTCTGCTTATCTTAAATTATTTACACATTTACATACATACATATTTACATATTTATTTCTTTACTAAGCTTTTATTGCAATCAAGTTGCACTTCATACCTTAATAAAGTTTTTCTTGTATGAAACCCATCAAACATGTTGGCTATGGCTCCAAATGGCGCATTCAAGCACGAGTTCGTCGGGGAGCCACTTCACTTTGTTAGTACGTCGCGTATACTCAATGTGATCGGTTCGTTTGTGCAGCTGCAGTGTTCGCGTTCGAAGAATAACGAAAACGGCACAAATGAAAATCAAGCAAAATCATGTTAAAAGCAGTAAAAAGTGATAACCGCAAAGTGATTTTAAATTAAATTCTCGTTAGAATTGTATTTGTAAATTTTTATGAATCGACGGAACTGCGCAAAAATTGTTGAAGAAAAAAAATAAAATTAAAACAAAAGTTAAAAAAAAAGTCGAGTTTTAATAAGTGAGTATATTTTCAAATTTTAGCGGAAATAAAAGCGAAGCAACTTAAAGCTGAAAATGTGCAAAAAAGTGGCTGACGAAAGAAAAATAAATTGGAAAAGGAAATAAAGCTAAAAAATTATGAAATTAATATTTAAACGTTTAAATGAAGTGCGCGTATACTATGTGAGTGTGTGTTGAGTAAAGTTGATTACTATTTGAAACTGAATTACGTAAAGAAATAAAATTTTTGAAAATTATGAAAATGTTCACTCTAATCCCCTGAATTTACAGATATTCACATGAAACATATTAATTTAAAAATACCGTGAAGTGAAAAAATAATATTAAAATAATTACAAGGCTAAAAATTTGAACCTAAATTTTAAACTGTTTTGGACTACATATATGACCAAACCAAATTTGGTTTCAAATTCAGTCTAGACCAGTTTTCAAGAAAATTGTCTAAATGAATCGGGTTTCAATTATAAACCAGAAATGTTTTAAATATTTTTTAAAGAGAAAATAAATTTTTAATAAAGTTTAAATTTTAGACCCAAAAGTTTTAATTTTCAAACCAAAAAGTTTTAATTTTAAACCGAAAAATTTTTTATTTTCAAACCAAAAAGTTTTAAGAATAAAATAAAATTAAAAAAATGTGGCAGCTGGAAGGATTCGAACGAAAACGCTCAGGAGTCACAGCCGACTGCTCTACCGCTGAGCTATGACGCACATGAAGTGTTTGTGGGAAAAATTCAAACAAACCAAAAATAAAAAATTTATACTGCTCTTTCATTTAGATTTTAAATCGAAACCAAAACAAAAGGAAAATCTTTGTAGGTATTTGGACGGTTTGAAATATTGTACAAAAAAGTTTGAAAAATTTATTAAACTTTATACGGGTTTAAAATTTAGGTTCATTTTTTTAGCCGTGTAGTTCAAGCTTCAAACAAATTTAGTCAAAGTCAATTTTACCTAAATTGCTTGTAATTATTTAGCAACAACAACTACGAAATAAATGCTTTTAACAAAATCACCCATAACAACAACACATTAATAGGCCGCCACATTTGCCATTTTGTTCATAGTTCGTTGCCGAAAGCTTTTGTAGTAGAGTCTAAAACGTAACAATCTACTAACTTTTGTTGTTGTTATTGTTACTGCTAATGTCCAATATTAATTCGCGGCTAGTCGAACTAAAAGTGTATCCCATGTTAGACACTGCTTCAAACATACATACATATGTCTTTATGTATACTCATATGTACCATGGTGAGGCACATTGCACAGTGGTTCAGTCAAGAAAAAAGCTAATTTTTATGATTATCTAATTTTCAGTTTTTATTGATGCAGTCTCATAAAGAAATGTTCAAATATAAACAATGCATTACTATTTTGCATGAATCCAAATTTTGTTACAATATAACGGTATCAGAATCAGATAAAACTGCTTAGAATTATTGCTAACTTTAGCTATATATTTGCATATAACTTTTAAAGAGGTGTAACTTTTTACGTACGAAAACATAGCACATCCTTGGTTGAATAAAGAAAAAGACTGAGTCTGGATACATAAAAAGTTTGTGTGCTACAGCCTGCTACACCTTCTTACTATAATAAAATGGAAGTTTGGAAGATTTCTATCAATTCCTGAAAAAACTATTTGCCCATATTTGCCCCCTTGATTTAATGTCGAAAAGTCAGTTCAAATGAATGTGTAGACACGGAGAAACAAATAATTGATGCTGTTGTTGTTTTAGCGAGGCGTAGCCCTGCCCAAATGTCAGACAGGGTCACCCCGAGTGTATTGCTCTTGGCCGGGTCGATATAAGAAAACGGCCCGGGTCGTTTCGGCACGATGGGTACAGCACAAGTACTGGTACCGTTCTCGTAGAACCGGCAATACAAGAAACTAGCCGTGTTGGCCATGTAGGTCATTTAGCGTTACCCAGGGTGGACCAACGGGGTGGCGACCTACTCTTACACCCCCGCCCTGCCTAGTCGGAAGACGCACTTATAACAAGTTACGTGACGTACCAGACAGGGCAGTCCTTTGCCGGATATGAATCCGGTACGTTCCGGTGAATAGTATCTTGTGGTACGAGCCCGACTGTCTTGGGAAAGATTTCGGTGACCCTGTAGCCGGGGTTGGAGTGGATTTTAGTCGCCTTTAAATACAGGCATACCTACCTCGGGCATATTCTAAACACCTAACCCGCAGATATGGCCATTTATGCTTCAAGTTCGTTGTTTAAGTCTTTAGTTTTATATTTGTTTAATAGGAATGATTGAAGAGGAAGCAGAAGAAGCACAAAATAATAATTAAAGAAAGTTAAGGTTGTGTTTTCTAGGAAGAGTGGTACATACAGAAAAGAATTTCCTTATTTTATCTCCAAAGACATGGCTTCCTCAACATAATTAAAATATTCCTTAATTTAAAGACCTTTTCCCTCAATTTAAAGACTTTTTTCCTCAATTTAAGGAATTTCCACTCCTTTTTTTCAAACAATGTATGGAGCCGAACCACTGTGCCACGTGGCGTATGAGTAACAAAAAATGCATTTTTAATTGCATTTGACAAGAGTGAGTGATATGATATTTTAATAGTTAAACATATAGGTGATGGATTTTCAGCTCCTATTTAAGAATATTCAGCGTTTCCCAATATGTCAAAATACATTTTTTCCGAGACGTGTAAAACATATTTTTTTGAAAAACAGCTTTAGCAATTTTTTGGTTTTTGAGAGGTATGATTTTATTTAGGTTATATTCTCATAAAGCAATACTACGACATCGATGCTAAAATCATTTAACATCTAAAAATGAGTGTTAAGGTCTGAAGCTTTTACAGTGAAAATATAGTTTTCTAAAACAATTTTTTTATTACGTCCAGTCTATATGTTTGTATTTTTTTTATATTTCGCACGTTTGTGCTCGTGCACTTTGCACATTTCACCGCTACCGACCGATATAGTGTTTTTATTGTTCTTGCTTATGTTCGTAACCGAGAAACACCTGTAGAGTTTAAAATTCAAATAAATACATACAAACATTTATATTAACGTATTCAATATGCACCTGTATGTATATACATTAGTCAGTGTGTTCCTACAACAATCACCTATTCATAATTATAATAACAATTTTTTTTCTCTTTTTATCGCTACCAGTTAACAATTGTTGTTATTGTTGTTGTATTTTTTTGTTTGCTTTCGCTTGTTGCTCTCCTATTTGGTATGACGTGACTGTGATGTGCTGTCTATTTGTGGCGTGGCTCAGACGTTTAGTTGCTGCCGGCACAAGTGTGCATATTTATGTTTTTAACTTAAAACAAAAACAACAACAACTACAACAATAGTTGTAATTAAGTTCATATCATCACTCCTATTTTTCATGTACAATTTTTGTTCAATGAAAAGCAGTGAGGTGCGACAGTCAAAAGCTGCCACAGTTACCAATAAAGTACGATATATGTTAGTATGTATGTAACACAGAAGGGGACTTTGCACTACCCCTAAAAGAAAATTTCTTCTAGGTTGATTGAGCTAGCACCAGGTTCCAGCATAAATGAATACATCAAGTGATGGTGTTTCTGATCAGAATTCGAGAAACCAAATTGATCATGGCAGACAAACCTGCGCTTTATTGAACGTGGGTATCATACGAAGTCTCAATATCGACACGGATCATCATCGTAACTGATTTTTGGAAGGTAAAATTTCTGCAAGTGTGATGTTTTATTGACCAGACTCTCGCTCCTGTTGTTGTTGTTGTTAACGACAAAAATACTCCCCGAATGTTTTGGGGAGTGATATCAAAATTGACAGTCCTAAGCCGGATATGAGCCCCCTACGCTCCGGTACTCCCTTGCGATAATGCCCGACTGTCTCGGCAGTGATTTGGTATGACCAGTAGAACCTTCTAGGTCATGGCATCCCTCTATACGTAAGATAGGAGCAGATGGGTAAAGAGTCATAACCTATGCGCATGTTAGTCGCCTATTCCGACCGGTACCTATGCCTACCTCGGGCATATTCTAAACCCCTAACCTGCAGGGGCCCTGAGAGGGTACGGCTTTTCTTAAATTACACTGGATCACAAATTCCAACTTTTTTTCTGCACCAGAGACGCCATAGTGAAATTCCTATGTAAAATCACCTCCTAATTCCGAAAATCAAAGTTATTTTTACTTGAATGGTACCGTTTTTGAGATATTTACGATTTACCGTTATTTCAAAAAAAAAGATGGCTCCACTTAATCGTGTATATCTCAAGAACAAATTGAGCTATTCGAAAACGGGTTGAAAAATTTGAATGCTTATAAAATTTACTATAATCAGTACATACAACACTTTTTGCTAGGTCCTGCAGATTCAAACATAGTGAACAATCATTACGGATTTTTAAAATTTTTTTGTAAAAATAAAAAAAAATTTGTACTTTGCGAGGAAGCATCTCGAAAACTTTTTGTTTTTTAGCAGATATTTCCTTGATGTGGAGCGGAGGTAGAATTATTTTTTCCTTCTTTATAAGTGGAGAGTATTTTATGTTATCTACCCCAACTTGAAACTCGATTCGTTCTGGCCAATCCTTTATGATGTAGTGGTCTTGACGAGCTCGGCTATCCCATTTGCATAGAAAGCAACAGTATTTTGTGTATCCACTTTGTAGACCACATAGCATTCCAACGACTTTAAGATCGGCACATATTTTCCAATCATGTTCTTCGTATTTGATTAACTTGAGCAATTTTTGCATTATCTCATATGTTTCCTTCGTATTTACTGCATGCGCGATCGGGATAGATGGCTTTTGGTTGCCAATATGCAATAATACGGCATTTAAACTTAATTTATTGCCGTCTATGAACAATCGCCACTCTTTTGAATCATATGGTTCACCAAATTGTTTGAATAGACCAGCAATGTCTTTGCAGTAACAAACACTGTCCTCCTTCGTATAGTACTTGGAAAATTCTTCGTGACGAGTTCTATAATATGTTACCTTAACATCGGATGAAACAAATTTAAATTGTTGCATTCGAGAGGCGTGTAGTTCGGCCTTTTCCTTTGACAATTCCAAATCCCTTATCCAATCATTGAGTTGTGCTTGTGACAAAGAATTTCTTTCGTTTTCCGTTTGAAATTACGTGCCGCGTAATCAGATACTACTGTTGACAATGAAACTGGAGCCGGAACTAAAGTTAAATTTGATTCTGGCAATGTCGCTTCTGTTGAAATTAGTTCTGGTAATGACACTGTAGATACGCTCGCATAGGTTACTTTTCTGGACTTTCCAACCCCAAGTACTTTTGTAGTACAAATATAGCAGTCCGTTGAATGGCAAGTTGGTTCCTTCCACTTCATTGGTGTAATTTCACACACCGCCTAAATAGATAGTTTCAGAAATTAGTCAGCTATGCATTAAAAGGGAACAAATTCCTAATTTTTACAACGTACCTTTTTGTTCCGGTTTCCGAAGAAATCAATTCGACTCGGCATGTGGTGCACACAGTGTTCGGTGTCCATGGTTTTTCATTGTTTTTAGGCTCAATTCCAAAACACTTATAGTATGTAACTTTCAAAGGATTTGAAAACACACGTCTCATACTTTTAACAATAAATTGACCGCAGATGAAACAGAACATATCTGGATCATTTGTACACTCAAACTCTCGCGCCCTTTTATTAATTTTTTATTTTTAAGTAAATGACGGGTTATAAACTGCAATTATAAACTGAACAGTATCCGGCGAGCCTTGCAGATATTATGAAGGAACAAGGCGCATGTACTCTTATTTATACTTAGATCCAGTAAAAATTCAAGCCTACCTAAATAAAAAGGTTCCCTAGTTCTACAAAGAAAACACTACCTGCCTCAAAAATATGCTCTTGTTTAAAATGTACCTAGGTTTGAGAAAACGACACTAACAGCTTTTTGTATCTAATAACTTTTCGAAAATCTACCTGCTAACTAACTGATATACGAATACTAACACATATGTACCAGTAGGGTACTTAAGTATTAAATGGATATATTTACTTGAATGCTTATAACTTTTGTATTAGTTCATCGATTTTGTTCACTGATAGCTTGTTTTTTTGTAATAAAACAGAGCTTAATCTGCTAAAAAAAATTTAAAAAATCCGTAATGATTGTTCAATATGTTTGAATCTGCAGGACCTAGCAAAAAGTGTTGTATGTACTGATTATAGTAAATTTTATTAACTTTCAAAGTTTTCAAACCGTTTTGGAAGAGCTAAGTTTGTTCTTGAGATATACACGATTAAGTGGAGCCATCTTTTTTGTTTTTTGAAATAACGGTAAATCGTAAATATCTCAAAAACGGTACCATTCAAGTAAAAATAACCTTGATTTTCGGAATTAGGAGGTGATTTTACATAGGAATTTCACTATGGCGTCTCTGGTGCATTTTGGCTGTAAACCAGTGTTATTTTAACCTCAAATTAAAGTACAATATATTTGGCTCACCTAGCCTCACTTTTTTACACGGTCTCTGAAATCTAAATTTCTTTCCACATTTTGGAAAAAGCGAATACTCTAAAAGAGAAGCTAAAACTGCATTTTACTTTCAAAATATCATCTCACTTCTTCATGCAACTGAAAATTCATTATTTTATACTCACTTTTCGTGATCGAAGTTTTATAGAACAGTTAGTTTTGGAATTTTAAGTACCTCGGGGCTAACGTTTTTGGCGATTTTTTCAAGGAGGTAACTTGCCCCGTTTTTTTTTTGTTAGAGGGAGTCTGGCCCGTTTTGAAGAACCTGTAAGAGAACTAAAATATGGTTTTAAGTATGGGAGTTCTTTAAGTTTTTCCCGCTTAGTACTCAGCTGATCTTAGAAATTCGAGATCAAGCCTAGTTTTTCCACAATCTGGACTTAAAGCTGTAATCGCCTAAATTTGTTTTTTAGTAGTATAGTATGAAAGCCTTAACCAACCAAGGGCCTGTAAATTTTTTATTGAAAAAAGATGGAACAATTTTTAATGGGATCATCTGCCTCAAGACCTACATATCTTCCTAATTGCGCTCATATAAACTAAATATACATCATAATTAGGGGTAGCCAGGGATTTCAACCCACTTAGCTATACAAAAATAACGTCATACTTTCGACAACAGCATCGTCCCTAGAGTCACAAAAAATACTATATTGAACTAAGACAAAAACAAAAAAAAAAAACAGTAGCCGCAACTAAAAGGTATCCATGAAGCGCAATTAAAAAAAATTAAATACAGCTGATTGGATATTTAATTTCCCTCACCAAAAATGTTTTTCGCCTTAGTAGAAAACCCTGCACAAAAGTGAGCTTAAATAAGACAACAGAAGTAATCTTACAAATAACATTACGAATATCAATTAAAATAGCAATATAAAAATAAATTCCATCTAAGTTCAAGCTGAAGCTTTCAAGTGCATGCATCTTCATATGAATGATGAAATCAATGTATTGTGTAATATTTGTTTTTCAACCACTCACAATACCTACATATCTATATTTACATTTTTTTCATTTCATATCTAGCAAATATTTCTCTACAACAAATTAGCATAACCGGTTTAAAAAGTGCATTAACAAATTGCAAAAAAAAGAAGTAAAATTAAAAAATATCGTTTGTGTATTTGATGTGCAGGTTGGAATTTGTGCAAAACTTTATGCAAACTTGCAATCTAAATTACGCAGCAAACGAAAGCAACGCAAAATCGTCACCATCATAGAAGCAGAATTTTTTTTAGTGAATACCCGCAGCGCTGTTGGCCGCAAAAATGTCACATTTCAGAGATAATTCTTGGGTAAGTACTCATATTACGTGGTTTGTTTTTGATTTGTGTAATTTGCTGTGTGTTTTTTATTTTTTGTTTTATTGTTTTCGCGTATTTTGTCTTTATTCCATCTTTCACAGCTTTTTGTGTTTTTACATTTGCATGTAACTAATTTAGTTCTAAGCTATGTTTTGATTTTGATTTTGATTTTGTTTTTGATTTGACTCAATTATTTTAATTCATTTTATTTTATTTTTCATAGTCTCATATAATTGTAACTTGTGGAGTTCTCTTGCAAAAGCTAGGCTCACACTAACATTTAAATTAACCCATTTGTTGCTTAAAACCAGAGATGGCTAACAAACGAAACGTTTCCTTTTCGTTTCGTTGTTTCACAAAAGAAACAATCAAAATGATTTCGTTTCTTTCGTTATCAAAACAAAACTATTACGATAATTTGGTTCTGTTGATTCAGTTAATGAAAGTAAATTATCAAAACCCCCCTACCAATGCATACTTATATGGAATATTTAAATGGTCCAAAATTAAATTAACAAAACTGGCTTTTTATTTTTATCACTGATTTTATTTCAATGGCTGTGTTTTGTTTTATCGTTCGCCGATTTATTTATTTCAATTGTGTAGTATTTTTCTGAGCCTGATTAATTAGCTGCTGTTTGTTTAGATTTCGAAACTTTGTTTTTTTTTTTCTGTTCATAAATGAGGTCAATGTTATCACGTATACTCTGTAAGTAATTTAGTTCTAATTTAATTGTTTTTTTTTTCGATTAAAATTTTGTGATGCTATCAGATGTATTTTAATGTTCTCAAAGTTATGTCGCTTAAATTTTTGGGTATAATTCCCAAAAGTAGAATAAATTTAACCTTTTAGTTGAAAGTACCTGGATGACCGAGCTTGCTCGTTGCTATCAATTTAGCGCTAACTTTACTTACCCAAAATGGCCCAAAAAGAATCCCAAAATAATCCTAAAATGATCCGAAAAAGACCCTTAAACGTTCCCAAAGTAATACGAAATTGAACCCAAAACGACCCAAAAATTACCTTTAAAATTATCCAAAAATGATCCAAAAATGATTCCCAAATGACCCCAAAATGCCCTTAAATGTACCCTAAAAAAATCCCAATATTATCCAAAAAGAGCTTCAAATGTTCCCAATATGACCCAAAAATGATCCCAAAATGACTCGAAAATGATCCGAAAATTACCCCAAAATTGTCCCAAATTAATCCAAAAAATAACACAAAATGTTCTCAAAATATCCCCAAAATTATTCCAAAGTGACCCCTATATGATCTCAAAATGATCCTAAAATAGTCCAAATGAAGGGCTTAGAACCAAAAGGATCTAAGTAACATCGACGTTGCATTGAGGTAATTAAGGTTAAAGTAAATTACTTGTTGTAAATTCTGGGTAAATGCGTTTGAAATGACTCCTGTCTAAATGAATGCAGGTTAGTCAACTAATTCAAATTATGCTTACTGTAAATTTCCAAAAATTATTGCAAAAATTTCCAAAAATTATTGCAATAGAATTTGCAGTATGCACTTACAATTTTTCCGATCTGCATGTTCTTTAGGCCGAGCAATTGAATTTTAATGCTTGGAGGAGCGCACTTTGGTCCTTTTGGCTACAATCATTAATGCAATAAAATTTAGTACGTTTTTGGCCTGACACACATATGGCACTAAAATGTCCAAAATGGCTTGGATCGCATTGCCAACAAATAGACACTATATTTAACTATATAAATATGGGTATAACTCAATTTAAAAAAAATGTCACTTAGATCCTTTTGGTTCTGAGCCCTTCAAATATACTCCCAAAAATATACAATACAAATACAATGCGGTAAAAATGTAACCCTGGGCGGCTACCCTACTTGAGAATATTTTAGTTTGTATGTCGGCGAAAATACCTTTCGTTTGATACCCGTATTGGCATATCTAACTCCATAATTAAAAAAAATTGAGATAGTTGGCAACCATGTACACCTCCTCAAGTGGCAACCCCCTATTGAATAGTCTTAGAATCAATCATACTCTCTATATGCCAAATTTCATCCAAATCGGTCAAGCGGTTCCCGAAATAGTCCGGATATACAAATATACTGCGGTAAGGTGGCAACCCTACTTGAAATATTTTAGTTGGCATGTCGCTGAAAATAACATTCATTTGATACCCATATTGGCATATTTTGCTACAAAATTAAAAAAAAAAAAAGATAGGTATCAGTCGAGACGATCGATCGAATAAAGAAAGTTACAGGAACGGGAGAAGACACGTGCGCAGAGGGGTTTGAACCCAATAGTTTTATTGCACGCCACTTTTAGTTATAGACAGCCTCGTACGCATCGAGGGTTCGAGGTTTGAGCTATTTTTTATTAGATAACAAATATTGTAAAATTGCTTACAAAAGATTTACTTTGTGTAGAAAGAACCCAATTATAAAAACCTTTTTAGTATCTATTTCTTACTGAAAGCTTAACAAATAGCATTAACTATACTTAGACCAAAGCGGTTTTATGTAGCCAGCTGAGAACATAAATTTCTTAATTTGCGATTTCTTTTATTTTCGCCTCTTTCTTTATATTACGTACGATTATTTATAAAATGTTTTGTTTAATACATATTTTGTAAAAGTTTAACGGCACAAAATAAGTGCCACCATAGCCAGTTAAAGACATTAAAGAAAACCCCACAAAAGAATACTAGGTTAAATAAGTGCCCACTGGCAAAGCATACTAGTCAAGTCAGATGGAATTATTTATGTAATTCACTATTTCGGGATGGTTTTTGGCAATTATTTCGGTACAGTTTTGGGGATATTTTTAAAAAGTTCAATGGCATCATTTCTGTTTTTTTTTTCGAAATCATCTCGGTATTGTTTTCAGTACCATTTATTGACCTTTCAGTATTGTTTTTTGGGACCATGGGGTCCCTGGGGGCTTTTTTAGTATCATTACCGACAAATATGCTTTCTGGGATCATTTCGGGACATTTTTCCGAAAATTTGGGGAATGTCACGATTTTCACTGTTTGATCCCAGTACAGCCTTTGTGAATTTAACTTAAGCTCATACCGAAATTATCGGAACTATCGATTATATGGGGGCGATCTGTTATATTGGTCCAATCTCATTGATTTTTAACATCGACATTCCACATTCTAAAAAAGCAACAGTTACGAAATTTCACGTTCCTACCTATATAACTACAGGAGTTATCTACCAAAATCCGTTTATCGGAACAATCGATTGTATGGGGGCTATGTGAAATATTTATCCCATCGCGATGATTTTCAACATCAATATTTCACATATAAAAATAGCAATACTTACAAAATTTCACGTTCCTAGGTGTTTAATTACAGGAGTTATAGCCCAAAATCCGTTTATCGGAACAATCGATTGTATGGGAGCTATATGTAATATCGGTCCGATCTTGCTGGTTCCGACAAATGATTCCTATAATGGAAAATGGTGGCCGCATACAAAATTTCAGCGAAATATCTCAAAAACTGAAGGACTAGTTTGCGTTCAAACAGACAGACAGACAGACGGACAGACGGACATGGCTAAATCAACTCATCTCGTCATCCTGATCATTTCCGTATACTTATTGATGGGTATATCTCTTCTTCTTCTCATACTTACAAACATCGGACCAAAGTTATAATACCATTTCATGTTCATGAAAGGTATAAAAAATGGAAAATTTCCGAAATAATTCCTGAAATGCTTAGAAAAAGTCCGGAATCGATCGCAAAAAAGTCCAAAAATTAACCCAAAATGGTCAAGAAAAGGTCCCAAAAACTATCCCGCTATTGATTTGCGACAAATAGCCATAGATACCACTCAGATTAGGCTTGCAAATTATGTCGCAAAATAAAAAACAAAAATATTACTTGGCAACTCATTCTCAACCGGTTCCCGTGCGAAAAGTTCTAAGCTTAGTTTTGGCTAGTCCTCAACTACCTCCAGTGTGAGTTATTTTGAGGGAACTTCCGTTAAGGTAGAGTGGTTATCGATGTTAAATATTTCAAAATGTCTTTTAACAGCCGCTTTTGTAATAGACTGTCTGTATGAGACTGTCATTTTGGAGACTGCCTCCCAATTTTACTGCAGGGTATAGCTAATTCTTAGAAAATTTAAAATGATTAATTAACTAAAGTTCTCTTGTGATCGAAATTCCCCTATATATATTTTCGAATACTTATTTACACTTTCCAGGTCATTAGGCCATTTAAATTCAATTAAACTACGGGAGTAAATTATCTAGATTAGAAAGTCAAGATGTTCCCGCTCTTTATACAATTGCAAAAACAAAATATCTACCTAACACAAAAATACAAATTCATGTTCAATTGAAGCGTTGCAATAGATTGTCGAATACATATATCTTTTTCAACTTTTGTTATTATCATTGTAAATTGTAAGTAAATTTAGAATTTAGAGAAAAATAGTAAAATTGTGCCGCACATAGCAAAGTATGTAGCCTAATAATTGTGGTTAATAAACCAAAAAAAAAAACAGTGAATGGGTTTGTAGAATTCAAAAAGAAAGTCTCATAAACCACCAAGTCACGTAGAAGCAAGCGGCTACACGTACAAGTACTACTAAAGTCAAATTATCATGCGAACTTGTGAGAATGACTTTGTATTTCAAGCTTTAAGACTACTTGTTGAGTTGTGAAGTAGAAGCCGGTGCAGTAAAAGCTTAGCTTTGTTTAGCTCTACAACTGAAAATTACACTGTGTTGAACGAGTTATGAAAGTGAATATACCATTCAGGAACAATTGAGCTGCTGAGTGGAAGGTCACCCTATTTCGAAACATTTTTTTTTTAAAGAATGCTCCAATTAGTTTTTTTTAATAACGTCCTATTTCAAAATTCGGTTCAAGAACGCCCTATCCAAGAATGCGTCTAAAAACGCCTTATCTCGATAGTTCGTTTTGAATCAAATTTTAGATAGGCCGTTTTTGAAACAAATTGTGGAATAGAGCATTTTTGAAAAATATTTCGAAATATGGTGATCTTGATTGTCGATGGATCACATATTCTGTCATACAGTGTTATTTAATTCATAATTTTTATTATAATTTTAACTTCTTTTTTTATTGTTTATTTCATGTTGCTTTTAATGTGAATTTTTTTATGGTGTTTGGGTTAGGGAAAATATGAAAACTACTATTTTCTCTACCCGGTCCAACTCATTGGTTACTTGTAAGTACTTGATATTATTGTTCATAAAAGAGAATGTGCGCTCGTTCAGGTACATTGGGAGATACAGTTCGTGACAGACATATTAAGCCAGTGAGAATGCAATCACTTTCTGCAAGTTCGTGGCGCAGGTGCACTTACAAAGAGCACACTAAAGAGAGAAGAACATTCAGTATATGTGTGATTGTATTTTATTGAAACTATGTTACGTATTGGTTTAAATTCGTGAAAGACTTGCTCTAAAACATTTAAAATAAATTTGTAGCTTTCAAGTATTGACAAGTGTTTCCAGAAGTTAAGTAGACTATTTGCTTCTACGTCTCTACGATTGTTTGTGGGGAGTTTAAGTTATGCCACTCAGAAAAAAAGTCAAGATTTTTTAATCGAGATGCAAAAAGTTTCAAATAAGAACCAACTACTTTTATTAAGAAAAATATTCTTAAGACAAAACTAGCTAGAAAATATGGAAAATTCCTTTTCAAAAAATTTCTAAAACAAGAATCCAAACTCTTAAATTCAGACAAAAGTATTCCTGAAAGCAGAATTTTCAAATCTATTACAAAAAACTTTATATAATAATTTTGCACTCCTGCAAAAGAGTATTTGGTATTAAGGTACTTTCATGCCCAAAATTCTTGATTTTTTACTGACTGTATTCAAAAATGGATAAGTAAGTAAGTATTCAAAAAAGCTTGTTATGATCTTATCTAAGTTAATATGCGTTTTTAACACGTACATATTTCCTTTTAAAATAGAAAGCAAACCACAATGATTCACGAGTTTAAGTGCATTTAATAGACTTGTACTTATTCAATATGACGAAAGTGGTTTGATGACAGTGATAACGGACAAAGAGTAGAAAACCAAACTCAACTTCTTATCTTTTCCGTTCTCTGATTAAACATTAGCGGTATCCATCTAATCGTAGAAGTTTACGAAATGTGTATTTTTATACGTTTGCACACCATGCTGTGAAGCATTCGTTGAAACATGCCACCATACACTTTAAAACAGTTGTCAGTCAAAACTGTTTGCTCATTTTTTTTTGTCAACGAACAGTCCTGTGATGTTGTGTTTGCAAGGCTGCATTTTTTACACCATTTAGTTTACGAGCATTTACGCACCGAAATCAGTGGATAAATTTACGAAGTTTGTTTCATAAAAATTCATAGTTTCATAAAAATTTTGACAGTTCATTTACGCATTTGGTAAATTTATACTCTTACGAGCTTTACGCGCTGTATACACGATTACATGACTACCCTTTTTGTGCTGGCAAATAGCGTCAGAAATGCTAAATATGTGTGTACATTAGGGTGATTAAAAAAAAAATGTCGACTTGGTCTTACCCTCTAAAAAGTTAGGTATTGATGAGAAAATAAACTTTGCAAAAAATTAGCGCTCTAACTTAACCCTTAGGGGTGGCTATTCTTTTTATTTTTGAAACTTTTTTGAAAATATTTTTACATACTCTTAAAGTTGAAGCTTTGAAGTTTCCAAATTGGTAAGCCATGTGGGATTATATTAACTATTAAGATAATTACAGCCATTTGAAAATGGCTGAGTTTTGTACTATTGCACACACATACACAGTAACACGTATAAAATTTAGTAAATTTTAAATGGCTGTAATTATTTTAATAGTTAAGATAATCCCACATGGCTTACCATTTTGGAAGCTTCAAAGCTTCAACTTTAAGAGTAGGTAAAAATATTTTCAAAAAAGTTTCAAAAATTGAAAGAAAATTCACTTTAAAAAAAAATACCATTTTTCCCCATACAAAATGTATGGGAAAGGGCGAAAAAAAATAGCCACCCCTAAGGGTTAAGTTAGACCGCTAATTTTTTGCAAGGCTTATTTTCTCGTCAATACCTAAAGATTCAGGGGGTAAGACTGAAAAATAAACCAAATATTTTTTATTTGAATCACCCTAGTGTACATATATCTGTGGTCATAAGCAATAACAGCCTAAGTCGACTTAAGAAATTAGACCAGTTGAAATTTTTGCTGGCGAATTTTTGTAACTAAACTGTTTTATAACTAAGGCAAACGTATTGGATTTAATTATTTGTAAAGAAAGTAAAAAAGTAGCAAAAATTTCAACTAGTCTAATTTCTTAAGTCGACTTAGGCTGTTATTGCTTATGACCACAGATATATTACCCTACATTTGTAAACAAAATAAATGGTTAAAAAAACGAATGGCGGCGATACACCAACTGACTATCATAACCTCTAACGAGATTTTCGTCGAGCTTCTCTTCCAACTTGTGGTTTGCTGCTTTTGAGTTTTTTCCTAAAAATTGACGAGATCAACAGTTTCTTACAGTTTAGAAAATCTTTTTTCTAAATAATTGGCGCCTATTGGAGACGCCCCGTGCTCTCAGATCTGCATCCACTTGGTCCTGCCATCGGAGTGGTGGCCTCCCTCTTCCTCTACTTCCACCGATAAGAATACCTTCTAGGCCGGAGCGTCTTCGTTCATTCGCGTGTCCTAGCCAGCGAAGCCGCTGGGTTTTAATTTGCTGAACTATGTCGACGTTTGCTTAAAGCTCCTACAGCTTATCATTATATCTTCTTCGGTACTCGCCGTCGCCAACTTTTAGGGGTCCATAAATCTGTCGAAGAATTTTTCTCTCGAATACTCCCAAAGCCGTCTCGTCGGATGCTGTCAGTGTCCATGCTTCTGCACCATATAGCAGAACGGGTACGATAAGTGACTTATAGAGTGTTCTTTTTGTTCGTCGAGAGAGGACTTTACTTCTCAATTGCCTACTCAGCCCAAAGTAGCATTTGTTTGCAAGAGTTATCCTTCTATGGATTTCCTGGCTTACATTGTTGTTGGTAGTAATGCTGCTTCCCAGGTATACAAAGTCCCTTACTATCTCGAAATTATGGCTGCCAACAGTGGCATGGTTGCCAAGACACGCTGACTCTTTGCTTGATGCCAGCAGGTACTTCGTTTTACCTTCGTTCAACACCAAACCGATTTTTTCCGCTTCTTTTTCTTATTTGGAGTATGCAGAAATTACGGCGCGGTTGTTGTGATGCCAATGATGTCGATGTCGTCGGCATACGCCAACAGTTGTATCCTTTACATTACCGCTACACCATGATTTTCTACCGAATTTCTCTTTCGTCTCGCGGAACCTGACACTATTTCCGTCCAAGTCCCCGGACACACTATTCATAACGTGAACAGCGCAAGTTAATATAGAACTAGACGTCTACGACGACGCACCTCTAAATCTTAGGACCGACGTTTGCACATTGGAGGCAGTTACAAACCTGAGAGAACCCGCACTAAGGAATGCCACAGGATGCCTCCTTATGCCATCGAAACACCACTTACACAGTGAGGCAAAAAGGGTTAAAGTCCATCAGCACTGTTACCGAACATAAATTAGATATGTCAGGGTTTATACTACTTATTAGATAACCCAGGAAACGTGGCTCAACTTTTTCTCCAACCTTTGAAAAACTGTATAGTTCTCCAGTTGATATCCAACATATACTCCAGCTTCTAATATTCAAATTAAATTTGAAGAGCTTAGACTGAAATTTATGTGAATAAAAATTGGCGTTTTATCTTAGAAAAATCATGGTTTATTTTTTCGGTATTTATTTTCAGAGTCGCATTCATACCCTTGAGTCCGATTAGAGAACCCAATTGGAGTACAAGTTGAGAACTATCCCTTTATCAACTTGAAAAACAGCGTTTTTTTTTCATATAAAAAAATGCCCTTTTGCTTGAGAATGCCTTCGTTCTCAAGTGTTTTTCCTGTTGACAAACAACGCTTGAGGTTGGAGAAGCCCCTTAGTTCTTAACTTGAGATCAAACGTAACTCAAGCCTAAATGTTTGCTGGGAAGAGTTGAATGAATTGTACGAAGGTCTGGCTACATTTCTAGAAAGCGTGCACGCGGCAGTCGGCCAAGTATTTCAAAAAACATTTCCTAAACCTTCGGAGAGTGTTTTGTGGCTACAAATTGAGCCTTCTCAGAGCCAAACTACGTAGTTATTATTATTATTTTTTTGCAAGCTGAAAATTTGTTCAATTGCAATTTCATAACCGCACAGCAGTATACGTTAATTGCAAAGTAAAAAACAATAACAAAGTCGAATTGGGTACACGCACCAGATATGTACTTAGACAAAGACTAATTATGATCACCCGTATACCATACCTATTTGGTTGAAGCTTGAACATGGGGAGATGTGAGTAGTACTCACTGAGTACATATGTATGTTGCTTTGAACATACTTACATCCATTTGTTATGCATTAACATGAACAGAAACAACTCGATACAAAACCAAAGGTTTCCACTTGACCTTTAACTAAGTATTCAATGAACAATTGCGCATAAAACTGTGGCAATTTCTTATTAAGTACTTTACTTCTGTTGCATATGATTTACACAAATTTAATTAGAAGATATGCCCCATATTAAATTGGAGCATAATACTTGTACTTCGTTAGTTGACTTATGGGGTCATCAAAACTCAGTGATAAATCAATATTTTTCATTTTGCCAACTGACGCTAATTAGAAATGTCAATTGGTTTTTTTTTTCAACGACGAATGACGGAATTCGTTAAAATTGCATAGCTCTCTATTGTTTCCTTTAATGTAAGTTTAATGACCCCGAAAATAAAAGCTCCCCAAAAATAATCTCACCTTTAAAATTCGAATCTACTTTATACTCACTGCCATCGTTCTCAAGTGTTTCTCCTGTTGAGAAACAACGCTTGAGGTTGGAAAAGCCCCTTAGCTCTCAACTTGAGATTTAACGTAACTCAAGCCTAAATGTTTGCTGGGTAGAAACGCCAAACCCTTTTTTGTTTATCAGCCATTTATTCGTTACTGATTAGAGATGGGAGTAGTATAAAGGGTAGTGTGCTTTCGGAATAAAAGCACAACTCAAATAAAAATGTCCAGCTAACAAAATAGAGTTTTTTCCAACTTTTAATTAGTACGGCATGTTGGTATTACAACAATGTAAGCTTGGAAATCCATCGAAGGATAACTCTTGCAAATAAATGCTACTTTGGGCTGAGTAGGCAATTGAGAAGTAAAGTCCTCTCTCGACGAACAAAAAGAACACTCTATAAGTCACTTATCGTACTCGTCCTGCTATATGGTGCAGAAGCATGGACACTGACAGCATCCGACGAGGCGGCTTTTGGAGTATTCGAGAGAAAAATTCTTCGACAGAGTTATGGACCCCTAAAAGTTGGCGACGGCGAGTACCGAAGAAGATATAATGATGGGCTGTATGAGCTTTACGCAGACGTCGACATAGCGACTCAGCGAATTAAAACCCAGCAGCTTCGCTAGGACACGTGGTGCGAATGAACGAAGACGCTCTGGCCCAGAAGGTATTCTTAACGGCATCCGCCGGTAGAATTAGGGGAAGAGGAAGGCCACCACTCCGATGGCAGGACCAAGTGGAGGCAGATCTGAGAACACGCGGTGTCTCCAATAGTCGCCAATTATTTAGAAACAAGTTTTTCTAAGCTGTAAAAAACTGTAGATCTCGCTCAAAAGCAGCAAACCACAAGTTGAAAGAGAAGCTCGACGAAAATCTCGTTAGAGGTTATGATAGCCTGTTGGTGTATCGCCGCCATTCGTTTTTTTAACCATTTATTCTAGATCACAGCCCATTGCCACTATCGTTTGCGTAGGAATCGATCGAGAGGGGTTTTAATCGCTTTGATTTCCACAGACGATTATCAACCACTTTTCTGTGTAAGTATCCGGCTCCAGCTAGAACAGGTCTAAAAACCTTTTGGGAAATCTGGAAAGGTAAACTGGAACAGATCGTCACTAAAGAAGTACATACAATAAACTTTCGACGAAAAGAGGCGCATTTAAAATGTTCCGGGAAAGAAAGACGCATTAAAAGACGCAGCCCTCTCAAGGCATCTGGTATGGGTGCCTGAACACAGAGGCATATCGGGAAATGAGACCACAACGAGCTAGCTAGAGAGGGCACATCCGATCCGCTTTCACAGTCCTGGAAAGATTTAGGCATGCCGCTCGCGACCAGAAAGCTCTTAACGGGGAACATATTCCTCAAACAGGCAAGGGACAGATGGGAAAGCATACATAGGTACCTGCAATCATACAAAACTGGTGTGGCCAGAGATTGTCCCGAGTAGGTCGGAAGACCTGCTCAAGCTCAGAAGGGAGGAGCTTCATTTCTCATGGGGACTTCTCACAGGGTATATAGGCTTAGGCAGGCATGCGGAAAAGCTGGGCATTCCCCATAATGATTTCTGCAGATGCTGCAGAGACGAGGAGGAGTCTGAAACAGTGAGGCATCTTCTAAGTGAATGTCCCGCGTTGGTTGGCCAGAGTTTGAAATACCTGGGGTCGGGTATTTTCTATCGGGGGGTGAAATACCCCAAACGGCAATAACTCGAACTTTGTGTTATTGCTCAACTGAATGTGAAATAACACAAAATCTAGTAAAATTTTAAGGTTTGGTTTATTACCACTCGGACAGAAGTCAAATTTTGTCTTATTGCTCAAATATAGTATTTCATTTCAGACAGGATCGCAAGGGGCTCATATCAAACCTGCTTAAGTCGTTGGCACATGCCCCGGGCCGCGGCGCGCAGCTCCCGGTCGTCGCGAAAGGGCGCGTAAACCGCGGGCCTCGCGCCGCCCCGGCATTTTTATTTAACATCTTTTGTCCCTTTTAACTTCAAACGCAATACTTGACTTTTTTTGTTAACTTTGTGACAATCTAAATTTAATATAAATTTGATTTAACAAAAATTTTGAAAAAATGTATAAACACAACAATAATTCACGAAATAAGCATAGTTATGTAAAGTTTAGTAAAATATAGAGAAGGCATCATTAACAACTGCTCGGCAAATCGGAAAAATTATTTCTGTATTTCCTTCCTCAGCATTCTTTTTCATTTGCTGAAAACAGTCATTGCAAAATTTAAAATGTTTGCATGGAACAAACAAAAGTTGCATATAATATACAAAGATATAACTTTGTTGATGTTCGTCTACAGGTACAGTTTCGGATATTTCTTCATCACTCGAATCATCACTATCAGAGGTGTGGATTTCATTTTAAAAATCTTTTGAAACCATAGCCGAGTTCATATTTGAGGATTGAAGCTGGATTTCCTTTATGCTAATTTTTTTATTTCTTAATTGTTGTAGACGGTCTTTAATAAATTTGTCACGATTTATAAATGCGCTTTTCCTTCTTCTTGCTATCAAAGTTAATCCAGTAATGGATTTGTTGTACTCAACACACTTCACTTCATCTAAGCCGCAAAGCATGTCCAAAAATTTGTTAAAGTTTCCATGTTTCGGAACTGAGATATTTAATCGGCTATGAAAACTTTCGGCCATATTACTTGATCTAATTGGTTCTCTTAACTCTACCTTTATCTACTTTTTGTATAACACTTGTTTTAATACATAATGGCCAGTTGAGAGTAACAAAGAATGGATCTACAATGTATGTATGTATGCTTATATATTACTGGACTTATGCTGCAATTTGTGTTATTTCACATTCAGTTGGCGAGTTATCAAGAGCTAAGCCAAAGGATATTCTGCGGTTCGCGGAATCCACGAAATGGTTCGAGAAGGGGGTCATTCATCCATGTGGTATCACAGCGGGACCTACTAGTAGCCACTGCAACCTACCTACCAACGTCAATATCTTTCGTTCAATACACATGCCATAAAAACACATTCTAGAACTAGCTAGGTATATATTTTGTGTATATCTTTGAAACAGTTTGAGATATGGAATTTTTTTCAGCAGTTTTAATTTAGTACGAAATACGAAGTTAGAAGCTTTAAGACACCCTTTTTGGAGACTAACTTGCAAATTTAATTCAGGGTATCTACAAAACGTTGGAAAGTGTGTTTGCTCAGCAAAGATTATATCGCCGCTCACTAGTCAAAAACATGAATGTGCCAAAATTTAAATTTTAGGAAATCGTATTTGAAAGTGTATTTCTTTCGCAAAATTTTAAATTTTAATTTTTGACATAAATATGTTTTTGCCGGTTATATTCTTATTTTACTCTTTTCACTGTTATAGTTTTTACGTTAATATTCCTTAAATTCCGCGAGAACCGGCACATTTATAGCTCCATCACGTTGGAACCCGCTTTGAAAAAATTCAAACTTTTTTTTTTGCATTTTTGTGAACTACAAACGACGAGATTGATTGTAGTGAAATTCATTTCCGTTTTGCTCCAAAGGTTTCGAACATTTCTGCACAATAACTATAAAAGTTACAAAAAAAATTTCACTACAATCAATTTTTTCGTTTGTAGGAAAAATACTTTTAGTGCTTTCAAATGGATGAATTCTGCCTTTTTTAACATGCGTTAACGATTACTCCGAAACCTTTGGAGCAAAATAAAATTATTTTCGGATAAAAAACTACAAACGATTTACAACATATTTCAACAAAAAAAAAATAAAATTTACTTCATTTGCTTGGTTTTTGCACAATATATTTTATTTTCGGAGTAACTATAAAAGTTACAAAAAAATGTCTCTACAATCAATTTTGAAATTTGAATTTTTTCAAAGAGGGTTCCAACGTGATGGAGCTCACATTCATCTTTTACAAATTTCCAAAGAACATTTTTAAAATTTTAGTTGTGCCAGAAATTGAATTTTTAAACTTTTAAAAATTTTTGTTTTGCCAGAAACATGAGTGTGTTGCCCTCAAGGACAGACACCATGGCGTATACGTAACAATTTTGATACGCATTAATGTTTCTGGCAAAACGAAAATTTTGAAAAATTTTAAAATTCAGTTTTCAAAAATTTTTTTTTGCGCCAGAAGCATGAATGTATAGCGCATTCGCTTTTGTGGCACAATTTTCAGTTATTCCTTGTACTTTGGAAACCCAGAATTTTCGTGAATCGCAGATAAACTAGACGTTATTCACTTGAGCATATTAGCACAAATCTGGAAAATTGGTGCATTCATGCCTCTGGCAAGCGAGCTGGGATATGTAAGATGCCATCTTTCAAAAATTTAGCGTGATTGCTCTGCTTCAACATTGCTGTTGTACAGTGTTATTATTACAATTTTTGTGGATATATAAGTGATTTATTTGGTTTCAGGTAATTGTGAGGTCATTATCGTTGTCAAGTGCGTTTCACTGCATAATTCCAATAGAGGAAACCTTCGACAAAAAGTGGATTTAACACATTAAGTAGCCAATGCAGAAAAGTTGTCTTTGCTCTTCCTTTACAGCAAACAAACAAGTTCATACAACGGCTATTTTTCCTTCAATATTATTTAATAGCTGGGAAATATTACTTGTTATTGATAAGTTTGCAAGTTTCGCTGTTGGCGAAAATCATCAACGTCAAAGGAAAGCTTTGGCTAAATGATTTGTGGTCATCAGCACGACTAGACTACTGCGGGCCACGGCAGTCAAAACAAACACCTCTGGCGGCGTGACAGCGCCGTTGCTGAAAAAAATAACAAATTACAACAAAAGTTTGAATTTCAAAAACAATATTTATTTTTAAATAAGGTAGTACTTTGTAGCAGTCGGTGATATCAAGCCACCAAACGGCTGCATGATAGATGAAAGTTGCGCATGCGCGTTGAAACCGGCTACACACTCCATCACTAGTTGGCGTTCCTAGCGCGAAAATCGAATTTCCAACATAACTCGTTACACAACATGGACATGAACGACCATAAAACTCAGTAGTTTTCATCATTATGTTGCGATTTTTGTACGATAATATCAAAAGGAGTGTGTGTGCAGTTCAAGCATGGGTCAGGCAGGAAGTTCGTACGCCACATAACTTTGGTCAAATGCGAAAAACTGTCAATTAAGCTGTCAATGTGTGAAGCCATGAAACGAGTACGTGTGTTAATGTGTGTGCGCTTTATAGTCAACATTTTTCTCAACTGCAATTATAAGTTCACTAAAAATTTGTTTCGATGAAAAATTGTTCACGAAAATTACAAAATTGATGCGACATGACTCAAATAGCAGCACAGATGATTACTTATTGCTGCCGCATCGTTGCACTTGGCATTGCCGCATGGCCAATGCACCATGCACTTGTTTACTCAGGAAGCATAGCTACAGTGTTGTGGAAAATATTAGCAATACGTTTTCTGGAACACTCGTACTACATAAGCCCGAATCACCCATGGATAAGATAAGATTTACATAAAAAAATACTCAGAAAAAATGGCACTGGTAAAATCAACAATCTCGTACGTTTCCTGAAATTGACCAAGTTTTGTGAAACTTCCCAAATTTTGTTTATTTGAACAGGATTTTTTGTTGAAGTAACTGTTGATTGAATATTAATTAACAAAATTTACTAAAACTGACAGAATTTTTGTTAATCAAACTAAATTTGGGGTTAAAACAACTTCCTTTAGTTAATTCAACAGCGATGGAACTGTTATTTTAAATTTATTGCATCATCCTATAAAATTTAGTAGAACTGACAGAGTTTTTGCTGATCAAAAAAGTTTTTGTGTTGAAACAACACACTCCTGCAGTTAATCCACGAAGATATTGTCATTACTGTCATAGAGCAAAGCTGTAATTAGACGCCAGCAAGTATAAGTAAACGATGGCATCATGGTAGACACCTGGGGTGAGCGTTAAAAACACCTGCTTTCCTTTTCAGCCATAACTGATACCATTTAGAAATATCAAGGGAGTTCAGGCCATATTTGACCGTTTTTTCTATCACACGCGAGACCTACCCCTTCCTCTGCTTCCGAATTCGAATGTCGAAAGGAAAACCTTCTGGGATGGATCTTTTTTTTAGTTCGCATTTCAGTCAGTTGAGGCTTTGGGACTTAATTCCCTGCGATACTAGTCGTTAGCATTAAGGGGATGTTTCGAATACTCCAAGGGCCATTTTATCTTGCCTCGACACAGCGAACGATTCCGAGCCGGTATGATGAATAACTTATAGAACGTGATCTTTGTTCGTAAAGGGAGGACTATACTTCTTCGCTCTTTGGTCCAACCTTGTTGAACTGGCTCTCTTCCCGGAACTCCCGTTTGGGTTCTGCATAAAAGTTGATGTATCCTTATCAGCCAACCCCCTTGCTTGAACGGCTCGTCGGATATTCCGTCCTTTCGCAGGGTTTGGAGTATCGGGTTCGGCGTCTCCCTCTCAAATTTGCAGGTAGGAGCCTACTGAAATTAAAATACGATTACCCAGTCACCATTATTGTCCCTGCAGAAATTTGCTCTGTGCTTGAAAACTTCCGTCATCCGTTGTATATTTTGATAGAATTTTCTTACCTTATTCCTTTCCGACAGCATCTCAAGGGCGTCCCTCTTACTTCTTCAAATCAAGATGGCGCTCCCATACACCGAACGACACTCCGCAACGTACGATTTGTTCTTAGGAACTCGCTGGAACCCTACAGGGTTCCCCGCGGCTATAGTTTATGAGTGAGAGATATTCTCCCATTGCTCGGTTACATCGTTAAGTCGATGATTGCAGGTGTGAGCGTCGAGTGCTTCAATTATCAGCTATCTTCCCTGAAAAAAGGCATGCGCGTATTTTGTCTGCCACAAGATAATGGTCTGAGTCGATGGTGGATCTACCCAAGGTATGCAAGTCCTGAATGGTGGATATGAGTTCGCCATCGATCATGACATGATCAAGTCATAAAATAGCCAAATGTTTACAAAATATGCTGTCATTTTTTCTTGCACGACTGTACATACATATGAAAGTATTTATCAGAGACATTCATTGCACCACCAACAAATATTCGTGTCGAACTCAAAGTCATGGTCGCGCAACTGCAACAAGCCGCAACCACACAAATCACCCGCCATGCAAGCGTGCGCGTCTATAAACAAGTCTCATTTGCTTGCAACAGCTCGAGTTTATGCAGCTGAAGCGCAAACAATAAGCAACAACACGCAGCCACTTTACCAAATTGTTGCACGCCATATTTTGTATGGCAAGCGTGCACATGCGCATTTTCGTCCTCTTCCGGCGAATTGTTTTCCTCTGCCATTTACTTCCCAACGCCTTTTGGCTTGTTTATTCATCATGACATTGTACAAATCCGCAAGATTGACTACCTTTACCTATTCAGGAAAAAGACAGCCAAACTCATATGCAAATTGTTGAAGGCAGCTGCAGTAAGTACCGCCGCAAATCGAAGATTTCATACCTACACAACTTGTAGCTGGGAGCTAGCATTTGGCGGTCTACAAACTGTCTAATTTGCATGCCACTTTGAAGTGATTTTCGTGCTTTTTAATAAACAAAAAGAAGAAAGAAATGGTTTCGCAAATATTTACCAGACAAATCCTAGCTTTGGTACATATCTACATACAAACTGCCGATATTTATATAATAGAGAGTAACAGCATAATGCTGGCAAAATAGAAATGTTAAAATGTCAACAAGCTTTGGCGTATAGCAGGCTGCATGCCGTAAGCTGCACGTGGCTTTGCTGCAAGTTTCGTATTTAAGTCGATACTGTGGCGGCTATTGAACCATTTCCGATGACTCAGGTGGTTACACCGATTAACGGAAGTGATTTTGGCATTCGTAAATTTCAACAATTTTTAAGTGAAAGTAAAAAGGTCAATAAAAGGGCATGTAATTTTGCTTTCATAGGAAAATGTGGCTTCTGGACTATCTGGCATCCACATATTGGTTATAAGTCATTTACACTGCACCAAATTTTGCAAACTTGCCCAAAATTTTTATTTTTATACACAGCGTACTAGTACTAGTACAAGGGTATAATAATTTTGCCCACATAACGGTACTACGTAACGGCACAAAATAATCGAGACAGATATAGAGTTCCATATATGAAAGTTGTTAGGTTGAAAAGAAGAGTTCCTTAAGGCATGTCCGTCTGTCCGTATACACGATAACTTGAGTAAAAGTTAAGATATTTGCATGAGTTTTTGTATACAGGTTACTTTCTGGCCAAGGTAGGTTGCTATTGAAAATGGGCGAAATCGGATGATAACCACGTGCCCTTTTTCGATATCGAAAATTTCTAAAATAACATAAATGGACATATCTCGGTAGCTGAAATGGCTAAAATGATATAATTTTATAGGTGAATCGCTGGTCATTCCCTTATGATTTTTCCATGAATTTTTTATAGTGGGCGTGGCACCGCCCACTTTTACGGGAGGCATTTTTGAAAATTCGACTGGTCGTAACTTTTAAACGGATTAGGTTAGAACGAAGAAATTTGGCATAAAGCATACTAGTATTGTTGGGAGTATACCTGATGAAATTGGATAAAATCGCTCTCCAACCACGCTCACTTTTGATATCGAAAGCTTCGAAAATCACCTAAATTGATAATTCGGTAACGGAAATGGCTAAAATGATATAGTTTGGTAGGATGAATCCCCTCGTCATTCTATTATGTTTTTTTGATAAATTTTTAAAAGTAGGCGTGGCTCCGCCCACTTTTCAGGGAGGCATATTTGATAATTTCACAGATCATAACTTTTAAACTGATTACGGTAGAACGATGAAGTTGGTACAAGGTATACTAGCATAATAGGGAGTATACCTGATGTAATTGGACGAAATCGCTTCCCAACCACGCCCACTTTCGAAATGGAATATTTCGAAAATCATATGAAAACTACCGCTGGGTATATAAGGTTCGGTTTACCCGAACTTAGACTTCCTTACTTGTTTTACAATCACTAGTATCGCTTGTGATCGAATATTCGACCAATAAAATTTGGTGGTGGTGACTGGAGGGAGTCGTGGGGTCGCTAGCCCCTTACCTCGATCCTTAAATTTAGGGGACGCCCTTCAAAATATACCGCCTATACCTCAGTTTTTTTCAATTTCCTTTCCATCGGTGCATATTTCATTCAAATCGGTCAAACGGTTCGCTCACAGGAGATTTTAAAATAATGAACTGTCTCAAAAAAAATCCTAATTCATTGGCTATAGCGTGCTTGAACTAGTTTTAAAAATTTCTTAACGACATTAAAATTATTATGCCTAAGCTTTGATGAATACCGTTCTAATAGTAGAGGCGCCAGAAAAAATATAAACAAAATAGTATGTACATATATAAATCAGAAACTATGCCACACAAAACTCTTTGAAGCGCTCGTAAAGCCTGATTAAGAAAATCATTAAACAAGTTGGCAAAGAATTAACAGCGAATTCCGGAACGGATTCACAAGCAATAAAAAGATGATAGCATTGAAGTGATGATTAAAATAAATGAATACATAGGTACGCTGAAGTCAAATGGTGCGCTTCGAGTGCATTCGAAACAGTCTTAAGTTTGTAAGAAATTTCTCAGCCATTTTAAATTAAAATTAGAACTAGTCATCGATTGATTGTGTGGCTCTTCCAATAAACAGTGATTATTTAAACCATTCAAAAGTTATGGTATTTTAACATAACGTTATAACAAACAAGTAGGGAAGTCTAAGGTCGAGGAAACCGAACATTAAATACCCAGCGATTTCTACCAGTTACATCAGGAATATTTCCTATACCACCATGAAACCTTCTAATCAGTTTTAAAGTTATGACCAGTCGAATTTTCAAAAATGTCCACTTTTAAATTTTAACAGAAAATCACAATAAAACGAAATAAATAAATAAAATAAATAAATAAACTTCCAAATACGATTTCTCAAAATTTTAATTTTTGCACATTCATTCTTCTGACAAGCGAGCGACGATATGTACATACCTAACGCCATAAATTTTATTCATGGCGTGCGAAAGTATCAACCGCCTCTCGTATAAACGAAATGCATAGAAATAGAATCTCGTTAAAACAATAATTTTTATTCATTTAGTATTGCTATGTACCTCATTTTTTAATATGTAATAATATTTACGTTTTAAACGGTTCACTACTTACTATAGAGTCATTTTGGAATTTCAAATGATATCATAGCTATGTTATGAGGATATAGTAGACTACAACCTTTTATCAGGCAATTGAGCAATTTTGGTCCCTTCAGCATAATTTTTGTTTTCTATATTTTGTGTAAGGGAGATTCCACCGTCACTTACGCTACATCCCAAGTAAAACTGTATGATTCAAACTCTAATTGCTTTACCATTTGCAAGTTTTACTTCAGGAAAACTGGTTTATTTCCTGGAGTTTATCTACTCAAAGCTGTTGTGCGTAAACTTTTAATTTAAATTCTTAAAACATACTAAATACGGAGTAAAATTCAGTCGTCACTGACGTTACAATTTCAGAACAAGGGGTTTTGGGCATCGGTGAATTATCCAAATTTCTGCGAAACCCCTTGACAGAATAAAATTTTAATGTATGGGCGATTATTCAAAATTGAATGAAGTCTTTATTACAATCTTTGTAATTAGGACTTTTATAGAGAGACTTTTATAGAGAATGTATAGTTAATTATGTACCGTCACTGACGTTACATAAAATTCGTCACTGACGTTACTTCCGAAGTAACAGAAAATAAGCAGACTAGTTTTTATTTTATGGACGTTATGACAGATAGGCCCACTGATTTATGGAAGAAAATCGTGAAATGGATACCTTCCATCTGCTCCTTTGCCCAATTTAAAGTCCGGTCAAATTAGACATTTGAAATAACAACAGTCCGACAGAGCCAGATTTTTGTAGAGGGCTTAGGTTCACCGTCGAAAAGAAAACTTCAAAAGTCGTCATCGATTCCATGTGTGCTAAAAAAGATATTCCGAGCCAAAGGTCAAAATTTGAGGTTCTAGAGATTTTTCTCGAAAACGGTAAGTTTCTTTGAAAAATTACCTCAGACCAAGTTGTAGATCTGAAAATTTTGTACATAAATGGGCCAGACATTTTTTCTCTAAGAGTCATCAATTTTGAGATATCGCGATTGTAAAATTATGTCTGTGCATTATATGCCCATATATGAAACATATGGACTTTTCATGATTTTTCTCGAAAGCTTTAGTATGTGTGAAACAAATTTTCTTTGACCTTTTATTTGTCTGGAAGTTCCCCATCGACAGTGAAAATCGCAGAAATAAAACTGAAAATATCTCCATCGATCCCAAGTGTGCTAAAAGTATTATTCGGGGTCAAAGATCCATATTATCAAAACATTTCATCCATTTTCAACTAGCAACCGTTTTGGTCGGAAAGTAATGTGTATACCATGTTTTACTCAAATATCTAAATTTTTACGGAAACAGAGACGGAGACTCACATGATTAAAATGACTTCTTTATTAATCTTTAAAACTTTGTTGTATGAAACTCTGTCGCGACTCCTTTCATCATGATCATTTATTGGCGCTTAACCGCCTAAGCGATTTTGGCCGTTGCATATCAAAGCACGCCAGTCATTCCTTTTTAGCGATAACTGACGCCAATTGGAAACCCCAAGGGAGTTCAAGTCATCCTCCACCTGTTGTTTCCATCTCAGTCGAGGCCTCACCCTTCCTCTGCTGCCGAATTCAGGCGACGATAGGAAAACCTTCTGTGCTGGAGCTTCTTTGTCCATTCGCATAACATGGCCCAGCCAGCGGAGTCTTTGGGCTTTAATTCGCTGGACTTTGGTCAGATCTGCGTAGAGCTCGTACAGCTCATCGTTAAATTTCCTTCGATACTCGCCGTTGGCATCACGGGAAGGACCATACATCTTCCGGAGAACTTTTCTCTCAAATACTCCAAGGGCCATCTCATCTTCTCTTGACATTGTCCATGAATCTGAGCCATACATCAGGACAGGTATGATGAGAGACTTATAGAGCGTGATCTTTGTTCTTCGAGAGAGAACTTTACTTCTCAATTGCCTACTCAGTCCAAAGTAGCACTTGTTGGCAAGAGTGATTCTCCGCTGGATTTCTAGACTGATATTATTTTCGGTGTTGATACTGGTTCCCAAATAAACGAAGTCCCTCACAGTTTCAAATTTGTAACTATCAACAGTGACATGGCTGCCAAGGCGCAGGTGCGCCGATTCTTTCTTTGATGACAGCAAATACTTCGTCTTGTCCTCGTTCACGGCAAAACCCACTTTTTTCGCTTCCTTATCCAGTCCAGAGAAGGCAGCGCTTACTATTAAGGCCAATGATATCAATATCATCGGCATACGCCAGCAATTGCACGCTCTTGTAAAAGATTGTACCATTGCGGTTTAGCTCTGCTGCTCGAATTATCTTCTCCAGCATCAGATTGAAGAAATCGCACGAAAGGGAGTCGCCCTGTCTGCAGCCTCGTTTGGTTTCAAATGGCTCAGAGAGGTCCTTCCCGATTCTGACGGAGCTGTTGGTATTGCTCAAGGTCATTTGACAAAGCCGTATAAGCTTTGCAGGGAAGTCAAATTCAGACATGGCGGTATACAAGCAACTCCTTTTTGCGCTGTCAAAAGCGGCTTTTTAATCGACAAAGAGGTTGTGTGTATCGATTCTTTTATCATGGGTCTTTTCCAGGATTTGGCGTATCGTGAAAATCTGGTCGATGGTTGACTTACCAGGTCTAAAGCCACACTGATAAGGTCCACACAATACGCTTGTGGATTGGGCAGAGCACACTTAAATTCAAATCTGAAGGCATGCACTCGTCTGGCCATATTCTGCATAAGAGCTGATGCATGCTTTTTACCAGATCTTCACCTCCGTGTTTGAACAGTTCGGCTGGTAGTCCGTCTTTTCCAGGCGCTTTGTTGTTTTTGAGCCGGGATATAGCTATCCTCACTTCTTCACAGTCAGGTGGTGTGACGACCTTTCCATCGTCAGGGATTGGGGTATCGGGTTCAACGTCTCCCTCGCAATTTAGCAGTGAGGAGAAGTGCTCCCTCCACTTTGTACGTCGGTTACCAGGTCGCCATTATTGTCCTTACAGGAGCTTGCCCCGGTCTTAAAACCTTCCGTCATCCGCCGGATATTTTCATAGAATTTTCGGGCATCATTCCTGTCAGCCAGCATCTCAAGCTCCTCACACTCACGCCTTTCGGCCTCACTTTTCTTTTTTCTGAAAAGGCGTCTCTCTTCCTTCTTTGCCTCACGATATTGTTGCCATACACTGCGGGTTGCGCCCGTTCGCAACGTCTCCTTGTAGGCAGCGTCCTTTTTTTTCGAGGCAGTTTTGCATTCCTCATCGTACCAGTTGTTCTTGCGGGCTCGCTGGAACCCTATAGTGGCCTCAGCGGCGGTACGCAATGAGTGAGAGATATGCTTCCATTGCTCGGTTACATCGTTAGGTCGAGGATTGTCCTCTGCTAGCAGGTGTGAGAGTCGAGTTGTGAAATTATCAGCTGTCTGTGTCATGCGCAGCTTCTCGACGTCAAACTTTCCTTCCATTACTGTGCGCACTTTCTTCGTTGCACAGAGGCGCGTGCGTATCTTGGCTGCGACAAGATAATGGTCAGAGTCAATATTGGGACCACGCAGTGTAGGCACGTCCAGAACGGTGGAGCTATGTCTGTCCGCAGAATGAATTTGTTTATCAAATTAGACGAATTTAATTCAATTTGACCTAATTTGGTGATCTAACTCAATCAGCGAATGAACGGTCTCGAAAAAGCTTGGGCAAAAGTGACGCATTTGATGCAGGGTAAATGTAGCTTTACGTTACATAAAAAAATACGCATACCAATTTCGCTTTATATACTAAAAATATTTGGGCAAAATTTTTCATGTTCTTCAAAACAACACTCATAACGCATGCATAAGTGAGAGGTAATGCGTGGTACCTGACCTTTACGCAGTATAACAAAAACAATAAAGTTTCTTATCTAGCTATTTCAAAACGAAAAAAAAAAAAAAAAAAGTTAGGCAAGCGATAACTTGAGATATATTCTACATAGTTCAATATATGTATAACAATTTAGCCCAACTGGAGACTTCAAAACAAAACGTTGGTTTTACTGCTCTCATCAATCTCTGTCATGGAAGTTCCCGTAACTACATTACAGTACCATCTAAGTTTAAAATTTTAAAATATCTTGTTGTTCCCTTATTGATGTAATGCTAGCAATGCTCCAATCTTTCAATCTATAGCTTACCGCAGAGTTTATATTAAATTCGGATTTTCGCTGTTTGTATCTACGGGATTTCAATATAAAATATGTTCCAAGTCTCTAGATCACCGGCGAGTGACTCAAATTCACAAGGCTTATAGATATTTTGGGCAAGGCGAGTCGTATTCGTCGTTGTATGTTTCCATGGTTTTTGCGTAATTGTCATACCAGGCTAATTAATTTTTTTGGTGTCGGCTTATGGATGTTATTTCTTTATTCCACATTTTTTTCGGTTCTTCCCTTAAATGTTTTAATTAGTGTTCAAATATTTGTGTCATATAACAAACTGCAAACTGCTGGCGGCCGCCGTGGTGTAGCGGTTAAGTGTTCGGCCTTCTACACCAAGCCGTGGCGGTTCGATGCCCGGCAAAAGTAACATCAAAAATTATTTAGAAAAAGAATTTTTCTAAGCGGGGTGGCCCCTCGGCAATAGTTTTGCAAACTCTCCGGGCGTATTTCTGCCATGAGAAGCTTCTCAGCAAAATATTCATTTGCTTTGCAAGTGCCGTTCGGAGTCGGCAAAAAACTGTAGGTCCCGCCAACTTGTAGGAAAACTCAAAAGCAACACACCACAAGTTGGGAAGAGAAGCTCGGCTAAAAATCTCGGTAACCTGTTGGTATATCGGCGCCATTAGCTTTTTTTTTTTATAACAAATTGCAAACAAAGGAATATTTTGTTTAGTTCAGCATTACTTTAGTATGAGTGTTCTTTGATAAAATATTTATTTTTTAACAATCATTCTTGCTTGTCTTAGAGTACCTTAGCAAGTTAAACTTTTTATTGTTTTTTTTTTTTTTTCTCTTCAGTTTTGGAGTGAAACGCATAATGAGGTATACTCGTGTTTGGCACGTAGGTGTTAAGTGTTTAAAATCACAATTACAATGATTTCTTGAGTTCGCATTGAATTGGAAAATTGCTACAAAACAACTAACAGTTTGCGTAAATAATAATGCGCTTTTATGTTAAACGTCAACGCTTTATAGAGGCATACCCACATACTTCTTTGCCTAAATTTTTAGATGATTTTTAGTACTCATTACACAGTACACATACAATTTAGGTGTAGGATGTGGGCCTAAATATATTGTTATTTATTTATGAGTGAGTGGGGCTACACTTTACGTTTTTAAGTTTGATCAAATAATTTTAGGGAGCGATAACCTATTTCCAAGCCTAATAGAACCGTCCCTTTACGAAAACAAACACTGAAGATGGCGGATCGCCGAAACCGTTTTGTAAGAAACAATGGATGATGGAAAATCGTTCCAATATACATACATCAAGTCCCTTTACCATATTTTTGGTAGTTACACTCTGCACATGCGGCTGCAACGATTTGACATTCAGTTGAAAAACTAAGGGAGAGAGCGTGTTGGAGAGCACTTGCTGAGCGATTTAAAAATATTTGGTTGTAAACTTGAGTTTCACGCAACAGAATGTTTTATTTCTTACGCATTTTCCCCCATCAAAATTTTACAACATTTTATGTTTTGTTTTTAAACATTTTTGGCATTACATATAATAAAACTTTCTTATAACAAGCATTTATTACTCACTATCATTTTAATAGAAAATTCGCGTGAAAATTAAATTTCCGGAAAATAGTTGCTAACTAATAAGTTATTGTACACATATTTGGTGATTTTCCGTCATTTATGATGTTCATTACAACAACATACAATTAAAATATCTATGATGGAAAAAAGCTGAAAACGAACGTTAATTTGCTTAGTCTTCAGTTTGCTGGCACCACCATCGGCAAACCACAATAATTTCAAAGCCAAAGTGGGCAAACCACAACGGCAACATTGAAAAGCAGTCAAATTATTCGCCTGGACACTTTGAAATGTCAATTGCAATTGTTAATGTGACAACAACAGCCACTACCGAATACCAAATAACAACTGTATTTGATGAAAAATTCAAACAACTTTCACTTCTAAAAAAGAGAAGGAAAAAAGTAAAAGTTACCATCTTCATTAGTTACTCAGCAAAGGAAATAAAATGCAGTATTTAGTGTTGAAATTGGCGTTGGCTTAGGTTGGAGATACTTTGCTTAGGTAGAAGTAAAAGGCTATCAGCGATAAGTCACAGAATTGTGGCAAGTTGTGAAGGGCAATAATCGTTTAGCCCATTGACCATTCAAAAAGCATAGTGAATTTCTTTAGTTCCTTCTTGTACATTTGTCTAACTAGAGCTACATAGAATAAATATATGACAGCTAATGAATCATCTCCTTACATCAACTCGACTGCTGAGTGGAAGATCGCCCTATATACAAACATTTTTTCAAATATGCCCATCCCTATCTCTATCTACATCCCTATGAAAGGTTAGGTTAGGTTCAAGTGGCTGCCGCAGAGGCACACTTAGGCCAGTTTTGAAACGCCAACACTAGGAAAGTGAGCCCCGGGACCCGGCCATATGGAAAATCCCTAAGTTATTGGGATTCTCCACCTAGCAGAATCCCGGGACTAAAACTCCTAAATGGACACCGTTATTCCCCATCGAACCACTTAGATGACTTTATGAATTCCATCAAGTCCTTTATGTCCAACTCTACGATCGGGCGTAGGCTATCCAGGAAGGAAACTCCCAAGAGGCACGTTATCGCGCCGCTTAAATCCGGGCAGTTGCAGATGAGGTGCTTCACCGTTTCCTCTTCCTCATCATCTTTGCACCTAGTCTTTCTGCGTGCCTACCAATAAGGCAGTGCCCAGTTAAAACACCTATTAATATGGAGATTTAGTAGTAGATCTTTAGATCTTTTTTGACCCCATTTTGGCCAGGTTTGTTTGGATGTTCGGCACCCTGGGGAATGTTGCAACCTTTCGTTGACTTGACGGAGTGTGTACTCCTTCAGCATTAGCTTGCATGTGGCAAACGGCATACCTAAGCCGTCTTTATCTCGAAGAACCTGCTTGGCCGTACCCTGGCTGGCAAGTTCGTCTGTGTTACAGTTCCCTTAATATCCCTGTATCCCGGGACCCATGTGAGGTTCAAGCGGTTCTGTTGGGCCATCTCTTGAATAGATCGACGACAGCTGAGCGTCTGTTCAGAGTTGAACGATAAGAGCCAAGAGCTTTGATGGCCGTCTGGCAGTCGTTGAAAATAACGATATTCTTGCCGATAGTGCGTTTACTTATCCAGGCCGCGGCATCCAAGATTGCTAACACTTCAGCCTGGAAGACGCTCCAATGATCAGGTAGTCTGAAGGAGAGCTCAAGTTACAGATCCCTTGAATAAACTCCTCAAAATGAATGAACGGTCTCAAAAAATTATCCTATGTTACATCCAACAGCTCCAAGATCAAATTTACATAGTTTCACGATTGTCGGTTGAGTAATTTTCGCGTGAAAGGTAACAAATAAACTTACTTTCACAATTATAATATTCGTACGGATTGTTCTTTCCTCTGGCAAGAAATTTTACGTCTCATTATTGATGGTCGGTTAGAAATTCCGCCACTTCCGAAAGGAGTCCCAAATATGTTTCGAAGTCCGTAGATCAAATGAGATGGCCGTCTATATGTATATACACAGTAGCCCGCACGGAAAGATGATTTACTATGTAAAGGAGAACATAGATCGGTGTCCCGCTACTAATGGCGGCACTTTTATATACACCGACGGCTCGAAGTTAGACGGCAGAGTCGGAGGAGGGGTTTACTCAAGGGATTTGGACCTAGAACTCTCCTTTAGACTACCTGATCACTGCAGCGTCTTCCAGGCTGAAGTTTCAGCAACCATGGACGCCGTGACTTGGATAGGTGAACGCACAATCGGACAGGATATCTGTATTTTCAGCGACAGCCAAGCGGCCATCAAATCCCTTGGCTCTTACTCGTTCAACTCTGAACTGACGCTCAGCTGTCGTCGATCTCTTCAAGAGATGGCCCAACAGAACCGCGTGAACCTCACATGGGTCCCGGGACACAGGGACACTGAGGGAAACTGTAGGGAAGACGAACTTGCCAGGCAGGGCACGACCAAGCAGATTCTTCAAGATAAAGAGCGCATAGGTATGCCGTTTGCCACGTGCAAGCTAATGCTGAAGGAGCATACACTCCGCGAAGCCAACGAAAGATGGCTACAAGCCCCAGGGTGCCGGATATCCAAGCAAACCTGGCCAAAATGCGATCTTAAAAGATCTAGACACATATACGCCCTAAAAAGGAAGGAAATCTCCATATTAATAGGTGTTTTAACCGGGCACTGCCTTATTGGTAGGCACGCAGCAAGGCTAGGCGTTCCCTACCGACGATGCTGCAGGAGTTGCAAAGATGATGAGGAAGAGGAAACGGTGGAGCACCTCATCTGCAACTGCCCGGCCTTAAGCGGAGCGAGAAGGCGCTCTCTGGGAGTTCCCTTCCTGGTGATGGCCTTCATCAAGTTATCAAAATGGTTCGAGGAGGGGTAGCGGTGTCGGTTAGGAGTGTCAGTCCCGGGTTTTGGCTATATGGAGAGTCCCGACAGCACTGGGATTTTCCATATGGCCGGGCCCCGGGACTGACTTTCCTAGTGTTTGGTGGTATCACAACGGGCCTTTTATTACTGGCCTAGGTGTGCCTTTGCGGCAGCCACTTCTAACTACCTACCTATGTAAAGGTATTAGGTTTTAACTCCCAATCGAGAGGGAATGAAGTTGTCCATAAGCCGATGGAGCCGCTGGGTGGAATTTTTTAGTCTAAAATTCGCAATCTTTGACTGATGCAATAGCCAGCCAGGGACCATGAACGCCTGCTTCTCTTTCGTCGGCAACTCTAAGGAGTTCTGAAAGAAGGTGTCCGTCAGATCTATCTTGGATATAAGGTACGTTTCACTGAGGCGAGACAGGATACCTTCGACAAGCTGAGTGGGATATGCGTCCTTAGCACAATCGTTGAGTTTCCTCATGCAAATTTTTCCCCGCCTTCTGCACTAGTTATTATTACTTTCAATCACGTCTAGGCCCAGCTTCATCTCGATTTCCCACATTAGTTTACTTTTGCTTTACTAGCGACATTGAAACCTGAGGTTTACATGGACAGTGTTTTCGAAGGTTTCGATGATGTGCTACAGCGGACCCGCTGGGTCCTGTGATCTCAGCATCTACCTGCCAGAGGCCGGGCTAGTACTCTTCGCCACTAGAACGAAAACACCTGAGTTGGGATGGGGTGTCAATGTAGAACATAGAGTCATCCGGACCTGCGGTGCTTTGTATGCTGTTATGAAGTTCGAAATCGACGATAATTTTATGAGTAAGTGCCCACTTTATCTCGACTATGATTATCATCATCTCTTTTTACACGTTTATACCTGTGTAAAGTTAGTAGGCAATAACTCTTTCACTGTCACTTTGTTCTTAGTATATTTTTCCCATAATGTGACGTAGTGTTAAAAAGGTTGTTTAGTGCTCATAAATATTCACTCTTCAACATCGCCACTGGCTTTGACCTAGCGTGGTCACATCAATCTTTACTCAAATGCTCGCGCTTATGTTAATTGACGGCATTATTTTGTAATCACCAGTCGGATTCAAGAAAATATACTAAAACAAAATTACGCAATCTGAGTTCACAGCTGTTCGCAGCATCGACCGTTAGTACGAGATTTTGTGGTCATATTCGCTTTTAATTGGCGTTTTGTGTTGGCCGCCATTCGAAACAAAATTTCTGCTTTTTTTCAATAGATCTATCTACCCATTTACTTGAGTGCATCTATGTATTCATTAGTATATTTTATTTTAATTCATTATTAGTATTTGCAATATTAACGTTGTTCGATAACCGGTTGCATTTTTAATTCGTTTTGTTTTTATTCGATTTGATAAGCACATTTACATGTTTGGCGTTAAAAATTAATTTGATAATTCGCTTGAAGGCAAAGATTACGAAAGAAAAGTAGCGATGCTTAGCCGAAGTGCTTACGCCAAAAAATACTTGTATGATAATTTGTTAATTTTAACGCCTTAGCTTACCATATGTAAGTGTCAGTCATATATGTAACCTTTGAGGTCATGGGTGTGATGTTTAAATTTATGAAGATATGTAAAACTTATCACATCTGTCTCGTTTTGCATATTAAAATAATTCATATAAAAAGCCGATTGAATAGAGTGATTGGAGTAGCTCCTAACGGGAATGAAGCCTAGCCAAAAGCATGAAACCTGACAGCATATGTTTGGCTCGGCTAGCAGAGTCAAAAAATGGCCATAAAACTTTTGGGTTGCCATACAGCTTTAGCAAATTGTCTTAGAATTTTAATTATTAAAATGTGCGATCAGTATGGCAAATTCGTACGAAAAAAGCAACTTGCAGCGCAAATCGAGTTGTACTCCAAATTTAACCTACTAAAAACAAGCCGAGTTATCTGTGGTGCTAATAATCGTCAGATAAAACTTAACTTGACTGTCCTATAAATGATTTTTCAGGATATAAAAGATTTTATTTGATAAAAGTTGTTTTGCAATTTTTTATTTGTTCAAGAGAAAAGTTCGTTTCCTAAGTCTTTTGTCTCGAGACTTTTGGTAGTAAAAAGTTGGCATTACAAATTATAAATTTTAAGTTGATTTATGTTAATGCCCCCTGTTTCTTGTGACAAAAAAAGAGAGGCTGCTATTTTTTTTTGATAGAGGCTGCTATTTTTTTGATACAAAAACAAAGGTTGTTTAGAGGATGCGCTACTCGTTTCTATAAAAATAAAATTAGATGCTTGCAATTTTCATCTTATTTTAATTTGATTAAGTACAGCAAAAATTGGGTTTTTTGACACCTCTTATGCTGTTTTCATTGGCGAATATTCTTGTGGTTTCATATCCACCTTGGATGGGTAGAATAGGTTTAACGCTGAAAATATGTTTCGAAATTGAAATCGGTGCAACTAAAACGCTTATACTGACCCCATTGCGCATTATTTATTGGATTATTGTCAATCCGAAGTCAGTTTTTTCTAAGAATTATGTCCTGAGAATTATATCCGGTTTTGTTTAAGGAAACTATGTTTCTCAAGTGTGTCTCGAGTCGTTTTCCAACATTGGTGATTAGAGAATGGGGCTAGTTATCTAGTCTACTCCTAATCGATATCTAACATTATGGTTTGCTGGGTAGAAAAAAAACAACAATATTTTGTTAATGCGGTTGAGTTCAGAAAAGCTTGCTGATTATGACTTCGAATGCTGTCAGGAGGTTACCGGGTTCAGTTTTTTGCTAGGGGTAGGGCCCTTCCTAAAAATACCTGTAAGTAAACACAAGCTCCTCGTGCCGATCGGTTAAATCTATTGGTTAGCACTGAAGGAGTACAGATTCAATTCTCACTTTCCGGAAAAAACTTCGAAGCGATATTATTGTTATTTTTCATTCTTCGGTAGAGTCCTCTGCTATTAAAATTTTTTACATTAAGCTACGGCCTCCCTTAATGTGGACCTAAACCTCGGATGATCTATTTTTTTAAACATCTACAACTCAGTAACTTGAAGAAAAATCTGTGATTAAGTAGTAGAAGATTTCTCTTTATCATCGAAGGGTGTTATCCTATTGCCGATTCATTGTAGACAAGTACCAGCGTTTTTTTTCTTTTATGCCCTATTTTTTCTCCGCATTTATAAACTTGAACACTACTAAGTGTTGTTTGGTAACTCTGTTAAAAAGTTGCACTAACTATCGCAAGAACGATGTATTAAAATGGAACATCGTAGTTGTATTACAGGTTTTAGTGAGAACTAAATACTCGTTTTAATTGAAGCGATTGCATTTTATTTTGTTTTTATTAAATAACTGCCTTTCTTAAAAAGGTAAGTTCGGTCGCTGTGTTATTTTTTTCCTCCTTTTCAGTGATTTTACAACAATAATTAGAGATAAATACAATATGGATACGTATGTAAAACACAAAACAAGCAAAAATAGCGAAAAAACAGGTTATGTAAAAAATTAATAAAATAAAGTATGTATAAATGACGATGTGTCAAAGTTATGGTCAGGTGCATGGAGGCCACGTGAATTTGATGTGCATTGTATGGATATCATCTGTATGCGGAAATTGCAATAGTAGCTACCTGATGCCAACAGTGCAATAACGGTAAAACGCCTTCTGCTGCCATTGGTGCACTATTGTGGCTGCTTGAGCACAAAAATTGAAAAACAAAGCTTAGATAACAAAAACAACAACTGATGCAACGGTGCAACCAACAACTTGAAGTTAAACACCAATGATGCGCTCGACCATGACAAATTGCACTGTAGCACGAGTGCTTTTATTCATTTGCCGCTTTTGGTATATTGTAAGATAACCCAGCAAAGATTTCCTTATATCAGGCTTATTTTATTTGGTCAAAATTCTTATAAATTGATTCTACAAACAGAGTTGTCTTGGATAAATACTTACCTTTTGTCAAATGAGTTTGAGTGAATTTTGGTTTTTGTAGCTTACACTTAGAAGTCAAAGCACCCGTTTTGGTATAAAGTTCTTAGTCCTTTCGTACCCGTTCGGGTATAAATGTGAACAATTGGTCTCGGTATAGGACATGCTCAAACAAATGTGAACAGCCCAGCTCACACAATGATATCAAAACTAGCGCTAGTCACGTCCTCCCTTGCGATGCAATGTCGGCCAGTGCATGAAGCTCGTTTTCAATCGGCTCGCGTTCGAAAAGTTTAGGAGTAGTCCTGATTGTAGATGAGTTACGAAGTATGATGTGGATGTAGATAGCAACCCTGCAAACCGCAGGAAATGGCAGCACCCAAATACAAAGTCTTAGAATGAAGCATACTATCATCATCATGCCTATCACAGCACGCCAGCCATTCTTTTTAGCGACAACTGACGCCAGTTGGAAACGCCAAACTGTTGTTTGCATCTCAGTCGAGGCCTCCCCTTTCTCTGCTGCCGAATTCGGGTGACGATAGAATAACTTTCTGGGTTGGAGCTTTTTTGTATATTCGCATAACACGACCCAGGCAGCATAGCTTTTGGCTTTAACTCGCTGGACTATGGTTAGATCTGCGTAAAGCTCGTACAGATCATCGTTACATAACCATCGATATTCGCCGTTGGCATCACGGGAAGGACCATGGAGACTTATATTGCGTGAGCCTTGTTCTTCCAGAGGACTTTACTTCTCGATTGACTAGTCCAAAGTAGGACTTGTTGGCAACAGTGATTATCCTTTGGATTTCTACTTCTTTTTGTCCTCGTTAACCGCAAGAACCACTTTATTTGCTTCTTTATCCAGTCCAGAGAGGGCAGAGCTTACGGCGCGGTTGTTAAGGCAAATGATATCAATATCATCAGCATACGCCGGCAATTACAAGCTCTTGTAATGTATTGTACCATTGCGATTTAGCTCTGCTGCTCCCAAATTTGACACAAAATGATCCCTGTTCCCAAGATATTGGCCACTATACCAAGGAATGGAACTTTGCGGGGTAATGAATTAATGCTTGCCGGGAACACCAATACATCCCGTTTCCCTTTTTATTTATTGTATGTGAACTAGTTTCAACTCGTTGCTTCCTTTTTCTGGGTCACCCCACAACGCATACACCGCTCCGTCTATGTGCACTCATATGATTTCGCAATATTCAACTTCTTTCTGACGTTTAATTTTTACTTAGTCGCTCACTTGTTTGTGTTATTTTCGTAACATATGTTTACCTACCGTATTCACCTTTACCTTATTTCATGACATCACAAAGCTACTAATTTTTTTTGTACTCAATTTTTGTGTGGTCATATTTACACAGATTACTGGCACACGCTTTAAAGGTTTGCAAAACCAAATTCTCGGGTGTCTCTTTGCATATGTACTCCGCCTACTTCTATCCCACCGCTGACTTTGCCTAAGGTCTTAGGGCGGGTATATGTGCTGCCTTTTACGTATTGCACCGTATCGTATCATTTTCCATGCCACGATGTTGTGTAGTCGGTACAAGTTGTTGTTATTTGATATGTTTTGAGGTGTTCGCTTCGATGCTTCAGAAATTAGCTGTTTGCTAAGTTGCCGGTTGTATAGCTTGTTGATGGTGTTATTCTATTTTTATACCCAGCTGTACTTGTACACAGGGTATTATAACTTTGTTAGGATAACGGTTGGTTGTACAGGTATAAAGGAATCGAGATAGATATAGACTTCCATATATCAATATGATCAGGATCGAAAAAAAATTTGATTGAGCCATGTCCGTCCGTCCGTCCGTCCGTCCGTCCGTCTGTCCGTTAACACGATAACTTGAGCAAATAATGAGATATCTTCACCAAATTTGGCATGCGTACTTATTTGGGTTCAGAATAGATTGCTATTGAAAATGGGTAAAATCGGACCATAACCACGCCCCTTTTTCGATATCGAAAATTTCGAAAAACGTATAAAATGGGTTAATTCAATATTAGAAGCAGCTACAATGATAAAATTTGCAATATGTATTGATTTGGATGTTCTAAGGACGATTTTATAAAAAATTTTTAAAAGGGGGCGTGGTACCGCCCACGTATATTTGAAGAAATTTTAAAATTTTGACTCTTAATAACTTCACAAGAGTTTATGCTAGTATAACGAAATTTCGTAGAGGACATACTATTGTTGTGGTAAATTCAGCTATAGAAAATAAACGAAATCGCTTCGCGACCACGCCTACTTTTTCATAAAAGTTATATTGAAAGGAGGTGGAAATATTGAAAAGTCCATATCTAATTAACTGATTTCGCTATAATAATATAATTTGGTACATACATCAACTTTCACATTCTTTACATAATTTTTTCAAAATTTTGGAAAGTGGGCGTGGCACCGCCCACTTATGAGTCAAGCAATTTTTAAATTCGACTGCTAACAACTTCAGAACGGTGTGAGATAGATTTACGAAACTAGGTACCAGGTATGTTATGTTTATGTAGAGTACTACCACAGAAAATAAGAAAAATCGGTGAACGATCACGCCCACTTTTGAACTAAAGTTCTCTAAACGAGAGTTAGGAAACCGGAATATGCAAAATGAGTCCAGAATGAAACCATGTACAGATGTATTACTGGCCAGGCTTTTAACACCATTAACTATACAAAACAAAGAATAACAGCATTTTATGTGCACAGCTGGGTATGTAATGTTCGGTTTCACCCGAACTTAGACTTCCTTACTTGTTTAATTTAATTTTTAAAGTTTTTATTACATACCGGATTGACATTACTTGTTCGACGTTCTGCGTGTTGTGTTACCGTTAATTTTACAACGGTTTACTCCACTTTGTGATTCCCAGAAGATCTAGTTAAGTCTAAACTAATAATAAAAAAAGACAGAATTTCTCAAGTGTTTGCTTTGATACAGCGTGAACAATGCAAGAGGTAGCTATAAAAAATTTACTTTTTAAGTATAGTGAACACGGTGTTACAGAGGCTGGCTGGGTTGTAGACCATACTTTTATCATCGACAAAATCCTTTGCCCTCTATGAAAAAGGTTCACCCGTGCTCATCTTGCAACCAAAAATATTTTTGAGATGATCATAAGATTAGCAGACCATTACCATACCAACTCCATACCTTTCTGACCATTCTCTTGGAAGTTATCCTAACCCTGTCCCTTTCCACTCTTCTGATCTTCTTGTTGTACGTCGTATTTTTATCTACTTCGTAATTCTCGACTTTTTGTGCATAGATTCATAGACGCAAAAAATAAATATGGCAATCGGCCACATACTTCTTTGATCAACTCTTTTGGTCAACAACGTTACTCAATTTACGTGATATGGTTTGGCCTGGCTTCTACGAACATTCAATAAAAAGTACAAAAAATAACTACGCGTAATCAAGCGTGTCTGGTCTACAAAATGTTCATTGAACTAAATACAAAGTGGTTACTGGAAATGGGAGTCGATATGAGGCAAAAATAGACACTGAAAATAGAACAGCAACACAATATGAAGTAATAAGAAACAGAAGCTACTCCAATGTGTGTCAAATGAAAATGGGGAAATTAGGCCAAATATAAAAATACATGCCACAAATAACGTTTTAGTGGCCACAAAAAGAGGCTAGAATAGCAGAACAGAAACAAGTTTTTCTTTCCTAACGCCGTTATGCCCTCTACGAAGGGCTGGATCTAGATTGTTGAGGGGCTTGGCCGCGTCGATTAGTTAAATTATCAAATTCTGGTTAAATGTGTATAAATATAGCGACTCCAGCGCCATATGGTAGGAAAATATAGCCTTTGTCGAGAGGAACCAGGAAATTCTAGAACTCAACTCTGCTGGCGTTCTCTTTTGTGTTTTCTATCCCAGCCAGCGAAGTCTTTGGGCTTTAATTCGCTGCACTATGGTTAGGTCTGCGTAAACCTTGTAGAGATCATCGTTAAATTTCCTTCGATACTCGTCGTTGGCATCACGGGAAGGACCATAAATCTTCCGGAGAACTTTTCTCTCAAATACTCCAAGGGCCATCTCAGGACTGGTATTATGAGAGACTTATAGAGCGTGATCTTTGTTTGTCGAGAGAGGACTTTACTTCTCAATTGCCTACTTAGTCCAAAGTAACACTTGTTGGCAAGGGTGATTCTCCGTTGGATTTCTAGATTGATATTATTTTCGGTGTTGATGCTGGTTCCTAAATAGACGAAGTCTCTCACCGTTTCAAACTTGTAGCTATCAACGGTGACTTGGCTGCCAAGGCGCAGGTGCGCCGATTCTTTCTTTGATGACAGCAGATACTTCGTCTTGTCCTCGTTCACCGCAAGACCCACTTTTTTCGCTTCCTTATCTAACCCAGAGAAAGCAGCGCTTACGGCGCGGCTGTTAAGGCCAATGATATCAATATCATCGGCATACGCCAGCAATTGCACGCTCTTTTAGAAGTTTAGCTCTGCTGCTCGAATTATCTTCTCCAGCATCAGGTTGAAGAAATCGCACGAAAGGGGCGACTCCCTGTCTGAAGCCTCGTTTGGTTTCAAATGGCTCAGAGAGGTCCTTCCCGATTCTGACAAAACTGTTGGTATTGCTCAGCGTCTTTTGGCAAAGCCGTATAAGCTTTGCAGGGAAGTCAAATTCAGACATGGCGGTATACAGGCGCTGCCAAAAGCGGCATTAAAATCGACAAAGAGGTGGTGTGTATCGATTCTTTTATCATTGGTCTTCTCCAGGATTTGGCGTATCGTGAAAATCTGGTCGATGGTAGACTTACCAGGTCTAAAGCCACACTGATAAGGTACAATCAGTTTGTCTACGATAGGCTTAATTTTTTCACACAATACGCCAGAAAGAACCTTATATGCGATATTAAGAAGACTGATTCCGCATTAGTTGGCGCGGTTAGCGGTATCGGCTTTCTTGTGGATTGAGCAGAACTCACTTAAATTCCAATCTGGAAGCATGCACTCGACTGACCATATTCTGCATAACAGCTGATGCATGATTTTTACCAGCTTTTCGCCTCCATGTTTGAAGAGCTCGGCGGGTAGTCCGTCTTTTCCAGGCGATTTGTTGTTATTGAGCCGGGATATAGCTATCCTCACTTAATCATAGTCAGGTGGTGGGACGACTTTTCCACCGTCACAGTTTGGGTATCGGGTTCGACATCACCCTTCCAATTTAGCAGTGAGGAGAAGTGCTCCCTCCATAATTTATGTACACTCCCTACGTCGGTTACCAGGTCTCCATTACTGTCCTCTCTTCCTTCTTCGCCTCACGATATCGTTGCCATACACTGCGCGTTGCGCCCGTCTCCCTGTAGGAAGCGTCCTTTTTATCCGAGGCAGTGCTACATTCCTCATCGTAGCAATTGTTCTTTCGGGCTCGCTGGAACCCTATAATGTCCTCAGCGGCGGTACGTAATGAGTGAGAGATGTGCTCCCATTGCCCGGTTACATCATTAGGTCGATGAAACCATATATGTGTGAACTTGTGAAATGTTCTCATTTCGATACCTGATTTGAACATCATCATATTTCAAAATATTTTTCTAAAACGCCCATCTTAAAATTTCTTTGAGGAACTTCCCAGTTTAAAATTTGCTTCAGGAACGCCCTATCTAAGAATGATTTTCAAAAACCCGAAAAACGAAAACAAAATACAGTGTTATTGAAACCAATTCTGGGATCTTCAACTCACCCACCGATTTTGAGATGTAGTGGTCCCACGCCATAACCAACCGCTCCTACCCAAATCCGACCGTGCTTTCGCAAAGCATTTGAGCACTTGTAGCTTCTGCTGTAAAAGAGCACTAAGCACCATTTATGTTGCGGTGTAAGTGAATGCATTATGCCACTGCCTCAAGTGGCAATTAGGCAGCGTAGATATAATCCATGTGAAAGAGCAGAAGAAGTAAAGTCGGTAAAAACGTGACCATTCAATTTGAATGTAGTCGGAATAGATTGAAAGTTGATACTGACCAGGCAGCTGTCGGCAGTGTTGCTAATATCTTTGACCACATCTTTGTGGCATTGAAAACTGACATAACTCTCTACCAGACGGCCTAGGTGTTTCAGGAATAATAGTATTTACATTGTTTTTGTAGCTACTTGTTTAATTTATTTAGCCTACACCTGAAAAGCTTAAACCCTCTGATGAGGAGTTCTGCATTTAGAATTGCGTTCTCATAACCAAGTTGAGTTACTTTTCATGTTTTCTGTCTCTTCGTGGATTTATTTTGTCTAGGTTATATCTTCCGTGTTTGTCCAATATGATGAGTGTTTGGTTTTGTTGTCGTCTTGGTTAAAATTTATTACGCTGTTTTGTCAACAATGTCTTTAATCTTTTCTTGGCAATATTATTTTTCTTCTTATTTTTTCTTCTTCACATTCGTCAAAACAGCCCTTTCGCAACGCTTGGAAAATGCGCAAAGAACTTTTCTTAGTAAACAAATATCATTTAGAAGTCATTAATTTGGTAAGTGTGATAACTGTTAGCTTAATTAATTATATATTATCTTACCTCTTTGTTTAAATGGACATTAAATAACGTTACTAGCCACAATTTCAACGAGTTAAATAAGCTACTCGTTACAAACAAATGTGTAGTAGCTGTCCGACAACGTTTTCTTGTGGCGAAAGGAAATATTTTAAACAGATTTAAAAAAAATAAGCAGAACATTTTATGCCTTAGACTAGTTTATAGTGATTTCTATTCCAACATCCAGGGCTACAAAACATTCACAAAATTGACGAACTTCGGTGTAGCAGTTGTAAACCGTTAGTTCGTTGCCTGGAAAGCCTAAGATCGGTCGAGGGCCTGGGTCGCGTTTATTTGATAGTCTGCTGTACATGATATACTTTCTGTCACAAACCATTTTGATTGATAATAAGTTGCTATATCATGCGACTTCCAAACTCTTCGCAGACTGATCTATTCGAAAAGAAGAATGCTGAGAAAGGGCGATGCGCCGTTACCGAGTCTCCAATCCCTAAAGAGGCCCCAGACTTTGCTAATAAATAAACTACTCTGTACCTAGGAACCACTGGAAGCTCCACAAATTGCCTGCCTTAAGCATGGCGTGGTTAATTTGTCTTCTGTCCGCCTCAAACATTCTCTGACTGTCTGAGAACCAATTGGTAGGAGGGGCTACGGTTGATTTAAAGGTCCCTTTTCCTTGCTAAGCCATCTGCCTGCTCATTTTGCTCTATTCTGCTTTTACTTGGGATCCAGGTGATTGAGTTTGCTCACGTACTCCAGATCCAAGATTTAGCTCAACGCAGTTGGTCAAAGCGTAGGTATACCTCCGTCTAAAAAATGCTCGGATATTCGATCAGGGGGATTGCTTCTTTTCATCCTGGTCCAAAGACGCCTGCAGCAATCCCCTCTGGCGTTTTCGAGCCATCTGTATAATTTACAATAGTGTGGGAGCTGCTTGTGTAATCTACTCTTGTGTCATTCCATGTGAACTTGACCTCTGACCGCATTGACCAATCAATGGGTGTCGTCTCGAAGGTTGCTAGGGAGCGACGAAACCAAACAGATAACTTTATTTCTTTGGTGCGCTGACCGATCTTTCACTAATACACCCTCACTTTCATTTCTGCACATTCACAATAGCGCAGTTTTTTCTACTGTCCAACTCTACGATTCAATAGTTTGGCCCTATCTGAATTTGCTAGCTTAGTAATTTCCCTCGCAGTCGCTTTGATTATGAACTCAGATCGGTTCAAAATCGGTTTGCAGCTCTGCTGTTAACAGCTCTAGTGCACTTTTCTAATTTTTGGTCGCTCTGTTGCCCCTAAGTAGCTTGTCATTAAAGCACTTTTAGTTGGACAGTCAAATCTAAATTTATGACGAAACTTAACACCGTTATAGCCGAGTTGTTAATGTTAAATGTTGGGACAATTGTGTATTGCAACCCAAGTATTTTTTAATGCATTTGAAGTTACCGCAGAGAGTTCATAGTCTATAAAAAGCACAAATATTGGGGGAAGTCTACTCTTTTAAGCAGAGTTAGGTTCCTTTATTGTTTTTTTGATTGTAAAATTCTCTCCAAGTCACCAATCCCTCTTCATAATCTTTACTGTCTTTGTAAAGATTTAGATTTCATGAAATTTTAATTGTCCAACTCAGCTTTTTTGTTTCGAGATAAATAAGTAAATGTCGAAAATACTAAATTGACTATGATTTATGTCTTTATAAGTATTTAGTTGTTGCACTCAAGTTTCATTCAGGTTGTTAACCCACCATATCAATGTAATTTCTAATCGTCCAGTTTGTGGGAAATTTATTAGACACTTAAGGCGTTCGAACATTAAATAACAATGATTTTCTTCATCGCACACACAAATATCGTGTTCACATGCACATAAATTTAAATTTGGCAATCAAGCGTTCAAAACCTTAAAACAAGCGATAGACAAGGTAAAACTTTGTATGCAACTGCGGACGGAAAAATCTCTGTTTGCAAGTCGTGGTGGATTGGAAATAAAATAGCGCCAAAAAAATGCTATCAAAAATGCATATTCGTTTACGAACAAATTACCGACAAATTGGAGTGGCAGCGAATTTAAATTAAACGCGTCAGCACACACCTTTTGCAAATCGCGGTCGCCACACATAATAGATTTTTGTTACCAAAATTTATAGTCAAAAATGACCAAATTTTTTAAATAAATGGCAAAATGAATTACAAGTAGCATGACATATTTTTTTGGGTAGGTTCAGTTAAATTAAGTGCAGTCGCCGAGTTTAGGAGAGGCTCACTTGGACATCATCGATATAATTTCAAATAAGTCCCTCAGAGAGCCAAATAGCTTAGGGTCGAAGTACCGCTGGATAGACTTGCCGAAGGTGGATATGTAAATATAACTCATGACCCCGCTTTGTCATCCTCCATGCAAAGAGGCTCGTCGGGGATCGGCGTTTGGTGTCTCAGCGTCGAGTGAGGCCCTTGCACCACAGAAACTTTTCAAAGACCGTATTTCCCAGAATTGGCTTCGCAAGACTAGCATTCGGTGAAAGCGTTTGCAGTCCTGTAAAGTGCCAAGGACTCTGTAGCTCTCCTACAATGATAAACGATCTACGCAATTCTCAAGGTACTTTTCCAGATAAACTGCGGTGCTCAATGAACATAGGACTGTTCCATCTCGGGCCACAACTGCAATCTTACGTGGGCGGAAGAAACGGTTGAGCATCTGTCTCTCAATGACATTAAGCCCTGAGAGCTTCTAAAATTTCTTAACCCCCATTATGTATGTAGTTAGGGCGAAGGGGTTAAAAACGGCGCAAAAGTGCTTATTGGAGTCATACGGAACATGCCACTCCCACCAACCAACCAACCTCCATGGAATTGCAGAAGGAACTCAATTTGGCAGTGTTCCTTCAAAACAACGTTTCGTTCTAGGCCAGAATGATCGCACTACCCTGAAGAGATAACGCCAGAGCAGCGCTTCCTCAGGTCACTCATGGTCCATCTGGTTAAAAGAAACCTACAAATGGTCAGGGAACCCTGAATTTTTTACAGTCCGTCACTTTCAGTTCTCAAGCAATCTATCAGTTTTAGGCGGACAGTTGGCAGGGACATTGGTGTGCCCCTGCACGCAGGTAATGCTTATTGAGAATAATTGAAAGGAAGTTCAGACGTTCCCATACCCGCTCCACCCCACCTCATTGAAGTCAAAGAGTTTTGAATTCCCTAACCTAAATAAAAATGAATGTCGTACCATCCACTGAATCCTTGAATGATGCAATAGCATTTGGAAGATACTGTAGGTAACGAAGCTGTGGCCAATATCACGATACCAGATTAGCTTCGATTTATCGGAGAAATATTTAAAATAGCACAATCGAACTCCGTTGAATATATATGTATGGAAAGGTCGAAGCTCTCGGTAATGGTCGATCTGCAGGAATACAAGACGACCAAGGCCTTTCTAGCCCTATACTCCACATTAGGCTCCCAAGACAGGTATCTTTCGACTATAGTTCCGGGATATAAATATAACCATATCAGACAGAAAAAACGGTACCCCGGCAACCGAGGACAGTCAGAAGGCATTATATCTTGGTTGGCAGCCAGTTCATGGTTCCTAAATTGGAGCAAACAAAACAAGTAACATAGTCATTTTCTGTAAATAGTCTGACAAGGTTAAGTACTGACATCATCATCATCATGCATGCATGAGTTCTCAGAAGGTTAATGAAATTTATTTTATAATCTCTCTCTATATTCTGCCTCGGTCTTTACAACTTACTTATATAATTTTATCCCAAGCTTCTCGCACTCATAATAACCAAAACAGAAGAAAATAGGTAAACACATATCTAGATCTGAAAAACCCAACCTAAACCAAAACAACCATTTTTGGTCCAAAAAGAACAAGTGGCAACCATGCTAGAAATATCGAATAATTCACAACAGAGCTTATTGATGCACGCAGTGCGCTTGCGCCGCTGTTTTCGGATGGTTGATTTTACGAGCGATCGTCTGGAGAGTACTGTTACATGAAAATTACCTAAGCAAATATTTTCTAATAGAAACATACGGCAGTAGCTTCGTCACGTCATGCGTGGCAACGCGAGAGGAATGTGGCATATGAGTATATTAGATAGACACTTCTAGCGATGGGTGGGTGGATTTTGTTCCCCCATACAATTTACTATTTCTGTTTTTTATTTTCAATGAAAAGTTACAAACGCATTCAAGCGCGAATCTTATGCAATGATTATTTCGATTTAATGCGAACGATCATTAATTTTTGCCCGCTCCACCTTGCGAGCTCCCCTTTGTTGCTGGGCATCTTATGAATGCAACAAGGCCTGCAGCATTGCAATTGATGACGACGCTTGATGTTGTATTTTAGCGCTCTTGCGGCTCAAATTACCAGGAAATTTATCAATCGGCTATTTATTATACTGCTCCACAATTGTTTTTTTTTTGTTTGTTTACGTGTTTTTTGCTGCAAGCGGTCAGCTTTCAAATTTAGTTTCATTTTCAGTTACCAACTTGAATTTCGTAAGATCAATTTATTAGCGATTTCGCATGGTCAGTCAGTCAGGCAGCCAGTTAGCAATCAACCAAAATCTGTAGCCTGTTGCAACATTTACTATCAATTTAATGGTTATCTCCATCTCATTTGAAGATGCTTTCAATTAACGAAGCTCCAGCAAATGATGTAAACCACTTCTGTTTAGCGGCAGATTCGCGTAAAACTCTCAGTTTCATTTGGATCGTAAAATAGTCGAAAAAGTTGTTGTGAAGTAGTCTAGTTGCTGATGCACAAATCGATGTTGTTGAGTGTGTTTTTATTGTTTTCAGGGCTAATTTATCTTACCAACTATTAAAAATAATTTGTATAGCAACAACAATTATTATTCTGCGCTTGCAATTTAAAAAATTTCAATTCCCATCTTGGGTCCGTCGGTGTAGGCTTGAATATAAACTATGAGAGAATCCCCCCTGCTGGGTCCCTCTACATATCCTCCCACTAACTTTACTAACTCCTCGAGAAGTCCCCGTATACGTATGTCTAGCAGGGTTTCGAATGTTTTTGAGAACAATCGAAGTTAAACTTATTGGCCAGCTCGTGAGCTCTTCTGCCTGACTTCGGTATGAAAACCTCCCCTCTTTTCGCCATGTGGCCGAAATATAGTTAGATCCGAAACACGTTGCGAAGATATCCTTTTTCCCCTAGCCAAGAAATTCTGGCTCTTCTGCAACATAATGAGAACTATGCCGTCTACTCCCGGCTACTTGTACGCTGAGAAGCTATTTATAGCCTATGAGATTTTATCTTCCGCCTATTTAAAAGCATGTCAGGCGTTTCGCTTTTATCGAATATTTCCGAGCCTCGCAGAGTCCTTCATGTACACACAATTATCCTGCCAAGATTTTTCCTGTGCAACTCGTACTCCTGAAAGTCTTCCTTAGAGTAACAGTCATTGAAAACCTTCCTGAGCTTTACCTTAGGTCGACAAGGTCTTTATCTCCCAGGCAACTTTGTGGGCTACCTGAAAGCTCCTTTCCAGGAACTCAGCTCGGTCGTCTAGGAAATTTGGAATGGACGTTTTATTTCTTCGGAGTCTGTCACTGACTTCTCTTTCAAAGATACTTCAAGGAGGCGGTTCAGGGTCTCTGTATGGTAGCCTTATCGGTTTCTCCCACTCCATATTAAAAATTACGATAGAACGATCCGACAAGAAAATCCTTTTCGACACTTCCAGTTCTTCCTACCTATATACAAGTAGGGTATGTGAGCGTGGGACAGTTCTAACCTCTTCTTGCTTTCTTCGGTCACTTTAGATTCATGTAAAATAAATATTAAGATCTGAACCGAACTTATTGATAAAAATTCTAATATGACAGAGCCATAAATTAATACAAATTTTACTAATGCTGAAGGAGTATACACTCCGTCAAGCCAACGAAAGATGGCAACAATCCCCAGGGTGCAGGATATCCAAACAAACCTGGCCAAAATGGGATCATAAAAGATCTAGAGACATTTACGCCGTAAGAAGAAGTGAAATCTCCATATTAATAGGTGGTAGGCACGCAGAAAGGCTAGGTGTGCCTTACCGACGATGCTGTAGGAGTTGCAAAGATGATGATGAGGAGGAAACGGTGGAGCACCCCATTTGCAACTGCCCGACTTTAAGCGGCGCGAGAACGCGCTTTTTTAGAGTTCCCTTCCTGGATAGCCTACGCCAGATCGCGGAGCTGCACATAAAGGACTTGATTGCTCTAACTGGTTCGAGGAGGAGTAACGGTGTCGGCTTAGGAATGTCAGTCCTGGGGTTTTCCTATGTGGAGAATCCCAAGAACTCAGGGATTTTCCATATGGCCCGGTCCCGGGACTGACTTTCCTAGCGTTGGTGGTATCACAACGGGACTTTCAAAACAGGCCTAAGTGTGCCTCTGCGGCAGCCACTTGAACCTAACCTAACTTACTTATGAACTTGACTTTACTGGTATAGGTAATTGTGTTTAATTCGATGAACTATTATCTTACTTTATGCTATAAAAAACCGCTGAATTCTCAAACAAATGTGCTTCAATATAAGTTGAATGTTGTTCATATGCAATAATTATTAGTATTTATAAGTATATCTCTACACTTAAGAATATGTGTGCTATTTTATGTTGATTTTATGCATTCATAAGCGCATTTGCTTATACATATTATATTAACACCTGCGTTTACAATTTATTATTATTTCCTTATGTTCTGATGTTTCGACAATTTGTCTATTATTCGTATTATAAACTCGTAGTACTTAGTATCTACTGAGTAAATATTTTCGCACATTGCATGATAATAATTAAAAACTAAATTCCCCAGTAAAGCGAGAAAATATACTAACGTCCCTGGTCCTGGTAGTTTGTAATACCTAGTCTCTGTAACCCCAAACATTATTAATTTTCGAATTTTTTAAAAGATAAATAATAATAGCATGGCGGCCGCCATGGTGTAGAGGCAGTTGGTTGGGTCTATCCCACCTAAGATTCAGGACTCGTATTCCAAAAAAAGTAACATCAAAATACATTCAGTACGAAGTTTTCCCAAATAGGATCGCACATAAGCAGATTTTTTGTTTTTTTTTTTTTGAGTAACTTAAAACTTCATCGGGAAGGGCTTAAAACCTAACTTAAATTCCAAGAATCCTATAATTATGAAACGCACTGTACATTGGCGGTTCGACTTAGCTGGTTACAAAGTTTTTTGAACGTTTCAGCGGCTTTAGCTTAAAACGCAATCAAATCGCAACATTGGCAATGAAATAATCCAACTGAGTATATAGACCTTAGTACGTAAACATGTTAAAAAAAACGCAATTTAAATGCAAAATCTATTATCAAATTCTATAGGCCCGGTTTTTCAGTGCGAGTATAAACTTAGTTTAAAGAGCACTTTGAATGGGATAAACTCTGCTTTACTAAACTTTGTCTTTAGTTTAAACCTGCACTAAAAAACCGGGCCTAAAAGTTGCAAATTGACTGCGCAAACATGAAATTTTTGTCTGCAGCCTGAGTCTAATCGAAAGAAAGGCGGCACCCATAGCTAAAATTTAATAGAGTACAACCCATTGGCGGCTCCAGGATTTTGGGAAAGGGAGTGTAAAACGTTTTTTTTTTTTATACTTTTTGGGACATATTTCATGCACAGTTACCCAAAGCTGGCCTTTTATGCTTGTTTTTCAAAAAAATATGTAGGTACCTACATTTGTTGATATGGGCAAGGTATCAAAGTATCACTTATGTAAATCGCTCAAAAAGTTACCGAATGTGTACTATGTAAACGCAAAAATATTAGCAGTTTTACTATATTTTTGTGTATTTTTTATTTTATTTTTTTTGCGAAATTTGTTACCCTATTTTTGGTGTAATTTTAAAAAAAAATTTTGGTGCAATTTTGACTTTATTTTTTGCGTAATTTTGACTATATTTTTTGAGAAGTTTTCATTAAATTTTGTGCGTAACTTTTGCTATATTTTTGCAAAATTGTTGAACCTGAAAACTACCCCGTGTATTAGCCTCTGGTGCAACTAAATATTAGATATAAAAAGTGCTAAAACCTAAATAAATACCATGACCTTAAAGTAATTAGCAGTAAAACCAACATCAAAACCAAAGCAACAAAAATTTAACAACAGAGAAAGTTGCCGAAAGAAATAGTGATTGTACTTAATTTTTTGTTTTTACTTTTCGTTTAAATTTTTACCGCCTATTACAAAATGCGGCTTTGCACGTTTACTAACTGTTGTGAATATTCTAATAAATATGGATCGTGAAAGTGTCCAAGTGCCATTTCTACTTAAACCCCTTAAAGTTATTAAATGATCATTTAACGTCCAACTTGTTACGCTACATTTGACTATGTCATAGAAAGATATGCAATACCGGACTTCCTAGCCTCCTCTCTTTGAGAAGTACACTCAATATCCGGTGCAACCAAAAACTAATTAAAAAAAAAAAACACAAGTAAGGAATAAGCATCACGATTTTCACTGTTCGATCCCCAGTACAGCCTGTGTGAATTTAACTTTAGCTCATACCGAAATTATCGGAACTATCGATTATATGGGGGCGATGTGTTTTATTCTAACAGAGCAATAGTAACAAAATTTCACGATCCTACCTACTTAATTACAGAAGTTATAGCCCGAAATCCGTTTATCGGAACAATCGATTGTATGGGAGCTATGAGTACTTTTGGTCCGATCTTGTTGGTTCCGACAAATAATTATTCTCTTATAAAATAACGCCTCCATACCAAATTTCATCGATATATCTCTAAAATTGCGTACAAACAGGCGGACAGATGGACATGGCTAAATTGAATCAGCTCATCGTCCTGATCATAACGGTGTACTTATTAGTGGGTCTATCTCTTCTTCCTCTCATACTTACAAACATCGGACCAAAGTTATAATACCATTTCATGTTCATGAAAGGTATAAATATGTATGTTAGTTAGAGTTCGACGGTGGTGCTCAACCGCCTAGGCGATTTTTGCCGCTTTCAAAGCACACCAGTCGTTCCTTTTTAGCGAAAACTGACGCCAATTGGAAATAACAAGATTTGCTTAATCTGATGGGTAATTGCTGCTACTGTTTCACAGGAAAAGCTTTGTTTAACTTGGAAAAATTGGTGAAAATTAAAATATTAACATAAAATTTAAATGATCAAAATCTGCAGATATATCAAGAGCCCCTATACTATATAAATCGCTCATGCAAAGAAACTTAATCGATTCATTAAAAATTGTATATCTGCATTGCTATAAATAAGCTGTTGGTTTGTCTAATTAATAGTCAAACTTAATAACACTGACTAAATAAAATTAGGTTATTTGAAATGATTTCTTAATAACAGCCTTTCACTCATTAACCATCGAAGCCAGCAAAAGATATTAAATTATACATGTATTGGTTTTTGAGATTTTTGCATTTTGACAAGTATATGTGTTGCACTGCTAAAAATTTAGGGCAACATTTAAAATTTTTTAGCCTCATATACGTATGTAGGTGCGCTGCAAAAATAAAAAATTTTGACTGAAAAGCTTTCAATTTGACATGTTTTCAAATTAACTCTGAGCAGGGTATATCTCAAATACAATGGGGAATGTTTTATTTAATTCCAATCAGCAGTTTTTGAGTGACACGACGATAAACATACAGTCAAACAGACAGTGACAAAAATTCTAAAAACGGTTGATTTGGATTCTATTGCCTTAATAATGATTGCCCTATAATTTTTTTGGAATATCTGCAATGTACAGACATCGGCCTGTTACAATGACAGCTTGCTAGCTTTACTATATGGTTCCGTGGTCCCAAGTACAGTTGAATACAAAATACAGTTGTATTTTTGCTACATACTAAGTCGGTGCGATCTGCAACATAAATTTCGTGTCTTTGCGGTTGATTTTTTCAATTAATGAACTCTTCACGCTTCGTTTACAAGTTGCGCCCAAAATACCAATAACTCCTCCCTACACAAATGAAAGGTTAACAAACTATAACTATGAAGAGAATGCAAAAAGATACATAGTAAGTAGATACTAACGCAGGTTTTGTATTAATGGGACTGCAAAAAATATCCATACATATGAAAACTGTTTGTTTAAAATTTGAATTGAACAAATGCAACTGCAACATCATTTGGAGCGTAACAAAAACACGAGTCGGCAGAAAAACATTGAATTTGACAGCATTAAACAAAAGTTTTAAAAACGTAAATCTGGCCATTAACTTGCATGATGTGGAAAATAATCGGACACGATTAGTGTATATGTATTGCACATATGAGTCGACATATATGTATTAAAGTAGCTTAAGTCTTTTTTCATAGCAAAGAAAACAACTTAACTTAAAAAGTAAGTAAGCAAGTCATATGCGAGTCTGAAAACTAATTCGGCCGTCAGGGCGTATGAGCAACAAAAATTCATTTGCGAGAGCGAAGTTTTTCAGATAGCAGTTATCTATATAAAAACTACTTTTATCGGGCAGATAAATTTTGAAATTTACTTGAGAAAGCGGCCTTAACTTTTCATGAATGTAATTAAACATATAAAAAGTAATAACCGAAATAAAACATTAAAAAGGTGCAATAAACTATGTGGAAAGTCTCGCCTTTTTTAATCAACATGACAGTGAAAAAACCACAAAAAAAAAAACAATTAAAATCGCTTCAATGACTATGCAACAATGATAAATGACTAGTCCGACGCACGTTAGTGTAAATGCGTTTGATGTCGAAACGCATTGAGAGAAAAAAATAAAAATAACGAAAAAAGTATACCAAAGTTGAAAACTAAAAAAACGCTAAAAAAAGAAAGTGAGTAGTAGGGATACCTACTTATGTATTGTAGTTGGAAAAGTAAATCCGCACGCACATTGATAATCAATATTTTTATATATATACCAGGAATACAAATTTTTAGGATTTTACCTTTCCCGCTATTTTTTCCATTTTTTTCCGTATTTCCATTTTCAAAAACTTTTCAGAAATCGCCAAAAATTTAACGAAAAAAATTTCCAAAATTTCAAATGTTTAAGCGGTTTTCCTAAGATAAAACCATGGTATAAATACTACAGGTAAAACCGTTAATGACACTAATGACATTTTTAAGCAATTCTCATACTCATTTATTTTTTGCCACGACGTGTCTCTTTGGTTTTTTCAATCAAATAAATTACAAATCAAAATAATTTCTTTTCATTTTTCTTCAATTCGCGGTTAGAACTATTGCTAGAATTGTTAAAAATAAGGACTGTAAAAGCGGTTCACATGTGTCCCTCTAGCAGGCTAACGACCATCTCATTTCCTGCCATTTTATAGTGTCCAAGCGTCCACCTAAACGTGCAGTGTAAATTGGAAAATATTTTTTGGTTTTTTTCAAATTTTTCTTATTTTAAAATTTTTTGAATAATTTTTTAATTATTTAATAATTGCTTAAAAACGTCAAAACAAAATCAAAAGAGAGAACGGTCTTACCTATAGTACTTATACCATGGTTTTATCCATGGTTTTATCCATGGTATAAGTACTATAGGTAAAACCGTTCTCTCTTTTGATTTTGTTTTGACGTTTTTAAGCAATATAATATGTGTCAGTATGTAAGTCAAATAGTTCTAATCGCCAATTGAAGAAAAATTAAAAGAAATTATTTTTATTTGTAATTTATTTGATTGAAAAAACCAAACAGACACGTCGTGGCAAAAAATAAATGAGTATGAGAATTGCTTAAAAATGTCATTAGTGTCATTAACGGTTTTACCTGTAGTATTTATACCATGGATAAAACTGGGTCTTTGTCTTTTCTCTTATGTTTTTTGATGTTTTTAGTTGGAAAATATTCTGTACGAAATTTATATAGAAAAAATAGACGTTTCACTTCTTTGTATTGAAGGCACACATTTTGTATCGATCCCATGAGTACAAGTATGGTCTTTGGATTTTTTCTCTTAAAGTGAGCAGTTCTGAGATATTGCGATTGTAAAATTAGCACTGGAAATTACGTACGGACGCTCGCTTGCCATAGACTTGAATGTGCAAATTTTAGCTAATAGACTGACATGATTAACCTATCGTTTCTCTACGATTCACGAAACTCCTTAGTTTCGCTTAGTACAACGAAAATCCGGAAATTTGCAATGTCATTTTCATGAATGTGTAGTTCAATCCCTGAAATCGTTGTGCCAGCAGCATAAATGTGTTGTAGTCGACAACAGGGACCATGGCGTATACGTAACAATTTTGCTACACTTTGGGAATGCCGTAACTCGAAGAATTTAAGGAACATTAACGTAAAAACTATATCAGGGGAAAGAGTATAATGAAAATATAGCTTGCAAAAACCAATTTATGTCATAACCTAAAATGTCAAGTTTTGCGAGAGCAATAAACTTTCAAAAACGATTTCCCATAACTTTAATTTTGGCACATTCCTATCCATGTATATGAAATAATGTGGCGTATGGACTTTTCTGGATTTTTCTCGAAAACTTGAGTAAGTGTAGAAAAGTTTTCTGTGAAGAGCTTAGGTTCATCCCTAAAAAGAAACCTGAAAAAGTCCCCATCGAACCCATGTGTGATCAAAAATTTATTCGGGGTCGAATATCCATATTTAAGGTTTTTTTTTGTTTTTTTTTTTTTGATTATTCTTGACTTTTGACCCCGAATAACTGTGTTTTCGGAAAGAATTTGTATTTATCAGTCCGATAAAAATAAATTTACATGACAAAACGAAGTTTTTTTGGCTTAAAGTCTTGAGACCGATCTCACCAACCCGTCTTAACTTTGTTGAGTCGATTTTTTACTTTTTCAGTTTAACCATGCAACTTAGCCAAGTCGCAAATTAGTCAAACTCGCAGCTGACTTATCCTGAACTAAGTCAAAATATTGTGTAAGATGTCAAGTGTGGTAGCAAAGCATAGACGTAAAAGCAAAAGCATTAGAATCAGTCAGCTGTTGTTCATGTGTCTCACTCTAACATTCGTAAAGATAGGAGTTCCTTCAAAAAACCTTCACCATTTTGAATTGCATGCGCTGCATGAAAACGTAAGAAAAAATTCGACATGTACAAAACAGCCGACTGGGTTGTTGTGCGCAAAATTATTCAAGTCACTCCTTTGGTGAAACCCAAAAGTATAACGGTCAGCAGAATCAGTCCGTCAGCACGTTGACACAACTAACAGCAAAATAGACTGCGGGTGTTTGTATGCGTAACGCCAGATGCGAGCGACACGTCAAAATAGAATTTGCTCTGAAATTGACGTACGTCACGCAGCTGACGTATTGGCGGCCTGATTCTGTTTGAGTTATAAGTTAGCCCCAAATCTGGGCTAACTTAAGTCAAAACTTAGTTTTAGCCTAGCCGCGATGGTGAAACCTGGTCTAGTATTATTTCGAAACATCTATCGACCTTTTTGGGGATCATTTCGGGAAGTTTTTTAGAATATTTTGGGAATTTTTCGGGGTAGTTTCGAGGTAATTTCGAGGTTTTTTATGATCATTTTGGGATTGACTTCGAAAAAGTCCCGAAAAGATTCCCAACAAGGTCTCTACATGACCCCAATAAAGGCAAGACATCCCGGCAGAGATTTTTTGGGTTACTATTGCTTCATCTTTTCTGGCTGGTATATATTTGCTTTTTGATATATAGGAAACTTTAAAAAGCTTCGTTATTGACAAAAAAACTATACCTAGGACCATACTCAAATAGAGTTTTCGTTGCGAAGTGTCTGGAGAAAGGTCTTATGTCGTAAAAAACACAAGAAAATCGAACTTAATGGTCGATGGTAGATACTTTCTACCATTTTCATGAAAATTACTCTTTCTTTGTTAAGCATCTTTTTATGCATACAACTATCCATTAGGCATTTCATGAAACAGCAAAAATGCTAACGACACAAAAATTGTTACATGTATGGAAAAACATAAAAGTAAACTAATTACGACTCACGTGTTCCTCACCTAAAACAATAATGTATTATGAACAAGAAGCAAGTACAAACATAAGCCAATTTGAAAGTTGGAAGCGGAAAATATTATATGAACAATGTATGTGTGAACCAGTGGCGGATCCAGGATTTTGGAGGGGAGGTTCACATTTTTTTCCCGAGGACATTTTTGATTCTTAAAATTCGATTTTTAATTTTTGTTTTTCCAAAAAAATATATACCTTCAAGGTATCACGTATCTTTTACTATATTTTTATGTAATTTTTATATACTACATATTTTGAGTAATTTTTACTATATTTTTTGAGTAATTTAATATATTTTTTGTGTAGTTTTTTTACTATAGCTTTTGTATAAATTTTTCTATATTTTTGTGTAATATTTACTAAATTCTTTGAGAAATTTTTACTATATTTTTGTATAATTTCACTACATTTATTATGTAATTTTTACTATATTTAAGGGTAATTTTTTACTTTATTTTGGTGTCGTTTTTACTATATTTTGTGTAATTTTTACCATATTTTTGTCCAATTTTTAATATACTCTTTGAGTAAGTTTTACTATATTTCTTGCTGTATTACTGTGAAAAGTATGACTTTTTGGATCCCGAAGGGAAGGGTTTGAACTTGATCCGTCCCTGGTGTGAACGCATTAACAGTGACCTTAAACAGTTGGGCTAATTTTGTTATGTATTTTTTATACCCAGCTGCAAGAACGAAAGTGTTTAACTGCAATCGGGACAGATCATTTAAGCAAACACCAATTGCTTCTCAAATCATTTTTGTTCATCAACTCATTTAGAATTTTAGTCTAGCGCAGAGCATTAAGGATCTTAAGTGCTATTTAAAGGCGTTGAGCCATCATTGGGAAATTACCATATTTTTAAAACTAACTCAAATTATCGCGTCATCGCTTTATTTTTTGTAATTTTTTCGTTTTGTAACCTAACCCAAAACTTTCTGTTTTTTTTTCTGTTTAACCAAAAACTATATTATCTCAAATACTTATGTAAATATATATCTCTTTTTCTATATATCTTTCAAAAGCTCACAAATTCTCGTTCGAAATCTGTATTGAAGAGTTTACGTTGTCGTTCAACTCGACGCTCCAAATCCAATTCAAGATCGTCGGTTGATGTGTCAAAGTCGACGACGACGACACAATATCAAAATGTTGGTGAGGCAAATAATGTCCCAGTTGATGAAAATAAGGTAAGCGATGTACCCGGTACATAGGGATGTTGATATCACCGCCACCCTTCACCTGCCACCAGCCACCAACATAACGTATAACATCCACATGTCATCCTCGTTGTCACTTAAATGAAATAAAAAAAGTTATGAAAAGCACGCATGCTAGTGTTTTGCTCATAACTGCATTACATAAACTCATATCCACTTAAATCAACACTTAAAATATGCCCACCTAAAATCTCCAAACTCGTAAATAAAAATTAAATTAATATATCTAACTTACACCACCTCATAAATGTGCCAAAACCACTCAGTTTAATATACAGGATTTCCATCTAAAATAGAAATAGCATTTTTTGATAACGATTGCTTTTTCCAGAACCAAATAAAAAACCAGGACCAAGTCAATATCAAAGAACTCCTCTCAGGTTTTACTTCCCTTTCGTCTGCGTCCGAGGTTTTTTTCTTGAAGAATGCATTACATAAGCAAGAGATGAAGAATACGGGTTATTCTTTAACCTTAATCCAAAACTTGACATCCCAAGGCTAGCCATGGTGAAAACCAAATAAAAACAAGTAAGGAAAGTTGTCTTCGGCTGTGCCACCTGTGCAACCTTTCATGAATAAGCGTCATCTCAATGATTTTCAACAACGATATTTCACATATAAAAATAGCTATGACTAGTTTTGGTCCGATCTTCCTGGTTCCGACAAATGATTATTCTCATATAAAATAACGCCTCCATACCAAATTTCATCGAGATATCTCTAAATTGAGGTGCAAGTTTGCATACAAACAGACGGGCATGGCTAAATGGAATCAGCTCATCGTCCTGATCATAATGGTATACTTGTTAGTGGGTCTATCTCTTCTTCTCATACTTACCAACATCAGACCAAAGTTATAATACCATTTCTTGTTCATGAAAGTTATAATTAGTGTTGTGCGGTACCAAAAATGACCGTTTGTAAAAGTAGGCGAAATACCAACGCATCATTCGACATAAGTTGATAGTACTATAATTTTCGACACGAATTAGCAACTTTAACATTGGTAGAAAATGAACAAAATCGCCCACTTTTTTATCCCCTTTTTCGGTACCTCGGCCCAACATTTTATCCGCTTCTGGTGAGTAGAGTGACTAATCAAGCATTGGATTGACAACCACATGGCACATACAACATGGGAAAATATTGTAGTCGCTGATGTCACGTGGTGTAGCGGTTAAGTGTTCGGCCGATTCGATGCCCGGCAAAAGTAACATCAAAAATTATTTAGAAAAATAATTTTTCTAAGCGGCGTCGCCCCTCGGCAGTAGTTTGACAAACTATTCGGGTGTATTTCTGCCATGAGAAGCTTCTCAGCAAGAAATTCATTTGCTTTGCAAGTGCCGTTCGGAGTCGGCAAAAAACTGTAGGTCCCGCCAACTTGTAGGAAAACTCAAAAGCAACACACCACAAGTTGGAAAGAGAAGCTAAAATCTCGTTAGAGGTTAAGATAACCTGTTGGTATATCGCCGCCATTAGTTTTAGATGTCAAATTTCAAACTTTTCAAGCACCAAATAGTGATGTGCAATAAAACAACAAGGCCCTGTTGTAAACGATTATGGCCGAGTTCAATTAAGTACTTCTTTCTCTTAGCGATACCTGACGACAATTTGAATCTATTTCCATCTCTAGAATATAAAAACTTTTCTTAGAGAGCAGCCGTGAGGGCTAAGTGGAGAATCTGTAATATGTATGTGAACTACTTCAAGATAGAGGACTTTCCTAATAAATTTATGAATTCTTGGCTGAACATATTCGCCCACGAAAAGAATTAGAAAAGATATTTCAATTTAATAGCAAAAATGTTCATCATACGCCCTGTAGACCCAAATAAAATTATATCACAAGTGCAAATTGTCAGGAGATGCAAAAATGTTTGTGAAATCGATGTCCATGAGTAAGCGCGTCTGGAATGTACCTACATACAAATGTATGTATGTAAAATAACGATTTATGACTGAAATGCTTTGTCGCTGGTTTCTAACTTTCTTTAATGGCACTTTTGTAAATATAACTACCAAATATCTACTACGAACAATGTATTTGTACATTTCAAACAGTTGCTATGCACATGCATAACGTCAGCGGTATGGAAAAATTTGAATATTTCGAACACAAAAATCAAGTTTGAAAGTTAATCATTCAGAAATACTCAGTTCCTTGTTACTAAACTTTATCTTAAGTCTCTCCTGGTTTCCTACATATTTAACAAGTGTAAATGTGTAAATATTTGGGTACTTGTTGAATCGAATAGATTTTTAGTGGTGCGTCGTTGTGATTTGAGTATGCCACTCATCTCTGAATTATTTACGTACATACATACATACACATCAACCAAAGCTCACCCATAATTACATATGCGAGCACATCTAGCCCACTACCGCCACTGCCGACCAAACGTCTGACTTTAGAAAAAGCTAGCCATAAAAAAGCTTTTGTATTATAGCGCTATAGCTAAGCAAAGTTATGGTACAGTAAAAAAAAAAAAACAGAAAACCAACTTGATATGAAAGCTTTTTTATAGCCAACTCGTTTAAAAATAAAGCTTTTGTAACTTTAAGTTAAGCTAAGCTCTTTCGTTAACATTGTTATGGTGAGAGCTCTTTCATAAATAGCGAGCTAGGGATGTTACGAATACCGAATATTATTCATGGGCGAAATCGATTGAGGCTGAGTAAAAGCATACATCTGGACACTCTGCTTCAAGAAATAATGTTTAATCGAACATCCATCAGTTCATTGACTTCAACATTAAAAGGCTTGAGTCAAAAATGCTATATTTTAACGAATATTTCTTACATATTCCATTAAAAAAGTTGTATAGACCACTAGCAGGTAGACCTGCCTGAATTTGAACATAGCTACCCACAATCCGTTTTTCCTTCTGTCATTAAGCACATCGCTTAGTTAAGCACGTATTGGTAATATTCAACTGATACCTATTTATATTGTACTCAAATTTTTTTGGTCATCCCTGGTGCACTTTGATTTTAAGTTAAATGTTAAGGGCCACTTGCATAAAAGCCGATTAAGCCTAATCGGTGATTAACTTGACAGCTAACCATACAAAATACGTCAATTAAACTCCGGTTAGTCGTTATCAGCTTTTATGCAAGCGGCCCTAAGTAATGCAATTGTGAAAGCTAAATTGAATTCCATTCATCAGTTTTTGAGTAATATGTCCAAAAACATACATACAGAAAGACAGACAGACAGCCAACAATTTAAAAAATGGTTGATTTAGATTTTCTTGTCTCAATATTGATTTCTCCTTGCAATTTTTTTTTAAATATCCAACGTAGAGATATCGACCTGTTACATTTTGTATTAATAATATGTACTGTTAAAAAAAATAATTTTTACAAAAGTATAGAAATATACAATTTTACTAATTTATAATAAATATTTCTTTTTCAGGTAAGTTCAAGTTCCCGATTATTGGTAAGATACTCAGCCTTGGAAACCACTTTGCAATGTCAGTAAGTTAATACCTATTTATTTAGTTTATTTCCTTAGATTGAATTCCCCGGCAATACTTTATTTATTTATTTAATGAAAAATAAAATAATTGTAAGATTTTTTTACAAAATTTTAAAACTTTCTTTAGTTAGAAATACAAAGTTATCTGAAGTCGTTCTTCTTTCGAAATTTCAATTTTATGTTTCTAACATAAAGCTTTACTACATATGGAACTTATAATAAAGTGTAAGTATCAGGTAGGAATTGAAAAAAGTTTAATTTTGCCATCTATAAGAATTTTTACCCCCATAAGTGTGTGGCTTACCGTACACCTAATATTAAAAAAAGATAGAATATGTAGTAGTTTAAAGTGGAATTTACCCACATATGTATCCTGCACTAAACGCCAAACTAGTGAGAAAAATACTAGTATAGGTACAGCTAAAGTTTTCTGGCAGAAGTCATACCAGTCAGGAAATATCCATTTTATACTAGTATACAACTCCTTTCTGGCTAAGCTCTACCCGTCAGAAAATATGCATTCCATACATACCAGTTACAAAAGTCGAAATTTATTCGTTTCGTTTGCTTCCTTTTGCTCTTATAATTCACAGGTGCTTTTTCGTGTTTAGGTAAATACAAATAGTCGCTGCTTTCTAGAAGAAAACGAAGGCAACCCTGCAGCGAAAGCAACTAGTTGAAAACTACTTTGCAACTAGTTGGTGCACCGGGCCCAACTAGTCAGTGTTCAGCCTTTTTTCCATATAAGCAACTGTTATTTTTTACGTGTTGTTGTCCTACGAAAGGTCAATTGTCAGATTTCGACCAGAACATACCACTCATCTACTAGTCATGATATACTAGAATTATACTAGTTGTAAAATACCAGTTCCATACTAGTTCAACCTGGACTAGTATAATATCCAAGAAATGAACTAGTCTCCATACTAGTCCAAAAAGGACTAGTATGAAATATACTAGTCCCATACTAATCCAAAAAGCATTGAAACTGGACTAGTATGATTTCTACCAGAATTTTCATGACTTACCCGTTATTTTATCATTTGACTTTATTTTCAAGTTTATTCTTAAGAAACTGGCTACTATTTGTATTTACCCTATCACGAAAAAGCATCTATTAAAAGAGAAAAAATAAGCAAACGAAACGAATGAATTTTGTTTTTTTAACTGATATGATTTCATCCAGAAAAATCTAGTTGTATACTAGAATTGAATGGATATTTCCTGACTATTATGAATTAATCCATAAAATTATAGTTGTATACTTTTTTTTTCTGACTAGTTTGAGGTTTCGCTGCAGGGAAATGATAAAATAAAGGGGAGTCATGAAAATAATGCGACTAATTATTTCTGGTGAAATCATACTAGTCCAGGTCCAATGCTTTTTGACCTAGTATGTGGAATAGTATATTTCTACTAGTCCTTTTTGGACCAGTATGGGGACTTGTATATTTTACTGAAATCTTACTAGTCCAGGTTGAACTAGTATGGAACTGGCATTTTACAACCAGTATGATTCTAGTATTTCATTACTATTGCTGACTGGTATGTTCTGGTCGAAATCTGGCAATTGACATTTCGTAGAACATCAACACGTAAAAAATACCAGTTGCTTATATGGAAAAAAAAAACAAAAGACTGGCTAGTTAGGCCTGATGCAGCAACTAGTTGTAAATTAGTTTTTAACTAGTTGCTCAGGGTAATTATGTATTTGTGAAAATTGGCAACACACATTTGCCATTCATTCATATGTACAAAGATATACATACATACAGTACGTTTTAGCCAGTGCTCTGGAAGTCGTTACTCGAACAATGAACTGCAAATGAGCACAAACTTTTGACTAATTGCAGACACACTAAACCGCCAGACAACACAATCAATTGCAGTCAGTTGACATGAATGAAAAAGGTTTTCTTATTGTTAATTTTGTACACATAAATACTATAGCTGCACATGCCATACACCCACTTAAGATCGGAACCCTTTGTAAGAGCCATTTGTGTTATCTAATAACACAACTTACTACAGTGAGGTGCAAAAAAATGTGAGTATAGTTTAAAAAAACAATAAAAATAATAATAGATATAATTAAAATAAAATAAAGTAGAAAAAAAAAAAATAAAATAAAATAACTAAAAAAAATTAAATAAAATGAGATAAGATTGGATAAAAAAAATATAAAAAAAAAATAATGAAAATAAAAAAAATAGATTTAAATAAATAAAATGAAAAAGAAAGTCAAATAAAATAAAATAAATTGAAAATAAAACAGAATAGAATAAAAGAAATAAAATAAAAAAATTTATATTTAATTGAAAAAAAAAAAAAAATAAAATTAACAAAATACAATAAAAAATAAAACAAAATAAAATAATATAAAATACAATAAAATAAAATGAATAAAATAAATGAAAATAAGTTAAAATAAAAAATAAAATATAAAAAAATAAAATAGCGTAAAATAAAATCAAATAAATTAAAAAAAAAAATAAAAATTTACTAGCATAAAATAAATCATCAATAATTTTTTGTTTGCTTTTGACTTGTAGTCTATTGCTGTAAATATCGACGGTATTGTGTAGCAATTTTCGGGATTGTATGAAAATGTGTTTTTTAGAAAAATTTACCCACGTGCTGCAGGAACCAGACAAGCCGACATATGTTTCGATGATACTGGAATTACATCTCTTCATGGACTTTTCCTCCCGGCGTTGTGAGAGTCGAACTCACAACAATGTGACTTGTATGCTAGAAGGTCTATCACCTTAGGCCGCTACCTAGCTTGAAGGAAACCTTTGTCAGTCTCACTTGTGGCTGACTAGTTATGACTTTTGAAATACATCACGTCCGTAACGTTGGAAACACCCATGTAAATAATTATCGAAATTGTATTACTAAATCGCGTAGAAGGAAAATTGAAAAAAAGAAAGAAGGGAAATGTATAGAAAAAAAAAACTATTAAGTTAAACATCTACAATTTTGGTAAATGCTATTTAATCGCTCATCACTGTATCTATTGTCCAAACGACTTAAGTGACCGGCATACAAAACCTACAAAATTTGCCGTTAAAATTTCTGAAAGACTACAACGAGCTAAAACGAGGCATTACAAACATCATTCATTGATAGTTACGAACGTGCCACAGTGACCTGCAAAAACCAGCACTAAAGGCGTTTACAAACACACATACTTCGGTATTTACCAGTTTAATAATGAGGTAGGTATGGATGTGAAAATTGGCGCTAGCAAATTCGATTGATGGAACGAATAGCAAATCGGTGCAGTGGATTAATTGAGTCATTAAGAGCGAATTGCGAGTAAATATTAAACATTCTGCTACAAGTGGCATGCCACATAAAATTCCTGCCATAATCATGTTGCACCGAATACATTTTTTCCTAAGCAGGCGCCATGGCGGAAAACTTTAAATATTTTTGCCGCTGCAGCTTACTAACGTTTGGCAGTTTATTTGTGAATGTTACATTTATAGGTGAGAGACTTCGGTCACATGCTCATTCACAAGAAGTTGCAAGCAATCGGCGCGAGTATTAGGCCTATTTTGTATTTAAAAAAATGTTCTTGTAATCTAACCACTTTGCTTTTGTTGATGTAGCAGCGACATAATTTCGTTGAACATCCATATATAAATACACCACGCTTGACTCCAACATAGCAACAAAAAAAATTTAAATTGCATGTTATGCCTTTTAGAATCTACCGTTGCTCGCATAACCGTCAAACTCCGCTACAAATGCAACAAAGTCGGAATGCTGCTTCTTTATCTGTAAATATTGCTACCTGCAGCTGTCACATGTATGTAATCACAGTTATTTTCTTTGCACACACTCATACATACATATGTACATATGTACGAACAAAGAACCAACATTGGTTGGTGATGCCGCCAAAAAAGTAGTTGAACTCAACAAAAACCACATCCGAATTGTTCGGCAACAGTTAAAAACGGAATAATTGTCGTGCTTTTTGTTTTTGTTGTTGTTGGCGCGTCGTTGTTGCTTTAGCATCCGCACTGTGCAATATGCGAGCAAACGAATGTTGCAATGTCTAAACAAACAGCAACATTGCACTCTAACAACAGGTGTAATTGGCGGTCTTGGGCATGCATGTGATTTGTTGTTGTGATGCTGCGCGAGGTAGATTGTGTTCATCACATTGCGCATTCGCACAATTTTTGGAAGTGGAGTGACGAGTTGTTACACTGAAAGAATTTATAAATTTACATAAATAGTACCTGAGCTCTCAAACGAAACTATCTAACGAATGTGATAATAGAATCGGAGTGATATTTTTGTATGGGCCTGGAGGAACCGGAAAAACATTTTTTATTCCTCAATAACCGAGGTAACACTTTTGGTTTTAGGTTTTTGTTTCAGTGTAGCAAATTTGTTGCAGTTATTTTAAATTGGCAGCCAAAAACCGTTGCACCAGCGTGTGCTGTCTGCCATTCACATTGAGACTGAATATTTTGGTGTGGCGGCATATGATGCAATCAGTTGTTAGAAGTTTCTTGCTAAAACCACTCTTGAAAATTGAATCAAGTGGTGCACTCATTCCGTATTGTAGACTGTGCGAAGACTTTGGGCTTTTTTCAACAATATTTGCCCTTTTTCCCCTCTATAATACACCGAAAGCTCCACTATCGACTCCCTTTCTTGTTTTCGTCAGATATTTCACTATGTATGTTAACCATATCGGATTGATTTGCTACAGCTTCAATTGCGGCTTCTTTATGTTTATATTTATCGACAATTACTAAATTTTATTGTTGTAGTTATTGTTACCACATTTCTCTGAAAATGTTGGTAAACGAAATTGATCATACTTTCTGCACCTGATTTTTTCATTCACAGATACTACCACTTATGTACATACCTTCCTACTACTGGGATTTTCGACGCATTTGAAGAAAATCTATTAGAAAGTTACTTTTATTTTCCATAAATTTAAAATTTACTGGCTAAAATTAGTCACACATTAGTCCACTGAATTCTTTTCGCTTAAAAATTTATACATTTTAGTGGCTATAAAAACTTTTACAATTGCAGTAGTGCAATTTCCGAGCTAATGTTGCTAACAGGTTGATATTATTTTCTATTGTTGTACCTATAGCTGGCATACTAATAACTGCAGGCTAATAACAATTGGCATAATTCACTTGTGTGCAATCAATCTTTCATTGATTTGCAAATTGAAAATAACATACAAATAAACCATTCGTTAATTTTTAATAGTTACTTCTAGTTGACAGAACTCAAGTAAACTTATTTCGAAATTCTGTCAATGTCCAGCAGTTGTACGGTGGCAAGATATCCGCTTGAACCTGCAATTTCTCATGCTCCTGCTACCCTATCCTTTATCAAGCCCTAAATGTATAGAAAATTTGCAATTATTTTATTTTTATGACGCAGCATGCCATGATTTTTCGATAATTTTTGACAAAATTAAAACAAAAAATAGTGAAAAATATTGAAAACAAAAAGATAGTCGGTGTGAGAAAAAAGAAAGCATTCAAATAAATACATATATATAGTTATGTTTATACATGAAATTTGTTGAAGCTTTTTCTGCATGAATGTTGCAAAAAGGTTACCCTCATTAACATTTATCCTAGTGGCGGTCAGGTTGCCCTAAAGAATAATCTTTGGATGTGATAATTGGTAGGGCCTATAATCTGCATTGTGGCGCAGGTTGCTCTAAAGTCCCTCCTTTTGGGTGTGATAATTCTTAAGGCCTATAGTCTGCAGTGTGTGGCAGGATGCCCGTCGCAATGACATGCTAATGTTAAAAGGGCGTAGAAAATACATTGATTGTCGTCAGGCGAGGGACTAGTCCCCGCCACAGCGAGTATGAGAAATCTCAAGCCTAGTGGTATACTTGCGGAACTGCAGGGTGCCCACAGGATCCATGCAGTGAAACATTAATGTAGTCAGAGAAGAAATTTTTCGTTTGAGAATATTTTCTCTTAAAATTCACAGATGCTTTTTCGTGTTTGGGTGAATACAAATAGTCGCTGCTTTTTAGAGAATAAACTTGAAAACGAAGGCTATGCTAAAATAAAGTTTAAGTCAGGAAAATAATGCGACTATTAATTGCGGGTGAGACCATACTAGTTCAGGTCCAATGCTTTTTGAACTATTATGGGGACTCGTATATTTCATAATACACCTCTTTGGACTAGTATGGGGACTAGTACATTTTATTGAAATCATATCAATCCAGGTTGAACTAGTATGGAACTGGTAGTTTACAACCAGTATGATTCTAGTATTTCATGACTAGTAGATGACTGGTATGTTCTGGTCGAAATCTGACAATTGACATCTCGTTGAACATCAACACGTAAAAAATACCAGTTACTTAGGTATATGTATGAAAAAAAAAACAGACAAACGACGGCATATTTGGGCCTGGTACAAAAACTAGTTGTAAAGTAGTTTTCAACTAGTTGAATCGACTGCAGGGGTAATACAAGATTTCCTGGAAAATCGTAATAGTGTGAGTTTTTCGTACCATAATTTTTTTTCCGGTTATCGAAAACTATTACAAGTAGAAATTAAAATTTGAAAAATAACAAAAATCATACTTTTCTGCACTAATTTTTGCAATAACAAGATTTGTAGGAAAATGTTCTCACGTTCCTTTTTAACATCAAATTCCCTACCAAAAATGTTAAAATAACAAAATAAATTAAAAATCTAAAATAAAATATTTATTTAATGTCCCTAAGGCACTTTTCAACATTGCACTATGGTTTAAATGACCTTGTTCTGCGGCCAAAAGTCGATTTGTTTAGGTCTGAATTGTAGATATACCATATATTGCGAAAATACATTTTTTTTTGGTCTCTTTCAACTTTAGAAAGTTATCGCTAGGGCGTGTATAAAATATGTCTTAGCACAGAAACGATCCAAAAATAGGTATATACATATGTCTAAAATTTCGCACGGTAATAGGTTAGTGAAAATTATGTGGTTTTAAAAATATTGTTCTAGTTTCGTAAAGTAGAAGTTACGAGGTCCGAGTGGCTCCGATATATAAATTATTGAAAAGAAAAGTCTGTGGTTTGTCTTTTAATTTAGTGTATATATCTTTTGCAAGAGTTTGCTAATCGATGACTTATCAATCATTTTGGAGCATATCGAAATCAAAATTTCAGACATTTTTAATGTCGTTTTCGATTAGATTATGCAAATATTATAAATATGACAATATGTGCATCATACAACAGGTATTTTATGTCGTATTCGTACAAAAATATTTTCAGGTTACCTCCTTTTATACTTATTTATTTTTGCATATGGGTTAACAATACGAAAAGAACTTGACTCATTTGGATGCACTTTTAAATATGCTGCCTTTCAAGCTCTCCTTATTAGGTGTTGCCACTAGGAAGTTTTTACAGGGTTGCCACACATTTGACATTTTTGAAACTTGAGTGAGATATGCTGGTGGGCATTTTAATTCGTGTTCCAAAAAATACTTACAGGTAGGGTTACCACCTATCGTTCACAACTAATCCCATTGTATTAATTTTTGCTAATGCTGATGGGTTTGATGGTTTAACTGGTCAGTCATTACGTAAGCAAATGTTTCAGGATGGTGTTTCGGGGCCTTTTTATCAACCGCTCTTCACTTCAATCATACCGTTAAAGTTGATAATACTACCAAATAAGGTTATTGGGTGGAATCGAACCCCTCAGTCCATACAATTTTCCAGACCCAAAAAAATGCTTCAGAAGAAAGTCGTAACAGTGATCAAATCACTTCTACGCGTGTCGAATTTGTATGTACAAAATTACAAGTCTTTATCTTCGCTGGTTGATTTTTGGCCGCAAAACGTGGTCATGGTTGCATAGTGCATTGCATAGGTACTACTTAATTCATTTATTATACAACAATAATATGTCGTTTGCTTAGTAATAATAACATTTATTAAATGAAAAATGTTTATGTTACAAATACTGTTAGTTCATAACAACTTGTACGATTTGAATTCCTGCGGCCACTCCACTTCTTTATTTGGTCATTCTGACTTTTTTTAGTTATTCCCATAAATTATACCTATTCCGCTACCAGATACCGAGTATGATTGCAAGTTAAGCGCCTAAGTAAATGCTGAAAGTAATATTACCCAGAAATGGTAAAGGAAACTAACTACACATTTTGATTACATTTGGAATTGAATTTAATTTGAGCGGCAGATTGAATTACCAAATGGTGGACAGAATGCATAACTTTGTTACAAACAAACATAGTAAATATAAACACACATTTTCTTTATTGGGTTAGATTATTTTTTCTACCCTATCTGGCAGTTGCATTTGATTTCAGGAACTGAAGAAGTGTTTAAAAACTGTGTACTCTCTCTTTCAACCTTTCGAGTGTACATAAAAAGTATAGAAATCCCCAATATGTATGAAAGCAGAATGCAACACACCACAAATCGTCCCGTTACTGCCTTAACCACGTATATATCTACAAAAGAGAAATACGAGAATATTGATGCTGTGGAGATGCGAGGTAACTGATCGCACCAAAACCATGAAGGCTTGTTTAATTTACCACGCTGATTTTAAATTCTAGTTTCCTGTTGTTTTAAAGGCATTTTCACATAAAAAACGAGTTTTCTCAAAAAGTGTAGTTACGCGGTTAATAGTACATTTACACAGCACCAAATTTGGTAAATTTGGCGAAAAATTGCAAATTTGGCGCTTTTTTCCATACAAATTTCATTTCCCAAATTTGGAATTCCATAGCATTTGGCCTCATTCGCTGAACAATACAATCCACAGTTCCTCAAAATAGCAACCCTGCCTGTGTTCCACATTTAGAATTGCCCAGCAAGAACCTTAATGGGTAAAACGCGTGAAAACTTTTGCATTATGCACAGTTCTAAATAACAATTTCAACTATTTTTTTTATGATATTGGACCAGTTCCACTAAGAAAAGAGAGAAGCCTTCTTGATTCTTCATTTATTATTACTCTACATGTGTTTAAAACATCAAGGTGGTGCATTTTCTTTCGGTGGCTTTGTATTCTGGTAGAAGATTCTTGCAGGGAAGGTGAAGCCAAATGCAAATTTGCCAGTGTAAACAGGTTCGAAATGACACATTCAAATTCGCCAAATTTGGTGCAGTATAAATGTACTATAAGTCAGAAACGAGACGAAATATACCAAGAAGCTCGGCCTCATTATTTTTACTTTACGCTGAGCTATTATTGTTCCTACTCTTACGATCCATTAAAGGCGTTTGCTTTCGATTAAAGGGTTAAAAATTATATTTGTTATTTTATGTTATATGTGGGATATATGAAGATTAGGGTGATTAAAAAAAATGTCGACTTGGTCTTACCCACTACAAAGTTAGGTATTGATGAGAAAATAAGCCTTACAAAAAATTAATCTAACTTAAACCCTAGGAGTGGCTATTTTGGTTCGTCCTTTCCCATACATTTTCACAGAAAAAAATGAGCTGGTCATATCAACCAAAATATGGGTTGATTCAACCAAAATCACGGTAAATTCTTATCCATTATTCAATGCTGTTGATTCAACTTCATTGAAATTGTTAACCTCAAGTTAACAGTTAAGCTGTTCTTTTCACAGACAATTTTGTTGTTTTAGGCGTTCATAAAGGCGTAAGTATAAAAAAAACCGCGTGTAGCCAGTACACATGAAAGAAGTTAACTTCTTAAGTTGAGAAATAACGAAATATGAATAAGATGTATTCGAGAAGGGGTAAGATTCACAATGGCAAGCCTGCTTGACATTTAAATATTTGGAATACGGTAGCAAATACCTTTCACTTGATACCCATATTGGCATATCTTGCTCAATATTAAAAAAAAATAGATAGGATAAAGGAATAAAAGTCGAGGTCCCTGATTTTAATAGTTAAGATAATCGCACATGGCTTACCATTTGGAAGCTTCAAACCTTCAACTATAAGAAAATGTCAAAATATTTTGAAAAAAGTTTCAAAAATTAAAAGAAAATTCCCTTTGAAAAAATTCCATTTTTCTTCGTACAAAATGTTAATGGATTAAGTTAGAGCGCTAATTTTTTGCAAGGCTTATTTTTTCATCAATACCTAAGGTTTCAGGGGTAAGACCGAAAAAAGAAATAATTTTTTTTATTTGAATCACCCTAATGTACATATATACATATATATCTAATTAAATATCTTTCTTGGAGTGGCACAAACGCAAAAGAGTGTATTTTTTTAAAAAATATAGATTTTGATTATATTTTTCAGATAGTATGCGTTAATATTAATTTCTAGATTAATTTCTTATCTCAATTGTGGTTTAAAACTATTCGGTAACAGGCCCGGACTTTATGGTATAAAATAGCAATCTTAAGTACATGCTGTCATCGCCGAGGCCGAAGTTTATAATTATAGGTTTTATCTCTTTGAGAAACAAATTAAAACTAAAAATATTTTCACCCCAGAAGTTTAGCGGAGAACCAATTAATGGTCCTTTTTTACTGAGCTTTCCATTGAACGGACCGAATCATCGATAGTCTACTGCTCTGTGATGGATGTAATCTTCTTCTATTATATAAAAATCTCGTGTCACGGTGTTCTTAAGTTTAAATCTTCTATTTAAACGGATTGGTCCCCTTTTATTAAATTTTTTATATATTTTTTGGAGATATGAGAATAGGTTTTAAACTATATTTCATATCCCTAGGTGATTAGGGTCTTGAAAACGAATTTGGCCAGCTGTGACCCTAGAAGGAACTTCTGAGATTTGGGTATGAAATGAAAGGTGTTAATATGATTTTAAGGGGAATTGGTTTCAAGTCCAATGTAGGGACCCGTTTACGAGATATCGACCAAAATGTGGACCAGGTGTGACCCAATATATTGACCTAAATGTGGACCAGGTGTGACTCAGAGCATATTTATACGATATGGATTTCAAATAAAAGGAGTTTGCGGGGGAGGGGTTATAAGTCCAATGTACCAACCCTTTTCGAAATATCGACCAAAAAAATTTAGTTATGGGAAGGGAGTATGGAAACTCCAATACATACTTAGTCTTTGAACTAAATATCTACTAAACGGTTCATGGCAGGGACCTGAAAATTGGTATGGATATACGCGATTTCAATACAGTTCTCAGAGAAATAGGTTGGTCGCAAAAAAAGGCTTGGCAGCTCTATTACAAACTTAATTCTTTAAGCGGGCTACTCACCTGCCAAGAAATGCCTCAAGAAAAAAGCGAGCATATATTTCTTGTGCCTGGTCAAGAAATTTTGACGTTTACCAAATTTTCCATTTTTTTTGCAAATTACTCCTATAAAAATGTACAAAATATCTTTAGCGAAATATGTACTCACCTTTGCCGTGGATCTGCACGTTTACCTCAAGAAATATATACGAGCATATTTATTTCTTGAGGTAAACCTGCATTGCCAACCATCGAAAATTGTAGTATTTTTTCTTATGAGCTGAGTATTGGCTCAAGAAAATCTGACGGTTGAAAACAGTTCTTGACCATTTCTTGAGCGTTTTTTTATATGGAGTTTGACATTTCTTGGCAGGTGCGTAGCCCGCTTTAAGCTTAAAATCTCTATGTAGGGCAAAGGTGGGACCATTAAAATTGGTATTAAGGTAAACGACCATACTCACAAAAAATATGGGGATATGGGAAAAAATGTTCATCGCAGCTAAATGGGAATTGGTATGCAGATATACGATATCAAAACCACTATCACAAAAAAGTTCGAGTTATGGGACGAGGGGGTGTGGCACCTTCCATACAAGCCAACCAAATTCTTGCGTTCGTGAGTAACTCGGCTCTTAGACCCAGCACATTGTAACCTCTCCACCGCGGTTTAATCTTCTTTCAGCTCCTCAATGCTAGTTGCTAGTCCACTTAACAACCATAGCATCTAATATCGTCCCCGTTCCCCAGTATATACTTCTCACTCTATACTTTCTTTCTTTCAGTGTATCAATACCCTGTACTGTATTTAGCTCTCTGATAAAACATACTCCATGTTTTCTAGGTACCTAGCTAGTAGCTGCATAGATGTGTACGTAGGAGATATGGTGCTCCGAATTTTTACTTTAACGCTTTTGTTATCAATTGCTGCAATACAGTGAGGCGATTATTATCGGTTTTGTTTTGATCCTCTCACCAGTTTGAACACTCATACACACATAGTCATTGTATGTTTGGCTGTGTTGTACGGCAGCTGTTTCAATAAAAGCAAAAATTCGGAGCGTTTGGGAGTGAAAACATCGAGACAGAACATCCACATGCTGAGTACCTGAATAAATATAGGGTGTTTCAAATGCAGATTTTTATTTAAAACCAGTAGATCCCGCAGACGTTATTATTTCTCAGGCCCATGCCTTCCCGTTTCCCCCCTTTTTCCCTTTCAATTCATGACGTCACGCTACAACTGCAACACTGCATTTCAGCCATCGACCATCTAGAATTCTTCCATGGTTGCCCCCACAACACAGCTTTTTTTAAATCACACCAGTACGCTGCAGGTAAAAGTAGAGTATGGTGGCAATTCTGTGTAAACTCACGACGTGGCAATAAACTGATTCTGTTAAAACTGGTTATAACGGTATCACTTTTGGCACAATCTCCTCTCTTTGGTTCATGATTAGTTCCAGAGGCAGATCTGCTCGAATTTAAACTCATCTGCCCATCGTTATCTTTTTCCGTACCACATATTAAGAAATATCTCGGAAACCAGTTAAGGTATTTAATTGATCACATAGGGTATTACAACACTCATAAATACCATTCGTTTAAGACCAATATTGTACTAACACATTTTTGATCACCTCTGGTTAACTTGTCGATAACCTCAAAACCGGCTGTATTATCGGAAAAGGGATACAGGCATATCTTAAATTTTGAATTAAACGTCTAGTAAAGCAATGGCGAAAGTTGGCCTATATTCCAAAAATTTGTTTCGAATACTGCAGGGTACTGAAACACCCTGTATATGATTGAACCAGCAACACCACATGGGATCAAAAGACGAAAAGTGTTTGTTTGCATGTTATGTATGCCTGGCTCTGAGCATTTTCCAGATGTTGTCTTGATACACATGTATGGTGTTACAGTTGATGCATTCAAGTGCTCTCCACAATTTTTTGTCTGACGGCTGCATTTTACGCATTTTGTTTTGTTGTGTATTTTCATTGCATTCTCTGTTTTATTTTGATTTTTCTGCGATGTTTTCCACAGCAACGTGGGGATGCAATTGACCACAGGTACACGATAAAGATAAAAGAGCCAGAGTCAACGTTATGTTTCTTTGTATTGTATAGTGTTGGTACCAGAGAAACAACGGAACTGAGAGCAACCGGCGATTTTATTGGCGTGAGCACAAACAGACTCAACTCGACTTTTCAACCGTTCAGATCGTTGGCGCGGAAGAAAATTTTATGACATTTTTGGTTCTTATTTTCGGTTAGGGAGGTGTTTTTCGGTTGGCCTGCGTGTGGGATGATTTTGTGAATATTTTTTGTATAGAACAACGAAACGAAGTGTTTAAAAATAGGAGAAGAAAATGTCACCACGGGAAAATATGTTAAACGAATAATAGAAAATAACGGAGTGTAGTGCGGTAAAGTGGATCAAAATTTACGGGAGAGTCGATTGTGGTGTGAAGGATATGAAGATATTAACTTCGCCTAAAAAAAGTAAAAAAAAATTATTATTAAACAAAGTGATGAAAAAGAATTTAAAAATTTAAAGGTGATATAAGATGAAAAAAAAAAAATTTTTGCTTAAAGCTTAATTAGAGCCGAAGTGTATGTTACTTGTGCTCCTTCTTTTGTAATTTTTGATTGTAATAATAATAATAATAATAATAATAATAATAATAATAATAATAATAATATTAATAATAATAAAACAATTTTTAGAGAAATTTGCGTGAAATTCGCTATAACTATATAAGTCATTAACCTATACACAGGTGGAGGGGGAGGTTCCATGCAAATTCGCAATAACTTAAATTTTTATTCGAAACTCAAAAAAATGTGAGTGACGAAGGAAATGTTATTGGTTATTCAGAATATTTAGAACAAGCAGTTGCCGGCAACTTTGTCTACAAATAGCGGACAGTAAATACTTTTACTTGAATATCTCTACTCAGTTTTATGTTTTCTGAAATGGTTTTTGATTACATTCTGAATCTGAGCATTAATATGGGTTTTGCAAATGTGGCAACTTCAGCGCCATCTACCGAGAAAAATATAGATAAATATAAATAAAATTTGGAAAAATTCAGTTGAGTAGTTTTTAAATCAATTCTTCCCCCGAGACCCCCTATAATTTTTTATACATACATACATATCTATGGTTAGTTCACAAAGGCACCAACTAACAAACGAGATATTTTACAGGAGAAGCAAAAAACATTTTATTTTTACAATCACCGTAGGGGGATGATGCTTTTTAGAGATTCTCAGAAGTCCATAAGTCTCGGTAGGACTTGGAACTGTATAGGGTCTACATGGTTCTTGTGGTATGGATACTTTGGAACCGGGAATTACCCCATGTCTGTATAGTTACTGTGGACCTACTTGGAAACTTTGGCACCAGATATTCTGCAGTGTCTATATGGTTCCTATCGACCCATGAAAGGCAATGCCACAGAGTAATCGACTCGTTGACAGCGCCATACTGTTATTCACTGGTAACTTAGAGACACTCACCCCCATGCCTCCTTGAGACTAAAATTCAAAAAAAATCATTTATGAACGAAAAATACCCATACTATTTTCAAGAAGTGTGTATTTTTTAAAGAGTTTTTTTTGGGGTATTTCGAGATCAATTAAGAATCACTTGTTTCTAGGCAAGATAGAGCTTTTGCTGAGACTACATGATTTCATGAAATCATTTAGGGATAACATCAGAACAATTTCGGATCACTCTGATCATTTTTCGAAACAATGTCGGGACTGTTTTAGAGGTAATTTTTTGTACTGACCCTTGAACCGTGGGATCCAGTTTCTTAGGTTTTTAGGTGAACTCGGAGTCGTAATATTATTTGAAATTAAACATTTTTTCGGTAGAAATTGCTGCAATTTGGTATGGAATTCCTCATTTTCACATTGTATATAAAAATAATTATATTTATAACAACCTTGAAAATATTAAAAAAATTGCATAATGCGAAAAATGCATGAACATAAATTAAAAATAAAAAAAAATTTAATTCATTTTCACTTTATTATTTTCTTGTGCACAAACCTAAATCTGAAACTGGTGACAGTGAAATTCATGCGAAACGAGTGAAAACAATAAATGAGTAAACTAATAAAATTGTCTATTCACAGTGGGCAGTACTTTAAAAAACTACATGATATAAAAAAAACTATCTCTATTGAGTTAATTAAAATTGTAAAATAGTGACGTTTAAACAGTTATTACTTGGATTCATATACAAAGAAAAAAGTAACAAAAACAAGGGATGGAGCGATAAAAAACCAGAAATTAAAATGAAACAAACAACTAAGTTAAACGGAGTATAATATAAAACAACAGCTGACATAATATTTATAAATATATTCACAGCTGATCGTGAGATTATTGGAAAAAATTAATTGTCAACATTTTTTGAAAACAAAAATACACAGCCGACATATACAATATTCATAAAAGTTTGCAAAGAATTTCGCAGCCAAAAATTAAAACAGCAGCGAAACACACGAAGAACAAATAAATTTAGAAACGTCAAGTCGATCAAGTAAACATACATATTTTAAATATACCTACTTACATATACTGCACAGCAGTGGCGGATGCAGGATTTTGTGATTTAATTTCGAGGACATTTTTTATTCACAGTTTTTTAAAACTGGCCTTTTAGCTTGTTTTTCAAAAAAAAAAAAATATATACCTACATTTGTTGGTATTTTGATGTTGCATGAAACAAACCTGAACCTGAAAACCACCCCCGTGGATACGTTTCACGTATTGCCGGTTCTGCGAGAATGGTATTTGTACCTGTACAATACCCTTCGTACCGAAACGACCCGGTTTTTTTTTTATAATGACTCGGCCAAGAGCAATACATTTCGAAGTGACCCTGTCTAACGCGTCACGATTCCCTCACCTATCCGCTTCTGCTATACAGATACACACAAACATTATATACTATTTTAGTCTAATGATGTGCAGAAAGTTTAAATTTATCACAAATTATTTATTTAAGAAATTTTGCACTTTGATTTCTAAATACATATAAAAACTAGGGGAGGTGGACGCAAATATCCATAATTTATGAGGTTATATTATTAATTTAATTCACACAGGCCCTAACTAACAAACGAAAAAGTTCACAGGGGAATCAAACAAAACAATTTGGCGAAGAACAGGTGTATCTCCGTAAAATGTTATTCTTGTTTGGTAGCTGGGAAACGCAGTCCAAAACACTTGGGCCATGTTTGGAATTCTGGGTTTCCCTAGTCCCGAACGCATTCCATCAAGTTCTCTCTCTCTCTCTCTCTGTCTCATGAAATGCTTTGAAGTTCGTGTGCGTGCAGGTTTCTTAGGCCTCCTTATAACCTAGAGCCCATCTGAAATGGGTTCTGTTGGACCGTCTTGTGCAGGGATGTAAAATAAACCAATGATAACAGACCGACTATCAATCAATGTGAAGATATCCTTTTCTAACGGCCAAAAGTTCCAACGAGGGTCCATAAAATGATTTATAGAGTATAAAGGGTAGGTATATGATCCTAAGCTTTATTAATTAATTATTACCCTAGATATTAATGTGCGTTTAGCTAATGTACCCTCCTCACGCCACTATAAATCTTCCTTGAGATATTTGGGCTAAACAGATCATAGCTGATAATTAAGGGGGTTACTTCTTGTAACTTGCTGAGGTAGAATGACTTCGCCAAGAAAAGTGTATCACTCTGCCCCACCAAGGAATCACCTCAGCCTAGGTGCGGCTACAAGACTTAAATAATTGACTCGTATTCAACAAACCAGACTATGAAGAGCAATTTTAAGTTGTTCACCTACCTTTAGTGAGAGGCCAATTTCTTACACAATTTTACTCAAAATTATTACCATTATTTTCAAGATGATCTATATGGTTGACTAGTGCAGAGAGAGAAGGCCCATGAAGAGGTAGCATAGTCCACTAGCGGCGTTATCATTCTTTTGCAAGATTTTACATGCCATAGTTTTCATGTGTTTTATTTTATATATCAAAATCCTCGCGAATAAAGCTGAATCCTGCTAGCTTGGGAAAGTTGGGTGGTCATAATTTAATTGAAATTATTTAATTTTACTGTACCATTACTATAGTTCTGACCTATATTTCTCATGATTTTTAACACTAGTATACTAGCAGAGTCAAAATCCACAAAAGCACAGGTTTCGCAAGTGATAATTCCCATAGCGGGGCAATTTCTCGAAAAAAGCTTTGCAACCAAATCTCTCGCTTGATATTGTAATTTTAAAAGGAAAAGTATAGAATATAGTCCAACTCCCTTCCAAACACTGAAATCCGCAATATATATGCACATAAACCGAACAATTTCCGTATGCGCAACCTTCTCAAGGGAATTCCCTTTGAACTTGGTGAGATTTTGAAGATAATTAAAATTCATAAGCAAATTGGAATTTATGTTTCAATATTTATTTTTATTTGATATGTGCGTCAGTGGGTATGCAAAACGTTAGGAAAGGCGTGTTGTGTCAGCGTAAAATTAGATCTCAGCACAGATGTGAATGTTTGCGTAATACACCTGTAAAACAAAAAATTCAAGAACTAAATTAAAAATAACAATAAGGAAGTATAAGTTCGGGTAAACCGAGCATTAAATACCCAGCGATATCTACCAGTTTCATCAGGAATATTACCCATATCACCATGTAAACTGCTGAATTTCATCTTTCTACTTAAAGTTATTATCAAGCGAATTTTCAAAGATGCCCCCTTTAAAATGCCCGGTGCTCCCCCACTTTTAAAGTTGAACAGAAAATCACAATCGAATGGCCAGGAGGAATTACCTACCAAATTTTATTGTTTTAGCTGTTTACCTTACCGAATCATGTCAATATATGTGATTTTCGAATTTTTCCATATCGAAAGTGCGCGTGATCAGGAAGCGATTTCGTCCAATCTCATCAGGGGTACTTCCTATAATGCTATTATACCTTGTAAATTTCATGATTCTACCGTTATCAGTTAAAAAGTTATGACCAGTCAAATTTTCAAAAATGCACTCAGAAAAAAGCATTTCCTTGAAACAACGAACCAGTTTCCTTACTCCGATTTACTTAATATAAGAAAAATATCCAGAATTTAAAGACTTACATATCTCCTCAATTTAAGTTAATGTTGTCCTTAGTTTTAAGAACTCAATTTTCTCAATACAAGTAATAATTTCCTTAATACAGTTAATCCAAAAGCAAAGGAACTGTCCCTACTGTCGTAGAACAAAGCTGTCATTAGACGCCGGCAAGCATAAGTACAAGATGGCCTAATGGTAAACACGTTCGTTCAGCAGTCAAAGCAGTGTGAGATGGATTCTCGATGAAGGCAACAATTCAACGTGAGAAAGTTTCATTTAGAATAAAGCTGTAAACTTTTTCTTTGACTTAAAAAAAAATTATATTGACTTCACCGAGAATCGAACTCAGAACACCTTAATTTCCTCAATACCAGAGATTTCCTGCTTACAAGTAAAATTCTCCTAAGAACAAAGAAATAATTACTTAAAGTAAGGAAACGGGTTTCCTTAAACAGGGGGAAATACTTTACTTATGTTAAGGAACCCATGTATTTGAAGCCAAATAAGGGAAATTTTTCCTTGAAATAAGGCATTTTTTACTAGCGGTAAGGAAACTTTTTTCTGCGTGTGCCTTTCATAAAAGTGGGCGATGCCACGGCCACTTTCAAAAATTTATCAAAAAACCATATTAGAATGACTTGGGGGTCATATCATTTTAGCCTTTTCCGTTACCGAATTATTAATTTAGATGATTTTCGAAGTCTTCCTTAACGGACGGACAAATGGACGGACATGCCTTGATCAACTCCCCTTTTCAACCTAAGAACTTTCATATATGGAACTCTATATCTATCTCGATTATTTTGTACCGTTATGTACTACCGTTTTGTGGACAAAATTATTATACCCTTGTACTAGTACTAGTACGCTGGGTAGAAAAACACAGCGAAAAAGGAAGCATTACACCATTCTAGGTAGAAAGCTTAATAAAAACTATAGGCCATAAAACATCTTGTACGTCTGTACATGAAAATTGCTGCTTATTCTTATCACGTTTTTTGCCTAAGTAAAACAAAATTTACAATATTCCAACTTTTGTACTTAAAAGATAAACATATTCAAATGTGAAACAAAAGTTAAGCATCCCCTATGTTCATACGCTATTGGAACTTATAGGCTATTTTTATTTTTTCTGTTTTTACATACTTTTATTATTTTCGATACATTATATATTTCTTGTTGGCCTTTTTGCATTTCACAGACATTGTCTTTTTTTAAATTGAAAACTTGCCAAATGCCGCCTAAATACAAATTAAGCATCGCATTTTATAGATACTCATTAGGCGAGTCCATAGAACTCTTATATTTTTCGTATTTTTAACGAAAAGTCAACCCAAAAATTCGATCGTTCAATTATACTTTCAAGGAAACGAAATATAAACTTTAAGTGCTGTCGAACTTTAGATAAATAAAGAAATTGCTTAATAGTTGGTAGCTTATGTTGTTGTCTTTTTTGTTTTAGTTCTTGAATAGCAGGACAGCAAACCGGTTTAGAACTTAAAAAGGCTTTCACCGCACAAAAAACTGAAAAGTTTGCTTAAAACTGAAACCGAAACAAAAATATAGTACGGTTCAGCTTATTTTAAGTTAAACAATTTTTTTAAACAAAGCAGTTAATTTCGAATGTTTTTGGTTAGGGATAGTAATACACGGGTAACATTTTTAACCATAGTTTTCAAAAATGTTCAATATTGTACTTTATCTTACTGCAAACTCGATATACAGTTTTATTAAAAAAGTTTGCTGATAAGGTTTATCTATCGTCAAAAGTTTAAACCAAATGGTTCGACCCATCAATCACAACGCGTCGATCGCTATATTGGTTTGCAGCCCTGTTTAATATAGACAGTGCAGTTGTTTATAAATACATACGTACATTAACGTCATTTGATGTTTTGGCCTGTCCTCGAAAACCATCGATACAATTTAGTATTACAACACTTTATTTTTATTGGCCATGCCGATAAGTTAAATTTTATAAATAGTTAGACAAGTTTGAGTACGTAAAAGTGAAAAGGTGAATGTGTGTGCTGACTTCATTTCGTCGTTGTTTTGTTGATGATGCCGGAAAATTTACTTAGAAGAGTACTTCTTAGGCGGCGATATCGAGTTTTGATTTAGAGTGGGATTTATTTTTTTTTAGGGGATAGACACTTTTAGGAACCTTTAACTAAGCCAAGAGCTATTCTTTCATATCGACTATTATCTCAGGAACAACTTAACCGCTTTGGATACTGTACTATTTTAAAGGCAGTTTACTCAATCTCTGATTACACCCAACGGGACCTCTGATTAACCCACACCAAAGATACATAGGCCGTAAAACAACAATTTCATAAGCAAATAAGGATGTATAATTATATTAAAAATCAAGAATTATATTAGTAAAATATTGAAATTCAAACAAAAGCATATACATTATTGAAACATGTAAATTTCGATTATGCTATAGTTATGAAACACACTATACATACTTGAATATGACTCTATGCATTATCTCACTATAACTGACCTGATTGTTGCAGTTAATATAAATGAATTGTTATCTAGAAATTAAGTAAGTTCTAGTATTGTTTATATTATGTTAATGATCGTTACAGTTAGAAATGCTAACGGTTATTATGAAACTTTAGTAATATTGTTACAAAAATTTTATTTATTGATTACAAACAAGGTTATGATAGTACCTACTAAATCAAAAAACGAATAAAAGTGGCATTGTCATACGAACTACATATGTACATAGGTACATAAATATAAAATTCCGAACCGGATGCATACCTTAACACTAGATTTGCCGTTAGTTCCTAATCTCTACGACAGATTGAAATTCAAACAAACAAACAAATGCATTCATTATATTCGAAATTCCATAGATTATGAATAGAACTTTTCTTATTATGCGCATTTATAGACCAAGATCCCAGAGCCTAAAAGCGTCACTTATTTTATAATGGATGAAACCAATACCGATCGATAGTCCTCCCCGAATCTAGAAAGAATGTGAAAATTTTAAAGCTGTACCTATGACAAGGGCCTAGGAATCGGGGGTCAAAGTCGCCAAAAAATGACCCTAACTTCACTTATTTTATAATGGATGATTTTCACATATTTGACGTAGATTACCACCCCGCGTCAGTATCAAGTGTTGTTAGACCCGTACCAGTGACAAGGCTCCAGCCAGACACCCCCAGTTCGCGGATTTTCCTATGGAAATTTATTCTGTTTTACTAATTTCACGCATTTGGGCCACTTTGGCTGCTTTTAACTATCCAATATTTTCCCATTTTTTGTAGAACACTACCCTCAAGTAGTATCAGGAATTTTTAGACTTCGTCCCATGGAAAAAACTTCAGCCAGACACCTCAAAACTCGGGAAATTTCACTAATTTTTACTGCGCTTTCACATGTTTAAGCGGATTTGACCAACTTTGGCCTCTTTTAAATAACAGATCTTTACACATGTATCGTAAAATGCTACCCTTAAGTAGAATCAAGAATTTCTAGACATCATCCCATGGAAAAAACTTCAGCCAGACACCTGAAAGTTCGAGAACTTTTATTTTCCTATTAATTTGCTTTCTCTTGTTTGTCCCAGTTTTACTAATTTTAAATGATAGATCTTTTCACATGTGTCGTAGGACACTACCCTTAAGTAGTTTCAGTAATTTTTAGACCTCGTCCCATGGCAAAAACTTCAGCCAGACACCTCAAAACTCGGGAAATTTCACTAATTTTTACTGCGCTTTCACATTTTTAAGTGGATTTGACAAACTTTGACTACTTTTAAATAGCAGATCTTCACACATGTGTCGTACAATGCTATCCTTAAGTAGAATCAAGCATTTCCAGACATCATCCCATGGCAAAAACTTCAGCCAGACACCTAAAAGTTCGGGAACTTTTATTTTCCTATTAATTTGCTTTCTCTTGTTTGTCCCACTTTTACAACTTCTAAACGACGGATCTTTTCAGATGTTTCGTAGGACACTACCCTTAAGTAGTTTCAGTCATTTCTATACTTCGCCCCATGGCAAAAACTTCAGCCAGACACCTCAAAGCTCGGGATTTTCACTAATTTTTACAGAGATTTCACTTGTTTCAGCAGGTTTCTCCAACTTTGTCCACGTTTAAACGGCGGATCTTTACACACGTGTCGTATAACACTACCCTTAAACAGCATCAGGCATTTCCGGACTTCATTCCATGAAAAAAACTTAAGCCAAACAACCCAAAGCACGGGGACTTTTCATCATTTTTAATGTGCTTTCACATGGTCAAATGGGTTTACTCAACTTTGGCTGCTTTTAAATGGCGGATCGTTACAAATGTATCGTACAACACTACTATTAACTAATATTAGGCATTTTTAGACTTCGCCCCATGACAAAAACTTCAGCCAGACACCTCAAAGCTGAGGAAATTTCATAATTCTTGCTGCGAATTCACATGTTTAACTGCGTTGCTCTAACTTTGGCTGCTTTTAAAGGGCAGATAATTTCACATGTGTCATAGAAGACCACCCTTAAGTGGTATCACGTACTTTTTGACTTCGCCCCATGTCAAAAACTTCAGCCAGACACCTCAAAACTGAGGAATTTTTATAATTCTTACTGCACTTTCACATGTTTAAGCGAGTTTGTCCAACTTTGGCTGTTTTTGAAAGGCAGATCTTTGCACATGTGTCGTGGAACACTATCTCCAAGTAGTATCAGGCATTTTTATACTTCATCCCATGGAAAAACCCTCAGCTAGACACCTCAAGCCTGAGGAATTTTCATAGTTCTTACTGCTTTTTCATATGTTTAATCGGGTTGGTCCAACTTCGGCTGCTCTTAGAGAGCGGATCTTTTCACATGTGTCATAGAAGGCCACCCTTAAGTGGTATCAGTTACTTTTAGATTTCGCCTCATGTCAAACACTTCAGCCAGACACCTCAAAACTGAGGAATTTTTATAATTCTTACTGCACTTTCACATGTTTAACCGAGTTTGTCCAACTTTGGCTATTTTTGAAAGGCAGATCTTTACACATGTGTCGTGGAACACTATCTCCAAGTAGTATCAGGTATTTTTAGACTTCATCCCATGGAAAAAACTGCAGCCAGACACCTCAAGGCTGAGGAATTTTCATAGTTCTTACTGCTTGTTCACATGTTTAATCGGGTTGGTCCAACTTCGGTTGCTTTTAAAGAGCAGATCTTTTCACATGTGTCATAGAAGACCCCCTTAAAGAAGTATCGGGTATTTTTATACTTCGCCCCATGTCAAAAACTACAGTCAGACACCTCAAAACTGAGGAATTTTCATAATTCTTACTGCGATTTCACAGGTTTAAGCGAGTTGGTCCAACTTTTGCTGTCCGTAAAGGGCATATCTACACACATGTGTCATAGAAGACCACCTTAAAGAAGCATCGGGTATTTTTATACTTCGCCCCATGTCAAAAACTACAGCCAGACACCTCAAAACTGAGGAATTTTCATAATTCTTACTGCGATTTCACAGGTTTAAGCGAGGTCCCTGCAGCGAAACCTCAAACTAATCAGAAAAATACTAGTATACAACTATAATTTTCTGGCTGAACCCATACTAGTCAGGAAATATCCATTCCATACTAGTATACAACTAGATTTTTCTGGATGAAATTATACCAGTTGAAAAAAACAAAATTCATTCGTTTCGTTTTCTTTTATAATTCATAGATGCTTTTTCGTGATTGGGTAAATACAAATAGCCGCTGCTTTCTTAAGAATAAACATGAAAATAAAGTCAAATGATAAAATAAAGGGTAAGCCAGGAAAATTCTGGTTGAAATCATACTAGTCCAGGTTAAAAGCCTTTTTGACTAGTATATTCCATACAAGTCCTTTTTGGACTAGTTCATTTTATGGAAATTATACTAGTCCAGGATGAACTAGTATGGAACTGGTATCTTACAACTAGCATGAAACTGGTATTTCTGAAATTGACATCTTGTAGGACATCAACACGTAAAAAATACCAGTTGCTTATAAAAAGACAGAACACCGGGCCCAACTAGTCAGTGTTCTGTCTTTGTTCCATATAAGCTCGGTGCACCAACTAGTTGTAAAGTAGTTTTCAACTAGTTGCTTTCGCTGCAAGGTAGCGACATAAGAGTGACATTGTCTGAAATGCAACAAATTCCACATCTGAACACTTTGTATGGGCTGAACTGTTCTAATTTGCTTGATCATGTCCTATTATTATTATTATTATTATTATGCCCAACGGATTTTACCCACCATCCCTCCCAACCGACACGAGGGGCGCATCCGCATAACGCGCGGATTAATTTGCCGAGTGTTTGAAAGGCGGAGGTTTGTTAAGCGTCGAGTTCTCAAAATGCTCAGCTACAGAAAGGAATTCATCAGCTGAGTGATATACATAAATAAATAGGGAATTGCAATAAATTAATACAACGTAGAAATCAAGTGTTAAGAGATAATAGAACAGTTATTTTGATCATAAAAAGCGAGTCCGAAATATCAAATGTGCCTGAATGAGAGTTAAAATCTTCGCACAAACACTGGAAAGGCTCGTGTAATTGAAAATTTGTCCTGCATTGCTTCAGCCGAATAGGCCTAAAGTGTCGTGAAGGTCGGGACGGAATATTAAAGTTAATTTCGTTTAAAAGAAATGGGCTGGAAATCGATCCGTTTATCAGTTTAGTCATGAATAATACACCTAGCATTTCCCTACGACTTGCAAGGGTTGGGAGATTGATAAGTTTCAAACGATTAGTATAAGGTGGAAGGTTATACGTTGAATCCCATTGTAGATTTCTCAATGCAAAGAGTAAGAACTGTTTTTGAATTGATTCTAGCCTATCAATATAAAGCTGGTAACGCGGATTCCATATAACTGAGCAATATTCTAATATAGGTCTAACTAGTGTAGTAAAAAGAGTCTTCGTAACATAAGGGTCATTAAATTCCTTTGACCACCTTTTCACAAAAGCTAAAACACCTCTAGCCTTATTAACTGTTGCCTCAATATGAGGACTAAAACTAAGCTTGGGGTTCATTGTCACCCCCAAGTCAACAAAAACATTAACATGTTCAAGATTGTGGTTGTTGATTGCATAAGAAGCTGGCTGTAGATCCCTACGTGAAAAACACATGAACTTACATTTTTTCAGATTGAGCGGCATATTGTTAACGTTGCACCAAGTTACTAAGTGGTCTAAATCAATTTGAAGCAAAGAACGTTCTTCAATCGATGCATATGACTTAAAAAGTTTAACATCATCAGCATACATCAAGATATTCGAAAACTTTATTGTTGTACAGATATCATTGATAAAAAGCAAAAACAGAACCGGGCCTAGATGGCTACCCTGAGGAACACCAGAGGAGACATCGATGACATTTGAAATTGCATTATTAAAGGTAACTCTTTGCGTTCTACCACGGAGATAGGAGGATATCCAACGGATGAGAGCGGGTTGAAAGCCAACCAGGGCAAGTTTATGAATAAGTAAAGAGTGGCTAACCTTGTCAAAGGCAGATCAATTGCGAAAAAAAACTCGAGCTCTGAGGTGTTTGGATGTAGTTTTTGTCATGGGAAGATCTCCAAAAATGCCTGATACCACTTAAGAGTTGCGTTCTACGACACATGTGTAAATATTCGCCTTTTAAAAATAGTCAAAGTTGGACAAACCTGCTTCAACAATCGAAAGCACAGTAAGAATTATGAAAACTACCCAGATTTAAGGTGTCTGGTTAAAGTATTTGTCATAAGGCGAAGTCTAAAAGTACCTGGTACCACGTAAGGGTGGTCCTCTATGACACATTGAAAATATCTGCCCTTTAAAAGCAGCCAGAGGTAGACGAACCATCTCAAACATGTGAAAAGGCAGTAAGAATTATAAAAATTTCTCAGTTTTGAGGTGTCTGGCTGTAGTTTTTGACATGGGGCGAAGTATAAAAATAGCCGATCCTTCTTTAAGGGGGTCTTCTATGACACATGTGAAAAGATCTGCTCTTTAAAAGCAGCCGAAGTTGGACGAACTCGCTTAAACCTTTGAAATCGCAGTAAGAATTATGAAAATTCCTCAGTTTTGAGGTGTCTGGCTGAAATTTTTGACATGGGGCAAAGTATAAAAAATACCCGATACTTCTTTAAGGTGGTCTTCTATGACACATGTGTGAAGATATGCCCTTTACGAACAGCAAAAGTTGGACCAACTCGCTTAAACCTGTGAAATCGCAGTAATAATTATGAAAATTCCTCAGTTTTGAGGTGTCTGACTGTAGTTTTTGACATGAGGCGAAGTATAATAATAGCCGATCCTTCTTTAAGGGGGTCTTCTATGACACATGTGAAAAGATCTGCTCTTTAAAAGCAGCCGAAGTTGGACCAACCCGATTAAACATGTGAAAAAGCAGTAAGAACTATGAAAATTCCTCAGGCTTGAGGTGTCTGGCTGAAGTTTTTTCCATGGGATGAAGTATAAAAATGCCCGATACTACTTGGAGATAGTGTTCCACGATACATGTGCAAAGATCTGCCTTTCAAAAACAGCCAAAGTTGGACAAATTCGCTTAAACATGTGAAAGTGCAGTAAGAATTATAAAAATTCCTCGGTTTTGAGGTGTCTGGCTGAAGTTTTTGACATGGGGCGAAGTCAAAAAGTACCTGATACCACTTAAGGGTAGTCTTCTATGACACATGTGAAATTATCTGCCCTTTAATAGCAGCCAAAGTTAGACCAACGCAGTTAAACATGTGAATTCGCAGCAAGAATTATGAAATTTCCTCAGCTTTGAGGTGTCTGGCTGAAGTTTTTGTCATGGGGCGAAGTCTAAAATTGCCTAATATTAGTTAATAGTAGTGTTATACGATACATTTGTAGCGATCCGCCATTTAAAAGCAGCCAAAGTTGGGTAAACCCATTTGACCATGTGAAAGCACAGTAAAAATGATTGAAAAGTTCCCGTGCTTTGGGTTGTTTGGCTTAAGTTTTTTTCATGGAATGAAGTCCGGAAATGCCTGATACCGTTTAAGGGTAGTGTTATACGACACATGTGTAAAGATCCGCCGTTTAAACGTGGACAAAGTTGGAGAAACCTGCTGAAACAAGTGAAATCTCTGTAAAAATTTGTGAAAATCCCGAGCTTTGAGGTGTCTGGCTGAAGTTTTTGCCATGGGGCGAAGTCTAGAAATGACTGAAACTACTTAAGGGTAGTGTCCTACGAAACATCTGAAAAGATCCGTCGTTTAGAAATTGTAAAAGTGGGACAAACAAGAGAAAGCAAATTAATAGGAAAATAAAAGTTCCCGAACTTTGAGGTGTCTAGCTGAAGTTTTTGCCATGGGATGATGTCTGGAAATGCTTGATTCTACTTAAGGGTAGCAGTTTACGACACATATGTGAAGATCTGCTATTTAAAAGTTGTCAAAGTTTGTCAAATCCACTTAAACATGTGAAAGCGCAGTAAAAATGAGTGAAATTTCCCGAGTTTTGAAGTGTCTGGCTGAAGTTTTTGCCATGGGACGAGGTCTAAAAATTACTGAAACTACTTAAGGGTAGTGTCCTACGACACATGTGAAAAGATCTATCATTTAAAATTAGTAAAAGTGGGACAAACAAGAGAAAGCAAATTAATAGGAAAATAAAAGTTCTCGAACTTTCAGGTGTCTGGCTGAAGTTTTTTCCATGGGATGATGTCTAGAAATTCTTGATTCTACTTAAGGGTAGCATTTTACGATACATGTGTAAAGATCTGTTATTTAAAAGAGGCCAAAGTTGGTCAAATCCGCTTAAACATGTGAAAGCGCAGTAAAAATTAGTGAAATTTCCCGAGTTTTGAGGTGTCTGGCTGAAGTTTTTTCCATGGGACGAAGTCTAAAAATTCCTGATACTACTTGAGGGTAGTGTTCTACAAAAAATGGGAAAATATTGGGTAGTTAAAAGCAGCCAAAGTGGCCCAAATGCGTGAAATTAGTAAAACAGAATAAATTTCCATAGGAAAATCCGCGAACTGGGGGTGTCTGGCTGGAGCCTTGTCACTGGTACGGGTCTAACAACACTTGATACTGACGCGGGGTGGTAATCTACGTCAAATATGTGAAAATCATCCATTATAAAATAAGTGAAGTTAGGGTCATTTTTTGGCGACTTTGACCCCCGATTCCTAGGCCCTTGTCATAGGTACAGCTTTAAAATTTTCACATTCTTTCTAGATTCGGGGAGGACTATCGATCGGTATTGGTTTCATCCATTATAAAATAAGTGACGCTTTTAGGCTCTGGGATCTCGCTCTATTAGTTATGCGTAGGGGCTTAGCTGTCGTAATCTGTGCATATGAAAAATAGAAATGATCTTGGATTTAATGCTAGAAATACCCTGCATCGAAACGCCAAACTTGTGAGAAAAATACTAGTATACAACTATAATTTTCTGGAAGAACTTATACATACAAGTTTCTTTCGCTACAGGGTAGACACACACATAATGACGTATGTATGTATGTACATTTGTATGTCAATAAATTTGAAATTAAATGCAACATGAAAAAGAACTCAAAATGCATGACACTAACAACTACAACACTGCGATGCGTAGAACAAGTCAACATTGCCGCTCAGGTAAAAAAAATCGATTGCAGCGAAATGGGAGTAATGTAGCAGTGGTAATCTTCATGATAGATTTATTTGGTCTTAACAGGAAATACATGTTTAAAAGACAGTTTTTCTTAACGCGTTCAAGTCGTATTTGATGTTAACAGGTAGAATCTGTAATTTGTTTATTTGTTCATCTCTTCTTAACAAATCTTCATAGGCGAGTGCATTTCCTGTTAAATTTTCAATTTTATCACGAAGTGTCACTGCACTTACTTATGTTCGTACAGTGTTCGGACTTTAAATTTACAGTGTGTTATACGGCTGATACATTAGCGCAAATTCCGAATTATCTCCGCTTTTGGGAGTTAACTTGAGCATAATCTTCATTATAAACTCCCAAAAATTAAGAAGATTTGAGCAGATATCATAACTATTTGACCGCTACTGTCATCGATAAATAAACAAACATCGCAACGCCAACTACCAAAATTACGAGTTCGCCGCTACTGGACACTAGATGTCACTAAAGAAGAGCGACATCTATTTTAAACCGCAAGTACTACAACCAAAGCCATCTAGTGCGCTGATTGTTAATCTTCAATTTTGTGTGTATCAGCGTAAAATTTGGATCTGATTAAAGAAGATTTATTGGAGGTAATCTCCGTGTGTGTATCCATAGCATTACAGAGTAAAAAAGGAGCAGTAATTCTGGATGTAAATAAAAAAATGTTTAGACTATGAGTATTAAGCACAAATGATACAAATAAAATAAAATTAAATTTCATTAAATGATACATATAAAATTAAATTAAAAAAAAAAAAGAAAAGTAAAATAAGAAAAAAAAAATTTAAATTAAAGCAAATAAAACTAAATAAAATAAAATTAACAAACTGAAATAGGATACAATAAAATAAAATTAAATTAAATTCCATTGAATGATATAAATAAAAAAAAATAAAATTAGATAATATAAAATAAAATAAAATAAAAAAAAATAGAAAAAAATAATAATAAAATAATAGAAAATAAAATGAAATAAAGTAATAAAAAATAAAACAAAATACATTACAATAATTTAAAATATATTTAATTGCGACTTTCAGATTCGCAATACGTTACTTGTTGTAACGTACTTTTTATCAATTTTTGTAATATTTCCTTCATGTTCTTCTTATCTTATGAATTATTTATACTTTCTGAAATTATAAACATGTCTAGGTCGGTATGATAAAACTCATCACATTCTTTTGTAAATACTTAATTAACGTAACGTTGAAGGGCGGTTACTGCGCATTGTTGTGGCTATCCTATAGAGAAGTTCACTGGTTCAAGTTCCGGGACAGATAAAAGTACAAATAACAACAAGTTTTTCAAAACGATAGTTCGTCTCCCAGAGCATGCGCTTGACAAATTTGTAAAAAAGCTCGGCCTAAATCTTATCAGAGGTATATGTCGCTTAATTTTGTTTATTTTTAATTATGTAGATTTGAGTATATTTATATCAGTGTCAATGCGATAATGATAAAACAATATTGTCTTATTGAAAACAAAGGTTCCAAATGGTCATTTTAGTAAGTCATTGTGAAATTTTCACAACTCTTAGATCAATTTTATTATATACCATATAATCTTGTTATCGAGTTTTTAGTACAACATACATAGGTATCGAGCAAGGAAGGCTTAACATGTTTAAAAGCATGTAATTAGATAAGCGAATTTATGTATATATCAGGCCTGAAAGTGATAGGAACATTTTGGAAACTTTTGAATTCAACTTTACTTAAATTAATTTCACATCCATAGTTTCGAAAGGAAACCATCTTGAAAACTTCCGAAGATTACATTTCTTTTATATGTACGTATTCAGGGCAACTCTGAATAATTTTGCACTGCGAACCGTTTCACCTTTCCATACATTTTTGGTAACAAGAGAGTGGAGAGTGAGAAAATCCGGAACCTGAAAAATAATTATTGTTCTATCTCAATATCTGTTACTAAAATAAGTATGAATTTTTAATATTTTTCTTTCAAATTATTATATCTCGTTAGAAACATGGAAATATGTAGCTAGAATTTCACAATATCTCTTATTTTGTATTCGTCTTATCTTAGAAAATTATTTTCATATTTTAATACATATATTATATTCAAATGTATTTGTGTATAATAGACTGAATAAGAGTACCTACAATTTTTTGTTTTAGAAAGAAACTTTTTGTAATATTCGCATAAAGTTTGCGCCCTCATCACTAAGCCAAGGATCTTAATTTTTCAAACGATTCACACCAAAAACTAACTTAAATTGCTTTTGGTGGGTACTTAACTACAAATATCCTATTCCCAGGTGGACCGCCTAAGTAACTTAGTTCTTTAGGATCCAAACTTTCGTGGCACCCCAAAAAATTGTTTGTTCACTCTGTCTAATGTACTTAAAATTCTAAAAGTGAATCGGTATATTATACTGATAATAAACTAATTTCTATAAAAGATGCCAAATCTAAGCTAGACAACAACCTAGTAATTTACAGATAAGACAGCCAACCTCGTGAACTGCTGTGCAAAATTTTATTACATTTGCCTTAAAATTAAACGCAATCAAAAAATACACATTAAGCTTTTGTATGTATGTTCGGCTGTACGCAAGCAAACAACGTTCCATGTGACAATTTGCGATAAATGTGTTTTGTCAACGGATTATGCAACATATAGTGTTCAAAACAGACTTTAGGTCTAGCTAGAATACACCGAAACCCCTGTGGAAGACCTTAGTGGTTAACTGAAATTGTTATTCCAAACTTGACTTCACTAGTTGTAGCACTCATCCATTTTCAACACGCAATAGGATATGTATGACATCTTCTATGTCATCACACTTACACGATAAATGATTACGGATACTTAATATCGAATTGGTTGTTCTCAATTCTATATTGATCAACATTTTTTATATAAAGTTTTGTTACTTTAAATAAAATGAACACTGTGCGTGTTTACGAAGAAAATCTTAACTATTTATTACATTTTTATCATAATGAAAATATAGGCGTAAATTAAAATGCGTCACGTCTATTTACTTGGGCAAAATTTGAGCAAAGTTAAAGATCATACATAAAGCCTTGGGAAAAAGTATTGTGATCTTAAAATTGAACTAGGGTACGAAGACAACATATTTTAAGTCTATGAAAAGTAAGCTTACTTTGAAGCTCGATTCGTGAGACCATAGAACTTCTTAATAACAGACCACAGAATATCCTTATAAGAATTCAATTTCGATTTTTGAATTTATCTCTTTTGGGCTTTAAATTCTTTTTAACTTGTTGTTTGTACAACTTTTCGACCGATTACGGACTTTCCCACTGGGCAGATGCGGGGTAAGAATAGGGCTTTTTACAATCAGTTGGAGTTCCTATGCTGCAATACGTGTTGAGGAAGTTGATGATGAAAGACCGTTGTATGAGTTTTGCGCCTTTCTTGTTACTTGTGAGGAGTTTCGGCTAGTGTATCTGGTTGCACTATTTAACAGACATAGCTTGCCTTAGCAAAGTTACCAAATTAAATAATGTATTACATTTTAATCAAACCTGTATATATGTTGGAATATGCTCACAGTTTTTTTATGTACTTTAAACGCATTATAAGTCCATTAACTCAATGTGTTAATTTCATATATGACAAAGTTTCGTGTAAAAGTTGATGTGATTTCAAAGTAACTATTGCCAAATATAACTTTAGTTCCCGTATTATCTTCTCGTATGTATGAATGTATGTATGTATGAATGTGAATTTCGGTGTTTTTTTATTGTTGGTATAGTTTTTAGCACTATTTCGGGATCATCTCCTGAAATCCCAAAATAAACCCGATACAATAAAGAAACGATTTCAAAAAGTAATGGAATGATCCCCAAATAATTCCCAGACGGTCTTGAAATGATCCCTAAAATAATCCCGAATAGCCCGTCATGCAATGGATCTCCAATAACTAAATCTTCTTTAATCAGATCCAAATTTTACCCTGACACACACAAAATTGAAGATTAACAATCGGCGCCATCTAGGGTTCGGTTGTATTTCTCGCGGTTCAATCTAGATGTCGCTGAGCATTGTTTATTTTTTGGTGACATCTAGTGTCCAGTAGTTGTAAAATCGTAATTTTGGTAAAATTTCTTGCTATTTTTGTTTATTTATCGGTGACAGTAGCGGTCAAATGGTAATTTCGTTTTCTGAAATCTGCTCAAATCTTCTTCATTTTAGGAAGTTTATAATGAAGATTATGCTCAAGTTAACTCCCAAAAGCGGAGTTAATTCGGAATTTGCGCTAATATATTAGCCTTATAAGTTATCCCTAAATGGTTCTAAAGTGATAAAGAAGGATTCCACAAACAATACCAACAATATCAAGTATTCTCGATAAAAGCTTTATTTTGCCCCGAAATTATCCTGAACTAGCCTTATAAAACTGAACCGAATCACCAAATCTTAATTTTTTCCCGAAAGCCCAAAAATCTTCAGAAATACACAATATAAGTTGTCTATGCTCATATGAGTACACTTTTGCTTTTCCTCTATGTGATTGTTTTTAAACCCAGCGAACTAGTACTGTACAAGGGTATATTAATTTTGTTCACATAACGGTAGTACGTAACGGCACAAAATAATCGAGATGGATAATATGAAAGTCCTAAGGTTGAAAAGAGGATCATAAAGGCATGTCCGTCCGACTGTCCGCCCGTCCGTCCGTCTGTGTACACGATAATTTGAGTAAAAATTTAGATATTTGCATGAAATTTTATATACAGGTTACTTTTAGGCCAATGTAGGTTTTTATTGAAAATGGGCGAAATCGGATGATAACTACGCCCATTTTTCCCATATCGAAAATTTCGCGATTCACTGCTGAAATGGCTAAAATGATATAATTTTATAGGTGAATCCCTGGAATACTTTTCTTATTGAAGTACAAGTACCAAAAAGTTTTACAGTACTTTGATAAACATTCATTTTTATGTTGTCTTCAAAAGTACTTCAAAACATTAAAAAGTACTCGGTCTCAAATCGTGAAAAAATATACTTTAAGCTTTTTGGGTATGCTTAAATGTTTTATCATATGATCACTTTAAACCTGTCGCTAAGCTATAATAAGTTTCCATATGCAGGCAAGAAGTGCTCGAAAATGCGTTTAAAATACTAAATAATTTAGCAACTAACGATGCAAATATTTATCTATTAAAACGACTTATAAACATTATTTCGCACATTTGGGGTTATTATTATGATAAGTTGAGGCGAGAACGATATAAACAATTCGAGACTTTTTAAACAAAGCAGACCTTGTTTCCGGGCGTTTACATTGTACATTATACTATATTTGTTGAGTAGAGCACGAGAGAAACAGAGATGATATTTACATGTTGGACAAGAAGCTCGTTTTGGAACTTGTTTTGGAAATTTTAAAATTATTTTGAGTAATTACACAGTATAACAGCCAAAAAAAACCAGAGGGTTTCTCATCGGTTTCTGAAGCTGTTTGGGGTACTGAATCCATATCTGAAGTCAGATTATTCGGGTCACCCTATTTTCTCTCCACAGGGTAGTTTGTTCAGAGAACGGTAGTATCCGTATGTTTTCTGGGACCATATAGAACATTACGTCAGCTCCTAATTGGGCCCCATACAGAAAATTTGTGCATTTGCTAAGGGGAGTAAAGTGGGGTTTCTTTGTTTCTATTACATAAACAAAATTCCTATCTTTTAAAACAAGTCTAACTTTTGTGATTATTTTGGTTCCTTTGGCTAAGTTTCGATTTGATTTCTCTTTGTTGGCCCATTTTGCCGAATTTATGGGGCCATTTGGGATATTTACGAGCACGACTCACTTGACGGTTGACAACACAAATGTCATTGTTATTTTACAAAATATTTTTAGTTAAGCGTTGCACCTGAAAATTGACATGCAATGACATTAGACAACGTAAAAGTGGAAAATCTGAAAAAAAAAATGAAATGAAAAGTGTAGCAACTCGAACGCAGACAACTTTCAGCATCAACTCAAAAACCGCCCACATTTACACACACAGGTACAGATATTCACACACACACACTTGCATGTGCACCTTGCCACCGTTTAATTTATGTGTGAGCATAAAATTCAATTAGAAACAACAACAAATGGTAAATGTATTGTATGGAAACAAATTTGTTGATGAGCCACATAAATAAATAACTGGTGCGGCAGCTTTTGCCGCCAGCAAATGGAAGTCCATGCCCTCACTTTTCGTATAGTAAATGTTTCTATTGTATGTACTTTGGTGGAATATATTTTAATTGTAAATTTTTTTTACCCAACTAACTTTTAAAATAAACGGAGCGATAGATGCAGACTTCCGAGATGATACAGAGGGTTGAGTACTTGACTATCACGTCGATAGCCCGGTTGGAATGTGCACTGGGTTCAAAAACTAGTGAAATGTGTTCGCGCTTAAATATTTCCACACTGATTTATTTTCGTATCTATTTTTCTATTAGCTTTCCCGCTACTTTTTTCTCTACTCAAATGTTTTCATTCATTTTCATTTTGTTTTATTAATAGCTTTGTTTCTGGCAGATTCTCTGCTAATGGCAATGGAAAATATTTAATTAGATTCGCCACGCATTCATGGCACAATCGAAAAATAAAAAAAATACACAGATGCCGGCATATCTATTAACATAGGTACTTATCTAGTTAATAGTTGCAACATTAAATTGGTTGGCAACATGTGGCATGAGTATGAATGCATGGAAAAAGTGTATGATAATATTTGTATATTTATTAGACTAAACATTAAAAAATTAATTATATTATATTTGAAGTTAACTTCTTGGGCGGCGATATGAAGTTTTGATTAAGAGAAAAATTTTAGAAAATGGCTGATGATGCAACGGAAACTATGCAACGAAAATAGAAGTTGTAGCCGACTTTCAGGCGTATGTTTCAGAGATTAATCTCCAAATGGCTTTTGCGGCATCTTCTGAAGGATAGCCACGCCTAAAGTTTTCATTTCTGTCTCAACTTTTTTTTATATCCTTTTCAAATTTCACTTACCATAAAAACTTTGTATCACCGAATAAGCAGTTAATTTTAAAGAAATCATTTTTAATTTGGACCAGTCTAGTGCACATATTTATGCATCACACTTTCGTTTTCAACTTAAAAGCTGCTGGCATACGCAAATTTTTCACCGATTTGCCATCAGAAGCGCTTTTTATTAAAATAATTATTTTATTCACTAACGTAAATAATTAGTACGACTGAAGTTAATAATTTCGTATCGTAAAATTTGAATTTAATTTTAATTATTTTGAAACTGTTGATGGTGTGGCTGCTAAAATTGTGAAATTTATCATGCTTAGGACTTTTTTGGTAGATTTTTCGCCTTATTCGCCATTTCCACCATATTTTTAAAATTTTTTTCAAAATTTTAATATGTTTGTACATTAGACTGTCCCAAAATTTCAAAGTTGTTTTATTTAAACGCATACACCCTAATTTTGAACATTATGCATCAAACACTATCCTGACAAAGTTTTATGCAATTCGGACCACGACAACCCGTGCCGACTTGCAGTAAAATAGTACCAAGTACATTCCACGTTTTTCTCATATTTCTGTATCCTTCCCTTTAAGAACTTTGTAATTAGTAAATCGGTACTTTTTTTCTGTACCAGATACTCAGAATATCCTTTAAAGGATTAAAGATTGTAGTGCCTCCCGAAAAATTTCAGCAAAATGTTGATATGTGGTTTTAAATTTCAAGGATAATGGAAGTATAGGCTAACTTTTTGTTTAATAATCCTTCAAGGACATGAAAGTAATGTCCTTTTAAATTATTATGTGTCAACTTTTTCAAAACTCTATGTGTTTTAAAAAATTTGTATTGTAATAAAAGTTTTAAAATTGTGTATACAAGTATTTAGGGATGCACAGGACATAAGGGTACATATCCTGGAAGAAACCAACCCATCAATTGGTCAAAAAAACTCACTCCTTAAAGATAAATTATTATCTCGAAATTTGTAAGTTTTCAAAAATCGTGTTTTTCAGGCTCTAAAACGGACATGTTTCTCAAGATATAAAAATACGAATTTCTCATGGACTCCAGTCCTGACCTTTAGCTTCTAATATTTCAACATTTCGTTTTGTTATTTTCATACTAAGGGTCTCTGCTGAGGGATCTCCTAAACCAAGATAAATTTTTTTTTGAGACTTTTTCCAAGCAACCTTTACATAGTATTATTTTAAGTAGTTTTTTTTTGTGTACTTGAGTGACATTGGAAGACTTTTTGGAAAGTACCTATGTACCTTGTCTAAGGATTTAAAATGTTCTCTGAGTGAACGTAAATTTCTTAAGACTACATTGCTCCATTTATTACAACCCATTAAGTACCTACTGCTATACTTTGTGACACCACATGTCTCCATATTTTGCACAGACGCAAGTTGTTTGACCCAACAAGTGGCTGATGAAAAAAGCATTCATACATAGATATGTACATACTATTCTTTTTTCACGCAATTTAGAAACGTATTTACATTGTACTTCCATATGTGAGTATTTTCACAAAAACGCCTTAATTACACTCACTTCCTTGTTGGGCACCCCGCCTGCTGTGCTGAAAACACTTCAAAACATTCTTGCTTTCTTATGTCAGTTTAGATATGTTTGTAAGAGAGGCATCCAATCTCGATATACCGTGATGCTGGATACCTTTCCTTGTCACGGGATTGCAGCTCGTGGATATCGTCATTATACTGTAATTTTTGCCATGTATAATTGTAGACCAAACAATTTTTGTTTTATAAAATGAAACTGGCAAAGTTGTTTCGGGATTTAATTGATTGTGGCAAAAGTAAATAAAAGTCCATGTATATAAAAGTTAATATCTGGCGGTATATTTTTTTGCTACAGTTTCATTTTTCATGGACTGGTTCTTGTGCACTTTGACAACTGTACGTGCCTTGCAATATTTTTTCCCAGCGGGAAATATGTTCGCAGAGTAAACACTTTTCTTAGTCAACCAACTCTAAATAAATCCGCCACTTCCGAGAAAAGGTTACATTTCTTGTTAATTGCTCTACTTAAGGGCTTAATTCAAGCTCGAAATTCTTGTCCTATCTTCTACTTAAGAGCTTTTTGAACAAACTTCGGGATCACTATGGAATATCTAGCGCTATCCCATATTTTTTAGTTTTTGCGATTACTTGAAGTGACCGCTGCAACTTATTTTTCACCATCTTCCATATTAATACACAAAATAAAATGAATTCATTCATAATCAGTTTCATGTGTCATGCTTTACATAAGTTCAAGATCGTACTGCATATTATACTTTATTCGTTAATTAATAAATTTTTAAAATGCCTGGGTATTGAAGAAAACAACACTCCTAAAGTAGCTGTCAAAGTCGCCTTTCTTAGTATATTAAAAAAAAAACAAGTAAGGAAGTCTAAGTTCGGGTGAAACCGAACATTACATACCCAGCTGTGCACATAAAATGCTGTTATTCTTTGTTTTGTATAGTTAATGGTGTTAGTGGGCGTGGTCGTTCGCCGATTTTTCTTATTGTCTCTGGTAGTACTCTACATAAACATAACATGCCTGGTACCTAGTTTCGTAAATCTATCTCACACCGTTCTGAAGTTGTTAGCAGTCGAATTTAAAAATTGCTTGACTCATAAGTGGGCGGTGCCACGCCCACTTTCCAAAATTTTGAAAAAATTATGTAAAGAATATGAAAGTTGATGTATGTACCAAATTATATTATTATAGCGAAATCAGTTAATTAGATATGGACTTTTCAATATTTCCACCTCCTTTCAATATAACTTTTATGAAAAAGTAGGCGTGGTCGCGAAGCGATTTCGTTTATTTTCTATAGCTGAATTTACCACAACAATAGTATGTCCTCTACGAAATTTCGTTATACTAGCATAAACTGTTCTGAAGTTATTAAGAGTCAAAATTTTAAAATTTATTGCAAATTTTATCATTGTAGCTGCTTCTAATATTGAATTAACCCATTTTATACGTTTTTCGAAATTTTCGATATCGAAAAAGGGGCGTGGTTATGGTCCGATTTTACCCATTTTCAATAGCAATCTATTCTGAAACCAAATAAGTACGCATGCCAAATTTGGTGAAGATATCTCATTATTTGCTCAATTTATCGTGTTAACGGACAGAGGGACGGACGGACGGACGGACGGACAGACGGACGGACATGGCTCAATCAAATTTTTTTTCGATCCTGATCATATTGATATATGGAAGTCTATATCTATCTCGATTCCTTTATACCTGTACAACCAACCGTTATCCTAACAAAGTTATAATACCCTGTGTACAAGTACAGCTGGGTATAATAAACACACTTGACATTCTAAGGATGCTTTATAAATGAGCTTCATTGCATCCTTCCGCTTCCAAAGAAGTGCTAGGCAAGTTTCATTTTTCTATCACTGCATAATGTGCAAAAAAAAAAAAAAACAAATGAATAAAAGTACCCCAAAATTGTCTGCTTTACATTTACTTAGACTATGATATCTATACAAATGCAAAAAAATCGAATAGGTGGCAGCCCCGAAAACTGCCATAAGGTCAATAGAAAAACCAAGAGAGTGGTCGATTTGCGAAGGAATAAGTGAAAAAGTGGAAACCCTGCCTTAAAATCTGTAGTCATAAACAATAACAGCCTAAGTCGACTTAAGAAATTAGACCAGTTGAAATTTTTGCTGGCGAATTTTTGTAACAAAACTGTGTTATAACTAAGGCAAACGTATTGGATTTAATTGTTTGTAAAGAAAGTAAAAGAAGACCAACGAAAGTCTTGAAAAATGCCTCGATGTTGCTATTCAAAATCACCAGCAAAAATTTCAACTGGTATAATTTCTTAAGTCGACTTAGGCTGTTATTGCTTATGACCACAGAAATATCCAAGTTGGTATACCGCAGAAAATACATTTCATTTGTTACCCATATTGATATGCCTTGTTCAATATTTAAAACTAAATTGCAACAAAGAAGAAGATCTTAGAGTGAAGCACACAATCTATACCACAAATTTTATTCAAATCGCTTCAGTCGTTCCCGTGTTATTGGTTGATATATAAAGGCATGAATAAAATGCAGTTATGTGGCAACACTAAGTGGCAAACCCTGCCGGAATTATCGTCAATGGTATACGACCGAAAATACCTTTACCTTGAACCCATACCCCAGCGTAAAAGGCGGCCAAGTTTGTTTGTACACTGATAAACCGGACCTAAGGAGTTAGTTCAAAACTGTTTCTGAGTTTGATATGCAAAAGAAACCAAAATTGGGGTAGAACAATTTTGGTGGATCTCATAGTTAATGTATGGAAATGTGAGGTTTGCACACCTCTGACATATACATATAATTTTTTCGCTTATTAGACCTCCCCTTACACTGATTCACATCTATATACACACGTACACAGATGATGTTGTCTGTTGCTATGTAATTAAATATTGAGTTTCTAGCTAAGATTACTTTTTGTTTGCCTGCTGAACTTCACAATGCCTCCGAAGCTCCACAAACTCGACCTACCTACTATGTTGCAGTTAGCAGCTTCCTTTGTGTGAAGCTAACCGCTTATGTGTCCAATTGCTTCTGCCAACCATTTACTTCACTTGCTATCGCCTTAAAATATGTACAAAGGACAACCGCCATGAAGTATGCAATTAGCATGCGAACGTTCTTGCTCAACCCGCCCCTCAGCAGATCGAAAACCATCTCGCAATCTGCAAAGTGTGGCTGTACCTACTCGCGTCTTCTAGTAAGTATGCAATTGAAGTGGGAGTTGTTTTGCTTCTACAATACATACAATTATTTTATACTGGAAATGGTTAATTTTATTGCAACACATAGCCATAATTTAGCGATGTTATCAGCATTTTATCTGGAATTGAGGAAAAAGTTATGTGCGTATAAATACTTCTATATACGAAGCCATGCATGCAAGCACTTTAAGTCTTGCACTTTTGAAGTGCTCTTTGATTTGCTTCAAGTACTTTGTTCACCTACCTTGAAGTCCTTGGCGCATCCTCCTGTATCTATAATCATGAATTTCCACTGCTTCCTTCGTAATAACAGTGACTGTGTCGAGCGCTTGTACTAAGTACGTACGTAGGTCCAAACAATTTTCATGCTCAATTATAAACTTATTTTTGCAAATATTGCTATGTACGTTTACTGCTTTATTGTAGTTCGATCGGCCTTCGATTGTTTTAATGCCCTTTTGCTTGAACTCTTTTGTCCTCATAAGTTATGTTTAGTCGTTAAGTACTTAACTTAGATGTGAACATGAGTGTAATTTAAATGCAATTGCTTTATTTTGATTGATTTCTCTTTTTCGCTCTTTAGCAACTTTTTTACCCATTTTTATACCCAGCTTACTAGTACAAAGGTATTATAATTTTGTCCACATAACGGTACTACGTAACGGCACAAAATAATCGACAGAGATATAGAGTTCCATATATCAAAGTTCTTAGGTTGAAAAGAGGAGTTCATTAAGGCATGTCCGTCCGTCTGTTCGTGTACATGATAACTTGAGGAAAAATTGATATACTTAAATGGCTAAAATGATATAATTTTATAGGTGAATCCCCCTGGTCATTATATAAATTTTTTTTTGGATTAATTTTTTAAAGTAGGTGTGGCACCGCCCAATTTTCAGGGAGGCATATTTGAAAATTTCCCGGGTCATAACTTTTAAACTGATTACGGTAGAACGATGAAATTGGTACAAGGCATACTAGCATAATTGGGAGTATACCTGATGTAATTGGACGAAATCGCTTCCCAACCACGCCCACTTCCGAAATGGAATATTTCGAAAATCATATGAAAACTACCGCTGGGTATTTAATGTTCGGTTTACCCGAGTTTTTCCTTATTTGTTAATTATAGAATTTGTTTACAATTGCGTTCAAAATAATAGTAGTCTGGATTGGGTAACGACATTAGAAATTGTTCGAGAGATGTCATGCTTGGTGAAAACCCTGTAAACGAATCCTCTGCGGCAATACGAAGAAAATATTGAAAATATATTATTGAAATCAGCTGTTTTCGCAAGTGGAATACTTTTTGGTCATGAAAGTAGGAATGGGAGCGATAGTAAAATCCGTTCTGCCGTTTTTTGTTTTATTTAAATTGGGCTGATTATTTTTCATAATGATGTTTTTAGGTACCACGAAATAAATCCCAAATGAAATAAGTAAAAAAAAAAAATTAAATAAGTCCCAAATATTTTCCATACAAATTGGGACTTATTTCATAATGAAATAACTCGTTGGCAGTTATTTCATTTTCAAGCATTGGGAGTTATTTCATATTTGTTGGGACTTATTATCTCTTAAAACTACAATTTATTATTTTTTACCATTGAGATTTATTTCATTTTCATTGGGACTTATTTCTTTTCACTTAAAATTGCAATTTAACAAGCTTTCACGTTTTTGTAACTGTTTCTATAACTGTTGTAAGGTAAGATTTTAGCAAAACAACCAGCAGACTGATATTGTTGTGTCAATATGTTACAAAAAGAATAACTTTGGACAACAACAATAAAAAGATTTTGATCGATGACACATTTTCAATTGCACGGCTGGGTGTTTTAAACAGTTGATTTTGATCGCCAAAAGTTAGAAAAGGACTGGTCCAAATAATGGCCGATAACTTAGATACACACAGACAGACAACAAGCAGAAATTTACAATTTTATTACATGTAGAGATTATGAAAAGGTAAGATATAACCAGCAGGCAGGAAAAAAAGTTGGAGGCGAAAAGGGGAGCGGCGCGGGAAGCACGCCGGACGTGCGTATCTACTGAATAAATAAGCACTTGAATTGGGAGTTATTTCATTTTTCTTGGGACTTATTTCAGTTGGGAGTTGTTTAATATTTCTGGAAACTGGGGCTTCGTTATGAAATATCTACCAAATATTGGGACTTACATATTTCATTGCCTTCTTTGGGAGTTGTTTCATTTCTAAAAGTTGCGACTTATTTAATTTTTTGGTGGGATTTTTTTCATTGGGACTTATTTCATTTGGGATTTATTTCGTGGTACCAAGTTTTTAACTCTAATTTTGGTTTTTAAAGGTACATATATCATTGCCAGTTTAGATTTTTAGAATTTATATAATTTTTGCTTAAAAACACTTAATGCTTTTATACCCTGCCTAAGAACTTAACTTTACAAATATATATATATTTTTTCTAGCTGAGTTCACCATGTGTCATATGGCTATTATTATACTGCAGACCACAACTAAATTGCAGTTTCTTGGCTTTCACTTCTTCCAATTTTTGCTCTCTCTAGTTCCGGAAATATCTCCGTTAATGACAATTTATAGTAACATGTGCTCATGTGTAGGTTGATTACAATTGTTTTCTATTAAACTAGGTCGTGTACCTGTTAACATACAGAATTGTCCGTATAAGGCTTCCACAAATTGCATTAAGCGATTAATCGTAGTGATTTGATGATGTTTTTCAATAGACTAGGTTTAGGTCTCTACAATGGGTTCATTGGTAAATTGTATACTTATGTCTTTAATGTATGTATTAGGGATGTTAAAGTTCAGTATTTTTTTTTGATTCTGGTTTATGCGGTGCCGTGAAACGATTGAGTTTTTAACAATCGATTTACTGAAGGTATTTTGACACCATTTTTCTTATGGCTAGAACAGTATGATACTTGGTTCTTCAATTGGAGATGTGGTGTTTTTGGTAGTCTCCCACGAGAGAAATACATTAGTTTGACAGAGAAAATCGGGATCTCGGGACTGGAATCAGATTGGAAGGGACTCACATGCAAGGACTTAGACACTCAATGAGGAACTTTCTCCAGGGTCTTAAAACATATCCGCGGTAAGGTATGCATATCGCAAGTTGATTGATTTCCTGACAAAACAACAACACGTTTTAAAAACCGAAGTGAATTCCAGGAACAAATATGTATGAATATCTGATAGTTGGCATTCGGTGTGAAATTGAAGCACAGTTTAAACCATTGATAGACAATTACTCTGCCCCTTCTTACCGCTCCGTCCCTGATCTAAACATCCCAGCAAACACTTAAGTTAGCTATCGATTAGAGGGTTAGATAAATACATACATTCTCTAATCTCTAACGTTAGACGACGTCCCGAGAAACACAATACATATTCTCAAACAAAATGGGAAATAATTCGAGAAAATCTTAGTTCTACCATTATGTTCTAAGTTAAGTATTTAACTATTCTACCGAAGGTTGAAATTGAAATATAATTCGGTACATAATGACTTAAAATACCTCTGTTCGTTCTTTCTGAAGCAATTAATTCCACCCACTTCCCTAGAAAAAGTAACTTATTTCGGACTCTTGGTATGTAGACGCATTTTTCGAATTTAAGCAAACTGGGTGAAAAATAGCGAACATTTTCCAGGTTAAATGCCGACAAACAAATGGTGCAGAAATGCCAAAGACTCACACCACAAATCACCCAATAAAAACAAATAAACTGTCACACAAACCAACCGACGAACCAAGCACAGAGAGTAGGAAAACACAAAAAGTACAACAATAAAAGAAATGTCAATTTATTTTTATCTATTTCACCGCACAAGTAATGATTGAAGCTAAAAAGAGAAAAATTTAATAACTGTATTGAATTGGTCTAACTGTGGAAATGTGAACTAAGTGAAAATTTACGGCAAGAAAAAAAAAAAAGAACAAATAAACCATTAAAACCAAAAAGAAAAAAACTAAAACAAATAGTTGAATATTTTTGTTGTTATGGTTAATGGGGATTTAAAAGAATTGCCCTAATGCATTATCGCAGTCAACGTAAAAGGTTAAAGTGCCACCAAAACGGTGCAACATCTCTAAATACAGCAACAACAACAACAACAACAGCTACTACCAATTTCTCATTGCTGACAGTTGGCTTCTTGTTTGTGCTCGAAGTATTTACTTTTAGTTTGCTCTTCTTCAACCAACTGTGCAAATTACAATTCAACCACCAGCAACAAATTTTTTGTTGTCAACGCTTTTAGGGCAGTTCGGTGGGTGCAAAGTGTTACAGAATATAACGGTGCTACGCGGAATGTAACGGGTTGAAGGTGATTGAGAACCAATGTAAATAAGAACTGACATCGCTGATCATCGTTATGTGTACATACGAGTGTGTACGTGTTATGAAAAATGTGTCACCGCAGCTGAAGGGAAGGTGAAAGAGCTAAACTTATTTGCATATTTCTCAATAAGGCTTCTAACTACATGAGTTTGACTTAGATTTTTGAAACGCAAAAAGGCTAAGATTACAGTTTTTCCATCTGACAGGTCTCAGAGGTATGGTTGTGTTGAATTTGAATAGCCCTGCAGCGAAAGCAACTACTTGAAAACTACTTTGCAACTAGATGGTGCACCGGCCCAAAGAAAATGGTATTTTTTGCGTGTTGATGTCCTACGAAATGTCAATTGTTAGATTTCGACCAGAACATGTCAGTCATCTACTAGTCATAATATACTAGAATTATACTAGTTGTAAATTACCAGTCCCATACTAGTAGTTTAATGATTGCCATAAAATGAACTAGTCCCCATACTAGTCCAAGAAAGATTAGTATGAAATATGCTAGTCCCATACTAGTCCAAAAAGCATTGAACCTGGATTAGTATGATGTCAACCATAAATTACTCTTTATTTTATCATTTACCTTTACTTTCATGTTTTTTATTAAGAAAACAGCGACTATTTGTATTTACCCTATCACGAAAAAGCATCTGTGAATTATAAGAGAAAAAAGAAGTAAATGAAATGAATAAATTTTGTATTTTTTAACTGGTATGATTTCATCCAGATAAATTTAATTGTATACTAGTATGGATATTTCCTGACTAATATGAGTTCTGCCAGAAAATTATAGTTGTATACTAGTATTTTTCTGACTAGTTTGAGGTTTCGCTGCAGGAGTTTGCTGCATGAAGCATAAAAGAAAAAAGCCGATTAAAGTTGAATATAAATTAAACTTTTTATTCACATTTATGCTAGATATGTACATGATATTTACAGCTGTGGCATAGTGCTTAATAGTACATTTACACAGCACCAAATTTGGCGAATTTAAATGAGCCAGTTCGACACCGTATACATTGGAAAATTTGCATTGGCTTCAGCTTCTCTGCAAGAATCTTCTACCAGGACAAAAAGCCACCGAAAGTAAATGCATTACCGTGATGATTTAAACACCTGTCCAAGGTTCCTGCTGGGCAATCCTTAATGTGGAACACCCGCAGGGTTGATATTTTGAGGAACTGTGGATTGTAATGTTCGGCAAATGAGGTCAAATGTGATGGAGTTCCGAATTTGGAAAATGATGTATAGAAAAAACGCAAAATTTGCAATTTTTCGCCAAATTTGGTGAGGTGTAAATATACTATAAGTTTACACTCGTCATTAGCCAGTCATGTTCTTGATGGGTAATTCGAAATGCGAACCAACCCAGGGTGGCTAAAGCGGTCCGTCGCCACCATTTAGCAACAAACCTGAAATTAGACTCCGGCATAAATATACGATGACATCATGGTAGACACCTGCGTTCACCATTCTAATGTTGTGAGTTCGATTCTCAATGCAGGCAATAAATATAAGATATCTGAAAAGAAAATTAATATTTTTTTTTTTTTCTACTTTTCCTAAGAACAAGAAAATAAGTACTTAATGTTAGGGAATGCCGAATACCTACTTAAAGTAGAGTTACGGATAAGTATGGTGTTTTTGTATTAATCCCTATTACTGATTCCAACCTTTTCCATACTTAATCCGTAAAACGAAATAACAACCACACTTATGCTTGTATTTTTGCTTTCTGCGCATCATTTTGTATAGAATAGTAAGAACAAAACAAAAAACATAAATAAATATACATTTTATTCCAAAGGTGAATGAGCGCAACTGTCCGCAAATTGTCGCCGCATTGGACATTTTAAAACGCGTACTAATGATCATTAGCCTCGTAATTAAAAGAGTTAAAAATGAATCGTTTGCGATCACAAAAATTCAAACCAAATCCAGACGTCAGCAATAACAACAACAAAGGCAGCAATGAAAATAGCAACAGCAACAGCAATGCGAGCCTCTCCTTGTCTTCAACCACCGGCTTACTGACCAAATTGACGAAGCGTTACTCCACGCTCAGCCATCGCATTACACGACGCCATAATGTTGGACGAAGAGGCACTTCGCCTCAAAAGATCGTCTCTGGCAGCTACAATATGACCGGCGAGCATTCAGATGATCATCGCTTGGAGATAGGGGCGCCAGTGTTGATATCAACTACTACTTTGGATGCTGATCGTTTCGATGTCAGCGAGGAACGTTTACGACAGATCGGCGGTGGCATAGCAGTGCCTAGCACAATGGTGCGTACCCTGAATATACATTCATCACCACAAATGCCATCTTCAGGTAGTGAGACCGAGGTATATGCAGATGCGCTCAGTACACCGCCAGTAGTGGACGACGCAGCTGAGCCAGCTGGTGAAGAGGAAGAGGAGAAGTACCAATTAGCAATGGGTACACCCAAAAGACCATCCCTATCAGATATACCTGAACATTTGAAGGATCGACCTTTCATGCGTTTGCCTATATTTCCCGTGCCAGAGACTAACAAGCGCCAGTCCAATACATTGAACAAAACATCAGCGCGTCTAATAGCCAGACATATTGACAATTTGGTAATGTCGCCCATATTTCCCCTAACAGAGGCTAAAAATAACGCGCGCACGTCGTCCACGCTTGCCAAATCAGCTAGTAATAAATCTTCCAGTTCGCAAAGCCCCTTTTTGATGTCGTTACCCAAACCAAAAATGCCAACACCTCCAACTAAATTACGCAGACGCCAACACTCAAAGTCCGCGCAGAATTTGCATCGCGCTGAAATGAAAATCTTTCTCGAGAAGACACCATCAATGACTTTGGATAGAAAGTTAACCACCACCACTGCAGATCTCGACAACTGTCGCGACTTACCCCGTTTACCAGAACTTTTTGGCGTTAGCAAGTGCAGTCTAGCACCCAGCGATTACGAGGAGAATGACGCCGATAAAGAGAACTCTTCACCTTCGGTAGAACTATCGCCTCTGCAATGCAAAAGCGATCCGAATACACCAATATGTGCGGAGCAAAAAGTCTGCGGCTATCTATCGCAGCAGCAACAATTCAAGAGCGTGGATTCTTTGGATATGCGTCTTACGAAAGGCAAGCGACGTAGCGTCGTCTTCTCCAGTAACACTTCGATTAATCAACGCGGATCCAAGAATAGTCTTACTAGTCACGCGAGTACTATTGAAGACTTTGATCTGAAGTCGGTTAGCTGCCAAAGTTTAAATACACAAAACTTGTTTGTTTCGATTGACGAACTTAACGAGATTACGCGTCAGATCAACGAAGCCGAGGAATTTAATCAAGATATTGACTTGGAGTACTGCCAACATCGCGACAACCTCAAACCAAGTGAACGTCGTATTACGCTTTTGAAAAATAAAAATGCGCGTCTCATTAGTTTTAACAATAATAAAGAGAAGATCAAAAAAAGCTGGCATGGCGTGAAACACTGGATTGGCGAGGAGAGCACAAAGCTGAAGGAGGTCGTACAAAAGCAAGCAAATTTGCAACGTGTAGCCCACTCGAAACTAAGTCTCAATAACTCGGAGTGCAGACAGTCGCCGTCTGCGAATGGTAGCGTGCTGCTGCGTGCCCCGAATGGCCTTGTCGACATGCCGGTTGTTCGCGATAGTGATACGAGCATTGCCGATGCAAGCCTACGACAGTCGTCGGGTGCAACGTCTGAAGCAGTAACTAGTCCATTGTCTGCGTTGGATGTGAGTACCAACGATTTGTTGGATGGGAGTGTTGATGCTGTTAATGTTAGTGTCAGTACCGATCAAGAAGATTTACAATCGTCGCTGACTCAACGACCTGCTGATGAAAGCTCCACTGTTGAGAAATGTGCTAAACTTTTAGAGGTAAGTGGGGAAGGGGGTCTGAACTTAGTGTTTTCTATGTTTCTCTTAGTATCTAAGTAAGTAGATCGAATCCCAAGTAGATATCCCACGGACTTTTTGCCTTTGTGGTTAAAATTTTATTTTACTGTGTGGTTTGCAATTTTTTTGAGAGTGGTTTCCTAATCGATACAAAGTGGTTTCTAAGTTAATTTACATCCTTCCTCCAAACATAAATATTTACCATTGCAATCTATTCTACTTTCAGGGCCAAAATGGCTTCGAGGAACTGCGACGATATGTGAAACAGGGTGGCGACTTCGGCAAGGAGCTTATAATGATACTACAAGAAAGGTTAGTGAGACCTTTCAAATTTTTAATTATTAAGAAATTGTATTACATCTCTTCCCGACAGAGTTGAGTCTGAAACATTATACTCGAAGTCTCTCACGAAAATGGCTACTAAATTGAACAAAGCATGCCGTGAATTGCCTGGCAGTATAGCCGATGCTTGGCGTGGTGTGGCTACCGAAATGGAGAATCGCAGCGACATTCATCGTCAGTTGTCAGCATCGCTCTCAGATGAAATCGTGAAACCACTCAGAAATATAATCGACGCTCATCACAAAACTCGAAAGTCGGTAAGTAAAAAGTCCGACAACCAGTTAGATTCTTAGGGCCTCAAGGGAATTTACGGCAATGATGCCTTTCATTACTACCTTCGATTTCCTTGCTGGATGAGGGGGTAATTTGCCCTAGAAGGTTTATATGCTCCTCCGTAACAGTCGGGAAACTACCGCAAGGTGCTATTGCCAGAGCTTATCAGGTTCATAGCCGGCAGAGGACTGTCATTATCGACAACACTCCCCAAAATCTACTGGGTGTGTTGTTTTTGGCTACAAACAACAATAGCAACAGGGATTGGTGATAAATTCACTTCTTGCTAATTCAAATACGGCATCATACCGGTGATTCCTTTTCGCACTGTCAAAAGAAGAAATGGGACGATCTGGCAACGGTAGACTTACCAGGTCTGAATAGAAACTGATATGCTCATCAGAACCTTATATACGATAATAAAGTTACTAACCCCGCGGTTGGTGCAGTTAACGAAATATCCTTTCTTGTGGATTGGGCAGAGCACACTTAAGCGCCAATTTGGAGGCATGCACTCGTCTGACCATTTTCTGCATAAGAGCTGATCCATGGTTTTTATCAGCACTTCTCCTCCGTGTTTGAACAGCTCGGTGGGTAGTCTGTCTTTTCCAGGCGATTTATTGTTTTTGAGCACGAATATAGCTTCATCATTGTCGGATGGTCGTCTCTTTTGCATAACTTAAGTACGCTCTGTACGTTGGTTATCCGGTTGACATTATTGTCCCGGCAGAAAATTGCCCCGGTTTTAAAACCTTCCGTCACCCGGGCGGCCGCCGGGGTATAGCGGTTAAGTGTTCGGCCTTCTACACCAAGTCGTGGCGGTTCGATGTCCGGCATAAGTAACATAAAAAATTATTTAGAGAAACAATTTTTCTAAACGGGGTCGCCCCTCGGCAGTAGTTTGGCAAACTCTCCCGGTGTATTTCTGCCACGAGAAGCTTCTCGTTAGAGGTTATGATAACCTGATGGTATATCGCCAACACTCACACTTCGTCTTCACGTGGCTTTTTTCTAAGGAGCCGTATGTATCTCTTCCTTCTTCGCCTAACGGTAGCGTAGCCATACATTGCGGGATGAGGCCGACAACATATCCCTGTAGGCATCGTGCTTATCGTCCGCGGCAGTTCGACATTACTCACCGTACCAATTGTTCTTTCGGCCTTCGCTCAAACCGTATAGTGTCCTCAGCGGCGGTATGTAATGTGTGAGAGTTACATCGTTAGGTCCAGGATTGCTTTTCGAGAGCAGGTGTGAGAGTCGAGGAGAGACATTATTGGCTGTTTACTGGAAGGAAAGTAGTGTCAAACGACATTCACCGCCAGAGCTTTAATACTCACCCAGCAGCTCTTCGGACTGCCCCTCTGAATTTTTATAATTGCATCGGAACCTTTACGGTATTGACCCTAACTCGTCGGTTTCCTTTATTATTGACCTTAAAAAATATATCTATGTATCATTGACTTATAATTGTGTCTCCACCCTCAGGTTGAAAGCAACGTCGACAAATCAGCTCGCACTTTAGCCGAATGGCGTGTCAGCGAAGCCAAAGCCAAAAAGTCTTCACACACAGCAGCACGTGAAAATGAAAAGCTTCAGGATGCTATGCTGGATGTAAGAATACAAAAATCTCCCTCCATAGCCCTACTTCATCAAGGACCGAATAAATTAGCCGCAGAAAAGGAAATCAAATCAGCCGAAAAGGATTGCGCCAAATTAGATAGCAAACGCAAAAAAGCTGAGGAAGCTGTAAAACGTGCCGATGTCGAATATTATACGCTCTGTGTACGTGCTGAGCGCGCACGCGTTGATTGGGAGATGGCGGTGTTACGTGGCTCCTCCCTTCTACAGAATATCGAGAATCAACGTTTGGTTAATATGAAAAATTTCATTGCAAATTATTCACGTCTTACGTCAAATATGAATCCGATATTGGATGGTTTAATGCAACGCTTGCAACCACAAGTCGACGCCTGTAACGTGCTGAAGGATATGCAAGTTGTAAAGAATATACGCCGAAACTCTGAAGGTCCTAGCGAACAATTATTACCTGATTTCTACTGTGAACACACAACTTTGGCTATGAATCGAGAACGACGCAAGCATGCACTAATCAAGTTGCTGCAGTTGGTTAAAGCAGATTTGGAGCGTGAACGACGATCAAGAAATGGGCTAAAGGGGTTTTCGCAATCTTTGAATAATCAGGAAAACCAAAATATCACAGACAAATTATATCATGTAAGTAATATAAAAGAGTGAACTTCTCGCCTCTACTGCGAAGTATTTGGTAAACATATATATTTTTCCATATGTTATATTATATCTAGACTAAAAAAGACACATTAACATCAAGTCTAAAATAAACATCAGGGAGATGAGTGTTAGTAGAGTGGGCTCCGCAGAGCAGGTGTATAAATGGTTGGTGTTATGAGGAGACGAGCCGCATGCCGGACATTCATTCACGTCGAGGTTAAATCTGGAAAAGAGTTTAACCTGTTACAATTTCTAGAACGTACTTCAGCCAGAGTGACAATTGTCTCTCGTGGAAGATGACGTTCCCCATTAGCAACGCGAGATGTTGAAATATGGAAAACAGCGTTCACTGGACAGAGCTCAAGATAGGAGACAACAAACGTATCATGGATATGCTTCAGGGCCTGCACATGTACCGCTGGATTAAACTGCGATGTACCTTGACGGATCTCATCAAAATGTTTACGTAGATGTGCCCTTACGGTACTAGGAGGCGGCACTAGCTCAAGCAGTTTCCTGCTAGGATGCTGCGGTTTGCAACAATTTAAAGGGAACTGTCTGCACAGCATTTCATTATGTCTACCCAACTGGGGGAATTTCCATGCAATGGCCGACTAATTGTCTTATTGCCAGCAGCGTTTCTTTGTATTTTCCCCAGGTACTGCCGGTTAGCGGCTTGAGGATTTTGTTGCGTCCTTTGTTTTAGAGACAATTGCGGCTGAATGGGCAGCGAAAGTGTACATGGTGTCGAAAGTTAGTCCTAAAGGTTTTGGGGGTGGGAGATAGTAGATAGTTTGTGGTCACCTACGTTGTTTTCGAACTCCATGTCCACGATAATGTCAAGCTCCAAGGGTGGGGGTATCATCATCATCATTTATTGGCGCTTAACCGCCTAAGCGATTTTGGCCGTTTCGTATCAAAGCACGCCAGTCATTCCTTTTTAGCGATAACGGACGCCAATTGGAAACCCCTAGGGAGTTCAAGTCATCCTCCACCTGTTGTTTCCATCTCAGTCGAGGCCTCCCCCTTCCTCTGCTGCCGAATTCAGGCGACGATAGGAAAACCTTCTGTGCTGGAGCTTCTTTGTCCATTCGCATAACATGGCCCAGCCAGCGGAGTCTTTGGGCTTTAATTCGCTGGACTATGGTCAGATCTGCGTAGAGCTCGTACAGCTCATCGTTAAATTTCCTTCTATACTCGCCGTTGGCATCACGGGAAGGACCATAAATCTTCCGGAGAACTTTTCTCTCAAATGCTCCAAGGGTCATCCCATCTTCTCTTGACATTGTCCATGAATCTGAGCCATACATCAGGACAGGTACGATGATAGACTTATAGAGCGTGATCTTTGTTCTTCGAGAGAGGACTTTACTTCTCAATTGCCTACTCAGTCCAAAGTAGCACTTGTTGGCAAGAGTGATTCTCCGCTGGATTTCTAGACTGATATTATTTTCGGTGTTGATACTGGTTCCCAAATAGACGAAGTCCCTCACAGTTTCAAATTTGTAACTATCAACAGTGACATGGCTGCCAAGGCGCAGGTGCGCCGATTCTTTCTTTGATGACAGCAAATACTTCGTTTTGTCCTCGTTCACGGCAAGACCCACTTTTTTCGCTTCCTTATCCAGTCCAGAGAAGGCAGCGCTTACGGCGCGGTTGTTAAGGCCAATGATATCAATATCATCGGCATACGCCAGCAATTGCACGCTCTTGTAAAAGATTGTACCATTGCGGTTTAGCTCTGCTGCTCGAATTATCTTCTCCAGCATCAGATTGAAGAAATCGCACGAAAGGGAGTCGCCCTGTCTGAAGCCTCGTTTGGTTTCAAATGGCTCAGAGAGGTCCTTCCCGATTCTGACGGAGCTGTTGGTATTGCTCAACGTTATTTGACAAAGCCGTATAAGCTTTGCAGGGAAGTCAAATTCAGACATGGCGGCATACAGGCAACTCCTTTTTACGCTGTCAAAAGCGGCTTTAAAATCGACAAAGAGATGGTGAGTGTCGATTCTCTTATCATGGGTCTTCTCCAGGATTTGGCGTATCGTGAAAATCTGGTCGATGGTAGACTTACCAGGTCTAAAGCCACACTGATAAGGTCCAATCAGTTTGTCTACGATGGGCTTCAGCCTTTCACACAACACGCTAGAACGAACCTTATATGCGATATTAAGAAGACTAATTCCGCGGTAGTTGGTGCGGTTAGCGGGATCGCCTTTCTTGTGGATTGGGCAAAGCACACTTAAATTCCAATCCGGAGGCATGCATTCGTCTGACCATATTCTGCATAAGAGCTGATGCATGCTTTTTACCAGCTCTTCGCCTCCGCGTTTGAACAGCTCGGCGGGTAGTCCGCCTTTTCCAGGCGCTTTGTTGTTTTTGAGCCGGGATATAGCTATCCTCACTTCATCATAGTCAGGTGGTGGGACGACTTTTCCATCGTCAGGGATTGGGGTATCGGGTTCGACGTCTGCCTCGCAATTTAGCAGTGAGGAGAAGTGCTCCCTCCATAATTTAAGTACACTTTGTACGTCGGTTACCAGGTCGCCATTATTGTCCTTACAGGAGCTTGCCCCGGTCTTAAAACCTTCCGTCATCTGCCGGATCTTTTCATAGAATTTTCGGGCATCATTCCTGCCAGCCAGCATCTCAAGCTCCTCACACTCACGCCTTTCGGCCTCACTTTTCTTTTTTCTGAAAAGGCGTCTCTCTTCCTTCTTTGCCTCACGATATTGTTGCCATACACTGCGGGTTGCGCCCGTTCGCAACGTCTCCTTGTAGGCAGCGTCCTTTTTTTTCGAGGCAGTTTTGCATTCCTCATCGTACCAGTTGTTCTTGCGGGCTCGCTGGAACCCTATAGTGGCCTCAGCGGCGGTACGCAATGAGTGAGATATATGCTTCCATTGCTCGGTTACATCGTTAGGTCGAGGATTGCCCTCTGCTAGCAGGTGTGAGAGTCGAGTTGTGAAATTATCAGCTGTCTGTGTCATGCGCAGCTTCTCGACGTCAAACTTTCCTTCCGTTACTGTGCGCACTTTCTTCGTTGCACAGAGGCGTGTGCGTATCTTGGCTGCGACAAGATAATGGTCAGAGTCAATATTGGGACCACGCAGTGTACGCACGTCCAGAACGGTGGAGCTATGTCTGCCGTCAATCAAGACATGATCAATCTGGTTTCTAGTTCTTTGATCAGGGGACAGCCATGTGGCTTGGTGTATTCGCTTATGCTGGAACCTGGTACTACTGATGACCATATTGCGAGCAGCGGCGAAGTCAATCAACCTAGTGCCGTTGGGGGATGTTATATCGTGGAGACTGAATTTTCCAACTGTGAAACCAAAGACTCCTTCCTTGCCCACCTTGGCATTAAAGTCGCCGAGCACGATTTTGATATCATGCTGTGGGCAGCGATCATAAGTCTGTTCAAGTTTATCGTAGAAGGAGTCCTTCTCTGCGTCGTCCGTCTCCTCAGTCGGCGCATAGGCGCAGATAAATGTTATGTTGAAAAACCTCGCCTTGAACGCTAATACTTGGCGGCGAAGTCTCTTTCCCACCACGAATCCTATACCACGCGCTTTGCCGCGTTCTGGCCACTGTAGTATACGTCACAAGGACCGATGGTCGTCTTTCCTTGCCCCGTCCATCGCATTTCCTGCAGGGCGGTGATGTCAGCCTTTGCGCCTACGAGGACATCAACCAGTCGGGCAGCGGTACCGTCCCTTGAAAGGGTCCGGACATTCCCGGTACATGCCCTAATATCCAAATCGTTATGCCTTATTCGTTTTGCCGGGTCGTCAACATTAAAGGGGGTTCTCATCCGAGGCTTTGTATATTTTTTCATTGGAATTAAGTTTTTTACGTGGCGGGTCCCAAACCCAGCGCACAAGCCGGTTTGGGGTTTTGGAAAATATTTACACATTTATATAGCGAGCCGCTTGCTTCAAGACAGACGCCCGCTTGCAGCCGCACCTCATGGTGAACAGACGCTACGCAAAAACCTCGGTGAGCCCTTAAACCAAGTATGTCAGAGTGGCCCCACCGGGGCTCCCTCTCTTTCTGCCGCGAGCCTAGGTAGCTCCCGTTGCCCAGAGTGCACGAACGAGGACGCAAGAGTCGGGATTGAGCAAGGTCACTTACTAACCACACTCCAATTACACTCCCCAGGGTGGGGGTATAACCATTGATTTTAGAGCACACCTCATCGACGGAAGTGCATGTTGCCAATATCGTACAGTCGTCTGCGTATAAAATTATCGTGACTTCCTCTGGTTGAGGAGGAAGCTTCGAAATGTAAAAATTAAATAATACCGGGGAAAAACACCACTCTGAGGTACCCCTTGTCTAATCTTGCGTGGTTTTGATTTTTAGTTCCTAAAAACAACAGACGAGTGACGACCACTCAGATAGTTGGCGGACCAAAGCTTAAGACGTGCGGGGGGGTTTTGGAACGGGTCATCCAAATCGGAAACCAGCTACAGATCAAGGGCAAGTAGAACCGTAGAACCGTCCTGCCATTAGAGCTTTTCTGGTTGAGTTCGTCAGTTATCTGGGTGTTAATGCGTTGAACTAAAAAAGTTCATGTTTTCAAAGAAAAAGTACTTGGATACATTGTTCATTAAAACCCCTCCAAAGGACCATTTCATAGAAATTTAAGTTTGATGTGTAGAGAGGTAGGAGAGAACGCTTCCAGTGTCTTCACTACTTGCATGAGGAGCGATACGACTTCCCAACGTTAGCTGGCTTGCCGCTTTAATAGCGGGACCAGGATTGCCTGTTTTCATTTTTCGGGTATGACAGAAATGATCAAGGACAGATTGAAGACGGTCGTGAGGTACTTAACTGTCTCTTCGCCGATGTGTTTGAGATGCACCATCGGGCCCTGTAGCTTTGGCTTTCTGATGGCCTGCGAACCTCTGCAGGGGTGATGGTAAACGGACAGTTTCAACAGGGTTGAACTAGAGCGAAATTGGTGTTAGAAGAGTAGGTTGAATTGAAGATATGCAAGGTATCAAGAAGGGGTACCGCATGATGGTATTGAGTCTGAATAGGTACGAAAGTTAGCCTGTTACAAATGGATGTATTGTGACTGCTCAGGAGGAACTGCGTACTCATCATATCCGCGTTCTCTTTAACATTGAGCAATCTAGTCTCTGGAAGAAGATGAAACTCAGGGGCACGAGGAAACATATCGTAGCAGTTCTGGTAAAGGGAGCCTCAATATTAAACAGTGTGGGGGATAGAAGACCATCCTGTGAAGGCCCTGTCACATTCGTCTAGACTTTGATGTTTTGTTGATAAAAGTAAACCGACGTTTGGCGCTCGTTTCCCTCTCGGTCCACCTCTGATCTTGTAACTATTAGTGTGGTGTGGTTGACTTTAATTGCTCGGTTTATCCACTTAGGTGGGTAGAAAAGACTATCTGTACAATGGTAAACAGGTCGCCGCTTTTGACCTTACAAGTGATCGCCCCATTCTTTAAACCTTCCCTGGCTTGCCGCATTTTTTGAAGCTCTTCACACTTATCTCTCTCCCTCTCCTTTTTTCTTACGGAAAAGGCTTACATTGAGATTATTCTTCATTTTTTTCATTCCAGATCCGATCAATGCTGACGTATTTGGAGGGTGCACGTTTCAAACTACATTCAGCGCTTTTGGAATTGGATCACAAGCCCAGATCATCTCATCCTTTAGCGCAGCACATTCAAGTAAGTACTAACGAAATTTTACTTCCATGTTTCTCTATTTGCACATTTATTCCTTTCCATCAGGTCACACGCGATCGCACTGGCCTACAACAAAGTATATTAAAGGTACCACTTTGGCTAAAGAATAACGATCAACTAAACCAAGACGACAGTACATCCGTACATGAGAATGAGTATGAATCCATACCGCAATCGAACAATTCATCCAACGCCAGCTGTACTGATCTTAGCAAGGATCTACTTGTAACCAAATTTAAACGCAGCAAGAGTAATATCGAAACGCTCAGCAATAAGACACACGTTAGCATCGCTAGCATTGATAAAACTAATACGATACCGGCGAACATAGATGATCCGTATAGCGATCGTGGACAAGCTGATGGTGGCTCGAATCAACAAGATTCCGATTTTGATGAATTCAGTTCACAAGATGATGATGACGATCAAACAACAACAACCAGTTCCAGTCGGAAAGAACGTCAATCGATTATAGAGAAGACTACACAAATTGGGAATGCAACGGCTAAATCAAATGGAGCGCCAAAAGCAACGGCATCAACAGTGTATCAAAACGCAGCAGAGGTGCAGAACGTACAATCTAATGGCATTGGCAATGTCAATGGTAACACTAATTCTAATGGCACACCAGTGATTTTGAGCAAATGCAAGGCTCTGTATAGCTATACACCAAAATTGTACGATGAACTTGAGTTGACGCCTGGCGATGTTATCGAAGTACACGCTAAGCAAGAAGATGGCTGGTGGCTTGGAGCTTTGGGCAATAATGTGGGCATTTTTCCAGCGACTTATGTAGAGGAATTTGCATGAAAAGTTAATAGTACTTAAGTGAATCCAATGGAAGTCAAGTAGTCTATGATTAGAGAATGGGAAAATGATATGTTCAAAGCGAAAGTCATGCGAACGACTAAGGAAATCATAGTGGAAACCTTTGTAAGAAAATCGTATGCCACGTTAGTCCTTTTTACCTACAACTTGTCTTCCCTACGACTGCCAAAACGGGTTTCGACTCTTAACTCTAAATTTGAAAAAAAGCAATTAGTGAGTTTTTACTCACAAATTAATCCTTAGAAACAGATTATTCATAAATTATAGAGGCCTTGAGAAATATTTATATATTGTAGATACATACATGAAAAAACATAGAATGGAGTTTATAAAATATACACACTTATATAACAACTTTTTGCGAGTTTTGGCGCTCACCTTAACGAACCCGACTCTGTCGTCAATTTGTAATTAAAATACATACTTAAATAACTAACTTTTAAATTGTCCGTTTATGTTGTTTTGGGTTTGTCATTTTAAATTGTATGTAGTTATTTTCTTTCAGCAGTTATGATTTGCTTACTTAATTATGGTTTAAACACTTGTTTTTGCAAAATATTCATATTATGAGCGCGATAATAAGGCCAATGAAAAGTGCTTAAAGTCATTTATTTTGAACAAATGTTATTATCTATTTTATTATAGTGAAGATATTATTAATACAATACATTAATACTTTACTTTTAGTTTTAAAAATAAAAATTCATTCTTTTGAAATAATTTAAAGAAAAAAAGCCATAATTATTGAAGAGTCATCGCAAGGTAGTAAGTAGTAGAGTAAGTTTGAACTGTTATAATAACATTGGTCAGATGTTTTTATTACTTATCACTATGCTTCAATAAGGGTTGAGGGAGTTGATGATGATGATGATGATAATGGTGATGATGATAGATGATAGACTTCATAACATTCAAACATGCTACGCATTTGATTTCTTCGTCGAATGGTCGTCGATTTGGCCTCAGGTCGCTTCATTGCAGGGTGGGAAAATATCTTCTATACGATCAAATGACAGGCACACATATATAAGAACATGATATACCCATTGTCCCCACCATTGGAGGTTAAGGAAGCCCAAGCCTTCAAAATCCTAAACGTACCGCTAGCGTCACTTAAATTAGGATCAACCCGGATTAGACAGATGGTGCCACAAGGTGCTGTCCTATTCCCACACTATTAATGTCTATCTATCGAGGCTGGCTCCTCCACCTTTGTGAATTTCATCCTGTGGAGCTGGGTTCACAAACTGTCAACCCACTAAATTAGCTGAAGAAGAAAACTTCTTATCTATAAAGACTCGAATCACTCTGGGTCAACTTCGTTCTTGATATTGTAACAGATTAAGCTCTTACTTATTCATACTCAATACTACCATAGGTTCTTCATCGTACCCGCCCTGATAACTATAGGCCCAGAAATCATGGACACAACCAAAATCATATAAAGTAGTCCGCTGAGTATTTCCAAGAATCCGGAAGGTCGTGTATGCGAATCAAACAGCTCGCTTCACTTGTTTAGATTATTCACCAGGCGCTCATATCTTAATTGCGAAGAATGAGGACACCTTGACTTATAGCTACGCTGTTTTTTTTGCAATAGTCCAGTACCCTGTACTACTTACCCGGGAAATGCACCTCCTTTGGAATGAAAGAAGTAGAAAACGTGCACACACATACGCATAAGTGCTAAGTATCCTCCTGGGTTTTGGAGGCACATGTTTCAATGGAGTATGACCGATAAAACCGCATTGGTCCTGGACGTATATATGTATTTCTGATTTGGAAACCCGTTTCAAAATAGCTTATTCGGCTGATCCATGTGGTCTCCATCCAGTTCATGTGAGCACAGTATGCAGCAGGTCAATGGAGTATGACCGATAAAACCGCATTGGTCCTGGACGTATATATGTATTTCTGATTTGGAAACCCGTTTCAAAATAGATTATTCGGCTGATCCATGTGGTCTCCATCCAGTTCATGTGAGCACAGTATGCAGCTTTCTTACAGCTGAAATAAATACAGCGAATGCTAACCCCAAGATTTTAGAAGCTGTGTAGTGGCGCCAATAGAAGCGTCCTCGTTCTGGCACTCTGGATAACATGAGCTATCTTCGTGTGAGATCCGGTAGCTTAACCGAATGATTTCTAATCTCGCGGCAAGGTTGGGAGCCTCGGTAACCCCACTGACACAAACTTGTCTAGAGGCTCACACAGGGTTCTTCGACGCGGCGCGCACCGGAATGGTGATGGGGAAAAGAGATACGCGAAGTCGTGATCAAAGTCATGTTTTAGGTGGGGCCTTTGGTCCTATAGTCGGAGAGTTTATTCTTCCCCCAATGTAGCATCTGCCAGTATGAATTCGCAATCTCGAAATATGGTCATCAGTAGTACGTATTACGAACGAATCAATAAAAACGAGGAACTATGTCGATCATCTTTTGATATATTTTTTCCCTTGCGTGCCACTATTCTGACCATATTTCAGTAAGAGTTCGTTCGTATTTGCCTTAACCATGTATCTACATAAGAGAAATATTTTAGGAAACGAAGAAAAACAACTCGAAAACAAGTAAGGAAAGCTGTCTTCGGCTGTGCCGAAGGCTATATACCTTTCATGAACAAGCGTCACGACTTTCACTGTTCGATCCCCAGTACAGCCTGTGGCAATTTCACTTAAGCTCATACCGAAATTATCGGAACTATCGATTATATGGGGGCGATATGTATTAGCGTTCACTCCTGTGGACGAGCGTCTCGCTGCGATCCGCATCAAAGTGAGGTTTTTCAACATAACATTTATCTGCGCCTATGCGCCGACTGAGGAGACGGACGACGCAGAGAAGGACTCCTTCTACGATAAACTTGAACAGACTTATGATCGCTGCCCCCAGCATGATATCAAAATCGTGCTCGGCGACTTTAACGCCAAGGTGGGCAAGGAAGGAGTCTTTGGTCCTACAGTTGGAAAATTCAGTCTCCACGATATAACATCCCCCAATGGCACTAGGTTGATTGACTTCGCCGCTGCTCGCAATATGGTCATCAGTAGTACCAGGCTCCAGCATAAGCGAATACACCAAGCCACATGGCTGTCCCCTGATCAAAGAACTAGAAACCAGATTGATCATGTCATGATTGACGGCAGACATAGCTCCACCGTTCTGGACGTGCGTACACTGCGTGGTCCCAATATTGACTCTGACCATTATCTTGTCGCAGCCAAGATACGCACACGCCTCTGTGCAACGAAGAAAGTGCGCACAGTAACGGAAGGAAAGTTTGACGTCGAGAAGCTGCGCATGACACAGACAGCTGATAATTTCACAACTCGACTCTCACACCTGCTAGCAGAGGGCAATCCTCGACCTAACGATGTAAACGAGCAATGGAAGCATATCTCTCACTCATTGCGTACCGCCGCTGAGGCCACTATAGGGTTCCAGCGAGCCCGCAAGAACAACTGGTACGATGAGGAATGCAAAACTGCCTCGAAAAAAAAGGACGCTGCCTATAAGGAGACGTTGCGAACGGGCGCAACCCGCAGTGTATGGCCACAATATCGTGAGGCAAAGAAGGAAGAAAAGTGAGGCCGAAAGGCGTGAGTGTGAGGAGATTGATATGCTGGCTGACAGGAATGATGCCCGAAAATTCTATGAAAAGATCCGGCGGATAACAGAAGGTTTTAAGACTGGGGCAAGCTCCTGTAAGGACAATAATGGCGACCTGGTAACCGACGTACCAAGTGTACTTAAATTATGGAGGGAGCACTTCTCCTCACTGCTAAATTGCGAGGGAGATGTCGAACCCGATACCCCAATCCCTGACGATGGAAAGGTCGTCACACCACCTGACTATGAAGAAGTGAGGATAGCTATATCCCGGCTCAAAAACAACAAAGCGCCTGGAAAAGACGGACTACCAGCCGAGCTGTTCAAACACGGAGGCGAAGAGCTGGTAAAAAGCATGCATCAGCTCTTATGCAGAATATGGTCAGACGAGTGCATGCCTTCAGATTTGAATTTAAGTGTGCTCTGCCCAATCCACAAGCGTATTGTGTGGACCTTATCAGTGTGGCTTTAGACCTGGTAAGTCAACCATCGACCAGATTTTCACGATACGCCAAATCCTGGAGAAGACCCATGATAAAAGAATCGACACACACCATCTCTTTGTCGATTTCAAAGCCGCTTTTGACAGCGCAAAAAGGGAGTTGCCTGTATGCCGCCATGTCTGAATTTGACTTCACTGCAAAGCTTATACGGCTTTGCCAGATGCCGTTGAGCAATACCAACAGCTCCGTCAGAATCGGGAAGGACCTCTCTGAGCCATTTGAAACCATACGAGGCTTCAGACAGGGCGACTCCCTTTCGTGCGATTTCTTCAATCTTATGCTGGAGAAGATAATTCGAGCAGCAGAGCTAAACCGCAATGGTACAATCTTTTACAACAGCGTATGCCGATGATATTGATATCATTGGCCTTAACAACCGCGCCGTAAGCGCTGCCTTCTCTGGACTGGATAAGGAAGCGAAAAAAGTGGGTCTTGCCGTGAACGAGGACAAGACGAAGTATTTGCTGTCATCAAAGAAAGAATCGGCGCACCTGCGCCTTGGCAGCCATGTCACTGTTGATAGTTACAAATTTGAAACTGTGAGGGACTTCGTCTATTTGGGAACCAGTATCAACACCGAAAATAATATCAGTCTAGAAATCCAGCGGAGAATCACTCTTGCCAACAAGTGCTACTTTGTACTGAGTAGGCAATTGAGAAGTAAAGTCCTCTCTCGAAGAACAAAGATCACGCTCTATAAGTCTATCATCATACCTGTCCTGATGTATGGCTCAGATTCATGGACAATGTCAAGAGAAGATGAGATAGCCCTTGGAGTATTTGAGAGAAAAGTTCTCCGGAAGATTTATGGTCCTTCCCGTGATGCCAACGGCGAGTATCGAAGGAAATTTAACGATGAGCTGTACGAGCTCTACGCAGATCTGACCATAGTCTAGCGAATTAAAGCCCAAAGACTCCGCTGGCTGGGCCATGTTATGCGAATGGTCAAAGAAGCTCCAGCACAGAAGGTTTTCCTATCGTCGCCTGAATTCGGCAGCAGAGGAAGGGGGAGGCCTCGACTGAGATGGAAACAAGAGGTGGAGGATGACTTGAACTCCCTTGGGGTTTCCAATTGGCGTCAGTTATCGCTAAAAAGGAATGACTGGCGTGCTTTGATATGCAACGGCCAAAATCGCTTAGGCGGTTAAGCGCCAATAAATGATGATGATGATATGTTATATTGGTCCAATCTCATTGATTTTTAACATCAGTATTCCACATTTTTAAAAGGAAATAGTTACGAAATTTCACGTTCCCACCTGTCTAATTACAGGAGTTATCTACCAAAATCCGTTTATCCGAACAATCGATTGTATGGGGGGGGCTATGTGAAATATTTATCCCATCTCAATTATTTGCAACATCAATATTTGCAATATAAAAATAGGCATGCTTACAAAATTTGAGATTCCTAGCTGTTTAATTAGAGGAGTTATAGCCCAAAATCCGTTTATCGGAAAAATCGATTGTATGGGAGCTATATGTAATATCGATACGATCTAGCTGGTTCCGACAAATGATTTCTATAGTAGAAAATGGTGGTAGCACACCAAATATCTCAAAACCTGAGGTACTAGTTTGCGTTCAAACAGACAGACGGACATGGCTAAATCAACTCATCTCGTCATCCTGATCATTTCGGTGTACTTATTGATGGGTCCATCTCTTCTTCTTCTCATACTTACAAACATCGGACCAAAGTTATAATACCATTTCATCTTCATGAAAGGTATAATGAAGGTACGAACGAGGTAACTGATCGAACCAAAAACCATGGAGGGTTTGTTTATTTTACCAAGCTGATTTTATATTCGGCTTTCTCGATTTCTTAGGGAATTTTCACATAAAAAACGATTTTTTTTTCAAAAAGTGTAGTTACGAGTCTTATCCACTAGGCGTCGGTCTCAATTAAAGCAGCAACCGGAAAGCCACCACAAAATTGTCGATAATATACCAGGCGCACATAAATGCAGAGTATGCGGATATCTATTTAATACCTGTGTTAATTTTATTTCAGTAGCCCTGTACTACTTAGACGAGATATGCATCACCGCCTAAATGTATGCAATATCTGTGAGGATCAGTTAACGTAAGCAAAAAAACACACACATATACGCAAAAGTGATCCGTGTTCGCTTGAGTAATTCAGAGAACCTCGTAATTGTGCACGGTGATCATGAAATTCGCGAATATGAATTTTCTGGACACTGAACTTGGAAGGCCTATAGTTTAAATTTTGAGCCGGAGAACTAAAGAAAAAATTGCTGTAAATTAGTTGTTTTAAGGCGACCTGCAAAGTGATCTTGTATTTGACTGAATCGTTTTCTTTACCGAAAGTTCAATTAGTGTAATTTTTGCTGTAGAGAATAATATTTTTAATAAATATATTTCTATTGAATAAAATTAAATGTACACCGGATTGCACAGATATACATATATGCTATGTCTTAAAATTAAAACCATGAAAACTTTTTAATTAAACTATTCTTAAAAACTTTGCAATATAAAAATTTATCTATTTACTTTAAATTAAAACCAACTCAATTAAACCTCATTGGTATGCTCCAAACTGCGCAGTTTCTGGTACATATTTATATAGTGAGCCTGAAGTTGCTTTTGATAGTTCAAAACCTTCTCACGCTCATCACACCATTGCCGCTTCTCCAGCTCGAAATTGACGCGCACATCGTCCAATTGTTTGCGCAACTTAGAAATCTCCTCAGCATAGCTGGCCGACTCTTCAATCAGCGTGTCCAATGTGGACTCTTCCAGCTTGTGCATATTTGATGCTGAATGTTGGGCAGTTTTATGTTGATTGTTGTTGTTGGTGTGATTGTGGTTAACAGCAATATCGGGCAAATTATGTGAACCATAAACAAAGTTTTGTATATCCGCCGACATTTTTGCTAAACGCTTTTCGGCGCAGAGTTCTGCTGGAATGCGTTCATTTTCACTCGCCTCGGCATCGTCAAGTGGCTGCGCGATTTTCAAACAATTCATAATCAATTCTAGATTTGTATCATCGATGACCTTTTCCTTTGGTCTAGCTGTTGCTGCTGAGTCGCTTTTGTGCGTTTGACGATGCGTACGATTGCAAATATCGGTAAGATTGTCCAGTTGATGCTTGAGGCGTATGAAGCGACCGGAGGGCTCCTCGCCGTACTCTTGAAATATGGCCAAGTCAGAGAGCTCTTTGCGCAGCTTGGCCAACTCAGAAGTGAGTGCGAGTATTACTTGATCCTTTAGTATAATGATTTTATTTAATTGTTTCAATTCAATTTCAGATTGTTTGTCACAGCGTGCTTGCTGTTGCTCGACTTGTTTTTGTTGTTTGGTCATTTTTTCATTTTCTTGTAAACTTTCAAAGATTTGCGTCTCAGCGTTGGTGTTTTCGTGGCGCAGATGCACTATGGCGTGTTCCTTTAGTGTGATTTCAACCTAGAAGCAGTGGAAAAGAGTAAGAAAGGTTATAATAACTAAAACGAATATGTATTAGAAAGAGATGACATACATTAGCCTCTTTGAGCTGTGATTTAAGTAGTGCGAGCTCTCCATTGCGTTCGCACACTTTCCATTCGCTTTCCTCGAGTTGTGACTTTATGCCGGCTATGGTGATTTCTGATTCGCGCAGTTGTTCTTCAATGTAGGCAACGCTGTCTCTAAGATTGCGCTCTGAGTTCCTGAGACTGGTATTGGTGCTCCTGTAAAAACAAAAGAAGATTAGACTACATATATAACGACGTTGACGAGGTGAATATCATTCGAAATATTTTTGAAAAAATCTTAAGTATATTGATGTTTATAATACAGACGATTGACCTCTGACATTTTCGAAAGCCCAAAACTGTTAAGAACAATCACAGTTTGCCTAACCCTAGAAAAGGATATTTTACCTACCCAATATAAAAATAGTTGAGTGAAAATCACTTACAGAAGCATTTCTCAAGATCCTGGATGATCTTACTACCTCGATGAACTCGTTAACTTTGTACGTAAGTATGAAAAGAAATTATTGCTACGACCAAGATGCCCCTGACAAAGTCCTATTCTATCGACGCCACCCTTCCTAACGAATCGCGCTATCCCTTAAAGCTGTCATCCTCTGAGCAGCTCGTTGCAACAGGCCTGCGGAGAGCATATGCGATCACAAAGTTCCCCTTGTAAAAAACAGTTTTCACAAATCTAGTTTTATAGGACTTTCGAAGCTCCTTGTTGCTCACGCGCAAGGGAGTTGCGCTACCGCCTGTCTCCGGCTCATTCTCCACTATCAGTAGTATTTGTACTGTCCAGCAAGATAAATGCTTCAGGCCACAGCACCAGTGAAATACAAGGCCATGAGTTCCTGATCCCTTCCGCTACGTGCGGTGTTTGTCGGATAAGACGACATTCGATGGTAGAGTGCCATTCCTGCCGAGGTAACAAATTATAATTATGGATATGCATAGTGTTAAGTTTGCAGCGAAACAAACTTAGTGCTCGGTCGAATATCCGAAACTTTGCTGAGTATCATATACATACTTGGTGCCATCCACCGTGCAGTTTCATCAATTTGGACTCGACAGGGCGACGTTATCTAGCCAGGAGGTGTCGATCTGGAGCTCATTAAGTATCTAACCAAACCCCACTGAACCTAAAGCACAAGAAAACATCGCTTTTGGTGACAGAGTCGTGAAGCATTAGAACGAAGACTACGGAATTAGAAGTCCCGACTGTCCTTCACCCCAAAACCTTAGGGGTAACCTTCGACACCATGCAAACTTTCGCTGCCCATTCAACAGCGATTGCCAACAGAGTACAAACCCGCAGAAAAGTCCTCAAGTCATTTGCAGGCAGCACCTGGGGGAAAGGCAGAGAAACGACGCTGACAACAAACAAGCAATTGGTCAACTGGTCCTATACTTTGCTTCTCCGATTCGGGTCACAGAGCCGATGAACTCCTTTGTATCATATCCCCATCTAAGACAAACCCAACAGTTCTCTTTGACCAGCAGATCAACCCTTCGAGTAACTTAGGAAATGATATCAAGGTATCGACCGACTTAGTAGAATATCGGTTAAAGAGTGTAGATATGTTTCCGCAGATCAAACAGTGGGAGTTATATGATGTCGGATCTCATCATAGTGCTGACGGAAGTACTTTCTTATATCCGTAATAGGTGGGTATGTGTCCCATAGATGGCGGTTTTAGAAAAAGAACCATTTTCGCTTGTTTCCATATCTCTGGAACACTGAAGAAGTTAAGATATATTAGTGTCCCATATGTTGTTTCTTCTTTAAATTATTTAAACCCTAACATAATGATTCTGTAAAATAACTGGACTCCCGAATATCGCTTTACTCACCTAAGTATTTCATTTTCATTTTTCAAATCGGCCATCTGTTCCTTCAACTTATTTGACGAATCCGTGTGCCGTATTTTATGTTGCTTAAATTGAAATTGTTGCATGGCCAACATTTGTTCCATTTTTTTAATTTTCAGTAAATATTCACGTTGTTGAGCCTCATAGAATGCCTTCAAACGTTTCGTCTCTTGTTCCCAAAAGCTTTCCTTGTCCTATAAAATATATATAAAAATAATAATTAGAGTTAATTATTACCAATTTAATAGTGGATTAAACCTTTTGTACTTTATGAATTACTTTCTCATTGTGTTCCATGGTTTGGCGTAAATAGGACAGTTCCGAGTCGCGATCTTTTAGCGCTGTTTCCAAATCTGATATGCCCGAGTCGGATGGCGAAGGTGTCATGTCGCACTGCTCATTTAGCATGCACTTGCCACTGGAGAAACCGTTAATGTGTGAGCTGCCACTGCCTACAGCCGTACTGCCAAGGCATCCGAAACCAGCGTTTGCGCCACCAAATCCATGGTTGTTTATGCCGTTTACGTTGTTGGCGTTATTATTGTTGCTGCTGCCAGTCGATTTTCTGTGAATAACGATTGAATTAGTTAAATACATTTGTAAGTCTCTATTGTTGGGTTTCTCTTTCGCTTTGTTTTACTTAATAAATATTTTTTCCTTGACTTACATTGTGCTACTTTGGCTGTTCGCATCTGAATCCGGTGTATGCCGTATTGATTCCATACTATCGTTGATTTTCAACGATCTGGAACCCCGACGTCGCGCCATAAGACTATTGCAATAATTGTTGCTTGAGTAAGCGCCAACTGCAATTCCACCAGTCGCAACACCAACGCCGCCATGACGTAAATCAGACGTGCCTAGACAAGAACGAAGAATAATGAGCAATTAGTATAGAGCACCATTCATATTTTTATTAGGTTATAAACATTTAAGTATAAAATTATTAACAAAGTTAACATTATATATTGCAAAAGGCATTTCGAAAAGCATGGCTCCTTTATGTCGGTACTTTATACTCAAGAGATTTATGAAATCAAAGTTGTCAGACCATGACTTCCCCCGTTTGTGCACTATTCGCGTATGACGTCACGACTGCGCTGCTAATTCACAACATATTTTTTTGAATAACACCAGCGTTAAAAGTTCAGGAAGGTGGCAATCATTGGCTTTGCGTACAAAGTGATGACGCCACATCTGTCAAAACCGGCGAATTCATTATAACGGTATCGGTTAAGACATAATCTTGAATAGTTCATTCATGAAAATATGTCTGCTCAAACTCGTAAAAAGTTTTTTCTAAGTCTAAGTACGTAAGCACTTAAGTTTATAAACATAGTTGTCCGGGAAAGATGAACCCATATCCTTTATTCTGCTTTAATCCTTACTAATTGTTTCATAGGCATCTAGTCGATTAAGAGCAATAGACTTTCGCCTATGACAAAAACACTGCTTAACAAATTTTGATCAACTGAAGCACTATGGGAATAACGTTCTAAGGGCCGCTTGCATAAAAGCCGATAACGACTAATCGGAGTTTAATTGACGTATTTTGTATGGTTAGCTGTTAAGTTAATCACCGATTAGTCGTTATCGGCTTTTGTGAAAGTGGCCCTAAGTGACAAAATCATAATTTGTTAGGAGAGCAAGAAAATGTTAAAGTAATAGTTTTTTTAATTTACTTCCTGCAACTGTCTCCTTAACTTTTTCGTCTATATCTCTCATATTATCAGTTGTACACTTTCCTCAAGGTCTTCTAGTGCCCTTACGAGTCAATTTCGACGCTTTTATCAACATAATGTGTGTCACTTGGCATTCCCCAACTATTTCTTATTACATTTTTACAGTTATAGCGTGCAAAATTTTAGAAAATTTGTTATCTGGACAATGCAAGAGAGCAATACAAAAAGAGTAATATAGCATAAAACCTGTTTTAAAAAAATTGACATTTAGAACGTTATTCGCGATGATGCTTCAACTTTAGTTACCAAGAATTAAAAAACCGTTCGCAAGGTAAAGTGTTCTCCTGATTCACAAGATCACATATATTTTCCTATGGGATATCTTGTTTCTGAGATATCGAAGAAAATTGAAAAAAACATTGCTTTACCTATACAAATGCGTTAGAAATTTATATTTCTCATTCTGTCGTTTCAACCTTTGTATTATATGTTATCCCAATTCTCATCAACTTATTTTAAATTGATCTCTGTAAGTATCATAAATATATTTTACAAAATTTCAGATTTAATCGCCTTAAAATCAGAAAAAATATAGGGAAGAAAAAAGTTGGCCCTCCTATACCAAAGACGATTCAATTACGAAAATTTCAAGCGCGCCAGTATAACACTGTGATGTGATCTTGACTTTATAAGCCACGTTATATTGAAAGACCTCAATCAAAAATGTTCTATTTCTACCCGACAAATTTTTAAAAATTTCCAAATTGTCGATATTTGATAGAGGATTCTTATGTAGAATTTTCTTCTGATTGCGAATATGTGATTATTTGGTTTCAATATAGAACATTTTTTAGATATCTTGAAATTTCAGTTTTTGAGATAAGAAAACAAATTTTCAATTTTTTTTTCGACCATCTACTGGTTATTGGAATTAAGCTATGATAGGCGATTTTTGTTGGTTCCTTCTTCGAGAAGCACAAAATTTAACAAAACGGTGACAACTATCAATTTTGAAACACTTTTAATATACATACATACTTTCGACTTACAAAAACTTAAACTATAAAAACTAAAATATATCAAAATATCTCGAAAACTATTATACTTTTGAACCAAATGATTACATATTCGGAATCAGCAGAAAAGTTTACATCAAATGTCAATTTAAATTAGTTAAACCTTATCAAATCTCAAAGCACCCAGCTGGTGCAACTGCAAATGCCCCGACTTGAAAAGAAGACTTACAAAAAGCCAACTCATCACCACTCAAATAAAAGGACATGCATACATACATATATATAAAGTTTTCTATCATTAATCACTTACTGCCAAAACGCATGTTGTTCGAGCTCTGGACAGCAGCCAAGGATGGCGTTGAGCCGTAGCGATCGCCCACGCCATTCGCCACCGTTGTCGTTGCTGCAACATTTACATCGCCAGCTACATAACGACCACCATTATCATTCTGTATGCTATAGTCCGGTTCGAAGGGGATTGGCTTAAAGGCGATGGGTCTTAAAAGATTCTCATACGACGTCATCACAGATATTGTGGGTGTTGTTGTTGTTGTTGTAGTTCCTATTGAAGTTGTTGTAGCTGTGTCGATAGCTGCTGCTGTTGCCTTTGGCTATTGAGATAAAAGAAAACAAATAATAAAAACTATTAGTGTATATTGAAACAGATGAATGACTAAGCATTAGCTATAAATGTAGATAAATAAAGTTGAGAAAAGTAATTGAAGGCGATTGAGAGACCAACCGATCGAACCACTAGCCGAATAGGACCAACATAAGTACATATTCATTAGGGATGTTACGAGAATTCGCATTCGCAATTCGGTACACATTGGGGTAGTTTTGCCTGACGGTTTTGTCAAAAAACGAGCCGAAATTGGAAGGGCGAAGCGTTAACAAGTCTTAAAAATCAAAACTGTGTCTCAATGCCCTGAAAAAAGATTAAACTGCTAATGATCTGATTTTGAAAGCACGCTTAAATCAAGCTCATTTGTCAAAACATCGACAAGTGGGTGCAAGGTTATACAGTTGAGAATATTTTTTAAATTCGCCATTTCTCAGAGTATGGTCTGGTTAAGAGGCCCTCGCTGGGACAGGCACCTTGCCGCCATCTCCATGTGCCTTTAACTCTCTTTTACAGAACGTCGCAAGTGATAAGTAGGGTTTGTAGGCAGGGGACCAAATTTGGCAAGGGGAGTTACTGCCATGAACGAAATGGTTTTCCCTATACAACTTTTCGACCGCAAATACAAAATCAAAAAAAGAAGGGAGCACGAGACATAGATTAGTTCCAAAGGGCGGCGAAATTGGATGTGAAGGAGACAGCAAACCAAGAGGGGATAACACAAAGACTTCGGCCTCAAGGGCCTGAGATGTGAAAAAGCAGCATCCCAAGTTCAGGCGCACGTCATTCAGTTTTGGTATGTTTAACGGTGGTATCTTGTACCGGTTGGTGAAAAGGACAAGTTCGACTTTTCCCGGGTCGATACTAAGTCCGCAGTGAGAGCACCATGCGGAGACCTCTCGCAGAGCTACTTGCATCAGGTCACACATGATTTGTGGAAATTTGCCTCTCTATGCAATAGCTAAATCGTCTGCATATGCCACTACCTTCCCGCCGCCCCAGCTTGCGTCTCTCAGCAACGAGTTGACAGTGAGGTTCCATAGAAGCGGGAAGAGAATACCACCCTGAGCCGTTCCCCTTGTGACATAGCGTGATAGATCAACCGAACCGTGTGGTGCAAGAGGGGAAACCTTTTAGAAATACTAAAGTAAAAAATTGGATCCATTGTTACGGGTATTTGAAATTAAAACTTACCAACGGGCTTAGGGCTATCATTAGAATATAAGATCTTGGGAAATCCATCGACCTAACAACGATATTAAAAGCGTAAGAAACTTACAAACAGAAGTAAAGAGCTGGGTTTAGTCAGGACTAAAAATCTATTCAAGCTAGTAAATATATCGCATTCAACCGCGTGCGGCGATGAGATTATTTCCATGCACCCGTTTAGAGATATTCTGTCTGAGGCCAAGTTTGCATGGAAGGTGCCACGCTCCTTACATCTGCATTCGCATTCAACATTCGCAGCATCCCTAATATTTATGTACGTTCATTGATCGGTATAACTGGGAACGGCCGTGAATGAGCCGGCTGATTGGGCTTTTGTGGAGGTAATCGCATATTGTTGTTGTTTTTATTGTAGTGACACTGACACACCCAAGATTTATGGGCACACCACACAGATCGTCTGCGAGCGCTGAATGCAACCTGAGATACTATGCGCCTATCTTTATATATGTGTGTATATATACGTATGCATGCATGTATATTTGTGGACATAAAATCAAGCTACAAACCTGTTGTCTGGTTTCTCCTTCATTACTTCTTGTTGTTGTTGCTGTTTGGCCTGTAGCAGTAGGATTGTGTGGCAAGTGTGACATGCTGGTGGCATTCCGACGTTGATGTTGTTGGTCCATTTCTTTTTGCTGTTGGTGTTGTAGATGTGGGTGCGCCAGCTGTACCATTTGGGGCTGTGAGTGTTGCCTTTGCGCCTGCAGGTGCTGTCTCAGCTGAAGTTGTTGTTGTTGCACCAGCTGTTGCTGTTGCTGGAGTTGTTGTTGTAGCCGTAACTTTTGTTTTGTATCCATTGCACTCATTCCACCACCACCTCCACCACCCGCGCTACCCAAACTTTCAGTTATACTCAGCCTCTCACTCATTTCTGAGTAACTGCTGCGATTTCCGCTTCCGTTTCCACCCATCAGTGTAGGTGTTGGCTTGCGCACCAATTGTGGGTGCTGCTGATAGGCCATGTTTAGTTGCGGTTGTTGCAGCTGTTGTTGGTGGGTCTGCTGACGTAGTTGTAAGCTAGGCATAGATGTTGTCATCACTGCGTTGGCGGTTGAAGCAGCGGCAGGTAGCACTGAGGTTAGATGTTGAGGATCGCTACCGACACCATCCACTACATCGGTAGTGGTTTTGGCCTTTGCACTGCTAACATTTGACTCTTTTGTTGAATTTGAGGTCACTGCTCCTCCACCACCGAAAGTGCGCTTCTTGGTCAATTCAAATATTTGACGTATGTTTTGGAATTTCGTCCGACCACCGCCCGGCAGCGCTTCCTGATCTAAACTACTGTGACTACCAAACTTCTGTCCACGCATGCGCTTTTGCTCGTTGCGTGACTTAAGTGTGCCCGTTTGATTTATTATTGGTGGTTGTTGTGGTTGCTGTGTCTCATCCTCGTGTTGTTGTCCACCCATTACCGCCGGCAATCCTATAGTGTTTTTGGCGCTGAAAGCGACGCCGTTCTCAAGCGATGCAGATCGTATGTGTCCACGCTTCGCTACTGATGGCGATGACTGTGTAATATGTGCTGGGCGTGCGGCAAATGAGGCGGGACCACTGTGGTTGTTGTTATTGTTTTTCTTGCTTCCAAGTCGTCCACTAATGCCCAATGATATACTGACAGGTTTGGCCGCCATTATGTTATTTTGATATGAATCAATGTGGTGCAGTTTATAACGATTGAAGCCGCCAAAACTATAGTGCTGGAGTCCCTAAGCTATTTGTCAAGAACCTGTAAATAGAAGAAGGGATACATTTTAATAAGAATTGTAAAATAAAAGTTTACGTGTTTGAAGTTAAAGATCTTCTAATTTAAGTTGATCGGCTCCGCCGGTACTTAAAGCATGAGCATACCCAGCACAAAATTAAAAAAAAAGGTTAGCTTAGGTTGAGATGGGCGGCATGTGAGAACCGCACATTGGCTAGAAAGGTTCCATTATTAACTCTATCAAGTGAATATTCTCATTATCAACTTGTAAAACTCACAGTATTAACTTATTTTTTCTCAATATGATCTAACATTTTCTAATAAGCAAATGTGGATAAAAAGTAGTAATAAATTGTTAAAGCATAAAGGCTTGCCTTTGAAGTTATGTATGCCTTTCGGTGGCTAAATAATTATGTTTGAATGTAATAAAGAAAGTTTTGAGGTTCACCACAATCGGAAATGTTAGCTAATTGAACAGATTGATCGAAAAAATATAATTTTTTTAGTACGGTATCTTTGTGGTATCTTATCCACTCAGAACAAATGAGAATACGCTCTATTGTTTTTACTTAATATGCTAGCTAAACCTATGCACCTTCATGGCCATTCAACTTATTCAATTAGTAGTGACCGCAGCCCAGCCTGACTAGCACTTATAATAAATTTTTTGTTAATCAGAGCATTAAATTGTGCGAAAAATAGTATGGTTAAACAAACTAATTTATTGGAGTAGGTATTTTTTTTTTTCAACATATTCATACATTTTTTTTTTAACATGTACAATAGCTCTCGAAAATTAGTGAGACTCTTTACATGATTTTAGCGTAAAATCCACCGGATGTATGATACCTGACCATTTTATATTCTTCCAAAAATGCGCTATAGTTATTTATCGACATTTGTATATGTACAAATACTTATAATTAGAATTAGTAGATAACACGACTTTCACATAGAGTAGACCGGATAGGGAAAAACATATGGGTATTTGTTTTTACATATTTTAAAATTTTACAGACTTCCGATCGACTTTTATTTATTAATATTAGTTGTCACCCGTTCTGAGCAAGGTATGAAAACGATTAAAATAACGTTCCGATTTCGGTTTCGGTTTTGTAACACGATTCGGTTTCGGTTCCGGTTTTGTAACACGATTCGGTTTCGGTTCCGGTTTCGTTTTTCAAAATTTATTTCGGTTTCGGTTACGGTTTCGTTCCGGTTTCGATTTCCAAATAAAAACACGAACGCCAAAAAATTTTACAAAACTTAAGAAGGTAGCTGCAAAATAGGTCTGAATTTTTATAACATTTTTCCAATATAATACCACTGTACGACAAAATCCACTTTTTTCTGGATATTGGACTAAATCAAATTTTTTTTAGAGATTAAGAGATAAGTATTTTTACTTAATGGCGTTCCCTGAGTTTCGAAGTTAGCCTCCAAAAATAAGTTACGGGCTTTCGAAGTTCGAAGTTGGACCCTTCCAAGATTTGGATTTCTAATTGTTTTGTGAAAAAATTTAAAAAGGTTAAATGTGGGCGTGGCTTTCTTGCTCCTCTTACTTGATTGGTGCACTTTCTTTTTATTTGAAAGTGTATTTTTTTAATTTCTTAAACAAAACAAAATTTTCGAAGGGTCCAATTTCGAACTTCGAAAGCCCGTAACTTTCTAACTTCGCAAAAACTTAAAAAAGTTGGTTTGGTCCAATACCCAGCCGGCTGCTGTGCATTGTAATAAATATTATTAACGCTATGTATGGATGAAATTTCTGCAATATAATTTCAAAAAAATTACTCCTTTTTCCAATAGAAAATTATTGGAATGGAAACTAAATGGAATGAATCGTCAAAATATATGATACGGGCCACTAAACACATTTTTCTCGGATCTCGTAAATTTTTTTCGATGCCATCATTCTATATGTAGCTATGTTTCCTCTTTAGGAATTTGATACTGAGGTCAAAACGTGTCTTTTGTAACATTGCTCGACAATCTTCCATGAAAGCTTCCCAGAGTACCCTTTGGTAAAAGAAAACATGTTCCCATGAAAAGAAAAAAAACACAAAAAAAAATTAAAAACCGTTTGGAACCGGTTCCGGCTTTTGAAACTGTTTCGGTTTCGTTCTTTTTCAGATCAAAATAACGGTTACGGTTTCGGTTTCGGTTTTGAAAAATGAAACGGTTTTAATCGGTTACGGTTACGGTTTCGGGTCGGTTTCAGTCCTTGGCTCTGAGCATCTGTTAACGTAGCGACAGTAAAGGAGAGTGTTAAATTTACAGCCAGAGAGCTATAGTTTATACATTATACTGTGGCAAATAAAATATTTCCTTTTTTTTTTTCAAAATTTATGTATATTGAATTAAATTTTTAGGAAGGTGAAAACAAATTACTGTGAAAATCATCATGTCCTCAACCCCTATTGGGGCATATGACCTCGACCACCGACTTGAGCGGTTTCTGTTTGGTGCTGTTCTCGTGACATCATTCCAGGTCTATCCTGCGTCCTCGAGTTCTTTATCCACAGCTCTGCCCCAAGTTTTTGCTGGTGAATCAGGTCGTCGACTTCACTGTGAAAGTCGAGCGACATGCATGTTGGGCTATATTAAATGAATATCTGATGAGAGTGTGCCCTATCCACGTCCATTTGCGCTTGGTTATTTTTGTGGCAGCCTTAAGTTGATTTGTTCGAGGGTATTTGTTTCATTTAGCACCCAACTACTAATAAATTAGCTAAAATTATGGGAGATAGCTCAAAATACGGGGTTTGGCCTCAGGATCACGAATCCGGAAGCGATTTTTTAATATTCTTCTTCTCTGAAGAGATATTTGCAATCAAAGTTGCAAGTTTTCATGTGGTTGTTGTAATTTGGACTTTGGATGGTCCAGGTGTTTCGCACATAAATACCATGGATTCCGCCCCAATTTTGGTATCGGACCCGGGTCATGTTTTTGGTCAAAAAACCGAAAAACATTCGAATTAGACAGTCGTACTTTCGTTTTTAAAGTTCAATTTCCCAAAACCCATTCTTGCTTTATTTATACAGGACTGAACGTCCTCATCTGCGCCGCTTTTATTTGAGACAATACTACCAAGATAAACAACGGATTATTCACTGCACCAAAAGGCTAACTTTTGGCCAAGTTTTTTTGAGACCGTTCATCCGCAGATTGAATTTGATCACCAAATTGGGTCAAATTAAATTAAATTCGTCTTATTTGGCAAACAAATTCATTCTGCGGACAAACATTATCGAAATATCTTAGCCAAAAGCGACGCATTTGGTGCAGTGTAAATGTATTATTAGCATTGTTTGTCTTAATGAAATATGGGCATTTCCTGGCCTTACGGACGTTACGTTTGAACGAATTTATTCAATTTTAAGTAAGAAGTACCGTAAAAACTGGGGCCGATTTATTATATATGGGCATATTGGGAAACCTCCTGCCAGTAAAAATATGTTGCAGGCGCTTATACATATAGTTGATGTCGCTGTCTTAACCACTTTAAGTGCATTGCGGACGTTACTCAAAGCGGAAGTAGGGTTGAGCAAATAAGTAAATTGGCAATTTTCTTCCAAATTCCATATATTAAGGTACAAAACCTTTAAGGCAAGCATCGGCGCCTCATAGATCTTAAGATCAGTCAAACAAGTTGGATTCATCACACAGACACGTTGTGCTCTTTGTTTACCAAATGTTAAAAAAATAGTTCGGACGATCACAGCGCGTGTATAAGCGTTCTCACTTATACACCTGCATTTACAAATCTGCCGACCCATGCTTTAAGGATAAAGTAAAGGTGAAAGTAATGAGTTATTAAAAACCAACAGAAAGTTAGGATAAGGAAAGCTGTTTGAAAGAAATCGTTTCATATCTCTGTTGCGGACGTTTTTACGTAAACAAAAATTTTCTCCATCCAAAACTAAAATTTCCACTGAGGAACACTCATGTTGAAGCCGCAACTTATGAGTTTCGCTTTTACTGTATTTTGCTGACGATAACTGTCAGAATTTACCATCGGTCTGTCACAATTTACGATTTTCAACTAATTTGCACACGGCCAAAGTCTCTCATATTTTGCAGTAATTATTTTCACCTTTCTTAAAAATGAAATCAATAAAGTTTTTGAAAAAAAAAACCAAGTTTTTTTATTTGGCCAGTTTAATATACATACATAGTAGCATAAAAATTGGGTGTTATTCTAGGCTGGATTATTTAAAAGCTGCCTGAATTATTCAAAATACACATACATTTTCCACCGAGCTAGGGCATAGGATGGTTGGGAACAAAATTTGATATAGCAGAAATATTTCAGTTCTCTATGAGACCTATGTGGTTCCGAATTCGAATTTTTTCCTACCAAATACCTGTTTTATGCCGTTGACGAAGCATATCGCAGAAAAATGTCTGGATAGGTCGTTTTATTCGAAGGCTGAAGATGACTTGGCTACTCTTGATGCTTCCAAAGGCTACTCTTGATGCTTACGCAGTCAACTTTTTGCTACTCCTCAAATATGATACAAATGGTTCACATGGTCAAACGACTTTTGCGGCGTAATAAGTTAGTAGAAGATGAACTATGTATAAAATAATCGCAAGTCATCCATTTCTGTTGGCAATAAAGCTTTAATTTTATATCCATTATTTTTTTCGTAATAAACTAAAGTGCTGCGCAACCGCTTTCTCACCAAGTGAATGTAATGAAATTCTAATTACAGCCAAGTGAAAATGAGTGGTGAAATTTGGAAACATATTTCATGTAGGTACTTGAAACCGGTTTGGAGTATCGCAAGATCACTCAAGTGCAAACATTAAAAAAAAACTAACTCCAAATATAGTACAACAAACTTGGATTTTGGGTTTTTGTTTTGCCAAAAATTAGGTCAGTACGATGTTGACGCCCATAGAGCTTTATGTTCAGAAACTGATTCAAGGTTCAGATGATAAACATCTGCACTAAAGCACTTAGCCACACTGTCACCTAATTGTCATTAACTTCGTATGTACATACATTAGAGTGGTTCACAAATATGGACTTTTTGGAAATTCTAAAACGCTACCTCCAATTATTGTTCCTTGTGACAAAAAAGAGGCTGCTATGTTTTTATACCTTTCATGAACATGAAATGGTATTATAACTTTGGTCCGATGTTTGTAAATATGATAAATATGTCCGTATGTCTGTCTGTCTGTTTGAACGCAAGCTAGTCCCTCAGTTTTTGAGATATTTGGCTGAAATTTGGTATGCGGCCATCATTTTCCAATATAGGAATCATTTGTCGGAACCAGCAAGATCGGACCAATATAACATATAGCTCCAATACAACCGATTATTCAGATAAACGGTTTTTGGGCTATAACTCCTGTAATTAAACACGAAGGAACGTGAAATTTTATAAGTGTTGCTATTTTTATATGTGAAATATCGATGTTGAAAATCATCGAGATTGGATAAATATTTCACATAGCCCCCATACAATGGATTGTTCCGATAAACGGATTTTGGTAGATGACTCCTGTAATTATATCGGTAGGAACGTGAAATTTCGTAAATGTAGCTATTTTAGAATGTGGAATGTCGATGTTAAAAATCAATGAGATTGGACCAATATAACACATCGTCCCCATATAATCGATAGCTCCGATAATTTCGGTATGAGCTAAAGTTAAATTCACACAGGCTGTACTGGGGATCAAACAGTGAAAATCGTGACGCTTATTCATGAAAGGTATTTAGCCTTCGGCACAGCCGAAGACAGCTTTCCTTACTTGTTTAAATTCAAAATGGTGGATCCAATATGGCGGTGCATTTTTGAAAACTAATTCGACTGTGTGAAACTCGTATCGCTTGTGATCGAAAATTCGACCAATAAAAACTTTAGAGGGTCGTGGGGTCGCTAGCCCCGTACCCCCATCCTCAAATTTCGGAGACGCCCCTGAAAAATTTTACATACAGAATAACTTATGTGTGCAGGTAGCAGAAAGGTGGCCTGGCCGGTCCAGTGTTCGGACATCCTGTTGCAATCCGGCTATAGAGCTCACTGGAGTCTCTGCTCTCCTCTGGGAGTTGATTCATGTTTTTTCAGAGAATTCGCTAGATCTAAGCATGTAATTTTCCAAGCTGGGGACTTGTTGCAAAACATTTCAAGCACAACTTTTGGTAACGCTAAACTTTATGGAAAAGGTAGAGCCGAGCATTAAGCAAAATATGGGCATCCATAGATGTTACTGAGGCAGTGAACCCTACTTTGTCCAGGATACTGTACTTCTTCCATAAATCTTCCAAATACTTCATGGGTCTTGGTACCTCTCATACAAATGGGATTTTTTTAGTACTTAGTACTCTGATATATCTGGAAGTATTCGTATCTATTACATGACTGAAATTTGGTACGAAGATATGCGAAGCTAATCTTGAGGAAGATAAGGGTGAAGAGAGGGTGTGGGGGAACAGACGGTTATAAGCTAGTGGTATCATAAACTCAATATTATCCAAACCATGACAGTCGGAAACCTGCCGCTGCCTGCCCAACTATTAGCAGATTAAAATATTTATAAGTTAACTGTTTCCAGTGCGTCGTGTTACTTTTCTGCTACAACATCAACAATTTTAATTTCTATGTATATCAAACCTTTTCCAAACACCGCGCAGCAGCAAACATTTTATCCCGTTGCCAATTAACAATGCTGGTGTACCGTTTTTTTTTTTTGTTCACCTTGCTATTGATTTTCTAAACAAATCAATAGCGTAAATCTTGTTTGTACAAAGAAATGTGTGTTAATTTATGCAACTACCGGGCGGTCGACATTTTCCCAACTCATAAATTATCAAATACGTGTCGAGAACAAGACATGCAGTAAAAGAACAAGGTAGACGAACGGATTCAGATACACTTGCACAATGAAGCTGGATGAACGGGTTCGACACTTCGATGGATTAATATGGAGTACTGTAATTGACATAGAAAAGAGATGTTACGGAAGTGAGTTTGACTCAACTTAAGACGGAATCGTATACTAGGATAGACGTTGGAGCATAATGACGTAAAGTCAAATAACACCAATAGCGAAAACTAAATTCTAAGCCAACCCGAAAACATGTCGATCCACGTTTTAACTCTTTGTCAGAACTCGGAATAAAAATCAATGCCCTAAAAAATCCGATGTTCCGTCCTACGGAAATATATTCGAAGGTCCGTTACATCCCTCATATGATCATATGAACATGCGTGCACATTTCGTCTTTTCAGAATTAGCGTGTAAATGGGTTGTGGTATCAACGCAGACTTGTCTGCAACATGCCGCTCCTAGTAAAAGCCTACTACGACATTTCACCAGTGAAGAGAACAAAAAGACAGTTGCAGTCGGTTACATGAAGAAAAAAGCTACGTGCACATGAAACTATTTGTGGATATATGGACAATAACGGGCAGTGCGTGCCATTGAGACGTTGTTATGCTTCTACATATGAATAAAGTGTGCCACAAGAATATGAATAAATAACACTCGACTTGAAATACAAACTTGCTTGTGATTTGTACTGTTTTGATTTGGATTGGCAAGACAACTTGTCGCTGTCGGTGGTGGTGTGACTAGGTTGCGCTAGTGCCACAATTTCCAGCATAAATAAATATATGTGAGTGTTAGTTGTAGTGGCATGTGCGCATGCGCAAAAACCAGTCGTCAGTGATTGTTAGAGAAAAGTTGGTTAGAGGAGGTTGGGATTGCAGAAGAAGGAGATTGAAGGAAACACTCTTTGCCTATAACTAACTGCTATATGCATTCTCGCCGTAAATGTGTTTTAGTGCGTGTTGTTGTTGTCGATCGCAAAAGTCTCACGCAACATAAGCAAGCTGATCGAAATGCGTTGTTTCGACGACCGGAACCCAGATTTATTGTGGTCCTTATAATCAAATGTACACATTTTTTAGTCTCGTTCCCCAAATCGGTAGTACCACGATCGGATGGGTACCTATATCGTTTATAATATGTATCACGATTGGAGGCTCTATTAGAGGTGAAGTGGATATTGGTAAAAAATAAGGAAAGTAGAAAATGGAAAGATTCAAGGACGAAATATATATATAACATTGTGAAGCTTTGACAGATACGCGCTTAGTTTTTCCGAAAAGCTCCAAATATTGCTTCACTTTATGTTATTATGTATGTATGTATATCCAGGAAGTCATATATGTAAAGGAATATCCAGGGCAAGGGAAGGACAGGATAGTTAAAGAGTGATAGTACCGACTTGAAACATAAGCAGCCAAGGATTAGACAGCGAAAGCTAAAAAAATACATTTCTTTGAGTCTCTGCAATATAGAATAAACGGCGTTCAGCCAATGGAGTCCAAGGCAAGAGTTTTTATATAGTTTGTGGGGCTGTCAGTCTGTTTCAAATGCGCTTGTATAATATTGGTACAAAAAAAGTGCGAGAGACTGCTGCAATAGATGATTTGAATAATTTTAATATATCAACTGATTTCTGAAATATCTAATAAAAAGTGATTGGAAAATGAAAAAGGATAGTAGATGTGTTCATAGATCTGCCTATGGATAAGTTTGTCGGATCTGCTAGTAACCCAGAGCTCTGATCATTAAATAGGATTTCTCACACTTAACCTTCATAGGACCTTAAAAAATGTCGTCATTAAAGTCCTTCGGGTCAAATTTCACCCATGTAGTAAATACGTGGCGTTGAAATAATTTAACACACTAGAAGATTATTTTTCCAACGTCAATTAAGTATTAAAATTAATATTTTGCAAAAGGGGTAAAATTTGTTTAAAATTCTGCAGGTAAGGAATTTGTGAATAGAGGAGGGGGGAAATCATTAGTACCTTTTAATGTTCGAAAATAAAGAAAAGGGATAAAACACTAAAAACATTAACCAAAAACTTTTTACGGAAAAACGACTTTCTTTCTAAAAATGGATCAGATTTGACCTGAAGGACCTATGAAGGTTAAGATACATATCCTTTCCACCACAAAGACGAGTTGAATCTTTTAGTTTTCTAACAAATATACCATAGGACTGTTCCCAAAAAACTGGAATAGAACCTCTATGAAAAGTCTTGCCAATTGGATTAGCCGATCCGCCACACTAAATCCCTAACAAGTTTCTGTACTTTTCGGTAGACACGAAAACTGGAAGAGATCCCAACAGATCAGTAAACAGTATTCGCCTTAACCGTTGTAGACTTTTGCCGTACCTGATGAGGCTGTATTGAATATTTTGTTCGGTTTTTGTGAGACAAAGATACCCAAACTTAAACACTATAGGGTAAAAGTAGTTTTCTTGTAAAAGAATTAAAATAACACTTCCGTAAAGCTATAGCGTTTCACGATTAGTTGCTAGTTGATTTTAATATGCTTCCTCGCTGTTGCTTCATTACAATTACTTTGTACGTGAGCTAGTTAACTGGCTGGGCTAGCCACATTTTATGACTTTGTCAACAACTCCGACGCAGATTTTATAGTCGAATTCAAGCTAATTCTAATTTACACCTTAGCACCTGCATTTATCCATTTTCGCGCACATTTGGCAATTTCACTACGTTCAACGGCTAGACATACAAATTTTATGTGATGATGTTGCCTTGTATTACTGCGTTCACTTTTTATAGCTATTTCTATTTTTAGGCGGCACGAGGATCATGCTGGCGCCGCAATAGTCAATACACTGAAATAAAAAGGTTGAAAGTGCACATTGAAAGTTTCAAATCGATTATGGTAATACTGTAAATATTACAGTATTTACTGTAAAATTGGCAGTAAAAACATGTGATTTTTGAAAATATGATAGTGTCCACTTTCAAATTTACAGTAACTCATGTCAATATGATAGTATATTCGAAGAATGACAGGGGGTCACTTTCAAAATTGATATTCCCCACTGTTGGACGAAAAATGACAGGGTTTACTGTGAATTTGACGGCCGTTTCTTGTAGATTTTTTTTTCAGTGTAGTTCCAACGTAAGTAATGGCTGGCTCAAGTATGTTCGCGTGTGGGTACGCGTGAGTGGCTGAGTGCATTCGATTGCGGCCTAGTCAGGGTGGGCGTAAATGATTTTTTTAATTTGGCTTCTTATGGAGGAGCCACTGGTTGTTGTGTTGCACAAATTAATTGCCACACAAATCAGTCATTTATCATTTTGAGTTCCAGTTTTCAAATATGTAGTAAGTGTTATTTTATGTTAAGGCGAACAAAAACTAGTAAATTTACTATTTAATTTAAGTCGGCCCAAATCTTTCTGAAACCAACGATATTTAAATACAGATTTTTTATTAAGGATGTAACTATAATAATCACCATATTAAAAAATATTTTTCAAAAGTGCCCTACCTCAGATTTCACTTGAAGAACGCTCTATTATAGATAATTTTTCTCTAACTCTTTAGTTATTTAAAAACTTAGTTCACGAACGTCCTGTCTCAGAAAGTTCCATACAGGTGATTTTGCATAGGCGTCGAAGAAAAGTAACACGCGACTTGGTCCACTTTTCTTTGAACGAGGAGTAACATCGATCTACCGATGTCCCTACTCAAAATAAGAACGTGACATCTATCTCGTTTAGTAAATGAGATTTTTATAAGTTTCGCTATGAAAAATATCCCGGATTACCAAGTGGTAGTTCTAAAACAACTTTAGCTGTTAACATATTGTATTCCTTTATTACAATATAGAGCACCACGGGTCACAAGCGTGTTTAATTCAATTTTAATATTTGTCTGCTTGAAATATGTGTGTACTACTTAAATCATTGTGACACATTGTTTAACACGCAATATTGCAATCTATCGCGTTTGTTTTGTTGCGGGTATTTCAACGTCTCCTTAACTTGTTTTTCACACTTTCCACGTGACAAAAATGCAGTTATGTAAATTGATTACCAATGCGAGTAGCCAATATATTGGTCGGGAAATACCCTGAACAGTCAAATGCTGCAAGATCAGACTCGATAAGATTGGCTATGTGGCACACCTACGAGCAAACGGAAATATATAAATAGCTGTGGAAACACCGATTTCTAGTAAGCGACAAGTCAGTCAATTATTAATTTCTACTGTGATAAAATACGGCGATTGACGTTTATTTAAATCCGTTTCTGTGATTTTTCTTATTTATATGCGATATCTGCTTGTCCAAGTCTGAAAACTAGAGCAGAAAAAAAATCAACGGAATTGGCTCTGCGGGTTAGGGGCTTAGAATATGCCCAAGAGGTAGATATGCCGATCGTAAGAGGCGACTAAACGCACGTCTTAAAAGTCAGTACCTGGGTGACCGAGCTTGCTCGGTGCTATCAATTTAGTGCTAACTTTACTTACCAACCTTGTGAGGATGTGTTACACTGTCCTTTATATGTGGGCAAATTATTAAAATTTTGTAATTTTCGTAGCCGTAATGGACTTTTTGCGGACAACCCTACTTGAAAATATTTTAGTTGGTATGTCAGCAAAAATACCCATATTGGCATATCTAGCTCCATAAATAAAAAAAATTTAAATAGGTGGCAACCCTGTAAACTACCCCAAGTGGCAACCCCAAAGTGTGTAGTATTAGAATCAATCATACTATCTATATGCCAAATTTCATCCCAATCGGTCAAGCGGTTCTCGAGATAGTACCGGACCTACAAATATACAAAAATACAAATATACAAATATACAAGTTTAGCTCGTTTAAAGTTATTAGATACACGGCGTATGACTAACATTTACATATTCTTTTCATATACAAGTATACTTTAATAATTTGATATCTCCGAAACGGGTTGAGATATCGTAAAAAATTAACAATACTTTCAGGCCCGCATGAACATCTTTCAATTGAAATCCATATTGTAAAATCAATTTCTGGGGTATGTGTCCTCTCCATCTCCTGTGAATGCTTAAATATTTGTATACAAATTTCCAGAACTATAATAAAATTTTTTAAAACACATAGAGTTTCCATGTCTTTGAACGATAGTTAAAGAAAAAGTTATATTCAGCCTTTATTCAAATTATCCTTTAAATTAGTAACCACATATCCACATTTTGTTAAAATTTTTCGGAAGGCGCTACAATTTTTTGATCCTTAAAAGATTTTCCGAGAATCAGATACAAAAAAAAAATACCGATTAATTAAGAATTAACCTTTAAGGACGAAAATAAAACTTTGTCAGGAAGTTTTTTGAGGCATAACACTATACAATATAATCAACTTTTTTTCTGGGTATGGGATCTAACCAAATTTTTTCAAGGGATTGAGACATACATAAAAAACTACGTACCCCGTTTTTTCAAAATTAACCTCCAAAACTTAGTTATGGGCTTTCGAAGTTCGAAATTAGACCCTTTTAATCTCGCTTTTCAAATTGCTGTATTTAAAAAATTAAAAAAGGAAAAATGTGGGCGTGGTCTGCTTGAGTTTTTCGAAGTTAATGAATAATTTTTTAAGAATACGGCTTTTAATTTTTTCGTAGATCTAACTTTTGACGCCTTTGGCTACTTTCAAATCTATCTCAAAACTTTTTCGATAACCGTTTTATTTCAGCACTTAATTCAAAATGCCTTAGCTCAGAACTTTTTTGCTTTACATCAAAATTTTATTAAAAAACTGCAGTTCTGAAACTCATTCTGAGATAGGGCATTCCCGAACCAGGCTTACGTTAAATTTGCGGAAAGGGCTCGGAAAGGGCACTTAGCATATAATAAAAAATACATACATACTTGCACACCGGTTCGATTAGCCTTAAGGCTATTTATTTTTGAATTTATTGAAATTTACCGTAACTGTATTATTAAAATATTTCAACTTGAACTTCAACTAGTGATGTTGGTTTAGTGGCAAAGATGAAGTAACTAACAGCTTCGCGTGCAATTAGCAAACAAAAAACTCTAACTATTATATCAGTTAATAATCGTATGAAATTATGCAACACAGAAGATGTTTAAAAGAGAAAATAACAAAAAAATCAAGCGTAAAAGGAAAATATTTACATACATATGTTGGTACAGTTAAATAATTATACTACCTAATACTTTGTTGTTAAACACAACAGAACAACAAAAACAAAAAATTTTGTATACGTATAAAGTCACACGTTGAGCTGAAATGCTGTGAAAATTGAGCTGACACAACAGAAGCAAGCCAAACTGTGGGCCAAGTGGCAAGTGCAAATTAAGTAAAGAGCAACAGCAGTAGCACTTGGCGCTATTGCACTATTAACATCAAGGTAAAAAGTGCTATTATGTAATTAGAAAAAATAGCAACAATACCAAAAAAACGTCAGCAATTATGTGAAAGAAAAAAATATTAGTTAATTAAGATAACCGTCTCATGTTGTAGCGGCTCAGCAACACACATGCACGCCAGGGCGCATGAGCAACATCGCGCGGTAAAATGAAAATTTTAATATACATACGTGAACTTAAATAAATATTTAGGTATGTAAGTACAAGTATGAGCAAACATTCGAGGGAGAGTAGGTATGACTGAGAATGAATTCGGTTTGAAATCTTAAATGCTTCCGCATTCATAGACAGTAGCTAGTGTCATGACATTAAATGTTGTCGTAATTTTGCGCTATATGTAACTTGTGCCGATAGATGCCACTGGGTAGACTATATTCGGGGTAGAAAGTTAGACAACTGACGCCAGTTGGAAACGCCAAGGGAGTTGAAGTCATCCTCCACTTGTTGTCTCCATCTCAGTCGAGGCCCCCGGGATGAACTAAAGTTGAATGTAAAGGCCAAGGGAATGGGGGATTATTTTCGGTTTGGCAAAAGAAGTAGGGAGCCAAAATTTCAAGGGGATAGGTCACTTGAAAGGCGGCGCTCAATGCTGTTCAAAAAAATTAATACAGGATTTTTTTTTTACAGTTTATAAAAAAATTACGAGACGTGTTAGGTGGTAAACCCGTAGTTTATTTGGATGACGTCTACCTTTAAATTTAAGAAAACCCTTATTATGACAGCTCTACCGATTTCGGTCAGTTTCGAAGGTTTCGACCAATTTCGGAGTTATCAAAAAAGTTTTTGGCGGGTTAACGTCTGCCGGGTCTGCTAATATTTAATATTTACGATAATATGAAAATCTTACTCACCTAAAAATATCCGTACAGCTAATTGAACTGGATGTAATTTAGTAATCTGTAACGAAAAAAATATGGTTGTACGTAAGAATATAAGTTAAGCAGTGGTCTATTTAATAATATAAATTAATTATTTTAAATAAATACTTAATGAAATTTTCTAAAATCATACATAGTCAAGAAAATCTGCTAGAACAATGAAAAAAATAAATTAAAAAAATCATTTAAATATTGTGAGTAAAAAACTTTAGATTCAAGAAACGAACTTGATATTTGGGCATGCCAAGGAACTCATACGCAGCCCCTAACAGCCGAGCGAGCGTAGAATTTAAATTGAATTGACTTAGATTATTCGAAAATTTAACAAGAGAGCGTATTCGACCGTTTCAAATAATATGACATTTTCCCCTTTTCAAAAAGAATTTTCAAATAATTGAAGCATCATCGCGAATAACATTCTAAGTGTCAATTTTTTCAAAACCGGTTTTATTGCATATTGCCTTTTGTATTGCTCTCTTGCATTGTTCAGTTAAAAAAATTTCTAATATTTTGCACACCATAACTGTAAAAATGCATTTAGAAATAGTAGGGTGACATACACCATTTTGCATAGAAGCGTCGAAAGTGGAATGGAATCTATAAAACTCGTTAAGAGAAAAACAAATTGTTGGTGGGCCTAATGTGAATATAATTTAGTTGACAGTTGGCTTTTCGGCTGCCATGCGAATATCATACATAAAACATCTTATCTGTATGGAATAAATGGAGAATTTTCCTGAAACGGGAAACTCCCAATCACGGTCGTCCTCTCTATCCAATGAGCTACATATTACAACCAATGAAATCTTTTCGGCAATTTAACAGCTTGAGTTACATAAATGTAATAGTCATGGGAAAACTTGGCACTAGGCCGGCCCCTGCTAAATTTTTTGAGAAGGACGTAGCCTTGGAAAAACTAGATAGGCTGCTTCCAAGACTACAACTAAATCGTGGCTGCCGTATTTAAATGAGAAATTATGATAATTATAACAACTTACTATACTCTAGAGTATTGTAAACAATAAAACCAACTGTCGTTATACAACACACGGTAACAAAGTCAATAAACGATAAAACGATTTATGATCACTTAGTATGTTTTGGCAACATGAGTTAATGTAAAAAAAATACATAAAAAAACTGCAAATTAAGTCAACCACTTGGAAAAGTGAATAAAGTGAGCTAATTACAATCGAACATTGTTTTTAACCGTCATATCAAAGTTGCTTTAGTTATTTAAGCAAACGTAAGCCATAACAGCTACCCCAAAGTTCATTGTAGTTATGTTTGTTGACATGTATCTTTATGTTTTTTATTTATTAATTGAAAACATTTCTCAGCATATCGTTGTATTTTTTTACCTAGATACTACAATTAATTTTCATCAAAAGAAATAATGAATTATTATAAGTCAGTATAAAATACAGATAACGAAGGCAAAGTTGCAGTTTATGGTAAAGGTTATGGACAAATTTTAAACACCGATTAGCAAATTTTCAATGCCATGTGAACATACTGTGTTTGGGTAACTGAATTAAGTTTGAACTTAGTTAGTTTTAAAATTGACTTTACTGGACTTGTTAATGCACAATATTTTTTTGGAAATCCGTGAAGAAAAACCACCTTAAGGGCAAGAATTTGTGTATGACAAACTGTAAGTATTTTATACCCAAAATTTTCAGTGCCACTTAGCGTAATAATTTGAACATTTTATCATATTTAAACATGGATAAACGCAGACGACGTACCGTCCAAGGATAAGATTGTGAAATTCTGTACGCATCTATGTACCTATTCTTCTTCATTTCCATCTCACATTTTATTCGGAGCCGAGTTGAGATAATCAATGGAAATTTCAATTCTAAATTCAACAAATTTCAATAAAATTAGACTGTTGCTAATGTTAACTTAAGCTATTTTTGAAAAAAAAAATCATGCATTCATCTTATTTTGCAGCTTGTACTGAATTAATGCTCTTAATAAATAACTACACTGAACCAAAAACGTACATGTTTTTTACGAACAAAGTTTCATAGAAGTTCACGCAGGTTTTTCTTAAAATATAAGAAAACATTCATAGAATCTAAGAAATTTTTCTTACAATTTATGAATGAGTACATGCTTTCTGTGGATTGGTTTACATATTTTACGCAACAGTACTTATATTCTAGGAAATGTTCTTAAATTTCTACGAAAAAGTTCTTTGGAGAGGTTTTAACGAACAATTCTTAAAATCTATGTACTTTTTCATTGGATACATGAACTTTTTTGGTTCAGTGTATGAAACTGACAAAATCTGCAAACCCATTTGAATTGTTAATTGAAAAATATTGACTTTGTTAAAGCGTTATTTTATTTATGTACATTGATTTAAACAATGGCTAGTAACAACAAGTAAGGAAGTTTAAGCTCGGGTAAACCGAACATTAATACTCAGGAGGAATTACCTACCAAATTATACTGTTTTAGCTATTTACCTTGCCGAATTACGTCAATTTATGTGATTTTCGAAATGTTCGATATCGAAAGTGGGCATGGTTGGAGGGCGATTTTATCCAATTTCATCAGGTATACTCCCAACGATAGTGCTTTGTGACAAATTTCATTGTTCTACCGGAATCAGTTAAAAAGTCGAATTTTTGAAAATGCGGTTTTAGAAATTTTCGATATCGAAAAAGGTGGTGTGGTTATCCTTCTTAATACCTAACCTGAATACCAAATTGTATGGAAATATCTCTATTTTTACTCAAGTTATCGTGTACACCTAAGAACTTTCATATACGCAACTCTATATCTATCTCGATTATTTTGTGCCGTTACGTACTACCGTTATGTGTAATACCTTGTACTAGTACTGGTACGGTGGGTATAAAAAATTAAAGCTTTTAAAGTTTATGGTAGTATTAAGAACATCAAAGCAAAATAACACAGCAATACATAATAATTAATTAGAAACAAATTAATGCCATAAAATTATAACATAAAAAGGGAAAAAAGGTGTACCGATTCTCTGTAGTCATAGCCTTCAAGCAAGTTGCTCTGGCATCTAATAGCATTATCTGTGTTTTATGCCACGCACTTGTTTAAAATGATAACTGACAAATTCAATCATTTAATCCAGCACAACTTAGATCATTCCATCGAAATTTGCAAGCGTTAGAAAGTAAGGAGAATAAAGTGTGGAAGCTCATGGATCACGACAAAAAAATCCAAGAAAGAGTACCCCATCATGGTTGTGTTGGCCTTCGACAAGCTCTTGGATTCTTTCTTTTTTCAAGATGCAATGCCTTTGGAACTGTGCCCTATATAGCTCTTTTTTAGCATATCTTAATTTTTTTTCGCTTCCACAAGTTAATATTTTCACGAATTCACACAAACCTGCTTGAATATCCGCCAACTGGATTGGAATGATTTGTTTGTGAATCACAACAAGCACATGAGATGCATAGTTTTATATCAGCGTGGGAAAATTTGAAGTCAGACGCAAGTTCACATGTGCACATATTTATAAGTGCATAATAAATTGTATTCAATTTATGCAAAGTAATCTCTTATAAAGAAGTTAAAAATCATCGCATGGATATTATAATAGCAAACTTAATACGTATTGGCACTAATAAATTCTAATTATAGTATATACATACATATATACATTAATATAATAATAGAGTTTAGTTGGAGTGGTTTCATTAGAAAATACAAATAATAATAGAAATTATTTATAATAATACATAAGTAATAAATGCTTTTTTATACCCAAGGTACTACTATAAAGCTATTATAATTTTGTTCATATAAAGGTACTACATAACGGCACAAAAAATCGAGATAGATATAGAGTACCATATATGAAAGTTCTTAGGCTGAAAAGAGGAGTTGATTAAGGCATTTTTGACCGTCTGTCCGTCCGTAAGTAAAAATTGAGATATTTGCATGAAATTCGGTATGCGGGTTACTTTAAAGTTCATTTGAGAAAACGGTCAACTCCAACGCAACCTATCGGGTTAATTTTTTGTAACACAGTTATTGATTATACATATCGCACACTAAATCAAAAAGAGTCACAACTCAGAATCAGAGTAAGGCAGTCCGCAGACGAGGCGCATCGTCATAGACGCGTACTTGTCATTTCACTGAGCACGAATTTATCTGCGTCTCAAGATCGCTGCAGAAAAAAAAGCACACAAACAACTGTCAAAATTGCAAATTTAATTAATTAACACGTTTTCACAGTTATGGATGTAATGTAATTCCATTATGCTTCGTGTTTTTAATTAAACAAATTTTGATACTATCAGGCAGGTTCTGGCAATTCACTTCCGAAAAAAATGTGTGAAAATTTGGAAATTCCTGTAATTTGACAAAATTTTCACAAATTTTATTCGGAAGTGAATTTCAGAACCTTCCTGTATATGTCAATATATCACGCAATTTTCAAAATATATGTCTTAGCAGAATGTCGTTCAATTTTCTAAAACGCTTTAAGATAATCGTTAGTTAGCAAATAATTGAAATATTTTGTGTTAAAAGCGGCTTGAAACAAACTTTCAAATACTCAATGAGCAATAATAACTAAGAGAGAAAATCACAAGAAACATTACCGCAAAATCTAATTAAGAAAACAAATGACCCATAGAGGAAACCAAATACTTTTCTGGCATATACTCGCTTATGAACAAATACAACTTGAGCAAACAACAAATTAGCGAACTAGCACACATTAGATGATTTGTGTGAAAAAATACTTGGCAGATTTTAAGTTTCCTTTGATTTTTTATCCCATTTCTATATTTTTAGTAGCACACAATATGAGACCGCTTAGACAGCGATGCCGATGAACTGAGGAGTACATACTACACCGCTGCATGACTCCATCCAAAACGGCAAATGAATCATTCATATTGAATTTGAATTGAATTGAATTGAATTGGCTTTGCTTTGGTTTGAATTTGAATACCTGCCTGTTTGAAATAAATGTCTACTTTGAATATTCAAAAAATTTCAAACGAAATTGAATTCATATTTTGACATTTTTTTTTTTAAATCCATGAAGATATCCCAACAATCATTTCTGTGAAAGTTTGTAGAAATGAATGTTGGATTGTAAATTTGAACGCTATATGGGCATTTCATACATATATCTTCAAAATGGACTTAAGTCCAGTCTGTACAAAAGTTGTTAATTTTTCTGTTAAAAAAATATTTTCACAACGGTGTATGCGTTGGCGGCCGCCGTGGTGTAGAGGTTAAGTGTTCGGCCTTCTACACCAAGTCGTAGCGGTTCGATGCCCGGCAAAAGTAACATCAAAAATTATTTAAAAAGTGAATTTTTCTAAACGTGGTCGCCCCTCGGCAGTAGTTTGGCAAACTATCCGGATGTATTTCTGCCATGAGAAGCTTCTCAGCAAAAAATTCATTTGCTTTGCAAGTGCCGTTCGGAGTCGGCAAAAAATTGTAGGTCCCGCCAACTTGTAGGAAAACTCAAAAAGCAACACACCACAAGTTGGAAAGAGAAGCTCGGCTAAAAATCTCGTTAGAGGTTATGATAACCTGTTGGTATATCGCCGCCATTAGTAGTATGCGATATTTAAGTTTGGCGGGTTTGCAGCTACAAATTATAAAATTTTAAGAAAACTCCGATCAAGATCGATTCTTTTAATGATTTTTCAACGCAAATGTAGTTTTCTTGAGAATAAAGGAACAAGTCTTAATTGCAAGGGCTATAAAAGTGTTTATCACAAACGTCGTTTACGTGGTCTCTTAGATGCCCGATGAGTGGTTGTGCATAATCACCGACGATATCCATATTTGTATATTCCCATATTTGTATACATATTATAATAAATACTTTTACTAGGGTTTTTTCAAGAATTTTTCAATATTCAAGGATACATTTTTTGGTTCTTCAAATGGAAAATTCAAATTTACTGTATTCTATTGTACTCAAAGTTTGAATCCAATCATGCAGGAGTCTAGTACATACATAAATCGTTGAGTAACTTCAAACAATGTCGTAAATTTATTTATCCACTTGGCGGTAAATGCACAAAACAAAACAAAATCTACACTTGGCAATTTACTTTTGCAACGCAGTGTGCGTCATACGTCTTCAGTTAAAAGGTGCGTTTCTACAATTGCAACATCAGTGTCTGCACATTCATAAATAAGTATGTATGTGTTACCACATGCAATATACATTAACTGAGGCAATTTATACAATGAAAATAAAAAACTACTAACATAAATGGCAATTACGGCTTACAACGCTGTGAACGACCAGCTTAAGAATAACCAGATGTCAGTTAAATGTTGCATCAACAACAAACTACTTAAATTTGTAATTTTATTGTTTTGTAATAGAATATGGGTGTTTCCCAAACAAAGTCAACCATAATTTAAATTTAGTTTGGAACAAATTTTGGGTTTTTAATATGTAAAATAAAGTCCGCAGCGTGACGTCCATGTAGTGGAACTTAGTGCAACCTTTCTGTCCAAAAAGCAAGCGTCGCGTTTGCGTTTTTACGATGCTTCTTAAATACTTAAAATTCAAAAAAAAAAAAAAATGGAAAACGTAACGTCTGCGACGCTAGGAAATTCCCATATCTTTTCCGCTTAGTTTCAAAATTTTGGAGGAATCAAATTGACGGATCTCGAAAGCTCTTAAAAGACACAAACGAAGGAATATATAAAATACCGCTAGTTGGCATCCCTGCCTGAAATATCTTCGTTGGTATATGGCCGACAGTACCTATCATTTGATACCCATATTGGCATATCTTCCTCAATATTTAAAAAAAATTGTGATTGGTGGTAACCCGGTAAATCGTCCGAAATGCCAACACCGAAATCGAAAATCTTAGAATGATACATACAATCTATGAGCCAAATTTGATCCAAATTGCTTCACTGAAATAAAAAGGTTGAAAGATCACATTGAAAGTAACATATCAAAACCACTTTCATAGCGATTATGGTAATAGTGTAAATATTACAGTATTTACTGTAAAATTAATGATATGAGTCCACTTTCAAATTTACAGTAATTTATGTCAATATGACATAGTATATTCGAAGAATGATAGGGGGTCACTTTCAAAATTGATATTACCCACTGTTGGACGAAAAATGACAGGGTTTACTATTAATTTGACGGCCGTTTCTGGTAGATTTTTTTTCAGTGTTCACACGCTCCCGAGATATTGGTCGATATATGAAGCAATAAATAAAATATAGGGGTAGATGATAACCCTTAGTGGTAACCCTGCCCGAAGTGGCAACACCTAAATAGAAAGTTTTAGAATGAAGAGTACTAGCTATATGACAAATTTTGTCCAAATCGAACACGAAGGAATAAAGAAAATGGGGTTAGGTGGCAACGCCGATACGAAGGCTAACGCCAAAGCAAAACGTCATACACAATTCGTATTCGTATCATAAAAGGTGGCACTTTCAAAGTGTAAAAAATGCGCATTTTTTACCCTAGAAACCGTGGCAGGGTAGATCATTCCCCTTCAAATCAACTGCAGCTGATTTGTCTTTTAATTTTATAAAGCGAAACTTTACATTGGAAAATTTGGAAAGCCTGAATTACATATAGGGCAAGTACATTTTTACAGGGTTGAGTGCAAGAGTGTAAGAAGGGCCACTGTGCAAGGGTACATTTTTTTGTTGAAAGGAAATCACCATAAGATGATGGCAACCCTGTAAGATGTTATTTTTTCTATAGATGGTTTTGCAAAGAAATTTGTTGATTTTTTGTTTATTTTTGCAACTAAAATGTAACTATAAGCCTTACATTGTTTGGTAGTTTTCCGATTTTGTGTAATTTTTTGTCGGAAAGAGAAATTTATTATTTTTATAGATGAAATGAGTTGTCTAGAATATAGGGTTACCAAATCTCATTTTTGCCACTTTCGTCATTTGGGAGGTTTTGCATTTGGTTGATAGGTGGTTTTGCATAGGCATCGACGATATGCATACATATGTAGTTGCTTTAATATCCCAGCCAGCAAGGTACCGTACATTTTACGAGCATTGCGATTTACGAGCTATTCTCGAATAAAAAAACAATAACAAAAGAAGCTTTTCTGTCACGTCAAACAAAAAAATTAAAATAAAAAATTTCAAACAAAAAATTTTGAACGCAAATTTTCAAACTGATATTTTAAAAGTAAGTATGCTTGTAAAATATCTAATTAAAAACACAAATAACATAAAATATATCTTTTAAATTATTACTAGCGTGCTGGAAGGTGGATTTGCGGAAAAAGAAAAAGGGACAGAGAAAGTAGCTGCTATTCTGGGATCTCGGGATGCCCTCTGGGTTGTATGACCCACTATTTATAAGTTGTGATGCCTAACATGTAAACCAATATCAGTATGTACTTGCACGCTGGCAAAAAGGTACACAATTTTATTATTTAATAAAAAAACTTTATACCTAAAATTTAGGTTTGTTTATTTGTATTATTTTTCGCATTGAAATCAGTCGGTAAGGCAGTCTAGAAAGTCGGGTTTTCTATCGAAAATTAATTGTTTACGAGTACATTTACGATAAAAAAAACGGACGTAAAAAGATTCATATACGAGTGCTTCTTCGATACTTTTACGACAATCGTAGGCAAAAAACATTTCAGAGCGAAACCGGATTCGTAGGCGAATCGTAAACGGATATCATAAACGATATTTTATCAGAGTTTTCTTCGAGAAAACGTCAGTTTACGAGCTCGTTTACGATGATTTTGCTGGCTGGGATAGCAAACAAAGCTTTTAAAATATTTCCCACGCCTCGTACATAACTTAAAAAATTAGCCACAATGGAAACTACATGTTTACATATTTATCTATGTTTATAAACAGAGTTTGTTATCAAACACAGTTTAATTATTGGCGGATGTCGAGTTATTTGAGTATTTCAGGTTTTACACGTACAGGTTGTATAAGTTGTTAGAGTTCGTTAATTTGAGTTAATGATATCAAATTGCTGGTGACGTAAGTTAAAAACAAAATCATTAAATTACTTAAATGTCAGAAATATGTATCTCTATAAACAACCGTAATACTTTCATTTGAACATTTGAAGTATTTCCTGGTCTATCTGGATGTTTTTTATATGTGACGAATATTTTTTTTTGGATTATCTTATACGGCTGATACATTAGCGCAAATTCCGAACTAAGTCCGCTTTTGGGAGTTCACTTGAGCATAATCTTCATTATAAACTCACAAAAATGAAGAAGGTTTGAGCAGATATCAGAAAACGAGCTAACGAAAATAGCAAGGACAACTACCAAAGTAACGAGTTTACCGCTACTGGACACTAGAGTTACCAAAAAATAGCGACATCTAGTTTTAAACCACAAGAACTACAACCAAAGCACTAGATGGCGCCGATTGTTAATTTTCAATTTTTTGTGTATCAGGGTAAAATTTGGATCTGATTAAAGAAGATTTATTGGAAATAATCTCCGTGTGTGTATCCGTAGCATTAATTTCGAAACAGATCCAATCTAACATCCATAAAACTGGTTGACTTTTGTAAAGTTCTCTCCTCAAAGCGGTAGAATCCATAATTGTAAAAATACACCAATGCCCACAATATCCCACTCATGATTTTCAAGAAAAAACTATGTAATGCATTTTTCGAGAAAAATTCCAAACAATTTGTTGAAGTTGGAAGAAATTATACTTCTTCCAAACAGTGCGAACGCGGATTTCAAAAAAGCGAAAGGGTGTTGTATGGCTCTAACGCCCACAGCTAAAATATGTATGCCCCAAGAAGAAGTGAATTTTAAAAGTTTTTATTGTATCCACGAACTGTAATGCACCAATCACAAGTATTTAACAGCAACGGTTGGTGTTATTATATCTGTTGTTGGTGTCTGACACTTCATTGCCACTTGCTGCCCATATTACTTTTGTTTTAGCTTTTAATAGATTTTTAGTTTTTTACAACTGATATTATCTTGTACACATGGTAATGTTTCAAGGTGTTTCAACAGTTTTCATCAGAAAGCTTTTCGGTTACTCAACTATTTCAGGTTAAATCGAAAAATATTCTGATGGAAAAAATCCTAGCTTTTTATAAAATACCAATTATTTTTGCTAAGTCCCGAAGACGAAGGATCATCATAAAATAGTTTACAGTTGGTCAACTCTGTCTGATATCCCGACTTTTCTCAAAATCAGTACGTTTCATTTCGACCACCCTGTAGCTTAGTAGAGACATATGTATTTTAGCATATTAATTACCTATTGCATACAATGCTTTTGCATTATTCTACATCATTTAGCTTTTATTATTCGCGTTTGGTTAAGTAATTGAAAAATCTCAGTTATTTGAAATATTTTACAGACAATCTACTATTTTTATTCTCAACCATATTCTGTACTTAACACACTTATGTCAGCTGTTTGACATAACTCATAACGACAACAATGCATGATTTCATAGCGTATTTCTTTGCCAAAGAATATTTGCTTGATTGTCTCACAGGCTGACTGATTGGCCGCGCCGCTAAAAAAAAAAATAGCCGGTACTTGGAGCTTTTTTTGTTGCTCTAAAGTGGTTAAACTTGTTCTTTTAATTCCCTGCTGTTTTTTGTAGGTCGGTATGTCTGTGAGTTTGGGTAAAACCATGAACTTATCTCGTCTTACAAACACACTTATACTGGATTAATTCTTACCATATCCGTATATTATTTTGATAGAACTTTGTTGGTTAGAAAGCGCGCGAATATTTGTTGAATGAAACCCAAATAAAAAATAAAGAGTTTACTTAGATATCTAAAACGAAAACAACTTTCTCCCAACTTCATTAGGAACAAATTTGTAAATGGTGTAGAACTCTTAGGCCCAGTTCTTCAGTGCAAGTTTAAACCACAGACAAAGTTGACTAGAGTTTATTTCATACAAATTGGCCGTTTAAACTAAGTTTAAACTCGCACTGAAGCTTAAACTTGCACTGAAAAACCTGGCCTTATAATAACACGTAAAGAAGTCTAATATCGGGTAAACCAGACATTAAATACCCAGCGGTAGTTTTCAGAACGCCCACTTTTAAAATTTAACATCAAAATTACAATAGAATGACCAGGAGGATTTACCTACCAAATTTTACTTTATTAGATACCCTGCTAGACAGTGCTTTGACATTCAGTCAGCTTTGTAATGTGGCCTTTGAAAACGTGATAGAAAATCGTGATGTAAATATCAGCTGATTTATATTTACATCACGTTTCCAAAGACAACATTACAAAGCTGACTGAATGTCATAGCACGGTCTAGCAGGGTATTTACCTTTCCGAATTATGTAAATTTAGGTTATTTGGAGGCTGATTTTATCCAATTTCATCAGGTATACTCCCAACTATACTATTATGCTTTGTGCCAAACGTCATCGTTCGTTTAAAAGTTTTGACCAGTCAAATTTTCAAAAATGCCTTTAATGTGGACATGGGGTTTCACCCATAAAATTATATCATAGAGATATGTCAATATCGAAAAAGGGGGCGTGGTGCTCATCCGATTTCGCCCAATTCCAATAGAAACCTACCAGAAAGTAACCTGTATACAAAATTTCATGTATGTAAATATCTTAATTTTTACTCAAGTTATCGTGTACAGAGACAGACGGATGGATATGCCTTAATCAACTCCTCTTTTCAATCTAAGAACTTTCATATATGGAACTCTATATCTATCTCCATTATTTTGTGCAGTTACGTTTCTGGCTGAACCTATACTATTCAGGAAATATCCATTCCATACTAGTATACAACAAGATTTTTCTGGATGAAATCATACCAGTAAAAAAACACAAAATTCATTCGTTTCGTTTTCCTCTTTTTTCTCTTTTAATTCACAGATGCTTTTTCGTGATAAGGTAAATACAAATGGTCGCTGCTTGATTAAGAATAAACATGAAAAAAAAGGAAAATGATAAATTAACGGGGTAAGTCATGAAAATTCTGGTTGAAATCATACTAGTCCAGGTTCAATGCTTTTTGGACTAGTTTTGGACCAGTATATTTCTTGCTAGACCTAGTACGGGGCTAGTTCATTTTATGGAAATCATACTAGTTTAGGTTGAAATAGTATGGGACTGGTATTTTACAACTAGTATAATTCTAGTATATCATGACTAGTAGATGACTGGTATGTTCTGGTCGAAATCTGACAGTTGATATGTCGGATTACATCAACACGTAAAAAATACCAGCTGCTTGTATGAACAAAAAAAGACAAAACACTGAATATTTGGGCCCGGTGCACCAACTAGTTGTGTAGTAGTTTTGAAATAGTTGCTTTCGCTGCAGGGTAACTTTGCCAATAAAACGCAACAGCTGTTTTGCTGCAAGGTTTTACTTATTTCTGTTCGGCGAAAACTTAGCAAATTTGAGTTTTTGAGAAAGATTTAAAAATCTCTCTATTACTGAAAATTCTTTGCAACTTTTTCAAGACACATATCTTATGTCAACACAATGCTTTAACAGTTGACTTTCAAAATTTCAATTGCCTTGCTATAACAGCTGTTATAAAAAGCTTATTTCTTCCTGTACGTTCCCGCAGATATCCTTAAACATGAATCTGAAAAAAGCTTCGAAGCTTCAAAGCTTTCACCCCCATTCTTTCTTCCTTTTCAAATAAACAGCTGTGTGTGCTTAGTGTTTATGCAAAAGTAAGACTATTCGCATTACATATTTCTACGTGCACAAATTTTCTTGAATTAAAGATTAAGGAAATAATTTCAAATAGCAATAGGGCAGATAACTTCATAATAGTTTCAGGAGAAACCTCTTGGATTAGGTACATGTGAAAAAAAGGAAACTAAGTGGTAATATGGAGCACATATTTTAGCCGCAGTCGCTTATCGATTTTTCTAGTGCAAGTGTGAAAAGGCGTAAGCTAACCTTTGTGTGTTTTTCTGCCGACATCTGAAACAGTCAGTCTTTCAAAGAGATTCCCATTATGCTTATGCGTAACTTTATATTTCGCTCCAATTATTTGCAATCGCGTTCACCACATTTTCTATTATGACGACATTTAACCTTGCGACAATATCACAAATTGCGATACGGGTATTTTAAGCATCCAACAACTGCAACTCATGCAACAACAACAACACCCACAACGGCAACTGAGTACGGTGGTACACACTGTCGTTGCAACAAATTAAATAATAATCAACAACAACAAAAACCAATTGAAGAAGTTGAACCACTTTTAAATGGCAATGAAACGAATTGTATTTCTAAAAGAATTCAAAAAGATCAATACCCAGCGCATATAACTATTGATATTGGCGATGATGATGATGACGAAGACCAGTTGAAATATGGCAATCAGGTGCATCACAAGAGGTGCAGCAGATACAAACAACAACAACGTTTAAATTGCGGTATCACCAAGAAATTAAAGCAGAAAATTCTTGTGATTCTTACAATTTGCACAACAACAACAGCAGTCACGATGCTCTGGTATTACTTCGGTTGTTTGGGTGGTCTGCCGGTATTGTTTGCGGCTTTATTTGCAGCTTTGTTGGTGATATTACGTTGGCGTTGGTTTTATATTGCCGCTGTAACTTGTAAACGTGATTTTACGTGAGTAACTTATCCTTTCGTTACAGAACATACTTAACAAGATATACAATTTTATCTATGTATTTCAGAGCACTATGGGCTTACATAAAACTACTGCTACTCATCAAGCGGTATGAGCGAAAAAACTTTTCTGTCGCCGATATATTTCAAATGAACGTGAAAAAGCAACCGAATAAAATAGCAATCTTAAGCGAAACACAATCTTGGACATTTCGTCAGTTGAATGATTTTTCGAATCGTGTTGCCGCTTTATTCCATAATCATGGTTATAAGAAAGGTGATGTCGTGGGTCTCATGTTGGAAAATCGTGCAGAGTTTGTAGGAATTTGGTTGGGCCTATCAAAACTTGGTATCGTCACATCGCTTATCAATACGTCTTTAAGGGGAAATTCACTACTTCACAGCATAAATGTAGCAAACTGTTCAGCTCTAATATATAGTGAAGCATTTTGTAATGTAATTCAATGTGTTGCTGATGAAAATTCGGCGAAATTATATCAATTCAACAATGAGAAAAATCAATCAGTACAAGGCTTAGCTTTAGATTTAAAAAGTTTGCTGGATGCATCAGCCCGCCATGGTCCATTACCAACTACCGCACACTATCCAAATCATCATGATCAATTGATGTATATTTATACATCGGGCACAACAGGTCTACCAAAGGCAGCTGTCATTTCTCATTCACGGTACGTTATAAAAAATATTGCGTGAAAACACTGAACCAAAAAAGTTCGTGTTTCCAACGAAAAAGTACATGGATTTCATGAACAATTCATTAAAACCGTTCCAAAGAACTGTTTCATAGAAATTTAAGAATACTTCTTACAGCCTTACCTAATTAAAAAACGCACGGGCTGCGTTTTCTGCCAAAAATTTCTCATGCACATACAACTTGTATGAGAGCAACCAAATTCGATCGCACGGCCTAAAAACCTAACTTGATTTCCAATTTTTGTTCTGCGTGACATTTCGATTTGGGAAGAATGTACATACAAAAGTACTTGTTATTAAAATATGTAAACAAATTCTCAGAAAGCATGAATTCATTCATAAATTGGAAAATAATTTTCTTATTCCTACTATTTTTTTCATATTTATATCTTTACTCCCTATTCCTATATCTATATCTATCCCCATCCAGGGTGCCATGCCCCCCCCCCCCCCCCCTCTTTCCTCCCCTTGTATTAAGATAGGTTTCGTTGTATTCAAAACGTATATATTCTACGGGTGTTATACATAGATCTTAATTAACTCCAAATGGTGAAGAAAAGCAACACGGTGGGTGTATTAAAAACCACTCCACCACCAAAGCCTGATTTACATAGAACTTTGAAGGATCCACTTCTAACAATGTTTATGGAACGAAGCGAAGCAAAATGTTGAACAATTTTCAGGTTTAAAATTAAAACTTTTTGGTTTGAAAATTAAAACTTTTCGGTCTAAAATTTAAGCTTTTGGGTTTGAAAATTCAAATTTATTTTTGAAAACTTATTCAAGATTGAATTGTGCCAACGACATTTGAAGACATGCATGGATGAAGGGGGTATGTCACATTCTCACTCAATTTCTGTTTTTGGCATTGGTGAATAGTGTTTATGCAGATCTATATTTCTGTCTTATCAGAATGTGCCTATCGTGAAAATTGTAGAAGATAATTCATGGATGAAGGGGGTATGTCCACAACTTTTCAATATTAATTGTGGAAGAAGGGGGTATGTTCCGTTTTTTTCATATAAAACACTAAATATAAATTTATAGTTTTTAATGCATATTATGCAACGTCTTTTATGGCTTTGCATAATTTTTTTGTCAGTTTTCCATAAACATTCGAAAAAACCTCAAATGTTTAAGAAAAACTTTAAAGCCGATTTTCTCGTTTCACTCAAAATGCGACATACCCCCTTCATCCATGCATGTCTTCATTTACGTGTGCGATGTAGCTCAGTCGTAGAGCTGACGGGCATGATGCGGGGAGTCTTGGTTCGAATTCCCGCTAACGGACAAAAAATTTATTTTTTCTTTAAAAAATTGTTAAAACATTTCTGGTTTATAATTGAAACCCGATTAATTTATCCAATTTTCATGAAAACTGGTCTAGATTGAATTTGAATCCAAATTTGGTTTGGTGATATCGCCGGTTCCAAAGTAAACAGATGTATTTACTTTTTAAAATTTTTGGGAGAGCAGCATTTCAAACTTTTATTTTTTCATAGAACTCAATTTAAATTTTTGAAATAGTTCTTTTTACTTTGGAAACGGCGATATATGTAGTCCAAAATGTTTAAAATTTAGGTTCAAATTTTTAACCGTGTATATTTATGGTTAAGTTTTACTATATTTTTTGTGTAAATTAATATTTTTTTGTGTAAATTTTTACTAAATTTTTTGTATAATTTTTACTATATTTTTTGAGTAATTTTTACTATATTTTTTTTGTGTAATTTCACTATATTTGTTATGTAACTTTTGCCATATTTTGATGTCGTTTTTACCATATTTTTGTGTAATTTTTGCTTTATTCTTTGAGTAATTTTTACTACATTTTTTGCTTATTACTGTGAAAAGTATGACTTTTTAGATGAAATAAATAAAAATACATCTGCGAAATACGAATATCTCACAAGTGAAATTTTTGAGAGGATACTTAGTGGGGATATACATACAATTCTAGAAAAAAACTTTCATGGGGATTTTTTTTCTTTCGAAACTCCTTAGAAGACATTGCACGAATAAAGTGTCGTATGTTTTAATCTCATCCGCAGATATATCTTTATAGCAGCTGGCATTCACTACACTTTAAATTTCAAAAACAAAGATATATATTATACTCCTCTTCCGCTATACCACACAGCTGGTGGCATTATGAGCGTGGGTCAAGCGCTACTTTTTGGATCAACTGTAGCTATACGGAAAAAATTTTCAGCATCCAGATATTTTTCGGACTGCATACGGTACAACTGTACGGTAAGGCAGGCATTGTATTTTGTATTATCCTTGTCATGACTATTCAAACCTTTTCTTCCCTGCTTCTAGATTGCACAATACATTGGTGAAATGGCGCGTTACATATTGACCACATCACCAACCGAATACGATCGTAAGCACAAACTTCGTATGATATTTGGTAATGGTCTACGTTCCGATATCTGGACACGTTTCGTTAAACGATTTAACATACCAAAAGTGGGCGAGTTCTATGGCGCTACTGAGGGTAATGCTAATATAATGAATAACGACAATACTACCGGTGCTGTCGGATTTATTTCGCGTATATTTCCACAAATTTACCCAATATCAATAATAAAAGCTGATCCAGAAACCGGCCACCCGATACGTGGTGCAGATGGTTTGTGTATGCGTTGTGATCCAGGTGAAGCTGGCGTGTTCATTGGTAAAATTATAAAAGGGAATCCATCACGTGAATTTCTTGGGTATGCTGATAAGAATGCATCAAGAAAAAAAGTTGTGCACGATGTATTTCGCAAAGGAGATATGGCATTTCTGTCTGGTGATCTATTGACTTCAGATGAACGTGGTTATCTTTACTTTGTAGATCGTACTGGTGATACCTTTCGTTGGAAGGGGGAGAATGTATCAACTTGTGAGATAGAACCTTTAATAAGCTGTGTAGCTTGTTACAAAGCCACAGTAGTGTATGGTGTACCCATACCGCATACGGAGGGACGTGCTGGTATGGCTGCCATATATGATCCAGAACGACAAGTAGATGTGCAGCGTTTGGCCCATGATATATGTGAGGTGTTGCCGTCATATGCTAGACCCCAATTTATACGATTTTTAAATAAAGTGGACATCACTGGCACATATAAATTACGTAAAGTAGATCTACAAAAGGAGGGTTATAATCCTAGTATTATTCAGGATGAGCTATTTTATCGTACAACGTCTGGGAAATACGAACAGCTCACAAGTGAAATTTTTGAGCGGATAAATAATGGCGAAATAAAATTTTGAAAAAAATATTAATAACTTTAACATTCATACTCGTACTATATACTAGAAAAAGAATATGCATTTTAAGTAGCTGATATTTATTGAATTTTACAAATAATGGTATAATATAATAGATTTCATAGATTTGTATGTAGTTTGAATATGTTTTCATGGCTAGCCTGGTGCAACACATCGAAAGGAGGATCGAGTAGACCTCATGCATTAAAGCGAGTTTTCCTGGGACTCGATTTATTGAGTAATCGCTAGGTATTTTGTTCTTGTAATAGTCCACCTTTAATCACAAAGAGCATATCCCCGAAACTTGTGCATGGGTCCATTGTTTTTATGACAGGGTGTTGATAATGTCTGCAAAGGACTGTCAATGCGTCAACATTACATAGATAAGGCCTTCGGGACGGTATTTCATTTCAAAGGAACCAAATCGCTGGCTCCTGAAATTACCGAGATTTGAATGCCTACATATTCGGGGAATAATAATGATTCTGATCCCAAACGGAGTATATATTAATATACATATTATCCAAATTTGCCATAAAAAAGATTTCATTAATTTCGTCCGATTGTGTCGCAATAAGACAGGTGCTAACGTTAAAATTACTTAAAATCCTGTAATGTTTGTGTTTTTTTAATAAGTCTTGCAGGCCAATTTTATTTCAACTTAGCTGCTCAACCAGCTTGAGAGTGAAACGTAAGACTTAAGCACTTTTCTTGGCATGCTAGAGCAAATCAATAAGTTAATCGTCGACAAAATTAACTGACATATCGATAAACACATTAAGCGAGAAACTTCAGCTACTAACCGCTCAAATAGCTTACAGCGCCAATGAGACAATTAATAAAACGCAGCAACGTTAAATCCTGAAATCGAAAATGTAAGTGAATAAGTGAGTGTATGCCTGTGATATAAATCTCAGGTTGATCATACATATGATTGTACTAACAAAAGTTTGTTTAGTCGGTAATTTTTATGTGCATACAAACATTTTTTTTTGGGGGAGGGAGGGGGCGATTTGGTTTAAGTTACTTTCGTGTCGTTGTAGGTTAGAGAGGACTCATATACACAGATATAAGATAATTATTTGGCTCAGTCAAATGATTAAAGCGCCATCACTTATTATGCACAAAATTTGCTTTGATTCTACATAGACAGTAATAAATTAAAGACTACTTTTTTTTAATTTAATACCAAATAGTATTATTTTAAGACCCTAAAAAAGTTTGGCAATTAAATTTGGACTAATGGTTTTAAAATAATATCAAAATAATACTAAATTGCTCTCTCTCTCTCAATTTTGGCAATTAAATTAGTACAAATGGTCTTAAAATAATACCAAATAATATTCTTTCTCTCAATTAAACGAAAAATGGTATTAATTTGATACTTTTCGGCGTTTTTATATATATGAACACCAAATTGGTATTAAATTTAGACTTTTCTTTTTACTGTGTATGTATGTCGATTATATCGTTGTATTATTTCTCGTACCGTTTAGTTTACGTTCCGTTATGTTTGCAGTATGCCGATTACGGTATTTTTATTGCGTTGTATTTTTTGTTCACAATTATTTTTAACTTTTTCGTACGTTTGAGTGCAAAATATATCCCTAAGACCAGCTTAGCCAACCGAAATGTGAACCAAACGTTTGTCGGGGCCATTTCGAGGCTTTTGTGAGGTTTTTCGAATCAATTCGGGACTTTTTTGAAGACACTTTGAATTATTCCAAAAACCATCCCAAAATGGTTTCGAAAAAGTTCGGAAAACCAGTCCTGAAATGAAAAGGGCTCGAATTGATTCTGAAACCAATTCCGAAAAAATCCCGTTATTATCCAGGAAGCGATTCCGAAATCATCCGAAAACAATATCGAAAATTATCCCGAAAACAAACGCGAAACAGTCCAAACACAATTGCTATGATGACGAAAAGTTCGGCAACTATTCCGAAACAATAAGGAAAAAGTGCCAAAATGATATCAGAAAAATTTAGTTAACTCAAGCAGTCCCGAAAAACACTTTTTTGGTTCTACTCCAACCTTCTGCGAATATTCCACGAAGCATATATGCATTCATTTCTGAAGAGAAACGACAAGAAGAACGTTCCTACATTGATTCACTGTTGCATTTCCGAATGTTTTCATATAACTTATGCATTCGTTTTTGAAGATGAACCGCAATAGAAATGTTCCTGCGTTGATTCGAGAATGATTCACGAATGCATTAGCGAACATGAATGATGTGCATTTTTCTTAAGCGTTCTTTTATTTTTAGAACATGAATGATGTGAATTTTTCTTAAGCGTTCTTTTATTTTTAGAGACGTGTTCGTCAATATGAACGAACGAATCAATATAGTGAGATTTTATCTTGAATATTGTGTGGAGCACTATTCGTCTCACCATGTTTTGCATGGGAGTTGGGATTGGATGATAGATATTTATCTACACCGAATTTCGACAGCAGATGGAGGATCTGCCCTTGGTGTGTTGGAGAAGTAAAGAAGCAGACTATTAACAATGTTTTCTAAAGTGGATTTACCTAAGGATGACTTAAGAAGGACAAAAAAGGCGAACATTTTAAATCAAGTAAAGCATTGTTTCTTATCGAACTTTCTATTTCAAATTATCGAACTTTTGTTAGGCTCATCCCATGCACATATATTGTGCATGCGGTTAAATGTGTGGCAGAATTTCAGGTTACCCTGCCAACGTGAAATGCTAACACACCAATTAACCTGCCACAATTTGTGGAGCTAAGCACTGCGGCAATCAAAAGGAAATTGCTGCTTTCCACTTTAAAAGCATCAAGTGAAACAAAAACAAATAAAAACAAGTAAGGAAGTCTAAGTTAGGGTGAAACGAACATTAAAATATCCTGAAAAGTGGGCGTGCCCACTTTTAAAAATTTGTCAAAAAAAACATAATATAATGACTAGAGGGTTCATCCTACCAAACTATATCATTTCTTCCAATTTCATCAGGTATACTCCCAACGATACTAGTATGTTTTTTGCCAAATTCCATTATTCTATCGTAATCAGTTTAATAGATACGACCAGTCAAATTTTCAAAAATGCCTCCCGGGCGGTGCCAGCCCCACTACTGAAAATTTCACCTATAAAATTATATCATTTTAGCCATTTCAGCTACTGAGATATATCAATTTGTGTGATTTTCGCAACCTACCTTGGGCAAAAAGTAACTTGTATATAAAATTTCATGCAAATATCTCAATTTTTACTCAAGTTATCGTGTACACAGACGGACGGACGGACGGACGGACAGACGTACGGGTATGCCTTAATGAACTCCACTTTTCAACCTAAGAACTTTCATATATGGAACTCTATATCTATTTCAATTATTTCGTGCCGTTACGTACTACCGTTATGTGAACAAAATTAATATACCCTTGTACTAGTACTAGTACGCTGGGTATAACAATTAAAACTGGGTACACACCGGAATAAAAATGAAAAATTAATTAAACGTGCTGTTTTGGCTTTTGGAGAGTAACTGCCTGTTGCATTCCATATAATTGTTGTTGTTGCTGTTTTTGATGACTTTAACACATGTGTTGCATATATGAACTGGTGTCTTTCATTTCCTTTTATCAGCGCCTAGCAGAAAAAGTCGATATGCAAAACTGGAGTGCAATCAGAGTACCGACGCTTTCACTTTCTACATTGCCGATGCAACGGTGTAAATCCGCGAAAGCGCACGCTCAAACGCAGTCCAAATTGCACAATTAAAGTGCCGATGCATTCGTTAAAGTGCCGATGCAAATGATTTTCTGTTGTTGCGAGCCGATTGCCTTGTGACCAATGGCCAGGACCGGATTAATACCTTCGGGACCCGTAGGTAGAAATCTTGTCGGGCATAAGTATTTCACAGCGAAGTAACATTTTGGAATTTATTGTGGGGAATACATATGTATTTAAAAGCGAAGGCAAGGGAAAAACGGACAAAAATCCAATTTAAACAACCTCCATAAATGTGTAGCTCCAAAAAAGTTAAAATTAAAGAATAGAAAATTTTCACATCTAATTTTTTACTGAATGAAATGTTTATGATCCGCATATATCGTGAAAGTAGGAATAAATATTGGTGCGTTCCGAATACGCAATGTCGGAGTGAGGGCTTATTTACTCTGGTAGGTTTTTCAGCGGTCAATCATAATCTACGCTGACTTATTGGTGGTTAATTATGTCATTATTACTTTCGTAAACTGACATCCACTTATCGAACTAGTCGAGAAAAGGCACCCAGCGGGCTAACGATTATCAAAACCGATGTTATCGACAATAACGAATTTCGTAGAAAGTTAGGGGAACCATGCGCAGTTTTCAAATAAAGGTTTCGCCCATTCGAATATACCTATATTTTTTGTTGTTGGTGGACGGGGCCCCGGAGTCTATGCGGGGTCTATAGGCAGTTGCACACTCTGCCTTAGGGTTAATCCGGCACTGCCAATGGCTAATGTTGTGGGGTACATTGTACGTATGCACATTTGCATACGCCTCTTGCATGCCCGTTTTGACGGTATGAGCCTACAACATCGGGTAAAGCAATTATTACACAGGAAGACAGCTTAAATAAATGTTGTCCAACGATTTATTTACATGAACAACACATAGCTGAAATGTAGCGTGAGAAATAACGTAAATCTCATTAAGAGTTACTACGATTTCTACAGTTAGATGACTATACGCTGACTAAGTGAAATAACAGCAAGCAATTGGCTTCGGTGCTCGCATTAGGTAGGGCCGATTTATATTTATAATATTTGCATAAATCGCACATTCAAACATAAAATCTCTTTGTATTCAATGACTTGCATTTTCCATACACATAATATAGTTGATGAGCTTGTTCGCATAGTCTTTTACACAGACACTCACACCTATTGGCTGTAAAAATCAATGCCTACAACAAGCGTGCGCCCCCGTCGGCAATACATTTATTATTATTAATATACAATATTAAGATTAAAACCAAAACAAAAATAATATTTAAGTACAACAAAAAAGTATCCAATAAGCCAGCTAGCATAGACTGTCTTCAATTGCGCCATGCGCCAAAGCGAACTCTTACAGTAAATATGATGAAGAAGTCTTGATTAATGAATACAGCCAGCGGTGCCGAAGCCGACGGTGCTTTTAGCGGCCAAACTTGATGCCGCCTGGCAGGGGAATACACGTACACGCCAAAACAATCAGCTTTGGAGCCAATGAAGGGAAAGGAGCGGCATTACGATACGCGCATGGTTGACCCACTTTTCACAGCAGCTATTTTTTTTGTTTATAGGTTATAAACATTTATCATAAGTAAAATCGAAGATTGAAGTCAACATACAAAGGCAGCTGTGCGGTGTGCAAAGTGTGAGAGCGACTAGAAGAAGAAGAAGAAAAGCTGCATTTGACAAGAAGGTACATATTTGGGAAAATTCCGTGGAGAGAGTGTACAACGAACGCTAAAGGCGGATATGCAGTGAAAAGAAAATGAATTGCCTAAACACATAACAGCCTAGCATTGGATTTGTGTCTAAAAATGTTTGTTGCTGACAAAGTTTAATGTTGGGATTGTTGTTGTTGGTATTGTAGACTGTAATTTCATTGCAGTTGCAGTCAACACTTTTCTTACTTCTCCACGGCATATCAGTTTTAAGCCCCACCATCAAGTAGCGAAACAAACTTGTTTGGACTCAAGCGCTTATATTTATACAAAAGACTTAAGAAACGAACTTGTCAACAAAACGGAACAAACGAGCGTAACAGAGCACTTTTGGGGAATTCATGCAAATGGAATGCAATTTTTATGGCGCTAACAGCAATACAATGCATATTTAATACAACAACACAGTATGTATACTAATGCAGTTCAAAGTCAGGCGGCAATGCAGCAATTTAAATATGAAAATTAGACAACAAAAACAAATTGCGTTTAAAACGTAGTTTAAAACGCATATATTACTATCGACAAACCAGAAATGCACATAAAACAGTTTTAAGGAAATCGGTTGCTGTTAGTTTCTAGTGGACACACTTTGTAATTTTGTTGGAAATTTTCTCAACATTTTCCTTCAAAATCAAACTCATTCAAGTAACACGTAATCATTTCTTCATCGAAGCGGGTCGACTCATCAATGCTTTGCTAACCAGCGATGCGTATCCGCAACGCCTTTATGAAATTTCTTTCATGCTTGGTTAAATCTAATGTAAACTCTTTTTATTGCACACGTTAAAAACTAAACGTGATGCATTTTTTATGGTATTGATTTTGTTTGTGTTTGTATATCATCGATTTCGTAATTATTGATTTGTTAACGGTATTGGGCGTAGTAACTAATTTAAATATCTCAAAGTGATTGCATGATAACATAGCATTATAAATTGATAACTGTTTCAATCAAAACAAACTTATAAGTGATTTTAATTTGGTTGCTTGGAAGGAAATTACATAACTTACGCCTATTTTCATAGAGAAGTGTACAAGTACAAAGGGTATTAGGTATAGTTTTGTATACACAAGGAGGATTTTTAACGTCATAATTTAATCGAGGTACCTTCATGTGGATAATCACTATTCTTAGGTTGCTATTTGAAACTAGACAATAAATTTGATATTTTTTTTAGAAGCTGCTATAGAGATATACTTTATTATATTGCTGTTGTTGTTGTTGTAACGAGGAGTAGCCCTGCCCAAATGTCAGACAGGGTCACCCCGGGTATATTGCTCTTGGCCGGGTCGATATAAAAAAAAAACGGCCCGGGTCGTTTCGGCACGATGGGTACAGCACAACTACTGGTACCGTTCTCGTAAAACCGGCAATACGAGAAACTAGCAGTGTAGGCCATTTAAGTCCTTTAGCGTTACCCAGGGTGCACCAACGGGGAGGCGACCTACTCTTATAGTACATTTATACTGCACAAAATTTGGCGAATTTGAATGTGTCATTTCGAACCAGTTTGCACTGGCAAATTTGCATTTGGCTTCACCTTCCCTGCAAGAATCTTCTACCAGAATACAAAGCCACCGAAAGAAAATGCACCACCTTGATGTTTTAAACACATGTAGAGTAATAATAAATGAAGAATCAAGAAGGCTTCTCTCTTTTCTTAGTGGAACTGGTCCAATATCATAAAAAAATAAGTAAGGAAAGCTGTCTTCGGCTGTGCCGAAGGCTATATACCTTTCATGAATAAGCGTCACGATTTTCACTGTTCGATACCCAGTACAGCCTGTGTCAATTTAACTATATTTACTATACACATTGCACATCTTTGTTATAATTTAAAAAAACTTACAAAATAATAGGATCCGAGTTATCGGAACAATCGTTTGTATGGAGGCTATATATTATACGTGTTCAATTGTACTGACTTACACTATACACATTACATATGTAGAAAGTACTAAAGGTGCAATATTTTACGTTCCTAACTTTTTAAATGCGGAAGTATTGGCCAAAAAACCTTATATCGGAACAACCGGTTGTATGGGGCTATATGTTATATTTACCCGATCTCCTCTACACACTACATAAATTGAAAGTACTCAAGTTGCAAAATTTTATGTTCCTAACTTTTTAATTGCAGAAGTTTTGGCCAAAAAACCTTATATCTGAACAATCGGTTGTATGGGGGCTATATGTTACATTTGCCCGATCTTGTTGATTTTCACTATATACACTACATAAATAGAAAGTACTCGAGTTGCAAAATTTTACGTTCCTAACTTTTTAATTGCAGAAGTTTTGGTCAAAAAACCTTATATCTGAACAATCGGTTGTATGGGGGCTATATGTTACATATGCCCGATCTTGTTGATTTTCACTATATACACTACATAAATAGAAAGTACTCGAGTTGCAAAATTTTACGTTCCTAACTTTTTAATTGCAGAAGTTTTGGCCAAAAATTCTTATATCTGAACAATCGGTTGTATGGGGGCTATATGTTACATTTGCCCGATCTCGTTGATTTTCACTATATACACTACATAAATAGAAATTACTCGAGTTGCAAAATTTTACGTTCCTAACTTTTTAATTGCGGAAGTTTTGGCCAAAAAACCTTATATCTGAACAATCGGTTGTATGGGGGCTATATGTTATACTGGTCCGATCTTGTCAGTTCCGACAAATGATTCCTATATTACAAAATGGTGGCCACATACAAAATTTCAGCCAGATATCTCAAAAATTGAGGGACTAGTTTGCGTTCAAACAGACAGACGGACAGACGGACAGACGGACATGGCTAAATCAACTCATCTCGTCATCCTGATCATTTCGGTATACTTATTGATGGGTCTATCTCTTCTTCTTCTCATATTTACAAACATCGGACCAAAGTTATAATACCATTTCATGTTCATGAAAGGTATAAATAGTTGAAATTGTTATTTAGAACTGTGCATAATCAAAAAGTTTTCACACGTTAATTACCAATTAAGGTTCTTGCTGGGCAATTCTAAATGTGGAACACAGGCAGGGTTGCTATTTTGAGGAATTGTGGATTGTATTGTTTAGCGAATGAGGCCAAATGCGATGGAATTCCAAATTTGGAAAATGAAATTTGTATGGAAAAAAGCGCCAAAGTTGCAATTTTTCGACAAATTTACCAAATTTGGTGCTGTGTAAATGTACTATTACTGCTCATTTGCTGCAACGTCGTTATAACTCAAAAAATGTGATGTTACAGAAAACGCATTTTTAGTTTTTGAATTGATGTATATTTATATGGGATATGAAATTAAAGCAAAAGGCTCCATGTGAGCTTCCCCAAACCGGACAATTTGTTTAAATGACTACATTGAGATTTTCTTCTCATTATTCACATTAACAAATTCTATAAATTACCTACTACCAAACCCTCACTTGTATTTGACGAAATCTTGAAGAGTTGCACATAGTATGCAAGACTGAATTTGCGTAGACGAGGGATTAATTAAATTATTATCAAAACATATTTTTTTCAGTGAATTAATTTTCACACCTCACACTCAGTAACGCCTGCGAGCAGCAATCGCCTTGTGCTTTCAAGCAATTGGTGCCCAGTGCATCTTAAGTTTGAACCAAAACGCGGTAAAGCACATCTAACAACAAATGTAAAAGAAATTTATTAACATATTTTCACCTTCGGGCAAGTGAAAATCACAAGTTGGTACTTATGTAGTTAAAACACAACAAGGAGGTCTGCAACACTTCAGTGCGCTATATGACTCCAGTCATTAAAAACTAGTAAAAACATATCAGTTATGCAGTAATAGCACAAACAAGCAAAAGTAGAAGTACTCTTCAGGGGAACTAGTGATAGCGGCTCGCTACTAGAACGACCTTTTGTAGTTGTAATGCAGAGGGTGTGAATTTCCACCACCTGCATTACTCAGAGTCATCGCAGTCCGTATTCACCACTTCACAAATTAGTGCTGTGCAATAACAAAATTGACTGTGGGTAAAAGCAGGAATCGAAATACCAACGCATAATTCGATATAACTAGATAGTTCCATAATTTCCAACTCTAATTAGCAGCTTTAACATGGATAAAAAAGGAAGCCCGCTGAACAAAACTATCCACCTTTTTATCCTCTTTTTTTGGGAAACGCGATACAGTAATTTGCCAAGAAATTATCCGAATGAGTTCAAAAAATCTGTTTGAAGTTTTAAGGTTTATTAAGCTCTTAAAATTCAATATTTGTATGAAAATGGCATTTTAAAAAGCTTTATTAACCAATTTTATTTTTAATAAATATGGTGGTTAGCGAAAATTCAATTTTGATTTTCTCTCCTATTGACTGCACAAATAACCGGATACTAAAAATAAAAATAAATTTAATTAATGGCAAATCGCTTGAGGCTTGAGAAACTAACAAACAAAGCCAAACCAAAAAGCAATTCGAACAAAAACCTTAATGTAAGAAGTAAGCCGCGAAGCAGCAAATACAAATATACATACATATAAACGATTGCGAAAAAACAATTGCTGTATGTTGTTTTTTTTTTTTGCAAAAATTCGCAAGAAACAAAAAATTATATTTGTGTGCTAAGTTAATTATTTTTGTTTGCTTTTATCTTAAACTTATTTTTGCACATGTTTGCCCACACCCGCAATCAATGGTTGCCCAATAAACAAAAGGAAACAATTTTCAAAAAGGTGTGATGAATTTTTAAATCCCAACATATAACAATTAACTTGATAATCAAATCTTAAATTCATCGTAGGTAGTTGTTAGCATTCTCAAGCTTAAAAGCATGCCATTTTTAGTAGTTTATATACATATATTCATTATTATAAAATTATCAGTGCTATGGAGGATTCGTTGATTCGTTAAGATACATTTTTTTAGACTAGAGGCAAAGATTTTTAAAACTATACTTTACAAATTTAAACTAAATAAAAATGTTTATTGGGTGGGCTAACGTGCTTGTGCGGTTATTAATGTTATTGGTTTAGGACCATGGTTGGTTTTGGGCAGTTGAGCAGAACCATTCGAATACATAACGTTGTAAGTTGTACCAAATCCATTATTACCCTGCAGCGAAAGCAACTAGTTGAAAACTACTTTACAACTAGTTGGTGCACTGGCCCAACTAGTCAGTGTTTTGTCTTTTTTCTATGTAAACAACTGCTATTTTCTACGTGTTGATGTCCTACGAAATGTCAATTGTCAGATTTCGACCAGAACGTACCAGTCATCTACTAGTCATGACATACTAGAATTATACTAGTCGCAAAATACCAGTCCCATACTAGTTCAATCTGGACTAGTATGATTTCCATAAAATGAACTAGTCCCCATACTAGTCCAACCCGTACTAGTGTGAATTATACTAGTCCCATACTATTTCATAAGCATTGAACCTGGACTAGTATGATTTCAACCAGAATTTTCATTACTTAGCCTTTATTTTATTTTTAAGAAAGCAGCGCCTAGTATGACTTCATCCAGAAATATCTAGTTGTATACTAGTTTGAAATGGATATTTCCTGACTAGTATGAGTTCTGACAGAAAATTATAATTGTATACTAGTATTTTTCTGAGTAGTTTGAGGTTTTGCTGCAGGGTATCGACATAAAACTAGGTTTAAGTGTTGTACAAGATATATGTACATATGTATGTTAGCATGGCACATGCACAAACTTGGTTCGACAACAAAATTCCTAAGTGCAAAACGACACCCTGTTGCACAGACTTGCATGCGCTAGCTTCATCAGAAACACAACACCTCATAAACAAGAAGGAATGCGGCGATCGGTGGGAACCGCGCCGTCAGCAAATCAAGAGCAGAATCGACGACAGAGCGGCGGCAGCGTAAGCTAGGTTTAAGAATTTATTATCTTTGTAAGTTAGTTCTAAGTTTGAATTGAACCAATAAAGGAGCCTTCAGCTCCCCAAAAAATATATTTTTTTGTTTTAGTCACACCGAGTGACATAACTGGCGCCCGAGCAGGGACCGCCAGCGCGTCGAAAGGTAGTACGCCTGAAAATCAAAAAGTAAGGCCGCGAATCGATAACCACCGCGAAAAAAATCAAAAGCAGCAGCTACCATTCGACAAGGAGTCGGAACAAAATACGTCAAAAGGGCTTCAGTACGTAAGGAACGAGATAACCCTATGGTCGCTAAAAACCCCAACTCCAGCGCGGCGATGCGAATAATAGTGTAAGGAAAAAAGTTCTGAATCAAAACAGAAAAAGTGTAATCGCTAAATTTGGAATAAAAAAAATTGTGTAAATTTAGTTATAAAAAAGAAAATAAAAGAAGGAAAATTGAAAAGCCAAAGAGAATTCTGAAGTCGCTAATGCGAAAAGAAAAATAAATCAAAAAAATTGTGTAAATTCAGTTATAAAAAAGAAAGTAAAAGAAGGAAAATTTAAAAGCTAAAGAAAATTGTTAAGAGGAAAAAGCAAGAAAAAGAAAAAAAATTGTTAAGTCGCTAATGCGAAAAAAAATATATAAATTGAAACAAATTGTGTAAATTTAGTTATAAAAAAGAAAATAAAAGAAGGAAAATTGAAAAGCTAAAGAAAATCGTGAAGTCGCTAATGCGAAAAGAAAAATAAATCGAAAAAATTGTGTAAATTTAGTTATAAAAAAGAAAGTAAAAGAAGGAAAATTGAAAAGCTAAAGAAAAATTGTTAAAAGTTAATTATAGAGAAGAAAAAAGTGTAATCGCTAAAGCAAAAGGAAATCAATCAAATCAAATTTTGTGAGTAAGAGTAGCAGAACAAGAGTGAGTAGTTTCCTTTTTATATATCAACAAAGAAGAAATGCCAGGTACTTCCGCAGAAGAATTGGTGGAGCGGATTAACCAGATGCGACTCGATTACGCAGGTGGATCCGACCCCCCCTCAGACCCCCCAAACCCTTCTGTTCCTAATCCTAACGTAATAGAGTCCGTGGTCCGAGAGGTGCTTGAGCGGATGAACGCACCTGTCATCGGTGACTCCACGGGCATAGAATCAAATATTATACTGAATAGAACTAACATGAATGATCTGGACAGAATACCAGACATGGTCAAATGCCTACGGGAATTCTCCGGTAAACCTGGAGAGTTCAGTTCATGGCGAAAGAGCGTCGACAGAATCCTCAAGGCATACGAAGCCTTGAAGGATACTCCCAAATATTTTTCCATTCTGCACACCATAAGGCACAAAATTGTCGGCGACGCCGACACTGCCCTTGAATCCTATAGTACCCCACTCGAATGGAATCAAATCCGCAAGTGCCTGATGATGCACTATTCCGATAAGAGAGACATCGGTACCCTCGAGTACCAGATGACGACGTTGGCTCAACGTCATGATGATATTTCTACCTTCTACCAAAAGGTTTACCAGCACTTGTCGCTGATCTTGGACAAGATTGCATGTCTTGACCTTGGCGAAGAAGCAATAAGGACGATGACAAATTCGTATCGGGAGAAAGCTCTCGATACCTTCGTACGCGGGCTGAACGGCGATTTACCTCGCCTTCTCAGCATCCGCGAGCCCACCACCTTGCCTCAGGCTCTAAACTTGTGCCAAAAATTGGATAACATGTCCTTCCGCATGAATCATGCCCACACCGTAAATAAATCCCTTAGTCAACTACCTCCAAGACCCCCCAGATATAACATAAATAATAACAGATCTTTTTATCCTGACCTAACTAACACGAATAATAATAGACCCTTTTACCCTGAACTCACTTATTCGGTGCCCTTACCGCGGAACTATAACAACAACAACAACTTAAGAAACTACAATAACTATAGAACGTCCAACATGAATCCTCGAGGACAACCAAATCAAGGGAACTTTAATAATCGCCCAAATAATAATTTCCAACAACAATACAACAGCCGGCCCAACATACCACAACAACAATACAATTCGGGTTTTAACAACCGGCCCAACCTACCACCAAAGCCACCAGTCCCAATGGAAGTAGACCCCTCCCTACACTCTAGGCAGGTCAATTACCAAAATAGACCTAACACCGGTTATAATACCCAGCCCCAAGCCCAGAAACGCCCACCTTCCTCACAACATACTCGCCCTCCCAACAAAATGCAGCGTAACTTTCACGCAAATACAGGCCCATTGAATTTGAATGATTACCAAGGAGATCCGGACCCGAACCGGATCTACGATACTTACCCCCAAGACGACTATTACGGAACATCCCAACAAGGAAACGGGACTACAGGGGGACAAATAAACTTTACTTCCGAAGATCAAAACCAAACTGAGCCCGACTTGATTAATTTTTTAGATTAACGCCGTCCTCGCTTCCTTACTATGAATTCGTGACAAGACGCGGGGACACAGTGGATTTCCTGATAGACACAGGGTCCAACAAAAACTACATACAATCAACTAGGATAAGAAACCCACTGCCAAACAAACCATTCAAGGTGGAATCAGTGGCAGGAACTATCGAGATAACACAACACGCATTCATAGACGTATTCGGACCCAACGTGGGGAAAATTAAATTCTTTATTCTGCCACCCCTAAACTCATTCCATGGAATCATCGGGAATGACACTTTGAGGAAGCTTAAGGCTATAATAGATACCGAGAAAAGCACCATGACCATTTTTCCGGGAGTCATCATCCCTTTAAAACAACGAGCATCTCAGCAAGTTAACACCGTCAATATAAACACCCCACATCTCTCTGCAGAACAACAACTGCGCATTAGGAATATCATTACGAAGTGCCCGAATTTGTTTTCTGATCCAGATGAGAAACTTACTTTTACTACCCTAGTAAAGGGCGAGATACGCACAACTAGCGACACGCCCGTCTACTCTAAGCCCTACCCTTATCCTATGGCACTCAAAGAAGAAATCGAACGACAAATAGAAGAGCTCCTCGACAACGGAATAATTAGAAAATCTAAATCTCCATACAACTCACCCGTGTGGATAGTTAACAAAAAGCCGGATGCATCCGGCAAAGAAAAATATCGTATGGTTATCGACTACCGTAAGCTTAACTCGGTGACCATCCCAGACAAATACCCCATTCCTGAAATTAATGAAGTCCTATCGAACCTCGGAAACAATAGTCTATTTACTGTAATAGATTTGAAAAGCGGATTTCACCAAATACCACTACGCGAATCAGACGTGGAAAAAACCGCATTCTCCGTTAATAACGGAAAATATGAATTCCTCCGACTTCCCTTCGGGCTGAAGAATGCCCCAGCAACATTTCAAAGAGCTTTAGACGATATCCTCAGGCAGCACATAGGAGTTCGATGTTATGTTTACATCGATGATGTAATAATTTTTGGAAAAAACGAAGAAGAGCACTTAAAAAATCTGGAACTGGTTTTCAAAACCTTAGAAAGCGCTAATATGAAAGTGCAGTTAAATAAATGCGAATTTGCCAAGCAAGAGGTGGAATTCTTGGGATACGTCGTCAGTTCAGATGGAATTAAAACCAACCCTAAAAAGGTGGAAGCCGTTGCGAATTTCCCAGTTCCTCGAAATTTGAAGGAGCTGAGATCCTTTTTGGGCATGTCGGGTTACTATAGAAGATTTATTAGGGATTATGCGAAAATAGCTAAGCCTCTAACATCAATCCTTAGGGGAGAAGCCGGTAATGTCTCAAAGCGAAACTCCAGAAGAATAGATGTTCAGTTGAACGAAGAAGCGGTAGAGTCCTTTAACAAAATTAAAAGCACGTTAATTTCAAGAGACATAGTCCTAGCCCACCCAGATTTCGAAAAGGAATTCGAACTTACCACAGATGCCTCTGACTTCGCAATAGGAGCAGTCCTGTCGCAGGGCGACCGCCCTATAACCTTTATTTCACGGACACTTAACAAAACGGAAGAAAATTACGCCACCAACGAAAAAGAAATGCTTGCGATAATCTGGTCTCTGTACGCGCTAAGAAGCTATTTGTACGGATCTAAGAAAGTAAAAATAATCACCGACCACCAACCTCTAACGTATGCCCTTAACCATAAAAACGCAAACAGCAAAATGAAACGGTGGAAGGCAATACTAGAGGAATACAACCATGAATTGATCTATAAGCCGGGAAAATCGAACGTAGTAGCAGATACACTGTCAAGAATACCGAACGAAATTAATTCACTTACTCCTACCATTCATAGCGACGATAGCTCCAATCATAACCTTATTCCATGTACAGAAGTGCCTGTGAATGTTTTTAAAAATCAAATTTTTCTCAAAGAGGCAGAAACAGCATCCTATCAATTCAAAATAGTCTTCCCAACCGTTCATCGACACATAGTTGAGGAGCCACAATTTAACGAACAGAACTTAACAGAACTACTAAAAAGATATCTGAATCCTTCGGTGATTAATGGAATTTGCACGAGCAAAAGCACAATGGGGAAAATTCAAAATATCTACCCTGAACATTTTAGCAACTACAAGTGCAGATACACCCAGAAAATCGTGGACGATATCAGCAGCGAACAGGAACAGGAAGAAGTTATCCTAAGAGAGCACTTGAGAGCGCACAGGAGCGCAAAGGAGAATAAGATTCAGATCCTTGAAAAAAACTACTTTCCAGGAATGGTAAACAAAATCAAACGACTCATAACCAACTGCACGGTGTGCAAAGAAAATAAATACGAGAGACACCCAAACAAGCCAAAACTAGCAGCAACTCCACTACCAACCTTCCCGGGACATACAGTACACATAGATATTTTTCTGACGGAAGGCAAGAGGGTCATGACCGCATTGGATAAGTTCACAAAGTATGCGGTAACAAAAATGTTGAATAGCAGAGCCATAGAGGACGTTAGGAGACCTCTAAGGGACATTTTGTTTAACTTCGGTGTCCCAAGGATAGTGGTAATCGATAACGAGCCATCACTCAACTCCAACTCTATTATGTTCATGATGAAGGACGAATTGGGAATCGAAGTCTATACTACACCACCATACAGAAGTCAAGCAAACGGACAAGTGGAGAGATTCCACTCCACACTGACGGAGATAATGCGCTGCATCAAAGAAAACGGCGGACACAGAAACTTCGAAGAGCTTCTGGAAAGATCGGTTTCGGAATACAACCACACCATTCATACAGTTACAGGGAAGAGACCGGTAGACCTGTTCTTTTGCAGAAACGTGACATTTACGCCAGAGGACATAGAAAGGACACGACAAAACAACTTGCAAAAACTCGCCCAGAAGCAAAGGAAGGACATCGAGCTCCACAACAAGAGTAAACACGAAATTAAGACGTACTTACCAGGACAGATAATTTATGTTAAGAAAAATAGAAGATTAGGTACTAAGCTAAGCAAACAGTATAGTAAGGAGATAGTTAGAGAAAATAGAAATAGTACAGTTATAACAGAGAAAGGTCAAGTCATACACAAGAGCAGAATACGAAACTAACGCTTTTTGACATATCTCATTTCAGACTGTTATTGGTGCGACTGTGCCTCGCTGAGGTAAGGATCCTTGACTATTCCAACGCACAACTAGTTACAGTAGAAAGAGGGACAGCCAAACTACAAACTGGAACATTTAGAATAATACACGAAATTGACATAGAAAAATACAACTACATCCTGGAAGACATTGAATCCAGGGCACATATGGAAGAGCTCTCCAAAAATCCAAACTACCCATTCATATCCCTCCTTATATCCCAAATACGGACCCACCTAAATAATCTGAAAATAGAAAGTCGATCTAAACGATCCCTAAATTTCATTGGCAGTGCATGGAAATGGATTGCCGGAAATCCGGATCATGAAGATCATGAAATAGCCGTAAATAAATTAAATAATGTCCTCGAAAACAACAACAATCAAATCCTTATCAATAAGCTTACAATTGAAAAAATTAACGAAATTACGAACATTACAAATAACATTACTAAAGAATTGCAAAATGATAAAAACAAGGGAGTAGAAGCATTCCTCAGATTGAAATATAAATTGGAAATTTTAAAAGACGAAATAGTAAATATCGCCTATGCGATACATTGGGCGAAGGCCAATATAGTAAATTCCTACATTATGTCAAACGAAGAAACAGATATCGTTAAGCAAATTTTTGATAAAGATGAAATTCCTTTTGTTAACCTAGATGAAGCTCTCGAATTTTCCGAAGTAAAGATAGCAACAAACAGTAAAGTAATAATCTACATAGTAAACTTACCCACAGTGGGACCTCAAATTTGTAAATCAATAGAAGTAAGAGCGGTTAAGAAAGATAATAACATTAACAAAATTAAATTCCATTCATTACTAGATTGCAAAGAAACCCTGTACGGAATATTGAAACCCTGTAAAGAATACAATTCGCTCCAAATATGTGTTAGAAGTAGTGTATTAGAGATAAGTAGGGATAACTGTATAAGTAGCTTGTTAAGAAGTCGCCCGCCGAACTGCACAGTAACCAACAGCCAGCACATCCCTGAAATAGAAGAGATAGCACCAGATATAATATTTTTAAACAATTTCGAAGGAGAGATCCAAATTGACGAAGAGCCCATACACCTAAACGGTACCTTTCTAATCCATTACGATAATGATACAGTAAAAATTAACGGAAACGAATTTTTCAACAAGGCCAGACTAACTAGCAATCCCCTGCCAGCTATACTTCAACCTTTTTCAAAAACCAGCAATACCGAAGAGGTATTATCCTTACAAATGTTAAAACAGCTGAATCTGAACAATATAAAACAAATTGGCTATGCAGAGGCGGCAAGTCAAGTAAAGCACGCCATTAACATTAGCCTTATCACAATTCTATTAATCCTGAGCCTAATAATTGCGCTAAAAATATGGTCGAAGAAAAATACCGAACAAAAACCGACCATCGAATTAACCGAAACAGCAATAGAAGGACTTAACCAGATATTTGAAAAACCTAGGACCTCAAACGAGGACGTTTGAATTTCAGGGGGGGAGCTGTTAGCATGGCACATGCACAAACTTGGTTCGACAACAAAATTCCTAAGTGCAAAACGACACCCTGTTGCACAGACTTGCATGCGCTAGCTTCATCAGAAACACAACACCTCATAAACAAGAAGGAATGCGGCGATCGGTGGGAACCGCGCCGTCAGCAAATCAAGAGCAGAATCGACGACAGAGCGGCGGCAGCGTAAGCTAGGTTTAAGAATTTATTATCTTTGTAAGTTAGTTCTAAGTTTGAATTGAACCAATAAAGGAGCCTTCAGCTCCCCAAAAAATATATTTTTTTGTTTTAGTCACACCGAGTGACATAACTTGTACACTAACCACGTCGTCATACATATTTACCTAATCATGAATGAGCGAAACGGTGCATTAAAATAATTTGAAATTTCGGTTGTTTGTTAAGATAATTTAATGCTTAAAAAAAAAATCTGTGAATTGATAATTTTTAACTAAAGTTTAGATTGCCATACAGATTAAATAATTCAAGAGTGTAAAAGAATGAAAAGCGACTAAGGTAAATTTGCCATAAATTCGCAATAAAGTTCAGTAACTCTTAAAGATCAAAACACAATGGTTTCAGCGAAAAATAGTATAACGCAAATCCAATTAAATGAAGTACAATTTAAATGGAGACGTTGAACAAAGCTAGAATCGACAAAAGCTAACATGGCGAGGGAAAAGGTTCCGGAAAGACTAGATCGTTTTTGAAAAAGGTTACACTTTAACTCAATTTGGTGAACTTTCCGATTTATTTCAGCTGGGTTAGTCGAATAAAGGCTCATATCGACGGCAGAGTGGAAGATCTCCCTCTTTCATAATACTTTTCAAAAGCGCTCTACCTCATAAGGCCTAGCCGAAAATATTAATAGCACTCAGAATGCTTGTTAAAGTAGGCTGTCACTGTTGTTATTCTCAGTTGGTCTTTATGAACTTTGCCACGAAATCAATGGGTAAATTCTGATTCTTCTGATTTTCTTTTGTTGGGTTTAATCCGGCGATGCGATTCTAGTCTAGTCAGCTAACTGTTATTTTCAATAATAAGACACTTAATGGGAACCAAATCTGAAGCTTCAGTGCTCTCTCTTTTTTGAGGAGGTTGGTACTCTTCCACATAATGGGCCTTAAACTAGGGGCGTTCGAAATGTTAGGCTAGTAGGTATACTACCCACTATAAAACAGTAGCAAACAAAGCTCATCGACATTATTAACACGATGCTAAATAGCACACCTTTCAAAGCCACATCAAGGACATTTCAAAGTGTCACTGACTTTCGATGGGCATCAATCACAAATATTGTGAGTTCACCGTACAACCTTGCAATAAAATGCATGTTTCCGCAACAGAAGAAGTGCCTAATTAAAACTGTTATGATACACATTTGGTGTGTAAAAGAAAAAAAAAGAGCACAAAAAATAGCGAAAAGAAAAGAAAAATGCACAGACGAAATTTCCATTTTAGTCAATTTGCCACTGACCTTCCACAACGCGCCTCAAGGTTATTGCAAACATCAGCAGCACCAACACCACCAACTTTACGATGCCACAACTGCAATGCTGTCAAACAACTTTATACCACCAAATTGGAATTCTGTGTCGCACATAAAGCAGCAGCAACAGCAGCTCCCAAGCGAGTGTTGTTGATGATCGTAACAATGTCGCATCCGTTAGCAAGATTTCCAGTAATGGTGTACTGCATGGCGACCTGGTGCTGGCATATTATTATTATACATAGGTATTAGGGTGGTTTGATTTATTACCCGATAACGCGCCGTAGATTTTTCGATAGGTTTCGGGCTTGCTACGCATACTCAAAAAAGTTATTTTCGAGCCAGCGAAACTTCATTTTTTTTTTTACTCTTTTCAACTTTGATTTTTAAGGTTTTTTTCATGACCTTCTAAAGAACGTTCATTTGTTTTTAAAATTTTCATGTATAACTTGTCCGACCTAAAAATGTTTCGCCATTTTTTAAGGTTTTTTTCAGCTTAAATGCAAAAATGTTTTCGATGAAAACGAAATTGTCTCATAATTCCTGTCTTAAAATGTTGGCGATATTACCTAAATCGGCTTGGCACCTAAATAAAAAAAAAAAAAAAACGGAACGGATATTTGTGAGAAAAGTTTCGAAAAGTTTCAGTGTTAGCAGCAACAGGCCGAATACATAAAATTGGATCTCTATCATAAAGTTAATGTTAAAGTTAAAGTTAACCTTAACTTTAACTTTAATATTGACTTTGACTGGACTTTGACTTTGACTTTGGCTTTCACTTTGACTTTTACTTTGGTCCTTTTATTTCATTCTCAAGGCTCCAAGTAATTCATGCGCTAAAAACGATGATAAAGCAGTTAAAAAAAAATTATTTAATGGAGTTTTATAAGAACTTTGGTCGGAAAACGACTTTTTTAGATTTTTCATTGGCAAAACTCAATTTTGGCACTCATTTGGCAAATGTAAATGAAAAATAAATGAAATTTCTTTCTTTTCTCTTCTTGAAACATGAAAATTTAAAAATCAAATGAAAATTTGTTTATTAAGTACATAGGTCGTGAAAAAAACCTTAAAAGTCGAAAAAAAAGTCAAAAAATTAAACTTCGCAGGCTCGAACTTTTTTCTATGCCCAAAACCTATCGAAAAATTGTTGGCGCGATATGGGTTAACTTTCGTTCATGCCATAATCGACCCACCCTAGTAGGCATACTAAGAGCATCATGAGTGTGCAGTAAGAAGCTGCTGGCCTGCGGTTGGATTTGTTATTGAAATGCGTGTTGCTATGGGTTTTTGTTGTTGAAAAAAGTTATGAAAATTTTCTCCAACTACACAGCAACGTGCATTACAAGAATCAGTGCACGGAATTCATTGCTAGGCTACGAAATTCTTATGATATGGTATATGGTATGGTGATGGTATGGCAATTGTATGGTATCGTATGTATTGGGCCGTTGGCAAAATCACTAATTTAAATATTTTGCTTAGCTACTTCGTGTTTTCCCCCAAAAAGCACACGGGTCCGCCTAATTCATTATTCTATATTTCGTTTTGAACAGCATTCAGCTGTTATTTTTATTTATTTATCCAGAAAATACGGGTAGATCTACATCGACTACGATATTTGTGATAAATTAACACTGATCAGTAGTAATTTATGCACTTAATTGTACATATGTAGCCACTTCCACTTCACATCCACAGAGCAGCAAAGAAAACTGTTAATAAAAATCACTTGTTCTCTTGCATTCACACAATACATTAATACCCTTGTCTGTAGCTTTTTCTATCGTCTTTAACTATCAGGAAATAGCTTTACAGTATACCACATCTGTCCCGCCTCACTTAATGTGAAACCTCTTTTCCGCCTTCTGGTTTGTCACAATTGATACTATGCAAAAATCATCATGTTCATGTTTTTTCTTTATTATTATTATCATCAACATTGAGATTGTTAGAAAACTAGTAACGTACAAGTTGTTTGGGAAATCCGGAAAAGCTAACTTTTTCCACTTGGTCGTAACGGTGTTAGTGGAGTAGGCTTGTCATAAAATGCGTACGCAGGTACCTACATAAATATAAAAAATATGAAAGAATTTTCTTCAAAGATTTACATAAATGAAAGTTGCAGTCCGTATGTAGCTTAAATGGTCTGGATAGTATGGCAAAAATGCGTTAAGCACATTTATTTATTTTTTTTTTTTTCAGTAAGTACACAAAAATGAGCTGGGAATGGATAAGAATTGACAGTGATTTTGATTGAATCAACATATATTTTGGTTGATATGACCAAATTACTGTCAATTCTTGTTCATCACCAGCTCAATTTTCTCTGTGTGTACCTGTTTTGTAAAAATGAAGAAAATATATTAAAATTTTACGAAGGTATCCTAATAACTTGTTGTTTAATCAAGTGTTGATTATTTCACTAAGTATTTAGTCAGTTTTGTACATACATATTTTGCTGTAGAGACTATAAAATACTGTAACAATATAACTTACTACTGACATACGCTTCTTTAGATCCAACCCGGCATATTTGAAATTGTTTCGAAGTTTAGGTGAATGCAAAACCACTATTGAGAGAGGAAAAACAAATTATAAGTAATCACGACTAAGATAAATTATTTCATCTGTGCCGATTTGCAATAATTGCTAAGGTCAACTTAACCTTTTAGACCAGCCTATATCAAGCCATAAACCATTTTTTCTATTGTCCATTATACGTAACATTTATAAAAAAACTGGACTTCAGATCGTACAATGCAACAATAAATTTAAAATCAATAAAACTGGAATAAATTGTCACTAATAAATGCAAGATCAAAGCCAAATCAATACAAAAAAACTTGAGTTATTTGAAAAGCAATTAACGATTGCGGCAAACTAATAAAGAAAAAGTAATCCAATACAAGAAAAACATAGTTCATAGTTAAAACGCCAGCAAATTATTATTGCACACAAACAACATTTCTATGTTTACGCATTTATCTGATTCCTTGAGAAACCTCAGCAGCTCTCTCTATTTGAGGGTATTTAATATGTACCACTGCTTTAACAAACGAAAATATTTTCAAGTATGGTTGGTGACCAGGGTTTCCATTTTACCGAGGCCATTTCGGGATAATTTGGGGGTAAATTTGGGATCAGTTTGTAATCCTTTTTAGGTCAATTTAGGTAATTTTTGCATCATTTTGAGATCGTTTTCGGGTCATTTGGGATAATTTTTGGATAATTTTTGCATCATTTTGGGATCATTTTGGGTCATTTTGGATTAATTTGGGATTATTTGGAATAATTTTGGGTCATTTTGTGATCACTTAGGAATCGTTTTGGGGTGATTTAGGGATCATTTCGGGATAATTTTTGGGTCATTTTGGGGTCAATTTGTGACTAATTTTTGATCATTTTGGGGTAAGTTTGGGGTCATTTTGGGTTAACTTTTTATCATTTTGTGGTCAATTTGGGTCATTATACCTTTCATGAACATGAAATGGTATTATAACTTTGGTGCGATGTTTGTAAATATGAGAAGAAGAAGAGATAGACCCATCAATAAGTATACCGAAATGATCAGGATGACGAGATGAGTTGATTTAGCCATGTCCGTCTGTCCGTCTGTCCGTCTGTCTGTTTGAACGCAAACTAGTCCCTCAATTTTTGAGATATCTGGCTGAAATTTTGTATGTGGCCACCATTTTGTAATATAGGAATCATTTGTCGGAACTGACAAGATCGGACCAGTATAACATATAGCCCCCATACAACCGATTGTTCAGATATAAGGTTTTTTGGCCAAAACTTCCGCAATTAAAAAGTTAGAAACGTAAAATTTCGCAACTCGAGTACTTTCTATTTATGTAGTGTATATAGTGAAAATCAACCAGATCGGGCAAATGTAACATATAGCCCCCATACAACCGATTGTTCAGATATAAGGTTTTTTGGCCAAAACTTCTGCAATTAAAAAGTTAGGAACGTAAAATTTTGCAGCTCGAGTACTTTCTATTTATGTAGTGTATATAGTGAAAATCAACCAGATCGGGCAAATGTAACATATAGCCCCCATACAACCGATTGTTCAGATATAAGGTTTTTTGGCCAAAACTTCTGCAATTTAAAAGTTAGGAACGTAAAATTTTGCAACTCGAGTACTTTCTATTTATGTAGTGTATATAGTGAAAATCAACAAGATCGGGCAAATGTAACATATAGCCCCCATACAACCGATTGTTCAGATATAAAGTTTTTTGGCCAAAACTTCCGCAATTAAAAAGTTAGAAACGTAAAATTTTGCAAATCGAGTACTTTCTATTTATGTAGTGTATATAGTGAAAATCAACCAGATCGGGCAAATGTAACATATAGCCCCCATACAACCGATTGTTCAGATATAAGGTTTTTTGGCCAAAACTTCTGCAATTAAAAAGTTAGGAACGTAAAATTTTGCAGCTCGAGTACTTTCTATTTATGTAGTGTATATAGTGAAAATCAGCCAGATCGGGCAAATGTAACATATAGCCCCCATACAACCGATTGTTCAGATATAAGGTTTTTTGGCCAAAACTTCTGCAATTTAAAAGTTAGGAACGTAAAATTTTGCAAATCGAGTACTTTCTATTTATGTAGTGTATATAGGGAAGTCAACCAGATCGGGCAAATGTAACATATAGCCCCCATACAACCGATTGTTCAGATATAAGGTTTTTTGGCCAAAACTTCTGCAATTAAAAAGTTAGGAACGTAAATTTTTGCAACTCGAGTACTTTCTATTTATGTAGTGTATATAGGGAAAATCAACAAGATCGGACAAATGTAACATATAGCCCCCATACAACCGATTGTTCAGATATAAGGTTTTTTGGCCAAAACTTCTGCAATTAAAAAGTTAGGAACATAAAATTTTGCAACTTGAGTACTTTCAATTTATGTAGTGTGTAGAGGAAAATCAAGAAGATCGGGTAAATATAACATATATTTAGCCCCATACAACCGGTTGTTCCGATATAAGGTTTTTTGGCCAATACTTCCGCATTTAAAAAGTTAGGAACGTAAAATATTTCGCCTTTAGTACTTTCTACATATGTAATGTGTATAGTGTAAGTCAGTACAATTGAACACGTATAAAATATAGCCTCCATACAATCGATTGTTCCGATAACTCGGATCCTATTATTTTGTAAGTTTTTTTTAAATTATAACAAAGATGTGTAATGTGTATAGTAAATATAGTTAAATTGAAACAGGCTGTACTGGGGATCGAACAGTGAAAATCGTGACGCTTATTCATGAAAGGTATATAGCCTTCGGCACAGCCGAAGACAACTTTCCTTACTTGTTTTAGGATAATTTTGGTGTCATTTTGTGATCACTTAGGAATCGTTTTGGGGTGATTGAGGGATCATTTTAGGGTCATTTGTGGATTATTCTGGGATCATTTTGCGACTTTTACGTCAAATTAATGTCAACAAATGAATTAACCCTTTATGGTGCAATACATGCACATTAGTCATCATTTTCTTTTCCTTAATATTAACAATAATTTACCCCTTTAAACTCTGCGATTTTTGTGAAAAATGTTCGGTTACAGTTTTCTTACCTTAGCGTTTTTCGAATACATTTTGTATCTACTCAATTTATTTCATATCATAAAATTTAGAGAAAAAACAATTGGGGTAGAAGCTTGAGCCGATAAATTAAAGTTGTTCTGTTTCTATTATACTTTCGGCCAGCACTCGACGGCGTTTCAATTTCATTTTTTACAAGTAGGCTCGCAGATGTTATCCCGCCCAAAGGTACACCTACGCGATCCTTCCACCCTAATGTTTTTCCATCCCACAGTTTATGAGATATCTAGGAACCCAGCTGAGATTTTAAAATAAATCCCATTGCTTGGTTAGAGTAGTACTCGTTAGCTCCTTTCGTGCGATACACATATTGTACTAACACATTTTTGGTGACCCCTGTTCCGCACATTATTAACGTAAGCTACAGGTATATAACTCTTACTTCCCTTCTCCTTTTAGGGCCGATTTATCGACTGCTTGTTAACGAAAAGTTCACTGTCAACTTAACAGCCACTTCATTGGCCCTTTATTTTAACAGAGGGATGAACTGGCCGATAAATTTATAGTGAGCGTTAAAGTTTATGGCCAGTCGAGAAATCCGCACTTAAGCCTTTAAAAAATCAAGTCACGCAGTAAAAATTGAAAGACTACTTTTTTTAATTTAATACCAAATAGTATTATTTTAATACCCTGAAAAAGTTTGGAAATTAAATTTGGACTAATGGTTTTAAAATAATACCAAAATAATACTAAATCGCTCTATCTCTCTCAATTTTGGCAATTAAATTAGTCCAAAATTTGGACTCCAAATGGTCTTAAAATAATACCAAAATTATACTCTTTCTCCCAATTAAACGGAAAATGGCATTAATTTAATACTTTTCGGCGTTGTTATATATAAACACCAAATTGGTATTAAATTTAGACTTTTCTTTTTACTGTGCATACTGTGTGTAAATGATTACCCAAGTACTTAGTAGTAGTTATGTGTCGAAAACGGGCGATATTATGATTTTCGCAGAAAACAATTTGAAACTGCATATTGAATTCACAGCGATCGCCCACGTTGCTTGTCGATGTTGGGTTTATTTGGATCAAAATCAAATTAGAATATTTTATACGTTCGAAAAACAATAAATATAAATAACAATAAAAAGTTTAATGCGAAGGAGGAAATATAAATAACTGCAAGACAGTTGGCATATAAAAATTTCCTTATTTGCATTTCCGGTACCTAATAATTGAACGATTATGTTCGAATGCATTTGGAAAAATTTCAGAAAAATTAAAAAAATAGCCAGAAGTTAACTTTTATGTAGAGCTTTAAAAGAAAAAAAACTATATGATCCAAATTGTTTCAGCCGTTCTTGCGGTATTTGCGACATCTTCTGGAGGGGAAACAAATCAAAAGTTTTAATTTTCGTAACAATTTTTATTTCCTATTCAAATTTCAAAATATTGCAGCGCCGCGTTAGAAATTAACTTCAAACAAGTTTCTATAAAAGGCTCTATCATATACATATATATATTTATATATTTGCTAAGTAACTATAATTTTTCTTGGGTTTTTTCATTTAGTTTCATTCGGTAAGGTTAGGGCTACGCCCCTGCCCCCCACCCCTTCCCCATAGGCTTAAGAGGCATAAAAGACCTCTATTTAGTCTGGTTTTAAACACATATCTAACTCTTGCACTGAGTTGAGTCAATCGTAAAACTTAAATACTTCACAGTTGCGTCAAAGCTATTCTTGTTCGCCCACATTCAAATGCTTCGCATTTTGAATCTATAGGCTTTAATGGACGACTATCAATTTTGAATTCACTTTATTATTATTTTTGCGTATGCTGTAAAATTAGATATAATTTTAGTGAATTATTAAAAATAAAAAAAATTGCAATAAATAATAGCTGACACTTCTTCAAATAGTTAACTCTTTCTTAAGACAACAAGTGGGCGTCGTTGACTTATGCTTGTTACCCCATTACGTAAAATGGTTTATAATTCTAAGTTCATGTTGTTATTTTTAATGAGAGGGTTGAAAGCTGTCAAGGGTTGATGGATGTTGAGTAATTAAATAAAGTAATAAATAAATAAAGTAAAAATAATAATAAATAAAGTAATGCCATTTTTGGCCATAAACTTAGATTCCTACATGAAAGATTTGTTGGGGACTCTCACCAAGTTTATGAAATGGCCGCCAAGTCGATACTCTTTCTTTTTCGGCATTTTGGCTTGGTTTAACGCAAACTAATCCCTTTCTCCCATAGACTCCTAGTTTTGGGTTGCAAACCTATTAGTATCGATTATTTACTAATTGAGCATTTTCCAACGAATAAACAGCTGAACTAAACATATTAAGGCTCGTCTTTAATTACCGCGTGAACTCGTACTTTTCAGACGACTAAGAATGTTTGCGAACTCATTAATTCAATGTCATAAATTTTTGTGTGTGAATGAACTTTACATTTGTTCCTCCCAAAAATATGTTTATGGTAATTTTCGTTAAATAATTTATTTGCTAAATGCCAGTTTTTTTATTGTATTGAGTATTCCTCTTTCTGTGCAGCTTCTTAAGCTATCAAATCTATTTTTCAGATAGATATGACTTAACTGGACAACAAGTTGGTTGCAAAAAAAAAAAAAAAAAAATTGGGCAGGCAGCACAATTATGTAAATTACTAAAAGAGTGCACATTTTTATAACAAAGAGGGGAGATCACAACTACAAATCAGTTTTACTAAATATGGACAAACCCATACAAATATTTGATTAAGAGCTCATTAGCATTTCTTTGTCGCCTACACGGTTTTGATATATTTTACATGCCATGAAATTCAATAAATATTAATGGCATTCCGATTTATTTCAAACAATTTAGTTTTTATTTAAATAGTCTTAGAAGTGTTTTTTGGTGAAACAACTTTGCATAAGCCTACCTTTGGGGATACAAGTCCGTTGCATAAATGGCTTGATAATATGAAACCGAGTTACCCTAATTCTAGTACCCTACGTAGATGCCAAATGATATGTAGTGATTGCAATTTCTTTTTTCTTTTTTCTTTCACTGTGGTAGCTTTAAGCATCAATTAAAAACCCAAAACCAATTTAGTTCCATTTCGTAAGTAACTAAGTTATTTTATAACCAAACAAAAGACATTGAAAGACCATATATTGCTATCAGCAATGTAAAATCTACACGCATTTAAAAAACGCCTGCGCATTGGCTAAAAACAAATAAACATAATAAATAAAATTTAAAAAAATAAAAAAATAAATAAATTCATAATGAGGAAGCAACAGCAGCACAAAAATATTAAAACTCATTAAACTTAATATCGTATGGTCTTTATCGCATGTCTAATAAGTAACCGCTCCAATGATTGTCTAACTCAGCGTTAAGGTGGGCAGCACACAATCCAAACATGGATGTGCGCTCACAACTACAATAGCGGGCGAAATAATAGCAGTGAGAAATAATTGAAGGATTAATTGATGGAGTTTTCAAAAATAAAAATTAAATAAAATGTAACGAAATGGAGAGAAAACTCGCTATAGCTATAAATCTAGTATGTCAAATAACGCGACTAAGGAACTACTTATGTATGATTTTATGAATTTTTTTCTTTTCTTTAATTTTTTTAGATTTACAGGCTAATGCTTGAATCATAACGAAATTCACCTCAATGACTATTGTTATAATTGTGGCAATTATTATTATTATTATTATTATAAGGCCTTATTACACCGCGACCATTTACCCGATCTATTGTGTGACCTTTCAGCTTATTGCTGTATGCGGAGCTATAAATTTGGGCACCTCCTCAGTTTTTTTTATTCCATATCACGAATGGATTGAAAGTGACCCCACCTAGATAGCAAACTCTCTTTTTTGCTAACGAAATGCATTCACAGAGTATATAAACTGGCGTTTCATCGTCCAGTTCACAAAACCGCCAAATTGTTGTATCTGACAGATTCAGCTTACTCTCCAAATCTCCAAATGGGACGACAGCACTCCATTTACGATCGAGTTATTGCATCACTTCATTGCAATATAGGACTATTTATGAAATTCTTGACGATCCACATGTGTTCTGTCATATTTCCGATTTTTAGATAGGAAATGTTTTGAAGTCTCAATGCAGCAAGGGAAAGAAGGTATTCCCACAAGGGCACTTAAAGCATCAGCAGGGCACGTTCTCATTGCACCTGTTATACCGACACGGACTAGCCGATGCAGCTTACTTAACCTAGTTGCCGCTGTTCTTTGAGCAGTCTTAGGCCACCAGCCTAGAGAAGCGTAGGTGACTATTGGCTTGACTACTGTATTAAATGATCAGTACCTCATTTTGGGAGACAGCCCCCATGTTTTGCCATAAAGTCTAGTGCAGGCGAAAAGGCCCTCGTTGCTTTATTTATGGTAGTCTCCAAATGAGCATTCCATGTTAGGGTTTTGTCCAATGTTATTCCCAAGTATTTTGCTTCCGTCGAAAAACCTATTCGGCTGCCTCCTAGGGACGGCTCTAACATAGACAGCTTTCTTCGTGAAAGCACCCAGACTGTTTTAGTTGGGTTAATAGATAATCCTTTGTTAGCACACCATCTTTCAATAATGCGCAGGGCTTGTTGCTTGCGATCGGCTATTGTTTCTTCATGCGTTACTGTTACGCAGGCTGCATAGCCCTGTACGTCAAAGCCATTGCCTTTCCAAAGGTGCAGAAGCTCGTCTATGACTAGGGTCCACAGTAGAGGAGAAAGTACCCTTCCCTGAGGGCATCTTTTTATGAACACAATTGAGCCAGCACTCCCTCCTGGTTCAAAGCTAATTTTTCTTTGCTTTAGCATGGCCAGCGAGTGATCATTGGACTTACGTCCTTGCTAATCATGACTTCCTCAATGGCCTGGTACGTCCGTATTATCGAAAGCACCTGATATATCGATGAATGCACACAAGGCTATGTTTTTAGACTCTATGCATAGAGCAAAAAGTCACATAAAATGCCCTGTAAATCAGAACAAAGTTTCGCGGATTTCTTTATGATATTTTTCCAATAAGATGCCCGTCTTATTATGACTGGGAGTCACTTTTTAATAAAACTGAGTAGATAATCACAAAATATTAAGAAGATTTACTTTTTAATATTTCATATTAAAAAAAAAAAAATGAACGCTCAACCCAGATGTCTAGTCAGTCTAGTCTAATCTACACTACCATGCCATCGTATACTTAACTTCATCATCATCATTTATTGGCGCTTAACCGCCTAAGCGATTTTGGCCGTTTCGTATCAAAGCACGCCAGTCATTCCTTTTTAGCGATAACGGACGCCAATTGGAAACCCCAAGGGAGTTCAAGTCATCCTCCACCTGTTGTTTCCATCTCAGTCGAGGCCTTCCCCTTCCTCTGCTGCCGAATTCAGGCGACAATAGGAAAACCTTCTGTGCTGGAGCTTCTTTGTCCATTCGCATAACATGGCCCAGCCAGCGGGGGCTTTAATTCGCTGGACTATGGTCAGATCTGCGTAGAGCTCGTACAGCTCATCGTTAAATTTCCTTCTATACTCGCCGTTGGCATCACGGGAAGGGCCATAAATCTTCCGGAGAACTTTTCTCTCAAATACTCCAAAGGCCATCTCATCTTCTCTTGACATTGTCCATGAATCTGAGCCATACATCAGGACAGGTATGATGAGAGACTTATAGAGCGTGATCTTTGTTCTTCGAGAGAGGACTTTACTTCTCAATTGCCTACTCAGTCCAAAGTAGCACTTGTTGGCAAGAGTGATTCTCCGCTGGATTTCTAGACTGATATTATTTTCGGTGTTGATACTGGTTCCCAAATAGACGAAGTCCCTCACAGTTTCAAATTTGTAACTATCAACAGTGGCATGGCTGCCAAGGCGCAGGTGCGCCGATTCTTTCTTTGATGACAGCAAATACTTCGTCTTGTCCTCGTTCACGGCAAGACCCACTTTTTTCGCTTCCTTATCCAGTCCAGAGAAGGCAGCGCTTACGGCGCGGTTGTTAAGGCCAATGATATCAATATCATCGGCATACGCCAGCAATTGCACGCTCTTGTAAAAGATTATACCATTGCGGTTTAGCTCTGCTGCTCGAATTATCTTCTCCAGCATCAGGTTGAAGAAATCGCACGAAAGGGAGTCGCCCTGTCTGAAGCCTCGTTTGGTTTCAAATGGCTCAGAGAGGTCCTTCCCGATTCTGACGGAGCTGTTGGTATTGCTCAACGTCATTTGATAAAGCCGTATAAGCTTTGCAGGGAAGTCAAATTCAGACATGGCGGCATACAGGCAACTCCTTTTTGCGCTGTCAAAAGCGGCTTTGAAATCGACAAAGAGATGGAGTGTGTCGATTCTTTTATCTTGGGTCTTCTCCAGGATTTGGCGTATCGTGAAAATCTGGTCGATGGTAGACTTACCAGGTCTAAAGCCACACTGATAAGGTCCAATCAGTTTGTCTACGATGGGCTTCAGCCTTTCACACAACACGTTAGAAAGAACCTTATATGCGATATTAAGAAGACTAATTCCGCGATAGTTGGTGCGGTTAGCGGGATCGCCTTTCTTGTGGATTGGGCAAAGCACACTTTAATTCCAATCCGGAGGCATGCATTCGTCTGACCATATTCTGCATAAGAGCTGATGCATGCTTTTTACCAGCTCTTCGCCTCCGCGTTTGAACAGCTCGGCGGGTAGTCCGTCTTCTCCAGGTGCTTTGTTGTTTTTGAGCCGGGATATAGCTATCCTCACCTCATCATAGTCAGGTGGTGGGACGACTTTTCCATCGTCAGGGATTGGGGTATCGGGTTCGACGTCTCGCTCGCAATTTAGCAGTGAGGAGAAGTGCTCCCTCCATAATTTAAGTACACTTTGTACGTCGGTTACCAGGTCGCCATTATTGTCCTTACAGGAGCTTAACTTAATACTTAACTTGCCAACGTTTAATTACACCTTTGTTCTTTTTGCCTCACCACATGTCCACTTGCCTTATTGCCTTCACCGCGAATCGAACTAAGAATTATTAACTGCTGAACGGAGATCTCTACCATGATGCTATCGTGTACTTGTGCTTGGTAGCGTCGAATTACACATTTGAAGAGGGTATACTTTTATGTACATATGTTATATGTACATATGTTGAGACGTTAATAGCAAAATTTGTATTAATAAGGGATCTTTTAAAAATAGAGAGTTTTCCTTTTCAATAAATTCAATATGAATCTAGTGAAAATAAGAGGATGTTCTCATTAATTTACTTTATACAAATTTTCTCATAAAAACAAGCAGATTTCTTCTAACAATTGAACGTTTTTTGCAAAAGTACAAAAAAAATCGTAAATAAGAAGCTAACTCCTTCTTTTAGCCGATTTCCTTTTCAATAAAATCTAAAAGATTTCCTAGCACAAATTTCTTCAAATTTGTCCCCACTCGGTCTCCCCGGCCAAAAAGCTTTTTTAGACGTCGATCGTTTTGATTATAGGTGAACTTTTTGGCTCTGTGTGGCCTTTTCAATTTTTCCAGTAAGGCAATATATAACAGTCTACGTGGATTTTCCAGGTTGGTAGGCAAATTGGTATTTACACAGAGGGTGTTTCTTTAAGTTTACTTCCCTAATGTGCTGATCTAAAATTTTCTCCATTCCCTTTAGGAGAAAGGAACTGAGACTTATTGGTCGATGTGACGATGGCAGACAATAATTGTGACAAAAGTTATGTTTTCGTATTCTTGGAAAAATTCGAAGGCTCTTTTTATAAAAACTGTTATTTCTTTGTTATGATCTTTTTAGTAGGTGACAAGGTTGAAATATTTTCATTTTCGGGTCATATTGGGGTAGTTTTAGGATCGATCATTTTGGGGGTGAATTTGGGATAATTTTCTGGTCATTTAAGGATAATTTTGGGGTCATATTGATTCGCCTACGGCAGAGTCAGAATATAAAAAACAAAAGACTTAAACAACGAACTTGGTTGTATAATGGTTGCCGAAGTAAAAACCATTGTGTTTAGTTGACTAATAATAACACCACACCAACTAATTCTAAAGAAAAAGGTTTTTAATAAAATCTATGTCATGCCATGAATAGCTTCTAAGAAGAAATGTAATTGCCATATCAGAAACTATTTTCAAGAACGCGACTGTAAGCGCTTTCACTACGGTCAGCTGCGTTGGAGCATGCTCACGCTTACATTTAAGCATTTACCTATTGCAAAGAGCTTTGGTACATAATTATTTCTATTGTTTGCTATTATGATGTATTTGCATTGTGCTTTTCCCCTTTTTGGATGATAATCGTGCTGAGGATGTTGAGAGGTTTTGCGTTGCAAGCAAACTCATCCATAATGTCATGTAAAGCGCTATTTCCTGCGTTCTATGATATCACAAAGTAGATATTCGAGGCAGGCATACTTCGAATTTTGTAGTCGTTGTCAATACCGATTCCGTAAATCATTTCGAACAGGGCTCCCAAATAACAGTTACTTTTATTTTAAAAGTTGGTCATAGCAGTTATTTTTTAATTGTTGTCGCGAAACAACAACTTTTATTTTCCGATCGAAATAAAAAAATTGAAAAATAGGTCTTATTTTTCGATCGAAATAAAAAAATTGAAAACTAACTCTTATTTTGCGATTGAAATAAAAAAGTTTAAAAATAACTCTTGTTTTTCGATCGAAATTAAAAAATTTTAAAATAACTTTTATTTTTAACTTTTACGAAAAAATGCAAAAAAAAATCATTTCACTAATCGATGACGATAGTTATAAAAAATTTTTGTATGTACTCCTTATGGCAGTAGCACTACCCCTTCATAATGATTTTTTTGGTTAAAATTTTGCTTGATAACTGTTATTTGGGAGCCCTGATTTCGAGTCATACTCCAGCATAGATATGTTGAGGTACTAGAAGAACCTTACCTTTGTTCGTCGAGTGAGGACTCTACTTCTTAGTTGTCTAATAAATCCTATGTAGGACTTTAATGCTAACATTCCAGCAAAGGACCTCCTGGAAATATACCTTAAATAAAAATATACCTTAAGTATGACGGACCAAGATAAAAATGTTTCACAAAAATATTGCTACCTTTTGTGAACAGCCACGAGTGTAGCTATTGTTGTTGTTGTAAATCGTCTATGCTTTTCCCGTTGCTGTTGAAATAAACCAGGGTTCGGAATTATTCATTTATGAACATTCAATAAGAACACATAAAAAATCCACACCGTTCATGAATTCATTCGTGATTCATTCACAAATTCTTTTTCAAATCTATGTATGTATGTACTTCTTGTTGTTCATCTTCATATACGTATGCTTTTGTTGCGTCAATTATTCACGAATGCATTTAAGAAGTTTACTGAATGCATATTTTGTGTGGCATATTTGTAAAAGCTTTCCGCACACACAACCGTTGAAACAAAACGAAAACCAAACTGAAAACGCTGATATATTTTGTCTTATTCACGAACCCGAAAGCAATTTTTTTTTTTTTATGTTCATGTTCGTGAATGCGAGTGAATGTTTCCGTACCCTGAAATAAACCATGTTAAAAGTAGAATCGTGCACGAATTCTGTACAATGGGCACTTTTGGAAAATAATGAAAATAAACTTTCATAAGCATTCAACCAACAACAACATTCACATATAAGTATAAAGTAGGAAAAAAAAAATAAACTTTAAATTGCTGACCGCGCACGCGTAACCAATTCCATTACTCTGTATTTACGCTTTAACTCCGGTTCATCCGTTTTATGATATTTATCTGCACTCGCTTGCAATTTTTGCTCTTGGTGCATTTTATTATTGGTGCTGCTATATGGTTTGTTGTTGCTGGTCTGCTAAGTGTTTCCTAGCATTACTTGATAGGCGTCCGTTTTGTTATTATTGTATGTATTTCAATATTTCCACTATCATTTACCGAAGAATGGGGTTTTAGCGCGCTGTTGCACTTTTTTTGTTTTGCATCGCCAGCTGCATACATATTGATTCAACACGCTATTGTTGCAATATCACTGATTATACCGGTGCAAAAAGAGCTTTAAAAAAAATATTTTTTTTTTTTAACTTTGTCTGTAGCTTCTTAAGTCGAAATAGGATATTTATTTTTATTGCGTTTATATATATTTTTTTTATTATGGTTATTTCAGATTTGTGCTCATAGACTACGGAAATTAATATCTTCTCAACGCATTCGAAGAATTTTTTTTTATAAACAAGAGTCATAACTGCAAATCATTTCAAGAAAAGAAAAACAATATTTTATGCCTTTTTACAGCCAGCAGTATTATTTCTCAAGGTATTATTACTTTGTCCACATAATTGGGGTTTGTACCGCTATAAATGTGTTTAGATTGAAATGGACTTCTATCTATTGAGCCGTCTCGCTCCGTCCTTCCGTATGGACAACGAAATGTGATGGTCAAAATAATATCGACAACTTTTATACTAAAATTGTTAAGCAGCGTCAAAGAAATACAGTCACACTAGATACACAGGACATATCGTCGGCTAAGAGTGTAAACCTGCCAAATTCCGTTCTTAGCCAAATCGACTTTTTGATGCGGTTCGAAGCAGTCGCCATTTCTGCAGTAAGCAAACGAAATAAAAGCCTCAAAATAAATATGCAAATATCAAAAAGCTGCTAAATCCAACATATAGAGCTTCTGTCGCCCGGATACTAAATCTAAGTTATAAAAATAATAAGTATTGAACCCCAATATTTTGTGTGTCTTCTTTTTTGTTAATCGTATTTTCTCTTTTCTCCAGCATTCTTAGACTCTCAAGCGTTTATCTAGTTCTCCCTAATTTGTTCTTATCTATTATTTTGGTGTGTGTTAAATTTGCAGAGTGTCCACTTGTTGTTGTGTGTTGTGATAACGCGGTATTAGTTCTCTTTTTACGAATATCTGCTTCATGTTCTTTTAGACGTGAACCGAGGCTTCGTTTGGTGCAACCAATGTATACCCTGTTGCAGCTTTCATTTTCTTTTCCTTGACAGGTGATTTCATATATTACGTTATTCTGTTGTAATTTATCAATTGGACTTTTCGTTTTAGTGAATATATTAGGATCATCATCATCATTTATTGGCGCTTAAACGCCTAAGCGATTTTGGCCGTTGCATATCAAAGCACGCCAGTCATTCCTTTTTAGCGATAACTGACGCCAATTGGAAACCCCAAGGGAGTTCAAGTCATCCTCCACCTGTTGTTTCCATCTCAGTCTAGACTGATATTATTTTCGGTGTTGATACTGGTTCCCAACTAGACGAAGTCCCTCACAATTTCAAATTTGTAACTATCAACAGTGACATGGCTGCCAAGGCGCAGGTGCGCCGATTCTTTCTTTGATGACAGCAAATACTTCGTCTTGTCCTCGTTCGCGGCAAGACCCACTTTTTTCGCTTCCTTATCCAGTCCAGAGAAGGCAGCGCTTACGGCGCGGTTGTTAAGACCAATGATATCAATATCATCGGCATACGCCAGCAATTGCACGCTCTTGTAAAAGATTGTACCATTGCGGTTTAGCTCTGCTGCTCGAATTATCTTCTCCAGCATCAGATTGAAGAAATCGCACGAAAGTGAGTCGCCCTGTCTGAAGCCTCGTTTGGTTTCAAACGGCTCAGAGAGGTCCTTCCCGATTCTGACGGAGCTGTTGGTATTGCTCATTTGGCAAAGCCGTATAAGCTTTGCAGGGAAGTCAAATTCAGACATGGCGGCATACAGGCAACTCCTTTTTGCGCTGTCAAAAGCGGTTTTGAAATCGACAAAGAGATGGTGTGTGTCGATTCTTTTATCATGGGTCTTCTCCAGGATTTGGCGTATCGTGAAAATCTGGTCGATGGTAGACTTACCAGGTCTAAAGCCACACTGATAAGCTCCAATCAGTTTGTCTACGATGGGCTTCAGCCTTTCACACAACATGCTAGAAAGAACCTTATATGCGATATTAAGAAGACTGATTCCGCGGTAGTTGGTGCGGTTAGCGGGATCGCCTTTCTTGTGGATTGGGCAAAGCACACTTAAATTCCAATCCGGAGGCATGCATTCGTCTGACCATATTCTGCATAAGAGCTGATGCATGCTTTTTACCAGCTCTTCGCCTCCGTGTTTGAACAGCTCGGCGGGTAGTCCGTCTTTTCCAGGCGCTTTGTTGTTTTTGAGCCGGGATATAGCTATCCTCATTTCATCATAGTCAGATGGTGGGACGACTTTTCCATCGTCAGGGATTGGGGTATCGGGTTCGACGTATCCCTCGCAATTTAGCAGTGCTCCATCCATAATTTAAGTACACTTTGTACGTCGGTTACCAGGTCGCCATTATTGTCCATACAGGAGCTTGCACCGGTTTTAAAACCTTCCGTCATCCGCCGGATCTTTTCATAGAATTTTCAGGCATCATCAGCCAGCATCTCAAGCTCCTCACACTCACGCCTTTCGGCCTCACTTTTCTTTTTTCTGAAAAGGCGTCTCTCTTCCTTCTTTGTCTCACGATATTGTTGCCATACACTGCGGGTTGCGCCCGTTCGCAACGTCTCCTTGTAAGCAGCGTCCTTTTTGTACGAGGCTGTGGTGCATTCCTCATCGTACTAGTTGTTCTTGCGGGCACACTGAAACCCTATAGTGGCTTCAGCGGCGGTACGTAATGAGTGAGAGACATGCTTCCATTGCTCGGTTAGATCGTTAGGTCGAGGATTGCTCTCCGATAGCAGGTGTGAGAGTCGAGTGGAGAAATTATCAGCTGTCTGTGTCACGCGCAACTTCTCGACGTGAAACTTTCCTTCCGTTGCTGTGTGTACTTTCTTCGCTGCACAGAGGCGTGTGCGTATTTGGTTGCAACAAGATAATGGTCCGAGTCGATATTGGGACCGCGCAGGATACGCACGTCTAGAACGGTGGAGCTGTGTCTGCGGTCGATCATGACATGATCAATCTGGTTTCTTGTTCTTTGATCAGGGGACAGCCAGGTGGCTTGGTGTATTCGCTTATGCTGGAACCTGGTACTACAGATGACCATATTGCGGGAAGCGGCGAAGACAATCAACCTAATGCCGTTTGGGGATGTTATATCGTGGAGACTGAATTTTCCAACTGTAGGACCAAAGACTCCTTCCTTGCCCACCTTGGCATTAAAGTCGCCGAGCACGATTTTGATATCATGCAGGGGAATATATTAGATAGTGTTTGGTTAGACTTGTATGCTAATGTTATGTTTTCTTTGTTGTTAGTTATTGTTTTTCTTAAGTTTTCAGTGAGTTTAGGGATATAAGTTACACCAAAATATTGTTTTTCTGCGTTAGTTTTACATGTTGTTTCATTTTGTTTGTTATTTATCTCTCTTATTTTTTCTTCCGTTAGACTTTTATGAGTGTGTATGGATAGCAGTTGTTTTTTGAAATTTCATTTATTTTTTGCTCTTTAAGTCTTTTATCATACCTCTCTTGATGTATGGCTCGGAACTATGTACGGTTTTTAAAGAAGAACGGATGGATCTCAAGTGTTGGAGAGAAAAGTTTTCAAAAGATTTATGAAGCTTAGTTTTGCTGTTAAGGTTAGCTTATGTGAATGGAAAAGTTATTAAGTTTTTCCTAACCACACACAACGGGTGGATGATGCCTTGGAATCCATCGAGGTTTTCTATTGACAGTTAGGTGCAAACTAATAAGAAAGATGTGATTTTGTGAATGTGCTCGACTATGCTTATATTTTATAACCGCCAAAAAAAAAGTTATTACGCACATTAACCCCCATATTCATAAAAAACCTAAAAGGTTTAATAAGCTCCTATAATTCAAAATTTGTATGGAAATGTCATTTTAAAAAGTTAAATAAATCTATTTTATTTGTTATGTAAAAATATTTTTTGTAAAGAGGGCAGGCGCGCGATGAATCGATCCGACGGTGGCAACTACAATGGAGAAGCAGTGCTGCTGGAAGGTATACCAGGGTATTAATTCCCGAACTGGACCCATGGCTGAATCGGCCGCATGGAGAAGTCTACTTTTACCTGACCGGACACGGTTATTTCCGTGATTACCTTCACAGAATTTGCAAGGTTCAAACCCCGAACTGCACCTACTGTGGAGCCATAGACAACGTACGAATGCGAGCAATTTGCTCAAGAAAGAAACGGGTGGAAGAGACAATTGGCGAGCTTTCCCGGGGTATTGTCATTCGCAAGATGTCCTCCGAAAATGCCAGATGGGATATAGTCAGGCGATACGCGAGGAACGTCCTCCTCGCGAAAGAGGAAGATGGTTGTCTAGCCAACCTAAGCGCGGTCCCAGCTGAGGAAGAAAGCGCGGGCAGTGGGATGTTAGGTTTTAGTGCGTATACCTCAAGATAAGAGGGGAGTCGCACACTCGGAGAGTCCCGCTGCTAGAGCATCTAGTAACGAGGGCTTAAACCCGGTTAGTGCATAAAGCATTTCACCCTTCCACAAAGACAAAAAAAAAAATCATCTTAATTTGCGTATGTGCTTAATTTAATGTAGAAGCCCCGCAATATATATAGGTATTCAAAATTTTCAGAGATGTTGAAAATTAAAAGTGACACGAATGACACAAAATGAGAAATAAAACAAATAAGAAGTTAAACAACTGAAGAGTGAAAACAAAAACCAATTAAAGAGACACAAAAAGCGGCATCTTGCCCGTGGCAAACACTTGCGGCATGCAACTAAAATGATACTTTGTTGCAAGATAAAATACTGAGCAAATATCTATCACAAGTGTGCTACTTCATCAACAAATACATACATAAATGGGTTAAGGCAAACAAGATTTCAAATTTTTGGTTCTATGTACATTAAAGTATGGACTTGAGTATGCAGCTATTCAAATTTACATAGACGACGTGTGGATGAGTAAATATTTAGACTGTTCAATGACTGTGACTTTTACAAAAACAATATTATTTACTCCGAGCATCAATGAAGAGCAAATTAATAATAACAAAAGAAAAAAAATCATATTTTTCAACATTAATTTTGCGGCTACGCCAAGCGTAGTGATAATTCCAAAAAAAAAAAAATCTTCTAGTGAGCGAGCTGCTTGAGTAACCTATTTAAAATAGTTAGGTATTCATATCGCAGCTATGCTTACATATTTTTTACTTTTATTCATCATTTGCTTTGAAATTCGCAATCAGAAAATTTGATCTTTCACCTTGGTTTGGCCTAAGGCGGAGAAATGTACATAGTTGGACCACGAAGTTGAAAAACAAGAATCAGCCATACATATATGTAGACATTTAGCACGATATTAGCCAACAAGTCAATTTTGTTTGAAGAGTTTCGTAGGTACTTTCTGTCCAACATGCAAAGACAATCAGGTAGAAATTATATTTAGGCTCATCCACACACGTTACATATATGTATGCAACGAACATATACATTAGACTGGGCGGATAAAGTTTTGCAGCTAAAAATTCAAACAGTTCTTAAAAATACTAAACAGCATTTATATAGACCTTTAAAATAAATATTATTTTATTATAATAAAATATTATAATAAAAATTTTTTTTCGTTCTAAAAAATCATATCAATCATGGTATAAATACTACAGGTAAAACCGTTAATGACACTAATGACATTTTTAAGCAATTCTCATACTCATTTATTTTTTGCCACGACGTGTCTGTTTGGTTTTTTCAATCAAATAAATTACAAATAAAAATAATTTCTTTTAATTTTTCTTCAATTTGCGATTAGAACTATTGCTAGAATTGTTAAAAATAAGGACTGTAAAAGCGGTTCACATGTGTCCCTCTAGCAGGCTAATCTACCATCTCATTTCCAGCCATTTTACAGTGTCCAAGCGTCCACCTAAACGTGCAGTGTAAATTGGAAAATATTTTTTGATTTTTTTCAAATTTTTCTTATTTTAAATTTTTTGAATATTTTTTTCTATTTGACTTACATACTGACACGTTTTATATTGCTTAAAAACGTCAAAACCAAATAAAAAGAGAGAACGGTTTTACCTATAGTACTTATACAATGATATCAATATAATTTTCAGTAATTTTTCAAAACAAAAACATAATTCAACATGAAGTTTCAATAGGAATTATTATCCCGGTCTATAGCTCACTAAATGCTTACTTATATGTACATATATATCTAATTTTCAATGAAAACTTAATTTTTTTATTTGGCCCAGTCTAATATATGTACATACACAGATACTTATGAAGGTGTTAATTTTTATTATGCTTAATAATAGCGCACGCAAAATTTCGAAATCACATTTTGCTATGAATGTTTACTTACACTTGCTGTGCACTTAGACTTCTGGATTCTATTTCCTTCGTCGTTTTTTCATACATTACACTGCAAAACAAATTTTATTATTTTTCACAAAAATTGACCGTCGTCTTGCAAAAAATCGTGTGATTGATCATTAAGCAACCATTAGCGATACTTAGCATAGACTTGACTTGCACTTAGCGTTCTGTTATATGAAGTTTGCATGTAATCGATTACCCTACTTGACTTGACTTAGAAATCTGATGAGTTTTCATTTTCTACGTAAATTCTAAGTTTACTGAGCGCCGTGAGGGAACTGCGTGATGCCATATCTTTTTGTTACACAGTTTGAACAAAATCCTCCAAATATTCCGTAGTGATAAGAATTTTTGGATGTATATTATTCATATGGCAGCCGCAAAACTAGCTGTCAAATAAATTAAATTCAAATTAGGCCAACCCAAAAAAAATTTGTTTCTTCCCAAAATTCTTTATAGTTTTGTTCGGGCATTGAGTATATACTGATTATAGATAAGCTCAAAACATAGAAACCTAATGCCACGAAAATGCGTGTTGGTACTTTTTACAGAGTTATATGTAAAAAATCACATAATTACTTTTAAAAAGCAATTAGAGAGGGGAAAATTTTACGCTTATTTGAAACTGGCTAGTGTGCTCTCTTGTTATTTTTCTAAGTGCTAAGTGACAGTTCTCAAGTCAAGTCAAGTCTATGCTAAGTATCGGTAATGGCAGCTTTAAATAGAGTGATCAGGGTTACCAGTATTTTTATTAAAAATAACTCCAAAACTCTCTAAAAAAATCTCTAAATTGTACTTGCATGTCGCATATTAAGTCGCCAACGAAATTCCACCAACAAATTTCCCCCGTGCATAATTTCAATGTGATTTAACGTATTTCTTTTCTTAACATCTGATACGAGTAATAATCTTGCGTATTGGAAAGGTGTTGATGAAGGATGAAAACAGAGTTAGAATTTATTCAAGTTTCATAATAGATATTTTAATAGTCGCCAAAGAAGTCGCAGTCGCCAATTTTCATAAAATGGTCGCCAAAGTTTGTAAACCGTCGCCAATTTGGCGACAAGTCGCCAGTACTGGCAAGCCTGAGAGTGATCTGCGATGTATACCTTTAAAAAATATGCATGGGAAATTTCTGTTGTACAGTGTTATTATTGTCCAAAATTTTTGCATGCGATCAGCATAAACTACCACTGTAGGTACTCGTTTTAGTTGCTAGCGCGTGACTCCCGTAGCTGATCGAACGCCTCGACAACCATACTATTTTCGAAAATAAAGAACAGTGAATCAATGACTCAAAAATAGAAAATAAAAGCCTAGCAGTAACTGAGATTTGACACTGAGTGGGCAACGTGCCGGTATCAGTAACACTTCCAAGTGAACCGCATCAATGTGGCTGAGTAAAAATAAATTAGTGAAGAAACTAATGGCCCCTTAATCTTCCTTATCGCTAAACGACGTACTCAGAACGCTAACCATAACTCTAGCCATCTCCAATGCGGTCAATTAATCTTGCAGTAACCACAAGGAAGTGATAATTTGATTAAAACAAAGAAAATGAAAAAAGTTGGCAGCGAATAACACGGATGCTTACCTACTCACCAAGCTAAAATACACCGAAAAGAAGAAAAAAAATTTAAACCATCACAAACATTAAAAGGTTAAGGTTAAGGATAAAACCAAAAACCAATTGGTCGGTTATGTTATGGCAAGTATAATCGCCAGCTGAGCGTTAGCGATACGGAAGATTAAGAGGGCCTTAGTACCGACGATAGGGCGAAAAAACGTGCAAATAAGTTATGAAATGAAAACAAGGATTGCCATTTTTAAGCCAATGAGTATTTCCCCAATGAGAATATGAATGAATCAGGTTGCTGTTGTTGTTTTTTTTTTTTGTTGTTGGTGTAACAAAACTAGATCCTGCTCGAGGTTAATGCTCAAGAAAGCCTTTATATCTCGAATTTGAACATGCGAAATTCACATTAACCCTTGGAAAAAGACATTTATAATCATTAAAATAAAAATAACTTAAAAAGGGTCAAAATAAAATTAAAAAGTGGACATGACATTAAACATAGGGCAAAAAAAAAAAAAAACAATAAATATGCAAAGCATAGACTGTCATTATTTTCGCTGTTAACTCTGGTGCACAAAGAGACAAAGTCGCTCACAGTTTCAAATATATATCTATCTACAGTGACGTGTTTGCCACGGCGCAGGCAGTCCGATTCTTTCTTTGATGGCAGCAAATTCTTCGCTATGTTCTTGTTCACTGCAAGTCCTCCCTTTTTTCGCTTCTTTATCTAGTCCAGAGAAGGTAGAGCTGGCTGAAATTTTGTGAGCAGTGATTTTTTTATACGAGACTAATCATTTGTTGGAACTAGCTAGAGAAGATCAATGTAACGTATAGCTCCCCTACAATCGATTGTTCCTATTTATGGACTTTAGACTATACATATCTCTTGAAATTAAATAGGTAGCAATAGGAAGTTTTACAGCTTTCTAAAAAAACCTTAAAAAAAATAATTTATAAACTCACCTGTTCAAAATATGCAGATCTCCTTCTGTAGGGATATGATCTCTAAACCAATAAGTCATGAAAATTTTAAAATTACAAGAAGCATAACTTCACAAAAACTTGGCTGTATTTTTAATAAAACCAAAATTCAATGTGATAACTCTATTTTTTGTTAAGTTTATTTATTTAATTATTTTTTTTATACATATTTACTACATCAATATTTTTACTATATTTTTTTTTTTCAAAAAATAAATTAAAGCACTTCACTTTTACTTTAACTCAGTTTGAGAGTTTCGCACTACATAGTTTTAATTTTCATTGGTTCACAAATCTGTGTTCTCTCTTTACACACGTGTGGGCTTGCTTATGTTTTTATCTAAAATTTGGATCTATTTGATACCGAATTCGATTAATATTGTTGTTTGATGTTTGACCGGTCTTCTCGAAAACTTTTCACACCACACACTTAATATTCAATGAATTTTATTTCTTAACTCCAAATAAAGTAACACATGTTTTGTTATTTTTTAGTTACTAAATTAATTTATTTTTATGAGCACTTAGCAGTGTTAATTTACTTTCTAGGTTCCGTATCTACCGGCATTAAATTTCGAATTCAGGGTTTATTTTATCGTCATGCATTTATTTGCTTACAATTCATTCATTATCGTTTGCAATTGCTTCATAAAATACCCGACGCGCACTAAACACAAACTACTCTCGGTGATCGTCAGCGAATGACTGCCGTTACGGTGACTCCATGTAGTAAATCTAGCGCAAACAAAACCAGAATTATCAATAGTCGGCAACGAAACGAAGTTGAAGTGGAGTATGTTAAAAGAACTGGCAAGTTTTTGTTAGTCTCTCACGAAAGCTTCAACTTCAAAGTCACTTACCGTTACAAGTAGAGCTGTGCTCACCGATCAATAGATTGATACATAGCGCTCTCTGAGAGCGCTCTAGAAGTGGTATTTTTTTACAACATTTTCCAATGGTGCCAGTATGGTGAAAACAAAATTGGTAATTTTCAGTAGAAAAATGGGTATTTTGCACTTTCCACACCACTACTTTGTACATCACGTAAATTTGTAAAAGAAAGGTTAACCTTTTTTTTGTTTGTATACATTTTTTTAAATTCTACTATTTTATGCCTCGTTTTATTCTTTCTTAATCGCATTTATTTTTATGTTAAACAAAATTTTCACTTGTGTCAATCAAGTGAAGTATGAGCAGAAGGCAAGTAAATTTCCTAAAGAATCTGTTTGCGGAATATGTATCCTTGCGATCAGAATTTTATACACTTATTAATTAAGTTTTTACCGCATTTTTAACTTAACCCCAAAACCACTACAAAAAATACCACCGGTTTTTGCAAATTTATTTAGTCTGGTACAAAGACTTTTCGCTGCCTCTGCTGGCAGATGTTCCTTGATTGTGCAGTGAGTTCCTATTGATTGGTGGTTGTGATTTTCATTTGAACTTGAATGTATGAGAACGCTTTAAAGACTTTAAGCCTCTCTTTTTATTTTTGCATTCCGGAAGATTCATTAGGCATAGGAGCTTGAATTGGTTCAACCGGAAGATGTTAAAAGGTGTTGCTATTATTTATCCATAAATTTATACCTAGTTATGTGATCACAAAAAATTTCGATTAAATCTATTAATTATCTCATTTACATTTTTCGCCATTGGGAGCTCCGGCGGAATAGCTGAGATACTCCATAGTAAATAAATACCGCATATTCAAAATATCATTTTTACGTTATTTATTCTCATTTACGCCTAGTTATTTAGATTTATCAAACCGATTATTATAATAAGTACCTGGGTGACAGAGCTCGCTCGGTGACTTCGATTTTTAAGTTTTTTCCAATATTTTTCCTTACTAACATAAACTTTGCAAAATAGATTTCTAAAAAGATATCAAATAGGTGGAAACTTTATAAATCGCCTCATGTGGCAAATCCAAGAAGAAAATCTTAGAATGAAGTACATAATAGACCTCTGCATGACTCCATCCAAAACGGCAAATGAATCATTCATATTGAATTTGAATTGAATTGAATTGGCTTTGCTTTGCTTTGAATTTGAATACCTGGCTGTTTGAAATAAATGTCTACTTTGAATATTAAAAAAATTTCAAACGAAATTGAATTCATATTTTGAAATTTTTTTTTTTGTAAATCCATGAAGATATCCCAACAATCATTTCTGTGAAAGTTTGTAGAATTGAATGTTGGATTGTAAATTTTAACGCTACATGGGCATTTCATACATATATCTTCAAAATGGACTTAAGTCCAGTCTGTACAAAAGGTTTTAATTTTTCTGTTAAAAAAACATATCGTAGGTGATTTTGCAAAACGACGTAACTGGCATTTTCAAAACGGTGTATGCGTTGGCGGTCGCCGTGGTATAGCGGTTAAGTGTTCGGCCTTCTACACCAAGTCGGCAAAAGTATCATGAAAAATTATTTAGAAAAATAATTTTTCTAAACGGGGTCGCTCTCGGCAGTAGTTTGGCAAACTATCCGGGTGTATTTCTGCCATGAGAAGCTACTCAGTCGGCAAAAAATTGTAGGTCCCACCAACTTGTAGGAAAACTCGAAAAGCAACACACCACAAGTTGGAAAGAGAAGCTCGGCTAAAAATCTCGTTAGAATTTATGATAACCTGTTGGTATATCGCCGCCATTAGTATTATGCGATATTTAAGTTTGGCGGGTTTGCAGCTACAAATTATAAAATTTTAAGACAATTCCGATCAAGATCATTCTTTTAATGATTTTTCAACGCAAATGTAGTTTTCTTGAGAATAAAGGAACAAGTCTTAATTGCAAGGTCTCTTAGATGCCCGATGAGTGGTTGTGCATAATCACCGATGATATCAATATTTGTATATTCCCATATTTGTATACATATTATAATAAATACTTTTACTAGGGTTTTTTCAAGAATTTTCCTGAAATATTTCAGGATTGAAAACCAAAAGCAGTGGTATTTATTGCTGCCAACTTAACCAAGAACTTTTAGCCAGATATATTTCTAACCCTCACAAAACTCAAAACTCAGAACTTTTAGCCAGATGTATTTCTAACCCTCACAAAACTAAAAACTCTACAATTACAAATAAAATACACCCATTTATGTTCTATAAAGCCAATTTTACTAATACTTTACACCTTTATAAAAAAAAAATATGTGAAATTGTAAGTTGTGTAGCCAATATATTTGTTTTGAATCAGAATGAATAAAAATTATTTTCATTCATTCATATTCTTTTTTTTTAATTTTGAAAATCTTAGGCAAAGTGCATATTCAAAATATAAAATATTCAAGGCTAAGTTTTTGGTTCTTCAAATGGAAAATTCAAATTTACTGTATTCTATTGTACTCAAAGTTTGAATCCAATCATGCAGGAGTCTAGTACAGAAACAAAATTTCATTCAAATCGGTCAATGTACGAAGAAATAAATAAAACGCAGTAAGGTGGCAACCCAAGGTATCAACTAATTTTTAAGACAACATGGCTGGTATGCGGGTGATAGTACCTTAGATTTGATAACCATATTGGCATACCTTGCTCAATATATAAGAAAAATTAGATAGGTGGCTACCCTGTAAACCGCCCCAAGCGGCAACACCCAAGTAGACTGTCTTAAGATCAAGCATACCATCTCTATGCCAAATTTCAACGAAATCGATCAAGCTGTTCGAAATGACTACAAAATGATCCCAAAATGATCCTAAAATGATCCCAAAATGGCACCAAAATGAAACACAAATGATCCTAAAATGATCAGAAAATGAACCTAAAATGATCCCAAAGAGATCACAAGAAAACTTAAATGGTTCCAAATGATCCGAAATTGACCCCAAATAATACTGAAATAATGCAAGCATGATCCCAAAATGACCACAAAAAATACAAATACAATATCTATGGTTTAATGGTAACCCTGGGCGTAAACCCTACTTGAAAATATTTAAGTTGGTATATCGCCGAAAATACCTTTCATTTGAAACCCATGTTGGCATACCGTACTCAATATCTATTACAAAAAAAAAAAATTAAATAAGTGGCAACCCTGTAAAACCACTCAAGTTCTAAGAGCCAAGTAAATAGATATGTAGTCTTAGAATCAGTAATACTATCTATGCCAAATTTCATAACAATCGGGCAAGCGGTTTCGAGATAGTACCGGATATACAAATATAATGCGGTAGTTGTCACCTTACCAGGTGGCAACCCTACTTAAAAATGTTTCCTTGCTTTACAAAATTCTACCTCGCAAAATGTGTAAAAATCCGGCCTAGGTATATTCCTGTTTTTTTTTTAATTTTGCTTTTCCAAAATCCTGGTTTTCTAAAATTCTGCTTTTCCTAAATACAGCTTGAGAGATTCTGCTTTTACCCTTTAGACAAACTTTCTAAACAACAAAATAAACCGATATACGCAGCAAAAAGTATTCAAACTCATACACAGCATTTTTTGAAATGACCCAGCAAACAATCGAAGTCATGAATGATTCAGAAATTAGTCCTTAATAGGAGCGTTTCCGCTCTTAATGAGCTCATTTATGAGTCCGAAATGAGTGTATTTCCCTTCCTGCGATTATCGTCCGATATGAGCTAAATTTCATATATTGAATGAGCCTGAATAGGAGTCATTTATGACTTTTATTGCCTCAAAGCCAATATATCTACTGCACTTTTTGGGTTCTTAAGTGGCGCCCTTTGAGCATAGAAACGGGGACGCTGGAATTGGGGAAGCATACATAAACCTTTGGCATTAGATCAGGGACCGGCAGAATCGAAAATGAGAGTGTATTAGTGAAAGAGCGATCATCGCACCAATAAAATTATGTTATCTGTTTTTGCTTTCCCGCTCACTAGCAAAAACCCAGGCAACAGCATATTTTGTTGAGTCGTGGCTTGTAAGTGAGCGACTGAGCGTAAAAACAACATCTAAACATCCAAGCGCAAGAGTAAAAATCTGTTTGAATTTGCTTTTCACATATTCGGGCAATTGTCCCACCAGCTGCCGGGGCTTGCATGAGATGTTTGTGGGGAAAGTCCTTTAAATATATGTATGTAGTACAATGAAGGTATACTTATCAGGAAATCCGCTAGAATATCCGCCAACAGGATAGCAAGAAAAATTGCCAGGAACAGTCCGCACGTGATGTAATTGAATCTAATAACTTTAAACGAGCTAAACTTGTATATTTGTATACTTGTACTAGCTGACCCGGCAGATGTTGTCCTGCCACAAATTTATTTCCCTCTCTGTTTCTCTAACCCGATCCCTATATCTATTTTAAACCATATCCCTATCTCCTTCATATAGGAGAAACCACGCCCCCTTTTTCCTTATCCCCAGTTTTTTGGAGGTGTCCGGGATTGATCTTATATAACTCCTCACAAAATTTCAGTGGTCTAACCTAAATACTTCTAGAGATATGGACTATGAAGTATTATATTCGTATGGGAGGTGCCACGCCCCCTTTATCGTTAACTCGAGTTTTTTGGGAGGTATTAGGGATCGATCACATATAAACCCTCACCAAATTTCAGTGGTCTAACATAAATACTTGCAGAGATATGGGCTATGAAATGTTTCCTTCGTATGGGAGGTGCCATGCCCCCTTTTTCTTTATCTCCAGTTTTTTTTGGAGATGATGGGATTAATCTTATTTAACTCCTCAAGAAATTTCAGTGGTCTAAACTAAACACTTCCCGAGATATGGACTATGAAGTATTTCATTCGTATGGGAGGTGCCACGCCCCCCTTTTCGTTATCCCCAGTTTTTTTGGAGGTGGTAGGGGTTGATCTCATATAATCCCTTACCAAATTTCAGTGGTCTAACATGAATACTTCCAGAGATATCGACTATGAAGTATTTCATTCGTATGGGAGGTGCCACGCCCCCTTTTTGGTTAACCCCCAGTTTTATGGGTGAGAATGGTGTGGTTATTCTATAGGTCTGTACCGATTTCCAGGTCCCTACCTTAAACCCATTTAGAGATATTCACCTTGAAGAAAAATGTTTGTATGGGAGGTGCCACGCCCCCCTAATATTTTGTTCTGATTTTATAACCTGACCTGCGCGTGGTAATAAAAAATAAACCCCCTAAAGGAAGTATATGATTTGGTTCAGCCGTTTTCGAGTTTTAGCGTAACGACTGAATACCATTTCATTTTTATATATATAGATTGTATGGGAGGTACCACGCCCCCTTTTTCGTTATCCTATAGCTCTATACCAATTTTCATGTTCCTACCTTAAACACTTTTGAAGATATTCACCTTGAAAAATTCAGTTTGTATGGGAGGTGCCACGCCCCCTTTTCCGGTTACCCCTTCTTTTATGTGTAAGAAGGCTTTTGATACCATATAGGTCTATACCAATTTTCAGGTCCCTACCTTGAACCCTTTCACAGATATTCTGCTTAAAAAATTTGGTTTGTATGGGAGGTACCACGCCCCCTTATTGGATAACCCCCGGTTTTATAGGTGAGAGTGGTGCTGTTATCCTGTAGCTCTGTACCAATTTTCATGTTCCTACCTTAAACACTTTTGAAGATATTCAACTTGAAAAATTCAGTTCGTATGGGAGGTGCCACGCCCCCTTAATATTTTGTTCTGATTTTAAGACATGACCTGCGCGTGGTAATAACAAACAAATCCCCCAAAGGAAGTATTTCATTTGGTTCAGCCGTTTTCGAGTTTTAGCGTTACAATTATACACCATTTCATTTTTATATATATAGATACTAGCTGACCCGGCAGACGTTGTCCTGCCACAAATTTATTTCCCTGTCTGTTTCTCTAACCCGATCCCTATATCTATTTTAAACCATATCCCTATCTCCTTCATATAGGAGAAACCACGCCCCCTTTTTCCTTATCCCCAGTTTTTTTTGGAGGTGTCCGGGATTGATCTTATATAACTCCTCACAAAATTTCAGTGGTCTAACCTAAATACTTCTAGAGATATGGACTGAAGTATTTTATTCGTATGGGAGGTGCCACGCCCCCTTTATCGTTAACTCGAGTTTTTTGGGAGGTATTAGGGATCGATCACATATAAACCCTCACCAAATTTCAGTGGTCTAACATAAATACTTGCAGAGATATGGGCTATGAAATGTTTCCTTCGTATGGGAGGTGCCACGCCCCCTTTTTCTTTATCTCCAGTTTTTTTGGAGATGATGGGATTAATCTTATTTAACTCCTCAAGAAATTTCAGTGGTCTAACCTAAACACTTCCCGAGATATGGAATATGAAGTATTTCATTCGTATGGGAGGTGCCACGCCCCCTTTTTCGTTGCCCTAGTTTTTTTGGAGGTGGTAGGGATCGACCTCATCTAACCTCTAACCACATTTCAGTGGTCTAACATAAGTACTTTCAGAGATATGGGGTATGAAGTATTTCATTCGTATGAGATGTGCCACGCCCCCTTTTTCGTTATCCCCAGTTTTTTTGGAGGTGGTAGGGATCGATTTCATATAACCCCTTACCAAATTTCAGTGGTCTAACATGAATACTTCCAGAGATATCGACTATGAAATATTTCATTTGTATGGGAGGTGCCACGCCCCCGTTTTCGTTATCCCCAGCTTTTTTGGAGGTGGTAGGGGTCGATCTCATATAATCCCTTACCAAATTTCAGTGGTCGAACATGAATACTTCCAGAGATATCGACTATGAAGTATTTCATTCGTATGGGAGGTGCCACGCCCCCTTTTTGGTTAACCCCCAGTTTTATGGGTGAGAATGGTGTTGTTATCCTATAGGTCTGTACCGATTTCCAGGTCCCTACCTTAAACCCATTTAGAGATATTCACCTTGAAGAAAAATGTTTGTATGGGGGGTGCCACGCCCCCCTAATATTTTGTTCTGATTTTATAACATGACCTGCGCGTGGTAATAACAAACAAACCCCCTAAAGGAAGTATATGATTTGGTTCAGCCGTTTTCGATTTTTAGCGTAACGACTGAACACCATTTCATTTTTATATATATAGATTGTATGGGAGGTACCACGCCTCCTTTTTCGATAACCCCAAGTTTTATGGGTGAGAATGGTGTTGTTATCCTATAGCTCTATACCAATTTTCATGTTCCTACCTTAAACACTTTTGAAGATATTCACCTTGAAAAATTCAGTTTGTATGGGAGGTGCCACGCCCCCTTTTCCGATTACCCCTTCTGTTATGTGTATGAAGGCTTTTGATACCATATAGGTCTATATCAATTTTCAGGTCCCTACCTTGAACCCTTTCACAGATATTCTGCTTAAAAAATTTAGTTTGTATGGGAGGTACCACGCCCCCTTATTGGATAACCCCCGGTTTTATAGGTGAGAGTGGTGCTGTTATCCTGTAGCTCTGTACCAATTTTCATGTTCCTACCTTAAACACTTTTGAAGATATTCAACTTGAAAAATTCAGTTTGTATGGGAGGTGCCACGCCCCCTTAATATTTTGTTCTGATTTTAAGACATGACCTGCGCGTGGTAATAACAAACAAATCCCCCAAAGGAAGTATTTCATTTGGTTCAGCCGTTTTCGAGTTTTAGCGTTACAATTATACACCATTTCATTTTTATATATATAGATTTGTATATTTGTAGGTCCGGTACTATCTCAAGAACCGCTTGACCGATTGGGATGAAATTTGGCATATAGATAGTATGATTGAATATAAGACACTTTGGGGTTGCCACTTGGGGTGGTTTAAAGGGTTGCCACCTATTTAAATTTTTTTTATTTATGGAGCTAGATATGCCAATATGGGCATCAAATGAAAGGTATTTTCGCTGACATACCAACTAAAATATTTTCAAGTAGGGTTGTCACCTAGGGTTGCCACCTCACCGAAGTATATTTGTATATTTGTAGGTCCGGTACTATCTCGAGAACCACTTGACCGATTGGGATGAAATTTGGCATATAGATAGTATGATTGATTCTAAGACTATACACTTTGGGGTTGTAACTTGGGGCGGTTTACAGGGTTTTTTATTTATGGAGCTAGACATCATGTGATATGACATCATATGATATGACATCATATGATGATATGACATCATGTGATATGACATCATATGATATGAGATCATATGATATGAGATCATATGATATGACATCATATGATATTTAAATTTTTTTATTTATGGCGCTAGACATCATATGATATGACATCATATATTTAGACATAAGACAGGAAATTTTTTCTTGCATTGAGCCCTAACCGTTAAACAAGCTTAATACACTTAATTCTCGGTTTTGCTCTTTTTGCGGTTAGGGCTTGATATGTTATGTAAATCCATTTTGGAAAGCTTATACTATTGGTAAGTAAAATAACTTTCGTCGGATACCCATACTGCCATATCTTTAAAAAATGTCCACAAAAAGTCAATTACGGCTACGAAAATTACAAAATTTTAATAATTTGCCACATATAAAGGACAGTGTAACCCATCTTCACAAGGTTCCAACCTATTTCATATTTTTTTGGAAATCTATGTTGAAAAGCTAATAGTGTTGGTAAGTAAAGTGGGCACTAAATTGATAGCACCGAGCAAGCTCGGTCACCCAGGTAGTATTTATTTGAAATTTTCACAAACAAAATATGAAAATTTGTTCCAAAATTGCTTTCTTAAATGAACAATTTCTGCATACGACTCATAATTTTCATCAATGATCTTATTTCGGAGCCTCATATTTTTCTAATATTTAGGACAAATCTACTTTATCCGTAATAGGTTTATTTATTTGTATATTGGGGTTATTCAAAAAAAATTTCGACTAGGTCTTACCTAAAAAGTTATTAATTGATGAGAAAATAAGCCTTGCAAAAAAATAGCGCTATAACTTAACTCTTAGAGAAAGCTATTTTATCGCCCCTTCCTATATATTTCGTATGGGGAAAAATGGAATATTTTTCAAAGTGAATTTTCTAATAATTTTTTAAGTTTTTGCAAAAAAGCTTTACATATTCTTAAATTGGAGGCTTTGAAGGATCATTTTTTGCAAGGCTTATTTTCTCACCATTTACTAACTTTTTAAGGGGTAAGACCCCAACAAGAACAAATTGTTTTTATTTGAATCACCCTAATGTACATATGGGTGGAATAATGAAATAATAATGCACAATATTGCATTTAAAAGTAATATAAACAATGTTAACGTGGACATGTCAATACTTTGAAAAGTGCGCACTTTGACATGTCCACTTTAACATTCTTTAAACTACATTTAAATACAGAATTTTCTAATTCGAAATTCTGAGAAGCGGAATTTAAAAAAATCAGGATTTTGAAAAGGCAGGATTTTACTTTCGGGATTTTGCAAGAACTAGATTTCGTTACCAACCCGGAGAGCCATTTTAAGAGAAGTATGCAAAAAAAAACTGTTTTGAAAAAATAGCATTTAGAATTTCACTGAGTTTTTCCAGACTCATATTTTTGTCCACAAATATTGATGCAGGGCGTTCATCTATCTGAGCTGGTAAATTTAAAAATTTACGCATTTCGTAAAATTATATGGTTTGATGAATCCCCCTATTCATTTTTTAAGTTTATCTCTTGTAATATGTTGTAGTCTTAATTCTACTGGCAAACCCAAATTATTGATTTGTAATATTTTCCTCTGCTATACTGAGTAAAATTATCTTTCTGTCAATACAAACCATTATTTATTTTATTTAATTGATAACAAAAATTTTAAAGGAAATATGGGTATCGTTTATTAATAGGTACGATGCATTAAATTTTTGGGAGCCGCTTCATTTCTTGCTTTCAATTGAAATTTTTCAGAAACAGATAAGAAAAAGTCAACTTACTCAAAAAATGGAAGTCAAATGGGAAATGGATAAATGTGCCACAAGTAAATATGTATGTATTTACTTCCAATTTTAGTTGAGTAACACTGTCAGTGTTTCCATTGTTTATGGTCTTCGAATTGCTCAATGAATGTGACGCGACAATGGACTGCGTTGAGATAAGGAGTTCATTAGTGCTCTTTTACACTATGCAATTCTTGAATTCAAGTCTGCCGCGACATAGGCGAAGGAGGTGAAAAGAGAGAGAAAGAGTGTACTTGAAAGCATACCGCAAACTCGTTTCAAGTTTTTCTTGCTATCTCTTTCACTTCTATTTGTACGCCGTATGTTGACTCATAATTGCTTTCAAGAAAAATTGACAAGTGCAGACACGAATACACAGAGCCAAAAGTGCCTAATTAAATTAAAAAGATTGTCTTCATGAACAGTTTTTGGGCAAAGGGGTAGTCGAAACGGTGGAAACGAAGAAAAAACTATACATAGAGATGTTTTATGAGGAAGTTCTATTTGATAAAGAGCTATATTGGCCGTTCAATTCAAAGCAAAAACATTGTTCTTTTTCACCTCCGACGCGTTTCGACACGATATTGTGTCTTCCTCATAGAGACTCTTTATTTTAAAAAACAAGAAAACATATTTTAAATAATTTTGCACATTTGTATATATATACCAGAAATACAAATAAAAAGATGATAAAAAAATGTTAAAGACAACGTTTTTATGAATGCTGTCAAAAAGCCTCAGCAAATTTGTCGTTAAACAAGGATATGGTTTCGGTGTTTTTGGTTTTGAAATTTTAGTCATACCAATTGTAATCAATTTTGAAAATTTGTTTTTTCAGAGTTTTAATCTTGATTTCACCAAGAATCGAACTCAGGTGTCTTGAACGGTCAACCCAGCTGTCTACTATGATGCCATTATGTACTTATGCTTATCGGCGTCTAATTACAGCTTTGCTCTATGACAGTAATTGCAGTACCTTCGCTGTTGGATGAACTGCAGATTCTGTCAGTTTACCAAATTTTGTCAATTCAAAATTTAAAAATCTATCTATGACTGTTCAATCAGAAGTTGAATGCAGTTATTCAACTAAAATTGTTAATTTTACCAGTGCCTTTTTATTATAAGCTTTTATTTAGTTTCACCTGACGGCTGTCTGTTATCAAATCTTGCAAGCTAAATTTGATACACTTCCCGGTGTCCGATTGATCTGAAATTCTGCACCCATGTATAACCCCGATGACAATGCAATATTATAAATAAAAAATTCGATAGGTGGCGCGTGGGTCGCTATATTTTCAAAATTCGCATTTACGGTCCGATTTAGCTGAAATTCGTAACATGTATTACTACCATGAAAAGAAATATTTTTGTAAAAAAAAATTCCGCTAGGTGCGGCTGAGATAGCGGTAATAAAAACTCAAAATCGTAATTATGGACCGATTTGGCTGATATTTTACGTGTGTGTTACTTAATTAATTTCTAAATGTTAAAAAAAAATTGGACCCGCTAGGTGGCGCGTGAGTCGCTTTATTTGAGAATTACGAAGGTCTGTTTTCAGTGGTCGATTAATTCGTTTTTCAACGAACTTCCCGTTGAGGTAGGTAGGTAGGATTTTCATCATCGCTTAGTTTTATACCCCAATGCACTATAATAAAAAAATAAGTCCGATAGGTGGCGCATGGGTAGAGATATTTGAAAAATTTAATTTACAGAGATTTTGCTTTCGATTTTGAACTAACTCCCCGTTGAGCTGGGGTTTTGAAACTTTCACCATCGATCAGGTTTTACTGACAATGCATTATACAAAAAAAAAAAATCTAAAATATTGCTTTATTTGCAAAAATCCAATCATCACCCAAGTTTAGTCGTTTTTCCCTATTGCCATAGAAAGAAGATTGGAATTCGCCGCGTGGTGTATTCCAAAAGTACCTTTACTTACGCCGCGGCGAATTCCTTTACTCTTATGAGCATTGTCTATTGATATGCAGATGGCACTGAAGAATGCAACATTCGGCTAATTTCTTCAATCTTTTGAGCAATTATGCATAAAAAGTTGGCTCTGCTGATTTTGAGTTATTAAATTGAAGAAAAAAGGAAACAGCTAATTATTATTGAAACGCAGTTCTAATTAATTTATTATTATTATAAGCTTTTATTTAGTTTCACCTGACGGCTGTCTGTAATCAAATCTTGCAAGCTAAATTTGATACACTTCCCGGTGTCCGATTGATCTGAAATTCTGCACCCATGTATAACCCCGATGACAATGCAATATTATAAAAAAAAAAATTCAATAGGTGGCGCGTGGGTCGCTATATTTTCAAAATTCGCATTTATGGTCCGATTTAGCTGAAATTCGTAACATGTATTACTACCATGAAAAGAAATATTTTTGTAAAAAAAATTCCGATAGGTGGGGCTGAGATAGCAGTAATAAAAACTCAAAATCGTAATTATGGACCGATTTGGCTGATATTTTACGTGTGTGTTACTTAATTACTTTCTAAATGTTAAAAAAAAATTGGACCCGCTAGGTGGCGCGTGAGTCGCTTTCAGTGTCGATTAATTCGTTTTTCAACGAACTTCCCGTTGAGGTAGGAAATTTTCATCATCGTTTAGTTTTCTGCCTCCACGCAAAATAACAAAAAAATAATTCCGATAGGTGGCGCACGAGTAGAGATATTCGAAAGTTTTCATTCCAGGAAATTTTGCTTTTGATATTGTACTAACTTGCAGTTAAGATGGGATTTTGCAAATTTTCATCATCGTTCAGGCTTCGCTAACAGTAAATAAAAAAATTAGCTTAATTTCAAAAATCCCATTTATCGTTTAGTTTAGTCTTTATTCCAATATCCCAAAAGTAACTTTATTAACCACGCGGCTTTATTGTAAAAGATTCTATGGTTTCTGTTGCTGCTAGCAGCCGATTGATGTCGCTGCGACATTATTGCCTCTTGTTGATAAACCGAACTAAAAAGTAAAAAATAAAATTAAAGAAAAAAAACTTTTTTAAAAATAAGCTTTTATTATTGGTTTATAAAATTAACTAAAAAGTAAAAAATTAATTGACTGTAAAGGAATATAACACTTTATAAGTTCATTGTAACCTTTAAAGATAATTTGGCTTTTTCGTCTGCCACAAAATAATTCCATATTGTACATAATTATATATTTCTAACATTAAAACTTTACACCTAAATTATTAAATCTTCCAGTATATATCACATTCCTAATTTTATTAATAATAAAAGCGTGTTAAATTTTCATGGTATAATTAAGAACATTTAGGACCTTCTTTTCTATTTGATGGTATAATTAAGAACATTCAGGACCTTCTTTTCTTGCTATCGAAATTTAACACGCTTTTATTATTAATAAAATTAGGAATGTGATATGTACTGGAAGATTTAATAATTTAGGTGTAAAGTTTTAATGTTAGAAATATATAATTATGCACAATATGGAATTATTTTGTGGCAGACGAAGAAGCCAAATTATCTTTAAAGGTTACAATGAACTTATAAAGTGTTATATTCCTTTACAGTCAATTTATTTTTTACTTTTTAGTTAATTTTATAAACCAATAATAAAAGCTTATTTTTAAAAAAGTTTTTTTTCTTTAATTTTAGAAAAATAGCAGTTGACATACTAGATCATATATACATCAGAATTATATTTGTATTTACCCAAACACGAAAAAGCATCTGTGAATTACACGAGTAAAAAAGAAGCAAACCAAAAATTTCAAATAATGTTTGCAATATAAGATATATCGTACTAATTGTCGCGGTGTAATAATGTAGTATGAAATGGAATTTTTCGAAATATTATTTTTTCTAAAATAGATTAGACTTTTTCTGAATACACCCTTTTCAGTTTATATTCATAAAGTTACAATTTATATTCCGAATTTCGATTTGGTATTCAGAAAAATACAATTGACATTCAGAATATTGCAATTGATATTCAGAAAACTTTCTGAATAAGTATAAACTGAGAAAGGTGTAGTATGATTTCACACCGAAATTCATACAAACTTGCATACTAGTATGAACCAGGATTTTTCTGACTAGTACCTGTGATTTCGCCCAGCAAATTATAGCTGTATACTAATGTGTTTTATGATTAGATTGGCTTTGATTGGTTTAAGGGTAATCAGCAATGAACTAGTATAAAAACACTAATAAAATGCATAGTAAACGAGCTAGGTGTCTGCTGAGTAGTTTGGAATTGATTAGTTTAAAGGTAGTCAGAAATGAACTAGTATGAATACACCACAAAATGTATAGTGAATGAACTAGAATTTTCGCAGAGTAGTTTGGCATTGACTGATTTAAAGCTAATCAACAATTAACTGGTATGCATATGCCACAAAATGTTTAGTCAATGAACTAGTAGGTTTGCTGAGTAGTTCGAATTTTTACTGCAGGGATGGTACTCCTAGGTATTTTGCTCCGGTAAAAAACGTATGTGGCTGCCTCCTAGGGATGGCTCTAACATAGACAGTTTCTCCGCTTCGTGAAAGGCACCAAGCCTGTTTTATTTGGGTTAATTGATAGCCCTTCGTTAGCACACCATCTTTCAATGATTCGCAGGACATGTTGCATGCGATCGGATATTGTTTCCTCATGCAATCATGTTACATGGACTACTAAGTCATCTGCATAGCCCTGTACGTCAAAGCCATTGCCTTTCCAAAGGTGCAGAAGCCCATCTATGACTAGGATTCACAGAAGAGTATAAAGTACACCTCCTTGAGGGCATACACAGAGCCAACAATCTATGTATATAAAAATGAAATGGTGTATAATTGTAACGCTAAAACTCGAAAACGGCTGAACCAAATGAAATACTTCCTTTGGGTGATTTGTTTGTAATTACCACACGCAGGTCATGTCTTAAAATCAGAACAAAATATTAAGGGGGCGTGGCACCTCCCATACAAACTGAATTTTTCAAGTTGAATATCTTCAAAAGTGTTTAAGGTAGGAACATGAAAATTGGTATTGAGCTATAGGATAACAACACCATTCTCACCCATAAAACTTGGGGTTATCCAATAAGGGAGCGTGGTACCTCCCATACAAACTAAATTTTTTAAGCAGAATATCTGTGAAAGGGTTCAAGGTAGGGACCTGAAAATTGGTATAGACCTATATGGTATCAAAAACCTTCTTACACATAAAAGAAGGGGTAATCGGAAAAGGGGGCGTGGCACCTCCCATACAAACTGAATTTTTCAAGGTGAATATCTTCAAAAGTGTTTAAGGTAGGAACATGAAAATTGGTATAGAGCTATAGGATAACAACACCATTCTCACCCATAAAACTTGGGGTTATCGAAAAAGGGGGCGTGGTACCTCCCATACAATCTTTAATTATTTTGGTTTTTAATCTATATATATAAAAATGAAATGGTGTATAATTGTAACGCTAAAACTCGAAAACGGCTGAACCAAATCATATACTTCCTTTAGGGGGTTTGTTTGTTATTACCACGCGCAGGTCATGTTATAAAATCAGAACAAAATATTAGGGGGGCGTGGCACCTCCCATACAAACATTTTTCTTCAAGGTGAATATCTCTAAATGGGTTTAAGGTAGGGACCTGGAAATCGGTACAGACCTATAGGATAACAACACCATTCTCACCAATAAAACTGGGGGTTAACCAAAAAGGGGGCGTGGCACCTCCCATACGAATGAAATACTTCTTAGTCGATATCTCTGGAAGTATTCATGTTAGACCACTGAAATTTGGTAAGGGATTATATGAGATCGACCCCTACACCTCCAAAAAAGCTGGGGATAACGAAAACGGGGGCGTGACACCTCCCATACAAATGAAATATTTCATAGTCGATATCTCTGGAAGTATTCATGTTAGACCACTGAAATTTGGTAAGGGGTTATATGAGATCGATCCCTACCACCTCCAAAAAAACTAGGGTAACGAAAAAGGGGGCGTGGCACCTCCCATACGAATGAAATACTTCATAGTCCATATCTCGGGAAGTGTTTAGGTTAGACCACTGAAATTTTGTGAGGAGTTATATAAGATCAATCCCGGACACCTCCAAAAAAACTGGGGATAAGGAAAAAGGGGCCGTGGTTTCTCCTATATGAAGGAAACATTTCATAGCCCATATCTCTGCAAGTATTTATGTTAGACCACTGAAATTTGGTGAGGGTTTATATGTGACCAATCTGTAATACCTCCCAAAAAACTCGAGATAACGATAAAGGGGGCGTGGCACCTCCCATACGAATAAAATACTTCATAATCCATATCTCTAGAAGTATTTAGGTTAGACCACTGAAATTTCAAAAACCTTCTTACACATAAAAGAAGGGGTAATCGGAAAAGGGGGCGTGGCACCTCCCATACAAACTGAATTTTTCAAGGTGAATATCTTCAAAAGTGTTTAAGGTAGGAACATGAAAATTGGTATAGAGCTATAGGATAACAACACCATTCTCACCCATAAAGCTTGGGGTTATCGAAAAAGGGGGCGTGGTACCTCCCATACAATCTTTAATTATTTTGGTTGTTAATCTATATATATAAAAATGAAATGGTGTATAATTGTAACGCTAAAACTCGAAAACGGCTGAACCAAATCATATACTTCCTTTAGGGGGTTTGTTTGTTATTACCACGCGCAGGTCATGTTATAAAATCAGAACAAAATATTAGGGGGGCGTGGCACCTCCCATACAAACATTTTTCTTCAAGGTGAATATCTCTAAATGGGTTTAAGGTAGGGACCTGAAAATCGGTACAGACCTATAGGATAACAACACCATTCTCACCAATAAAACTGGGGGTTAACCAAAAAGGGGGCGTGGCACCTCCCATACGAATGAAATACTTCTTAGTCGATATCTCTGGAAGTATTCATGTTAGACCACTGAAATTTGGTAAGGGATTATATGAGATCGACCCCTACACCTCCAAAAAAGCTGGGGATAACGAAAACGGGGGCGTGACACCTCCCATACAAATGAAATATTTCATAGTCGATATCTCTGGAAGTATTCATGTTAGACCACTGAAATTTGGTAAGGGGTTATATGAGATCGATCCCTACCACCTCCAAAAAAACTAGGGTAACGAAAAAGGGGGCGTGGCACCTCCCATACGAATGAAATACTTCATAGTCCATATCTCGGGAAGTGTTTAGGTTAGACCACTGAAATTTTGTGAGGAGTTATATAAGATCAATCCCGGACACCTCCAAAAAAACTGGGGATAAGGAAAAAGGGGGCGTGGTTTCTCCTATATGAAGGAAACATTTCATAGCCCATATCTCTGCAAGTATTTATGTTAGACCACTGAAATTTGGTGAGGGTTTATATGTGATCAATCTGTAATACCTCCCAAAAAACTCGAGTTAACGATAAAGGGGGCGTGGCACCTCCCATACGAATAAAATACTTCATAATCCATATCTCTAGAAGTATTTAGGTTAGACCACTGAAATTTTGTGAGGAGTTATATAAGATCAATCCCGGACACCTCCAAAAAAAAGCTGGGGATGAGGAAAAAGGGGGCGTGGTTTCTCCTATATGAAGGAGATAAGGATATGGTTTAAAATAGATATAGGGATCGGGTTAGAGAAACAGACAGGGAAATAAATTTGTGGCAGGACAACGTCTGCCGGGTCAGCTAGTACCTAATAAAATAGAACAAAAGTCATAAGATATCTCTATAGATTTTCTTCAAGAAGATGTGCTTCTTATTATTGTAGAGACCGTCTTTTTAATTTTATTAAGAAGATTTTCTTTTTAATATTTTAAATGAAAAATAAAATGATATCGCCCTCACCGAGAATCGAACTTACAATTTTCGGAATGATAAACCCAGCTGCTAACCATCAGGCCATCGCTCACTTTTGATTTCTAGCATCTAATTACTGATATGTGTATAGTTGTTAATGTTTCAAAGGAAAATCTCATCAATATAATTGAGAAGATTTCTTTTTAACATTTCTAATTAGGAAAAAAAGAGAGAGAATCGAACTTACAATTTTTCGAATGCTAAACCCAGCTGCTAACCATCCGGCCATCGTATACTAATAATTGCCAGCGTCTAACTACACCTTTGTACTAAATGTATAGTTTTTTTAATAAGAATTTCTTCTTAAAACCAAAAAGATTTCCCTATAGTTTTTTCTTCGTTTGCACCGTTGCGACTACCCCTTTGCCCAAAAGCTGATCATGAAGACAATCTTATTAATTTTATTAGGCATTTTTGGCTCTGTGTACTCTTGTACCCACGATTGTGCCAGCATTCGCACCTAGCTCCCAGCGAGTGATCATTGGGCTTACGTCCTTGCTAACTACTAACTATAATTTCTGATTTGAAAAATATATAACTTAGGCAAAGTTAAAAATGACATGCCTTTTCTTTCAGCATGCAAGATTCGGGGTTAAGCTAAGTACGAGAAACTTAAGCGAGTCATATCATTATCAGGATTGAAGCCGCCCCAGTAACACTTAAATTTCAATCGTCAGATCACCCTGTTTTCGTTATCTTGGTACCTTTCCATTTACACATTTTCTTGAAAGCTAAAATCAAATGAAAATTGGCAACTTCAGATAAGTAGACAAATAGTTTTTAAAAATTTCAATACAACCATAATTTTCCTCCAAGAATGATACATACGGAGATAATCTATTGCTTTTTGTCGTGAAATAACCTAATAAAATGATACTGACAATTATACTAAGAATGGTGGAGCTTGTAAGTAAATATATTGTGGGAATTCGATGTGGATACAAAAGATATCCTTTTATTTTTGCATATTACAGACAATATGTCTTGTCCTCGTAGTTCTCTATGTAAAAATGGGTCCTTATGGAGATCACATGCTTGTTGGTGGCTCTGTTACAAGTTGCGGCGTTATAACGATGGAATTATTGGTTCGTGAGTGTTGTTTCGTTTATCCTTTGTAAATTGTATGTACATTATTTTGCAGATAATAATGCATTTCTCTTTACAGTTGAATTCTACAGAGTTGATATTATTCCGGGATTGTTAAGAGCAGGTTTTAGTTTGTATGTCCTATGTGGTATAGTGATAGCTTTAGATGCGAAAAGCAGTAACACAGATGCCTACACAAATTATATAATTTGTTTCATTTTATTCATAACAAATGCTGTGATTTTCTTGGTTGATTACATTGTTGGGCTAAGTAAATGATTAAACAAAGCTTTTCCATCAGTTTGCTAACTTTTCTATTTATATTTTACAGTGGACGGCAACGAAGATTAATCCACACATGGTTCCTAGAAATTTATCTATATATATCTATATTATATCTATACCTCTATACCTTACTATATATATAAAATTCTAAAGAGAAATTTTGCAAAGGCTAAGCAGCCGATCCACTGGCCCGATTTTTTTGCATTCAAATTTTTAAACATAATCCGGCCACAATAGAACACAAGACACTCTTAGTTAAAACTTGAATTACAAAATTTGTAATATAAATTTTTTTCAATTGTGGATTAATTTGGGACAATTTTGGGGTAATTTTCGTATAATTTTGGAGTCATTTTGGGATCAACTTTAGATCACTTTGGGAGCATTTGAGGGTCTTTTTGCGGACGTTTTGGGACTATTTTGGGATCGTTTTTGTATAATTTTGGGGTCATTTTCGGATCATTTTGAGGCTATTTTGAGATTAATGGATTATTTGTGGATTATTTTGGGAAAGTTTTGGGGTAATTTTCGTATAATTTCTGAGTCCATTTGGGATCATTTTGGGAACATTTGAGGGGTTTTTTGCGGTCATTTTGGGACTATTTTGGGTTTATTTTAAGGGTCAAATACATAAAGCTTTGTTAACCTCGCCTGACATTTGCTACCTCAAAACTTTGCGTCCAACTTCAGAGGTATGCTACAATGAACGCTTTGTCGCTTCTCCTTTATACATTTGTTTTCGTTATTTATTTGTTTGCATTCAGAGTTTTTTGGTTAATTTATTAATTTAATAAAGAAAAAATTAATTAACTATTATTTCCTCCAACTTTTTATTCTCTAATTAAAGCAAGTCATCAACGTCTGATAGTCAAAGCAAGCAAATTTTGAGAGTTTGCCAAATTTTAACCTTGCTTCAACTTTGAGGTCTCCAATTTGCCATGCTTCGTTTAAATACGTATACTGAACTTTTCTGTCAAAGTCAAAGTTCGAGGTAAAGTCAAAATAAAGCTTTATGTAACTGACCCTTTAGGGTCATTTTGGGATCAGTTTTGGGTTCAATTTCAGATCAATTTGGAAACATTTAAGCGTGTTTTTGGGGTCGATTTGCGATCATTTTAGGATTATTTTGGGATTATTTTATGGTCATTTTGGGATCATTTTGGGTAAGTAAAGTTAGCGCTAAATCAGTAGCATCGAGCAAGCTCGGTCACCCAGGTACAGATATAGTTAAATACACACTCACTAGAAATTTTAAGGAGTTACTAGCAGTAATAACAGAGATATTCCAAGTTTACAAGGCTATATTTGCATGGGTTCAATGTAAAATAATTTGGAATAAATATGGTGTAACAATACTGTTGGTATAGATTTTACATCGGATGGCAAAGGATAAAGTTCAATGGTTATACAAAAAATCAAAAATTATACATAGTTCTTTTACTTACTTGATCGTGCTCTTTCGGTCCTTTTTCCCGTAGTGGAATGCCTGTGGCAAGTGGCAAGAGGCTGTTGAAATCGGCAATGGGAATAGTAACATAAGGTGGTTCGGCAGCTGTATAGACTCAATACCGTACAATTCGGTTTGGTCCGTCACGTCCCTCTTATTTTAATAAAAAAAAAAAAAAAAACAATTTCAAAATCCAAAACCGGCACCAAACAAGTTTGTACTTTTTTTGCTTGTTTACATTTTTTTGAAGGAAACACTCCTACAAAAACAAAATATTTCAGCTGTCAATTCTACCTTCTTGAATTTGCCTTGGGTGCTATCACAAGAATTTATTATCTATCTATATATATAAAAATGAATGCCCATTTCCCTTGGTGATCACATCACGCCTCAACGGATGGACCGATTTCACTAATTTTTTTATTGTTTTTTTTTTGCCCGGAGAAGGTTTTTAAGAAAGAAAAATTTTAAAAAAAATGTGTGTATGCCTGAGATATTAACCAAAATGTGGACCAGGGGTGACCCAGAATGTGCTTTCACGATATGGGTATCAAATAAAAGGTGTTGATGAGAGTTTGCACAAGGAGCAGTTCAGGTTCATCTGTGAACCCGTTTTCAAAATATTGACTATTAGGTAGACCAAGGCTGACCCAAGAATATGTTAATATAATATAGCTATAGAGTGGATTTTGGATTCATCTGAACCCAAGATAAAAATTATTATTCATGGAGGTGTTTGCCTTACCTACTTCTATATATATAAAAATTAAACCCTTTTTCGCGTTGTAATGAACTTTACGGAGAATGGCTGAACCGATTTTAACCAAACTTTGCCACATTGAAGAGGCACATGTGGAGAAGGTCTATAACTAGAAAAGGGGGTTATCAGAAAAGGGGGCGTGGCACCTCCCATACAAACTAAATTTTTTCAAGCAGAATATCTGTGAAAGGGTCAAAGTAGGGACCGGAAAATTGGTATAGGCCTATATGATATCAAAAGCATTCTCACACATAAAAAAAGGGGGTTATCAGAAAAGGGTGCGTGGCACCTTCCATACACACTATATTTTTCAAGCAGAATATCTGTGAAAGGGTTTAAGGTAGGAACCTGAAAATTGGTATATACCTATATGATATCAAAAGCATTCTCACACATAAAAAGGGGGTTATCAGAAATAGGGGCGTGGCATCTCCCATACAAACTTAAATTTTCAACCAGAATATCTGTGAAAGGGTCTAAGGTAAGGATCTGGAAATCGCTATAGGGCTATAGGATATCGAAACCGTAAGTAGGGGTCATCTGAAAAGGGGGCGTGAAGATGTTTTGATATTTCTTTTGCTATTACAATCAATAAGGCTCAAAGTCAAACACGTCAATTGGTGGAATTGACCTAACTTATCCATGCTTTGGACATGGACAACTGTATGCAGGATGTTCACGAGTAGGGAAACCATCGTTACTGTATATTTATACACCGCATGAAAATAAAACCAAAAATGTTGTGTATCAGAAGGCTTTAGAATAAGTTGTTAGTTTACAATAATTAGAGTAAGTCACTAAAATGAATAAAAAATTGTTATTAGAATAAATTACAAAATAATGGCCGAACATGAATTAAATGATAAAACAAGAAAAAACAGTCATTTCTATTTTTCTTTCACCCAGCGAAGCGGGTGAGGGTCCGCTGGTAATATATAAAAATCTCGTGTCTCGGTGTTCCTAAGTTTAAATCTTTTAAACGACTTGGTCGATTATTATGAAATTTTGTGTATATATTTGGGGAATATGAGAATAGGTTTTAAACTATTTTTCATATCTTTAGGTGATAAGGGTCTTGAGACACTATGTGGGCCAGGTGTGACTCTAGAAGAAATTTCTGAGATATGGGTATCAAATGAAAGGTCTTAATAAGGGTTTAAAGGATAGTTTGTTTAAAGTCCCATGTAGGACCCAGTTTCCGAGATATCGACCAAAATGTGGACCATATGTGACCCTATAAAGTGTTTGGACAATATGGGTACCAAATGAAAGGTGTTGATGAGAGTTTTAACAGGGTAGTGGTTCTAAGTCCGATGTCCGAACCCGTATACTCACGAAAATTTTGGGTTATGGGAAAAGGGTGCATGGAAGCTCCAATGCATACTAAATTTTTAAGCTGAATTCCTACAAATGGGCTCATGATAGGGACCTGAAAATTGGTAAGGATGTAAACGATATTAATACAATTCTCAGAGAAATAGGCTGAAGTTATCGCAAAAGAGGCGTGACAGTTCTAATACAAACTTAATTCTTTAATCTTAGTGGCCCGTAGTCATAGTCGAAATAAAATAAGATTTTCAGTTAGTTTTAGCTTTGTGATACAACTTCACAAGTGCTATCTGTCCAAAATGCGTTAACTAGCTTAAAATCATGTTTAACTAGCTAGTTTATTATATATATTTTTAATATATATTACCTGGGTGACCGAGCTTGCTCGCTGCTATCAATTTAGCGCTAACTTTACTTACCAACCTTGTGAGGATGTGTTACACGGTCCTTTATATGTGGGCAAATTATTAAAATTTTGTAATTTTCGTTGCCGTAATGGACTTTTTGCGGACAACCCTACTTGAAAATATTTTAGTTGGTATGTCAGCAAAAATACTCATATTGGCATATCTAGCTCCATAAATAAAAAAATTAAATAGGTGGAAACCCTGTAAACCACCCAAGTGGCAAGCCCAAAGTGTATATTCGTAGAATCAATCATACTATCTATGTGCCAAATTTCATCCCAATCGGTCAAGCAGTTCTCGAGATAGTAAAGGACCTACAAATGTACAAATATACAAATATACAAGTTTAGCTCGTTTAAAGTTATTATTATAGATATATTTTTATATATTATTTATATTTATTTATTTGGTATTGGGTTACATTGCCATTTACAACTTTTCTTGGAAGCTAAAATCAAATGACAATTGGCAACTTCAGATAAGTAGACAAATAGTTTTTATAAATTTCAACACAGCAAAATTTTCCTGCAAGAATAACACATACGGAGATAATCTATTGCGATTTGTTCGTGAAGTAAACTAATAAAATGAGACTACAAACTATACTAAGACTGGTGGAGCTTGTAAGCAAATATATTGTGTGAATTCGATATAGATACAAATTATATCCTTTTTATGGCAGATAATATGTGTAGTCCTCCTTGTTTTTTGGTATGCTGTGGCAGCTTATAGAACCGATCACCTGATTATTTGTTCCGCTGTTTTAGGTTTCCTCGTTTTAACGACCATCTTAGTGGCACGTGAGTTATGTTTCTTTTATTTTTAGAAATTGAAGATAATAACCCATCTCTCTTTACAGTTGAATTCATAGACTTTGAAGCTACTCCAGTATACATAATAATATGTGCTTTTCTGTTTCTCGTTGGTGGTATATACCTGTTTGTAGATATGCCAAGCAGTCACTCAGATTCTTATACAAAATATCTGATTTTTTCTATTTTGTTCTTGGCCAATAGCGTAATTTACATAGTTGATTTCATTGTTGAGCTAAGTAAATGAGTTGAAACAAAGTTTTTCCATTAGTTTGCTAACTTTTCTATTTTTATTTTACAGGGCGAGATTAATCCGCACATGCTTTGTCTCATCATTGGTCCCTAGAAATTTATTTAATATATTTTTAAAATTCAAAGGACGAGAGCTGTATGGCCAAGCGTATATTTTAGATATGTGTCAAAAGTCAAATCGTGTCTCTATTAACTATGTATGATGTCTAATTGTATGTAACTTATCCGAAATCATGGGCAGTATATCAGTAACTACTTTATCAACTTAGCACCGACTAATGGATTAAGATCCCAGAGCCGCCAGACATCACTTATTTTATACTGGATGAAACCAATACTGCTCTATAGTTCTCCCCGAATTTAGAACGAATGTGAAAATTTCAGAGTTGTACCAATGACACATGGCCTAGAAATCGGGGGTCAAAGTCGCCAAAAAATGACCCTAACTTCACTTTTTTATAATTGATTTTTTTCACTCCCCCCTGGCATTGATATCGGAGCTTCCCCATTGGACGTGATGAGCTTTAGAGTCCGCTCCTATAATAAAATGACCCGTACAAAAATTTGACACCAGATCTCCCATCTCCCTTTGTGGTGGAGGTTTTTCGGCGTCGTAGGGCATATAGACCGATGCCATCGTCAGGCTGGTGCTGCCGACTGTTAAACTGGCAGCGGTAATGTCACCATTGATATAGTTAGGTAAAAGAAAGGTGTTGAGGTCAGACTTAACCAAAATAAAGGTTCTGACTTTGCCCTCCTCGCTGGCTCGAATTAGCTTGAAACCCTTAGACCCCAATCTGCAAATCATCGAGCTGTTGACCCCGGGTTCTTGGTGGGGACTACATCCACGTTGCCTTAAGAAAGACGACTACTTAAAGCAGCCGAGGCTTTTTTTTGGATTTGTGCACATTTATCTAAAGCACCACCAGCATGAGAGCGCTCAGACTTCTCTGCCGTCCCCATATCGTCGAGGTCTGCCCGTTTCTGTAGGCTGTCTCTCAACGACGAGTTGTTCAGAGCAACTGCGCGGTTTGGCGTAGCGGGAGCCCTGCTGTCTGAAGCATCGGAGGTATTGCGCTCAGGATGGGCTGCTACCACCGTGACGTCGAGGCCTTCCCCCTCCAGCAGACTGTCTTCCATCTCCGAGTTGGCGGATAATGTGCTTTCCGCGTTGGACTCCTCGGTTTCCTCTGGCGGTACTTTGATTTCCAAGTCTCCCGGAGCGGCCGCGATGCGCGCTGTGCCTCGCCACGGTATACGTGGATAACGATCTGGCCTACACTGTAGTGCACTAGCCCATTATACCTTTTAAGGGGCTCGAGTGCCTCCTTATTCATGGTGAATACTACTTGTCTATCTGGCTCTACCGCAACCCCGACCAAAGTGACACTCCAGTCCTGCGTCGGGAGGAACGGATTCATTATCCGCAGCGCTGTAAGAATTCGCTCAGGCTCTACACGAATGGCAGGAATCCATGCCCTTGCCCTTGGCCGAGCCGGAATGTCCTTCCAGTCGACGACATCGATTTTTGCACCTTCGTAGACTTCATCCAGGTTTGCAGCAGCTACCTTGTACAGTGCAACAGTTCTTGCATCGTCGCACGCGACAATTTTAATCTGTCCCTGGGGCTAACTCGCATCCTTGACTGCCGCCGAACCATCAAGAGACTCCAAATAAACGTCGATGACAGCGTTTCCGAGTGCATTCCGCACGTGCCGCCACTGGTCCTTGGGAATGGCCAAACGGTCGGTGCCTCGGTCAAGAATGCCTATAAGGATCCTGTCCTTGGTTACATCAGCAAAGCTTGGTTTGTCCACTCCAGGGGTCTTTTGCTGCCGCTTGGGATGAGGTTTTAACTCCACGTCCGATATGTGGCGTTTGAAAGGGTTTCCGTTTACCCTATTTGGCACATAACTGCTTTGGAAATCCGGAATAAGAGATTGTGTTAACTCCACACATTTCCTGGAACTCGGCGACAGCGTTTCCTGCGGACCCTCATATTTCCTCAGGATCCTAGCGGCCAATCGTTTTTCCGCCCGGACCCGTAGTTTCCATCGTGGTCGCTCTTTTGCTGACAGCCCATTTCCTGCTTCTCTTTCCTTTGGATCTCTGAGGCCAGGTCGTGAGACCATTGCCACAGGCGTTGAGAGACTGGTTTCCATACCAGCGGTTGATGGAAGTTCAGCATGCGCCGTTGTCCGCTTAGCCTCTTACGACCGGTATGCCTACCTCGGGCATATTCTAAACCCCTAACCCGCAGGGTCCAGCATAGCTCACCTCTGCTGAGGAGTGAACGAAGTTGTTGGTTGTTTAATGTTTTGTTTTGTGTTTTTCATGTTGTTCGTACGACCCATCGCCGGACAAGGCCAGCTTAGGGTCCAGGAAAGAGTGATGGGAAAGTGTATCGTCCACCGCGGCAGAGCCCCACACCGCGGTAAGACCATAGATACTCTCTGAGGTGGCCCGGTATCAGAGAGGCTCCGTTCAACTACAGCCACGATTTGTCTCCCGCCTGTAAACGTCCAATGGGCACGGTATCGCATAACACCCTGGATTGGGAGGGGGAAGATCTTTGTCGTCGTGCCAAAGGGGCAAGGCTGCTCTCGCGATGTAGAGCTATGCGGATATATGATCACAGGGGTAGCGTAGCCCTGCGGCTATCGACTTAAGCCCTCGTCCCGCTGCAAGGTTTTTTTTTCTTAACCAGAAGGAAATTTGATAATTCTACTGTAAAATTAAAATTTGCAAAATTATTCGAGTGACGAAGGAAGGGGGAGATCTATATTTTGCGGCATACACACTCCACAGTGCAAAAAATTGGGGTAGAGTAAGTTATTAAGAAAAAATTTTTAAAAAATTAAGAAAAAATATTTTCTTATAACACACCCAAAAGCTTCGGAAACCATTGAAAACCCCAATAGGAATTTCAAAAACCCAAACATTTTTGTACAGTATAGTTTGCCGAGTGCTCTCACCAAAGCTGGATCTTTATTTTTAATAGGCATACGGTCTAATGGTCAAATAGTGTAAAATTCGCGCCTGGCAAAGCGGGCAGTGTCCTAACTACATCTTACTAATATATAAAAAACGTAAGTTTGTGACTGCCTGCGGATGTTTGTGGTTCTTTAACGTCTGAACCAATGCCCTGATCTTTACGAAATTTTGCAGACAAATTCTTAAGAGTATAAAATCTGCAACAGGCATCATGAAATTTTTATATATTTATCGATAACATAGTTATCGGTCAAAATGTAGTTTTACGTAAACTTTGGAATTTCGCACAAAATTGGTACGAAACGAATGGGGAAGATCGCAGCTTTCATTTGGACTTTGGTTCATTTCGATTTACTTATCGATAACAGAGTTATTGGTCACAGTAGTTTCAGGTAAACTTTGGAATATTCGCACAAAATTGCTATCAAACCAATGGGGAAGATTTATTTATCGATAACCACAGGGGAAGACCACAGCTTTCATTTGGATTTTGGTTCATTTCGATTTATTTATATACATATATCTATTTAAGGTAGGGACCTGGAAATTGGTACAGAGCATGGTACAGAGCTATAGGATAACAAAACCATTCTCACCCATAAAACTGAGGGTTAACCAAAAAGGGGGCGTTGCACCTCCCATACGAATGAAATACTTCATAGGCCATATCTCTGGATGTATTTAGATTAGACCACTGAAATTTGGCAAGGGATTTTATGAGATCGATTCCCACCACCTCCAAAAAAAACTGTGGATAACGAAAAAGGGGGCGTGACACCTCCCATTCAAATGAAATACTTCATAGTCGATATCTCTGGAAGTATTTATGTTAGACCACTGAAATTTGGTGAGGGTTTATATGTGATCGATCCCTAACACCTCCCAAAAAACTCGAGTTAACGAAAAAGGGGCGTGGTTCCTCCTATACGAAGGAGATAGGGATCAGAGAAACATGGCAGGACAATGTCTGCCCGGTCAGCTAGTAGTATATATGGCTCATTCCATAAGAAATTTAGCACTAAAATTTAAAAATGCCCACTATATTTTTTTTCCTGCTGAGAATGGAAAATAAGTCGACACCTACTTATTTTTTTATTTCACCCATAGTGGTAAATTTTTTGAGTTGTGAATTTTGGAATTTAAGGAATTTTGAAAATTGAATTTTTTCATTATTTTCTAGTTCGTGAACCAATTGACGGAATTGGATCAAATTTTAGGACTGGCCTAATGAATGTTAGACCTATCTAAAAAAAAACCTAAAATTAAAAATTAATTTTTTTTTGATTTTTTACAAAATTTTTATAAACGATTTGTAATTGAGGAAAAAGAGTATCTTTGAATTTCGTTTTTTTAATTTAATCATAAATTGGTCTTTTAGCATTTTAGTAAACATTTCAGAGTGATCATTTAAGCGGTTGTTGAGTTGTACGAAGAATGTATAACGTTACAAAAAAAAAAAGTTTATAAACGAAAAAAATTGTTTTCAAAAGGGTTAAAATCATGATATAAATACTACAGGTAAAACCGTTCTCTCTTTTGATTTTGTTTCGACGTTTTTAAGCAATATAAAATGTGTCAGTATTTTGAAAAAAATCAAAAAAATATTTTCCAATTTACACTGCATGTTTAGGTAGACGCTTGGACATTATAAAATGGCAGGAAATGAGATGGTAGATTAGCCTGCTAGAGGGGCACATTCGCTCCGCTTTTACAGTCCTTTTTTTAACAGTTCTAGCAATAGTTCTAATCGCAAATTGAAGAAAAATGAAAATAAATTATTTTGATGTGTGAAAAAAACCAAACAGAAAAAACGTGGCAAAAATAAATGAGTATGAGAATTGCTTAAAAATGTCACCAGTGTCATTAACGGTTTTACCTGTAGTATTTATATTATGGTTAAAATATTTTTTCTGTTTGGCATTATTCCCTGGTTCCGATTAAGAGCAACGCCAGATTCAAGCCTAATTTGTTGAATACATTTTGGCCTACCCTGCGATCAATAATTCACGTAACGTTATACATAACTTCGTATAACTCAACAACCATTTAAATGTCAATCCCTTCAACAATACATGATGGTCATGATCATTTTAAGTTTTGCTGTATGTTTTTACGTTTCATGTCAATTATTTATAAGAATGCCTTCAATAATACATGATGGTCATGTTCATTTACAATACACTTTGAAGATAATACACTCTCCGAAGTAGCTGTAAGGGCACCCAGTTTATGCAATTTCGACAAATTTACGTTTCTATGCAGTTTTGTTGCCCATTTGATTTTACATAGCGTAATGGGATGTTAGTCTTAAGATTGTAAAAACTTTCCGTGAATTTGGCAATTTTTTTCTGACGAGCTTAAGTAGTTTTTCCTTAAACCAACGGCACTAGGTTGATTGACTTCGCCGCTGCTCGCAATATGGTCATCAGTAGTACCAGGTTCCAGCATAAGCGAATACACCAAGCCACATGGCTGTCCCCTGATCAAAGAACTAGAAACCAGATTGATCATGTCTTGATTGACGGCAGACATAGCTCCACCGTTCTGGACGTGCGTACACTGCGTGGTCCCAATATTGACTCTGACCATTATCTTGTCGCAGCCAAGATACGCACACGCCTCTGTGCAACGAAGAAAGTGCGCACAGTAACGGAAGGAAAGTTTGACGTCGAGAAGCTGCGCATGACACAGACAGCTGATAATTTCACAACTCGACTCTCACACCTGCTAGCAGAGGGCAATCCCCGACCTAACGATGTAACCGAGCAATGGAAGCATATCTCTCACTCATTGCGTACCGCCGCTGAGGCCACTATAGGGTTACAGCGAGCCCACAAGAACAACTGGTACGATGAGGAATGCAAAACTGCCTCGAAAAAAAGGACGCTGCCTACAAGGAGACGTTGCCAACGGGCGCAACCCGCAGTGTATGGCAACAATATCGTGAGGCAAAGAAGGAAGAGAGACGCCTTTTCAGAAAAAAGAAAAGTGAGGCCGAAAGGCGTGAGTGTGAGGAGCTTGAGATGCTGGCTGACAGGAATGATGCCCGAAAATTCTATGAAAAGATCCGGCGGATGACGGAAGGTTTTAAGACCGGGGCAAGCTCCTGTAAGGACAATAATGGCGACCTGGTAACCGACGTACAAAGTGTACTTAAATTATGGAGGGAGCACTTCTCCTCACTGCTAAATTGCGAGGGAGACGTCGAACCCGATACCCCAATCCCTGACGATGGAAAGGTCGTCCCACCACCTGACTATGATGAAGTGAGGATAGCTATATCCCGGCTCAAAAACAACAAAGCGCCTGGAAAAGACGGACTACCCGCCGAGCTGTTCAAACACGGAGGCGAAGAGCTGGTAAAAAGCATGCATCAGCTCTTATGCACAATATGGTCAGACGAATGCATGCCTCCGGATTGGAATTTAAGTGTGCTTTGCCCAATCCACAAGAAAGGCGATTCCGCTAACCGCACCAACTAGTCTTCTTAATATTGCATATAAGATTCTTTCTAGCGTGTTGTGTGAAAGGCTGAAGCCCATCGTAGACAAACTGATTGGACCTTATCAGTGTGGCTTTAGACCTGGTAAGTCTACCATCGACCACATTTTCACGATACGCCAAATCCTGGAGAAGACCCATGATAAAAGAATCGACACACACCATCTCTTTGTCGATTTCAAAGCCGCTTTTGACAGCGCCATGTCTGAATTTGACTTCCCTGCAAAGCTTATACGGCTTTGCCAAATGACGTTGAGCAATACCAACAGCTCCGTCAGAATCGGGAAAGACCTCTCTGACCCATTTGAAACCAAACGAGGCTTCAGACAGGGCGACTCCCTTTCGTGCGATTTCTTCAATCTGATGCTGGAGAAGATAGTTCGAGCAGCAGAGCTAAACCGCAATGGTACAATCTTTTACAAGAGAGTGCAATTGCTGGCGTATGCCGATGATATTGATATCATTGGCCTTAACAACCGCGCCGTAAGCGCTGCCTTCTCTGGACTGGATAAGGAAGCGAAAAAAGTGGGTCTTGCCGTGAACGAGGACGAGACGAAGTATTTGCTGTCATCAAAGAAAGAATCGGCGCACCTGCTCCTTGGCAGCCATGTCACTGTTGATAGTTACAAATTTGAAACTGTGAGGGACTTCGTCTATTTGGGAACCAGTATCAATACCGAAAATAATATCAGTCTAGAAATCCAGCGGAGAATCACTCTTGCCAACAAGTGCTACTTTGGACTGAGTAGGCAATTGAGAAGTAAAGTCCTCTCTCGAAGAACAAAGATCACGCTCTATAAGTCTCTCATCATACCTGTCCTGATGTATGGCTCAGATTCATGGCCGTTGCATATCAAAGCACGCCAGTCGTTCCTTTTTAGCGATAACTGACGCCAATTGGAAACCCCAAGGGAGTTCAAGTCATCCTCCACCTGTTGTTTCCATCTCAGTCGAGGCCTCCCCCTTCCTCTGCTGCCGAATTCAGGCGACAATAGGAAAACCTTCTGTGCTGGAGCTTCTTTGTCCATTCGCATAACATGGCCTAGCCAGCAGAGTCTTTGGGCTTTAATTCGCTGGACTATGGTCAGATCGGCGTAGAGCTCGTACAGCTCATCGGTAAATTTCCTTCGATACTCGCCGTTGGCATCACGGGAAGGACCATAAATCTTCCGCAGAACTTTTCTCTCAAATACTCCAAGGGCCATCTCATCTTCTCTTGACATTGTCCATGAATCTGGGCCATACATCAGGACAGGTATGATGAGAGACTTATAGATCGCGATCTTTGATCTTCGAGAGAGGACTTTACTTCTCAATTGCCTACTCAGTCCAAAGTAGCACTTGTTGGCAAGAGTGATTCTCCGCTGGATTTCTAGACTGATATTATTTTCGGTGTTGATACTGGTTCCCAAATAGACCAAGTCCCGCACAGTTTCAAATTTGTAACTATCAACAGTTACATGGCTGCCAAGGCGCAGGTGCCCCGATTCTTTCTTTGATGACAGCAAATACTTCGTCTTGTCCTCGTTCACGGCAAGACCCACTTTTTTCGCTTCCTTATCCAGTCAAGAGAAGGCAGCGCTTACGGCGCGGTTGTTAAGGCCAATGATATCAATATCATCGGCATACGCCAGCAATTGCACGCTCTTGTAAAAGATTATACAATTGCGGTTTAGCTCTGCTGCTCGAATTATCTTCTCCAGCATCAGATTGAAGAAATCGCACGAAAGGGAGTCGCCCTGTCTGAAGCCTCGTTTGGTTTCAAATGGCTCAAAGAGGTCCTTCCCGATTCTGACGGAGCTGTTGGTATTGCTCAAGGTCATTTGGCAAAGCCGTATAAGCTTTGCAGGGAAGTCAAATTCAGATATGGCGGCACAGGCAACTCCTTTTTGCGCTGTCAAAAGCGGCTTTGAAATCGACAAAGAGATGGTGAGTGTCGATTCTCTTATCATGGGTCTTCTCCAGGATTTGGCGTATCGTGAAAATCTGGTCGATGGTAGACTTACCAGGTCTAAAGCCACACTGATAAGGTCCAATCAGTTTGTCTACGATGGGCTTCAGCCTTTCACACAACACGCTAGAAAGAACCTTATATGCGATATTAAGAAGACTGATTCCGCGGTAGTTGGTGCGGTTAGCGGGATCGCCCTTCTTGTGGATTGGGCAAAGCACACTTAAATTCCAATCCGGAGGCATGCATTCGTCTGACCATATTCTGCATAAAAGCTGATGTATGATTTTTACCAGCTCTTCGCCTCCGTGTTTGAACAGCTCGGCGGGTAGTCCGTCTTTTCCAGGCGCTTTGTTGTTTTTGAGCCGGGATATAGCTATCCTCACTTCATCATAGTCAGGTGGTGGGACGACTTTTCCATCGTCAGGGATTCGGGTATCGGGTTCGACGTCTCCCTCGCAATTTAGCAGTGAAGAGAAGTGCTCCCTCCATAATTTAAGTACACTTTGTACGTCGGTTACCAGGTCGCCATTATTGTCCTTACAGGAGCTTGCCCCGGTCTTAAAACCTTCCGTCATCCGCCGGAGCTTTTCATAGAATTTTCGGGCATCATTCCTGTCAGCCAGCATCTCAAGCTCCTCACACTCACGCCTTTCGGCCTCACTTTTCTTTTTTCTGAAAAGGCGTCTCTCTTCCTTCTTTGCCTCACGATATTGTTGCCATACACTGCGCGTTGCGCCCGTTCGCAACGTCTCCTTGTAGGCAGCGTCCTTTTTTTGCGAGGCAGTTTTGCATTCTTCATCGTACCAGTTGTTCTTGCGGGCTCGCTAGAACCCTATAGTGGCCTCAGCGGCGGTACGCAAATAGTGCGAGATATGCTTCCATTGCTCGGTTACATCATTAGGTCGAGGATTGCCCTCTGCTAGCAGGTGTGAGAGTCGAGTTGTGAAATTATCAGCTGTCTGTGTCATGCGCAGCTTCTCGACGTCAAACTTTCCTTCCGTTACTGTGCGCACTTTCTTCGTTGCATAGAGGCGTGTGCGTATCTTGCGACAAGATAATGGTCAGAGTCAATATTGGGACCACGCAGTGTACGCACGTCCAGAACGGTGGAGCTATGTCTGCCGTCAATCATGACATGATCAATCTGGTTTCTTGTTCTTTGATCAGGGGACAGCCATGTGGCTTGGTATATTCGTTTGTGCTGGAACCTGGTACTACTGATGACCATATTGCGAGCAGCGGCGAAGTCAATCAACCTAGTGCCGTTGGGTGATGTTATATCGTGGAGACTAAATTTTCCAACTGTAGGACCAAAGACTCCTTCCTTGCCCACCTTGGCATTAAAGTCGCCGAGCACGACATTGATATCATGTTGGGGGCAGCGATCATAAGTTTGTTCAAGTTTATCGTAGAAGGAGTCCTTCTCTGCGTCGTCCGTCTCCTCAGTCGGCGCATAGGCGAAGATAAATGTTATGTTGAAAAACCTCGCCTTGATGCGGATCGCAGCGAGACGCTCGTCCACAGTAGTGAACGCTAGTACTAGGCGGCGAAGTCTCTTTCCCACCACGAATCCTACACCACGCGCTTTGCCGCGTGTCTGGCCACTGTAGTATACGTCACAAGGTCCGATGGTCGTCTTTATTGTCCCGTCCATCTCATTTCCTGCAGGGCGGTGATGTCAGCCTTTGCGTTCACGAGGACATCAACCAGTCCGGCAGCGGTACCATCCCTTGAAGGGGTCCGGACATTCCAGGTACATGCCCTTATATCCTTCTCGTAGTCCTTGTTTCGTTTTACCGGGTCGTCAACATTAAAGGGGGTTCTCATCCGAGGCTTTTCTTTGCTTTTCATTGGAATTAACTTTTAACGTGGCGGGTCCCAAACCCAGCGCACAACCCGTCTCCGGGAAAAAAAATATTCACACATTTATATAGCGATCCGCTTGCTACAAGACAGACACCCGCTTGCAGCCGCACCATGTGGTGAACAGACGCTGCGAAAAAGACCTCGGTGAGCCCTTAAACCAAGTATGTCAGAGTGGCCCCACCGGGGCTCCCTCTCTTTCTGCCGCGAGCCTAGGTAGCTCCCGTTGCCGAGAGTGCACGAGCGAGGACGGAATAGTCGGGATTGAGCAAGGTCACTTAGCAACCACACTCCATTACACTCGCCGACATACAAACTAAAAGATTTACAAGTATGTAGTGTTGCCGCACAGGGTTACAATTTACCGTATGGTATTTGTATTGTATATTTTTGGGATCATATTTGGGTTATTTAAGGATCATTTTGGGAACATTTAAGTGTCTTGTTTGGGTCGTTTTGGGATCATTTAAGTATTATTTTAGGGTAATTTTGCGTAAGTAAAGTTAGCGCTATATCAATAGCACCGATCAAGTTGGATCACCCAGGTACTGTTTCTTTAAACAAATAACACACATTTATTTGGCAGTGTACTTGTTTCATAAGTAGATGCCTACATTATTCCCATTAATCAAAAGGTTCAATCTTTCAGCAAATATAAATCAGAATTATGACAGTATGGTGTAATCACAAGAATTTATTATTATTTTATATATTATATATATATATATATATATGTATATATATTATTTATATTTATTTATTGGGTATTGGGTTACATTTCCATTTACAAGTTTTCTTGGAAGCTAGAATCAAATGACAATTGGCAACTTCAGATAAGTAAACAAATAGTTTTTATAAATTTCAACACAACATAATTTTCCTCCAAGAATAATACATACGGCGATAATCTATTGCATTTTGTTTGTGAAATAAACTAATAAAATGAGACTGCAAACTATACTAAGACTGGTGGAGCTTGTAAGCAAATATATTGTGTGAATTCGATATAGATACAAATTATATCCTTTTTATGGCAGATAATATGTGTAGTCCTCCTTATTTTTTGGTATGCTGTGGCAGCTTATGCACCCGATTACATGACTATATGTGGCGCTGTTTTAGGTTACCTCATTATAACGGCCATCTTATTAGCACGTGAGTTATGTTTCGTTTATTCTTAGAAATTGTACATCATTTTGCAGATAATAACCGATCTCTTATTACAGTTGAATTCACAAGCTTTGATTCTATTCCGGTATACATAATATTAGGTGCTGTTCTGTTTCTCGTTGGTGGTATATACCTGTTTGTAGATATGCCAAGCAGCCACTCAAATCATTACACAAAATATCTGATTTTTTCAATTTTGTTCCTGGCCAATGGTGTTATTTATTTGGTTGATTTTATTGTTGTGCTAAGTAAATGATTTGAAACAAAGTTTTCCCATTAGTTTGCTAACTTTTCTATTTTTATTTTACAGGGGGAGATTAATCCGCACATGTTTGGTCTGAGCATTGGTCCCTAGAAATTTATTTAATATATTTTTGAAATTCAAAGGACGAGAACTGTATGACCAAACGTATATTTTCGATATCCAATGTTGCTGTTTTGTTTTAAGTCAAATCATGCCTCAATTAAGTATGTATGATGTCTAATTGTATGTAACTTATCCGAAATCATGGGCAGTAAATCAGTAACTAATAAAAATATATTAGGGATTTTACTTGGGGTGCGGACGTTAGGTTAGGTTAGGTTGCGAGGACAGGACAGTGTGCAGGACCCCGCCCACCACTTAGGCCAGTCAAGTTGGCCCATTGTGATACCCTATGCGGTCTTAAGACCCACCCCGTATCCGAGAAACAAACATCAACAATCTCACACTCTCACACTTGGATTAGAGGATCAAACCAGCTCGTGGAATCAATGAATTTTGAAACCTCCGTGAGGTCGTCGATGAACGTTTGGCCGAGAATAGCCAATCGTCTTCTGCTGTGTGCAGGACATTGACACAGCAGATGTTGAACACTCCTCCTCTTCAATACATCTGCAACTGCGACAGTAATCGTGAGTTATTACGGCCATCCTAGCACCATGTGTGCCTATTAAGCAGTGCCCTGTTAACACCCTTATCAGAGATGAGACACCGGAGATCTCTAGCCCAGGTCCGGTGAAAAGATACCTCCACCCACCTTCCCTTCAAGCTTAGAGCCATCGGTGAATATGTTCGTGGCATTCCGAACAGTATGCGGTCTGTTATCCCATTCTTGTCTTGTGGGTATTTTCACCTCGTAGTTCCTAACAAACACGTTGCTTGGCGTCCAATAGTCAGTATGTAATCGTATTCTCACAGGTGCATGGGAGCCTAAAATTGTGGCGTGACCACATGTGCCGCCCTTCCATACGTCGGTCTCCCTTAATCGCAGAGCTGCAATCACAGCTATTTCTTTAGCCACCAGATCGAGTGGTGGAAGATTCAGCATCGTATTGAGTGCTTCTGTTGGAGTGGAGCCGAGGGCCCCGGTTATGCAGAGTTCTGAAATCCTTTAGACTTTTTGTAGCTGCTTAAGGTACGTTCTTGGTTAGTGCCGGCCACCAGACCAGCACACCGTAGAGTAGAATTGGGCGAACAATAGCTGTGTATATCCAGTGCACCACTTTGGGAGAGAACCCCCACGATATACCAATTGCTCTCTTGCAAGTAAACAACGCGCATGTTGCTTTTTTAACTCGTTCCGCTATATTGTCGCTCCAGAGTAGTTTTCTGTCTAGAATAACTCCTAGATATTTGACTTTGTCACTGAGTACTAAAGTGGTATTCCCAATTTTTGGTGGTATTAAGTTCGGTATTTTGTACCTCGTAGTGAAGAGGACAAGTTCGGTTTTCTCGGGATTAACCTCCAAACCTGAAGTGTTCGCCCAGTCGCATACTTTAGTCAGAGCATTTTCCATTAAATTTCAGAGGGTTTGAGGAAATTTTCCCCGAATGATAACGCAGATGTCATCGGCGTACGCGATCACTTCGTAGCCTTCAGCTTCCATGAGACGTAGAAGTTGGTTTACAGTAACCAGCCACAGGAGCGGAGAGAGAACACCTCCTTGCGGGGTACCCCTGTTAACGAGTCTGTGAATCGAATTACCGCCTAGCTCCGTTGTAATTCGTCTGCTAATAAGCAATTTGCGGATAAACTCCACAAGGCAGGCATCGACCCGCAGACCCGTTAACGCCGAGGTAATGGCTTCCGGTAGAACGTTGTTGAAGGCACCTGCTATATCAAGGAAAGCCACCAGTGCATATTCCTTTGTGTCGATTGACTTTTCTATAACAGATACCAGAGAATGCAAGGCAGTATCAGTCGATCTACCTTTACTATAGGCGTGTTGAGCCCGCGACATATGAGTTGAGTCTATCGATCTTCTGACATAGTCCTCCAAAAGTCTTTCCATAATTTTAAGTAGAAATGAAGATAGGCTTATTGGCCTAAAATCATTAGGTTTAGAATGTGATGTGTTATGTAGCTGGTAGTTTGTTTGGTGAGGAGTGGTGGCAAGCAGGTATGCTTGCATCCCAGGCTAGCTCGTCAGCGTGGGGCGGGGTACTTTCCACCACCCTCACCTACAGCCACATGAACAAAAGGAGGGTTCATACCTGCATGTGAAAAAAAAAGGTTAAACATAAAGGTACCAAAGGGGCATAGGTGAGAAAAGTCTAGGTCGCTAAAGAAAAGGAGAGATAAATAGATAAAGTAGAGGCCTGTCCTGTCAGGTGGAGTCTTCCCACCCGCTTCCGCGCAACTTGCGCGAAACCATGGGCACTGTGCTGACTCCTTATTACTTACAGTGCCCCCAAACTTGACTCAAGTCAACCAGTCTGTCACTTAGTCATTTTCCCTAATACTCACCTTCACATATCCGTGCGCGCGCAAGCGCAGCACCCACACCAACAATTAAGTCTAGCCCTGCATATTAGCAATCAAGGAACCTTCAACTAATCATTATAATAGTTTATTTAACATAATAATTCCTCCGATAATCCTATTTTTATGTCGGTAACTAATCTGACTATCTTAGCCTATCTTCACAATTCATTCAAATTTCAAATTTCTTCATATATGTATCTATCTATATGTGTTACAGACTAGCAAAATGCAATAACAAAAGCAAAAAAAAGGCAAAGCAAAAAATACAAAGAAAAACTTACTCACTAATTGTATTCAAACTTATGCATATAATTCAAAAAGGATATCACAAAAATGTATATTTTTGTCTTAACCTCCTAATGAATGTAATTCAGAAAAACAAAAAAAGATATAGTAAAAATAAAAAAAAGTAATAATACAAAAAAATTGCAAGCCAGAATTGCCAAACAAAAGAAAACTTATCGACTAATTATAGAATAATTATTCTAAAATTTAAGACAAAAGGATTTCAAACTAACTTCCTTAGGTACATAAAAAAAGTGACAAAAATTCGTAGAAAGATTTTTATTAGAAAAGCAAAATTCTAAGACCCTCTAGTGTAGCGGTCATTGATCTTTTGATCAGCTGATCGCTGTCCCACTGACCCAGATTTCGATTTCAAGATCAAGGCCAATTCATATATATAAAAAAATGTAAAACCAGAGAAAAATGTAAAACAAAAAAATGTAAAAAAAGGAATTGAGAGTGTTGTGTTTTTGTGTGCGTGAGATTGTGTTTCTAGAGTAGTTATGTATGTACGTATATCTTTTCGTATTTTTTTATTTTTTTTGTCACTAATCCCTTTGCTACCTTGGGAGTAGGGTGGGATTACGCCCTCAATAGACGTACATACATACAAACATATATACGTCTCAAGTAATTACTCACCAAGTCACTGCTCCAATGGCGCCACTGCAGAGTACCTGTGCTGAAAAAAGAGTAAATTGCTTACATATATATTAACTCCTAGCACTTGGTCATGCGCACAATGACCACTCTCTCCCCACTCACCCAGCTCAATCGCTTATGATCTTATCTTTCTTGAATTATAACTTTAGTGCCCTATGCTGTCTTCATGGATGCGCATAGTATGCGGAGGCCCCCTGTGTTAAACTTCCAACTGCCCTAGGCCGGACCGAATGTCCGGAAGGTTCGGGTATCCGGGTGATAGGCTTCGAGCCCGAATGGAGTGAAGGCGGTAGGCGGAAGAATGGTAAAAATTCAAAGGTAAAAAAAATTAGATACAAATTGTAAAAATTAAGTGTCAAAAAGGTAAGAAGAAATATAAAAAAAAAGGTGGATGATCTTGTGATGGTGTTAGTGGTGGTGTCGAGTACAAAAAAAAACGAAGTGGGCAATAGAAAGTGGAGCAAAAAAGAATGTAGATATGGCAAATGGTAACGAAAACTAAAATAGCCAAAAAAAACTGAAGGCGAAATGAACAAATGAAATCGAAACAAAATTAAAGTAGAAATTATTGAAAATCTAGCTAGTTAAATGAACAAATCGAGATACGAAATTTAGGTACGGAAGGTTAAAAATAAAATTTAAGATGGTTAAACAAAAAATAAAAAAAAGGAATAAAATAGAAAATTCACTAGTCGTGGGAAAAGCTCCACCTAAAATTGCCTCTAAGGAAAACTAAATCAAAACGGTTGGCAAAAGAAGAAGTGAAGGAAAAATTCATAAAAAGAAACCCTGGCTGAAATAGCGAACATAAGGAATTCAAAAATTGTTATTATGTAAAAAAACTATAAATTTCAACCCCGAATTAATATACCCCAAAATGCCCCTAATGGCCTGATGCCCTTTGATAAAAAGAGTTTTTACTACCCTATTCAAACCCTAGGCTTAGGATAAATATAATTGGCAAAAAAAATATAAGTAAAAAGAAACTAAAAATAAAACTAAATATACAAAATTTCAAAAAAACCCAAAAATATAAAATTTTATATAAAAATAAGACATAAACCCGCTCCTTGCGTAGATGGCCTGGATATTTGGTGGATGTGTTGTTGTGGTGTGTGTTGGTTATATTGGTGATGCTGAAATGTTGGTGATTTTTGGATGTGTTGGTGATGATTTCGCTGTTTGTGTGGTTGATGTTGTTGTGGTGCCTTTTGCTGGCATCGGTGCCGCCAAATGATTTTTCCAACTCTTGACGGTGTTTGTTGCAGTGGGGTTACGTGTTGTGCAAGTTATCAGTGTCTCTGTGTTGTTTTTGTGGTGAATGTATGGCTGATATGTAGTTACTAGCAGTGCAAGTTTTCCGTGTGTTGTTGTTGTATTGGGTGGCTTGTTGTTGCTTTGTACCATTAAACGTTTTAGGCGTATTTCCTAGGCGTTTTGCCGCCAAAATCCGGTACCCTGGGGGTACTCCCGGTGTCACTGCAACCTGAATAAAAAACCCACGAAAATTTTAGGAAAAAGTGTAATATTTTAGGTGGAGGATTATTACGAAGGGAAAGGACAAGGAAAGCATCTTTAAACATACATAAGTATGTTCTTTTGTTTGCTTGGACGTAGATGCACATATACAGAACTATATGTGTACAGATACACCTATGTGCATGCCATTTTGCTGTTTGGCTTGCCAGGGAGATTGGCTATGAAATAGAATCAATCTCGCCGTAAAACATGCCAGGGCATACGGAGGGGTGAATGGGATATGAACGACTTACCGGGATTTTCCTGGGGTTATGGTGCACGAAAAGGATTACTGGTTGGGCCCGTTCCTGGCCGTGTTGAACTTCAGTTTAATAATATTAACCGCGAACCGTTTAGACTTTTCGGCGGTTTCTGTACTTGGAGTTCGGTTTGAAAATCCGCGCACTTCACAACAAAAGAAGAACTTGTGATACACTTATGGGCACAGTTTTAACGCAACTTTGGCCCGTTGACTACTTCGGCACCCTTTTATACCTTCCGCCGCGGTAAGGAAAGCTGCCTTTTTGGGAAAGTTTTCACCTATACAAATCTCTAAGCCTTCGTTTTTCCCGCATTCTCAAATACACACTCATACCTTCACACAACATGCTAATATCTTCCTTTCTTTCTAACATAGATAGAATGTTGCTAGGCGTTCAGCAACATTGCCTCTGTTACTGCCTCTGTTGTTAACAGCAGACATCAATGCTATCTACAGTAGCAGTAACACAAGCACTGTTGATGAAGCCCTACTGCACAATATCTATGTTAGATACTTAGCTAACATTGAGATATGTTGCCAGCATGGTGAAAGGCTGTCGTTACAGGCTCGCAGCCGCCGATGGTGCCTGCACTATGGAGCGTGTGCGTAAAAAAAGTTTCAACGCAGCCTATCACTCACAATTCCCTTGCGTCCATCGTGTGGCCTCGACCCACGACTCAATGCCGGGCTTAATCTATCTAATGTACATACATGCATGTTAACTACTTATAAACTAAGTCACTGGGCTATTTCTACTTCTTAACTACTTATACTAAATCACTGGGGATGCAGATATTCTAAGTATCTACGAGATAGGAATAAAATATCACAGATAGGAGGCTAAAACTAAATTAATAAAATATCACAGTATTAGGTAAGTCAAGTAAGTAAATAAATAATAATAATCGCAAAAATAATCAAAAATATAAAAATAAATTCATACGTCAGTTAGAAAAAAAATAGAAAAAAAAGATAGTCAGGTAATAATAATTGCATACGTCAGTTAATAAATAAATAAAACATACGTCAATAAATAACAAATATATAATATACATAAACACTGATAGATACATTTATACATAAAAGCAACTATAACAACATTAAACATAAACATGAGGACTAACTCTACGAAAAACATGTATCTATTTTGCAAAAATATCTTTAGCGTGGTATACGCCGATCTTTTTCCCATTACTATCGCCAAGTTCATACATCGAGTTTCCTATGACATTTAGGATTATGCACTTAACTTGTTTTGGTGCTAACTTGGCGTTGTAATTGTCTATTTGGGAGCTTTGTTTAAAGTTTCGGCGGTATACCACTTGTCCTATTTGAAACTTAACATCTCTACTTCTAGTATCATAAACCTTTTTACTCCTTTCATGGGCCAACTTCAGCTCCTTCATTATTTTGTTTCGTAATAGTTGTAACTTGTCATTTGTATCCACAACTTCAACATCACTATCTTTTAATGCGCCTAACTTTCGGTATAGCTCGTATGATGCAGCATGCTGTATCATAGGCATACCGAAAGTGGCATAGTATGGCGACATATTTATGGCAGAATGTGCAACGCTGCGGAGGGCAAATGCGGCGTCAGTAATATATTTGTCCCAGTTTTTCTGGTTGTCCTTTATGAAGGACCGAACGATCTGCAAAACAGATCGATTTACCCTCTCCGCAGCGTTACCCTGAGGCGAATAAAATGCCGTTTTTATGTGTTTTGTGCCGTACTTTTCTAAGAAGCTGTTGAACATTTCTGACACAAATTGTTTTCCGTTATCCGAATGGACATATTCGGGTACACCGAAAATGTGGAAAACATCTCTTTCTAGGAATTTAATCACAGCAGCTGAAGTGGCCTTTCTCATTGGTTCTAAAAACACGAATTTTGTAAAATGGTCTAAACACACAAAGACATACACATTACCATCACTACTACGAGGATAAGGACCCATAAAATCAATAAACAAACGTTGGAAAGGTCGTTCGGTGAGTTTTTGCTTTCCCATTAATGGTTGTCTGAATACATTTTGTGTTTTATTTATCTTGCAGGTTTCGCAATCTTTTACATGTGCGCATACATCAGCTACCATACCTGGCCAATAATATTTTTGACGTAGTCGGGATAGGGTCTTATGTATGCCACCATGGCCAGCAGAAGGTGAGCCGTGAGACATTTCCACAAGCCCCGGTCGCAATTCCGACGGAACCCAAAGCTTCCAGGTCTGGTCCGCTAGAAGATCGTCCCCCCTGTCAAATTGCGTCCGTTTGTAAACATAACCGTCCGATAGACATAGGTCGGGGAGCTTTTCTTGATTTTCGGTCACCGTTTTTCGAAGCTCTTTGTACTCCTCCGACTCAAAGTACGGTGACTCAAGGCATATGTCTATCGCACGGTCGTTTGTCAGTATCTCGTCCATATGCATTCTCGACAGTGTGTCGGGAACCACGTTCTGCGCACCTTTTCTGTGTTCAATATTGAAATCGTATGCTTGGAGTTTTAGGCTCCATCTTGCTAATCTCCCTGACAAATCCTTTTGATTCATCAGCCATTTAAGGCTGGCATGATCGGTTATGATGGTGAACGGGGTTCCCTCCACATATGGGCGAAAACGCTTTACGCTAACTATCGCTGCATAACATTCAAGTTCGGTGATGCTGTAGTTTTTCTGTGCTTTGTTTAGTTTTGCCGACACGTAGGCAATGGGTCTTTCGTTCTGGTCATCGTCTAATTGAAACAAAACCCCGCCCACTCCGTCAGTCGATGCGTCGCATTGAATGTAAAACCGTCTAGTGAAGTCCGGGTGTGTAAGTACCGGCGCTGAAATCAAGCTCTGTTTGAGCTTCTCAAATGATTGCATGGCCTCGTCCGTCATTGTAAACTTCTTTATCGTGTCTTTCTTGAGGCAGTCGTGCAGCGGAGCTGCAATAGTCGCATAGTCCTGGATGAAACGTCGGTACCAGCCCGACATGCCCAGGAACCGTCGTAGTTGCTTCGGGGTTTTAGGCGTAGGAAAGTCCCTCACGGCTGCAACCTTATTGGCGTCTGTCCTAATACAACCATCCCCGACTACGTACCCTAGATATCGCACCTCTTTATAACAAAACTTGCTTTTTTCTACATTTATCGTTAACCTAGCTTCCCTAAGACACCGAGCGACCTTTTCCAATAGACACATATGGGACTCAAAATCTATCGAACAAACTAACAAATCATCAAGATAAACAAAGACACACTCACGTAAAGCGGCCGGAATGACCTTGTCCATAAGACGACACATTCGTTGTGCTGCATTGCACAACCCGAAAGGCATTACTGTAAATTGGTATAGGGGTCGGCCTGGGACAGTGAAGGCTGTCTTCTCGCGTGACTTAGGGTCGAGTGGAATCTGCCAGAAAGCGTCCTTCAAATCTATCGCAGAGATGTATCTTGTATTTTGCAGTCTACTTAGGATTCCATCAATGTGGGGTAAGGGGTATGCGTCCTTAATCGTCCTTTCATTCACTTTTCGTGCGTCCAAACATAATCGGTTTTTTGTTCCTTTGATCACCAGTGAAACTGGTGAATTCCAGCTGCTGTTGGACTCCTCGATCACGCCCATGCTCAGCATACGGTCCAACTCCGCGTAAATAAGTTTTTGGATTGCAGGCGAAATTGGATAATGACGTTGCTTAACTGGCAGATTCTCGTCGACGACCTCGATGACATGCTCTTCCTTGTCCGTTCGGCCTAACCCTAATACCGCAAAGGACGGGAATTGGGCTTTTACACGCTCCAACGCGTTGTTTTCTTCGGTTGTCAACGTGTGTTGAACGGCGTCGAAAGACAGGTCACCCTCAGCGGGAACGAGTTCCGCCACACTAGCAACATTATTACACACATTCACACCCTTACTCACAACATTCATTCCAAAAGCCTGCCAAAAATCAACTCCCAAATACACCTCCTGTTGTAAATCAGGTACTATTAAAAACTCAAGTTCTTTTGTGGCATTATCCCACAAAACAGGTAATTTTATCACCCCTACCACGGCGGTTTCCTCCCCATTTGCCGTCCGGATATTTTGCCCCCTGATTGGCATAATCAAGGCCTCTCTACCGCGCAGGAGTGCCGCTGAGCCTTTCCCTAAACAGCAGGCACTCGCCCCTGAGTCCAAGAGAGCCAGGACCTCGTGACCTCCTATTTCGGTTTTCGCAAAAAACCTATTGTCACCTTTCACAGTAACAATTGTTGCAACTATCTTGCTTCTTAACTTTTTAAAATACTTTCGCTTTTCTCTCATTTTCTTTATCTTAACAAAATTTCTACTGTTCTTCCTCTTCATATCTATCGCTTCACAAAATATTCTACGCCTTGCTTCTTCGTATTCAACTTTACGTTGGTGTAAACTTTTTACTTGACATTTCTGCTTTTTATCTATTGGCTTCACAACCGCGGCCTTATTATCTTCTCTTTTTAAAATTCTTAATTCTGTGTGGCCGGGTTGTGGGTTTCCTGGCTGGAGCCCCCGGTTATCTCCGCCAGCTTCGGGTTTCCCTTATTGGGCTTAAAAACACAGAAGGACGTATTCCTACCACAGGCAAAACAAAACATACTATGGAACTGGGACGAACATTTATTAGGCTTTTGTGCTTCTGCCGGGTTTTTCTCAAAGAAATCCACCGGCATATATTCATATATTCATATTCATTCATTTATTGACAGTATTAGCACAATAAGATCTTGTATGATCTTTTATAGTGCAACAATCATTACATATTAGTGGGTATAATTTTTAAAACTTAAAACTAAAAAATTTTATCAAATTTAAAAACATGTAAACAAGTAAAAAAAAGTAAAAAAAAAAAATTTAAAATTAAAAAATAAAGGAATAACAATGGTAATATATGAGATTGACAAGAATAGTTACAATGACCTTTAACAACAATATTTTACAACAATGATTGACTAGACTAATAAGTAGCTAAACTCAGATTTTAATTTGAATACACCTTACCAAAGAAAGAAAATATAACATTCTTAAGGTTGCTTTTACTTAAGCTATTGCGAACAGAGTTGGGGATAGAGTTCCAAATGCGGATAGCATTGACAAAGAAAAGTCTTGCAGAGTTTAGATAATTGTAGCTGGGAACGATCAAATCACTTATGCGAGCAGATCTAGAAAATGTTAACTTGTTATATAAATAAGTTGGCATTTTATCAGCAATCACACGACACAGAAATATACAGTTCCTTGCCTTAAGATACTCAGATATTTCACAACCCAAGAGACTCGTTCTCCACGCAGATATATGATCATACTTAGCCAACCCGAAGACATACCGCGTGACATGATTAAAGGCAACATCAATCTTATGTGCTGATTTGGAATCTAATTTGCTGTATATACACTCCGAATAGCAGATAATTGGTAGTATTAGCTGTATAGCAAGCCGCTTCCTTATTACAAGTGGGGTGAAGGGGGCAGACATTCGTAGATTACGTAGAGTGTAGTAAACTTTACTGATAACAGCATTAATATGATCATCACAAGACAGACTAGAGTTAATAACAACCCCCAGATTCCTTACTTTAGACACGTACTTAAGGCACTTATTATTGATGTATAAAGCTGGTAGATTTGAAGAGTTAATTTGCCTTTTAGATATGGGTAACACATACGATTTTTCACTATTAAGGGAAAGATAATTTTTTTGCGCCCAAGACGAAATAGCTGACAAATCACTATTAAACTTGGCACAAAGTTCAGAAACTTGCGCATGTGTTCCAGACATATAAAGTTGTATATCATCTGCATAAGCATGCATTTGAGCATACAGACAGGTGGTAAATATGTCATTAATAAATAGGCTAAATAATAACGGTCCAAGTATAGAACCTTGAGGGACACCATTAAATAACAACTTGAGACTAGAGACTTGCGATCCCACCTTCACTCGTTGTGCTCTACCACCCAAGTAACTCCTCATGAGACTTAAAGCAGAGTCCCCAAAACCGAAATAAGACTTAAGCTTCATGCATAACAACGTGTGATTGACAGAATCAAACGCTTTAGAAAAGTCGAGCAGACACAACATTGTTATCTTGTTACTGTCATAGGGTGCCCGAATATCATCCAAGATTTTGATTATTGCAGTTGAACAGCTATGCTTTGCTCTAAAACCAGACTGGAATGGGGAAAGTAGATTGAACTTTTCAATATAAGCATGAATCTGTTCAGATAACAAGCTCTCAAAGGTCTTCGACAACGCAGGAAGGATGCTTATGGGACGAAAATCACTTAGACAGCTGGCGGACTTATTTTTAGCTACAGGAAGGACAGATGCAATCTTCCACACATCAGGAAAGCACGAGGTTGTGATGCAGTGGTTGATAATATGGGTCAGGGTTGGCAGTACCTGTGGAAGAACAATTTTTATAAATTTTAGAGGAATACCATCTTCACCAATAGCATTTGAACGTATCTTATAAATACATCTCACCACATCATACTCCGACACAGAGCAAAATTCAAATTTCTGAGAAAAAGTCACAGGACAATGTATCGGGTGGGTGATTGGGTCATTGGACGAGGTAGCACAATTAACGAATACGGCATTCAGATCTTCAGGGTCTAGGGAGCAATCAGTATTATCTTTAACATGTACACGAAGACTTTTCAAGTTACGCCACAACACATTATTAGGAAGTTCACAATTTAACATCTTTCGAAAGTATGCCTGCTTCTCATGTTTTATAGTTGCAGTAGCTACATTCCGTATATTCGTATACGAACGCCAGTTTATATCAGTTCGATTCCTTTTCCATACTGCATATGCTTTGTTACGTTTACAGATTATATCACGAGATTGAGATTTCCCTTAATAATGCCAACCAACTCCTTCTCCGGGATTCGCGTCCGCAAGCGGAAAGTCATATCGTGGATCTCCCCGTAGAAGTCGTCGAAAGTTTCTCCGGGTTGCTGCTTCCGTTCCATTATTTCACGGATTATTTCATAGTCGGACTCGGCGGTCTTGAAGTGGCTCAGCAGCTCGGCTTTCAATTCGGGGTACCCAAAATTGGGATCGCCGGCATGATCCTCGAGAATCTGCCAATACCACTTCAAGGCACCGCCGGAAACCAGACAATGAAAGTCCGTGAAAAGCTGGAAGTGGGTGATGTTGTGTTGTTCGCGCATTCTTTCAACCCGGAAGATGAAACTTTCGACGCTCATCCCTTTATTTGTTCCGTCAAATTTTATATGCCACTTCTCCAAGTCTAACTTCTTCCACCTTGGAGTAGCAATCGGATCTCTTGAGTCTTGTGTCGACCCTGAGGTGCGATTAGAAGGTAGTCCGCTGGCACGACCAGCGGTTCCGCCAGCTTGGCGTTCTGGAGTGGATGCTCCGGTTGGTTGGTTGCCCAGGGGATGCACGGTGGTCTCCATTTCAGTCATACGACCACTAAGGTTCCCAACGTTGGTTTTGATGCTCCTAACTTCCGAAGCGATCTGAGACACCAAGTCTTGCTGTTGCGCCATCATCGCCATCATTCGGCTCAGCTGCTCCACATTTGACATCGAGTTGGCTGCCCCAGTCACAGACGGATTTCCAACGCTGGGACCCGGAATCGCAGCTTGTGGATCCCCTGGTGCCACTTCGCCTCCCACAGCACCCACCTCCTCAGTGTCGGACATTTGACACAAGAGATCGATTTTCTGAGAGAAGTTCAAACTATTATTGGCTTCGTTCAATGACAGTCCGCTTGCGAACGTCACCCTATGAATTCGGTCGGGGTCGATGGTCGAAAATATCCGGGACGTGCACCTGTCGAAGTAGGCACTCGGGACAAAGTCGACTCCACGCGGAATCCCTGTGTCAATCTGATCGAACACAGACCCAACTACCAAATTTTCGTAATCTCTTTGCTCTATCGCCTTCGATTGGCTTCGAGTGATCCGCCTATTCGAGTTCAAAATCCCTAATCCACCTGGTACCCTATCCACCAAATCCTGATCCGCCTCCTTGTCTTTGGCAGACATTCACCAATCCAAAAAAAAACAAATTATTGTATCAAAAGAATATACGAATGGAATGTTAAATCAAGAAAGTATTTGTTTATGTAGTGCAGCCTAATGTATTCAACAATCGTCGATATAGAACTTAAAGAAAGGCAAGAAATATGGCGAAAAAATCGGCTGGGTTTCAAAATTTTAAATTCCGAATAAAAATTATAAAAAGAACTTAAAAGCAACAAAAATAAAAAATATGACTGCTATATCAGTAAGTAAAAATAAAAAAAAACAGAAAAATTCAAATTCCGAAAAAAAATTATAAAATGATATTTACATAAAAAAATTATATCAGTAAATAAAAAAATTAAAAACAAACAGAAAAATTCAAATTCCCAAAAAAAAATTTATAAAAAGTATCAAAAGATATAGAAGCAAAAAATAAGACTGATGTATCAGTAAAAAAACCAAACAATAGACAACAATATCAGTAAAAAAAACCAAACAATAGAAATTCAAATTTACAATGTATGTATGTATTTATTATATAAGTATGTATGTAAAAAAAGAATAAATAATGTCATATAATAATAGTATGTTATGTAATAATGTGTGTTTATGTGTGTGTGTAGTGTAGATTTAGATATTTTATACCGCAACCAAATAAAAAGTTTGTAAATATATTAAAAATGATATTACAAGATATAAAAAAAATTGAAATAATTCAACTTGTAAGTATAAAAAAATGTTAAAAAAAAATGTTTGCTTTTGTTTAAATAAATGAAAGGTCCAAAATTTAAAAAAAATTTATAATTGAAATTCTACGTATTGGTGTGTGTGGTGCTGCCTTGGCGAAGATTATGTGAAGGCGATAGGTCCGTCTCTATTTATAGTCGTGTCCATTTTCAGTCCTCGTACTGTCCTTTAGGTGTGACACTACACGCCCGGTGACGAGTCACGAAGTGTGGATGCCACACCTCCCTACTCTCATCGTGGCGACTTGTTGCAAACCTCACTTACCGGTAATGCTGGATCATCGGTAAGGTAGCTTGAACAGGTCGTCACGATCTCCTACCTAGTGTCCGTCTCTAACTGTGTGCCATATCAAGTACCACCTACTCGGGTTAAAACCCAAGGAGGGAACCCTGGTATGGTCACTCAGCTTCCTCCTACTCTATTTGTCATGATGCCACAAGCTGTCAGGATAAATCCCAATAGCGATGCCATCATGACGGTCCCTGTACTAGTCAAAGAAGGAAATTAGAGCAATTCGAGATAGGTAAGAAAGATGATAGAAAAGCAAAAAAAAAAACAAAAAAAGAAGTTAATGATTTAATTACTGAAAGAAATAAAAATAGAAACTAGGGTAAAAATGAAAATTAAACTAATTGGGCTATTACCGTTGGGCGCCATTGTTATGTAGCTGGTAGTTTGTTTGGTGAGGAGTGGTGGCAAGCAGGTATGCTTGCATCCCAGGCTAGCTCGTCAGCGTGGGGCGGGGTACTTTCCACCACCCTCACCTACAGCCACATGAACAAAAGGAGGGTTCATACCTGCATGTGAAAAAAAAAGGTTAAACATAAAGGTACCAAAGGGGCATAGGTGAGAAAAGTCTAGGTCGCTAAAGAAAAGGAGAGATAAATAGATAAAGTAGAGGCCTGTCCTGTCAGGTGGAGTCTTCCCACCCGCTTCCGCGCAACTTGCGCGAAACCATGGGCACTGTGCTGACTCCTTATTACTTACAGTGCCCCCAAACTTGACTCAAGTCAACCAGTCTGTCACTTAGTCATTTTCCCTAATACTCACCTTCACATATCCGTGCGCGCGCAAGCGCAGCACCCACACCAACAATTAAGTCTAGCCCTGCATATTAGCAATCAAGGAACCTTCAACTAATCATTATAATAGTTTATTTAACATAATAATTCCTCCGATAATCCTATTTTTATGTCGGTAACTAATCTGACTATCTTAGCCTATCTTCACAATTCATTCAAATTTCAAATTTCTTCATATATGTATCTATCTATATGTGTTACAGACTAGCAAAATGCAATAACAAAAGCAAAAAAAAGGCAAAGCAAAAAATACAAAGAAAAACTTACTCACTAATTGTATTCAAACTTATGCATATAATTCAAAAAGGATATCACAAAAATGTATATTTTTGTCTTAACCTCCTAATGAATGTAATTCAGAAAAACAAAAAAAGATATAGTAAAAATAAAAAAAAGTAATAATACAAAAAAATTGCAAGCCATAATTGCCAAACAAAAGAAAACTTATCGACTAATTATAGAATAATTATTCTAAAATTTAAGACAAAAGGATTTCAAACTAACTTCCTTAGGTACATAAAAAAAGTGACAAAAATTCGTAGAAAGATTTTTATTAGAAAAGCAAAATTCTAAGACCCTCTAGTGTAGCGGTCATTGATCTTTTGATCAGCTGATCGCTGTCCCACTGACCCAGATTTCGATTTCAAGATCAAGGCCAATTCATATATATAAAAAAATGTAAAACCAGAGAAAAATGTAAAACAAAAAAATGTAAAAAAAGGAATTGAGAGTGTTGTGTTTTTGTGTGCGTGAGATTGTGTTTCTAGAGTAGTTATGTATGTACGTATATCTTTTCGTATTTTTTTATTTTTTTTGTCACTAATCCCTTTGCTACCTTGGGAGTAGGGTGGGATTACGCCCTCAATAGACGTACATACATACAAACATATATACGTCTCAAGTAATTACTCACCAAGTCACTGCTCCAATGGCGCCACTGCAGAGTACCTGTGCTGAAAAAAGAGTAAATTGCTTACATATATATTAACTCCTAGCACTTGGTCATGCGCACAATGACCACTCTCTCCCCACTCACCCAGCTCAATCGCTTATGATCTTATCTTTCTTGAATTATAACTTTAGTGCCCTATGCTGTCTTCATGGATGCGCATAGTATGCGGAGGCCCCCTGTGTTAAACTTCCAACTGCCCTAGGCCGGACCGAATGTCCGGAAGGTTCGGGTATCCGGGTGATAGGCTTCGAGCCCGAATGGAGTGAAGGCGGTAGGCGGAAGAATGGTAAAAATTCAAAGGTAAAAAAAATTAGATACAAATTGTAAAAATTAAGTGTCAAAAAGGTAAGAAGAAATATAAAAAAAAAGGTGGATGATCTTGTGATGGTGTTAGTGGTGGTGTCGAGTACAAAAAAAAACGAAGTGGGCAATAGAAAGTGGAGCAAAAAAGAATGTAGATATGGCAAATGGTAACGAAAACTAAAATAGCCAAAAAAAACTGAAGGCGAAATGAACAAATGAAATCGAAACAAAATTAAAGTAGAAATTATTGAAAATCTAGCTAGTTAAATGAACAAATCGAGATACGAAATTTAGGTACGGAAGGTTAAAAATAAAATTTAAGATGGTTAAACAAAAAATAAAAAAAAGGAATAAAATAGAAAATTCACTAGTCGTGGGAAAAGCTCCACCTAAAATTGCCTCTAAGGAAAACTAAATCAAAACGGTTGGCAAAAGAAGAAGTGAAGGAAAAATTCATAAAAAGAAACCCTGGCTGAAATAGCGAACATAAGGAATTCAAAAATTGTTATTATGTAAAAAAACTATAAATTTCAACCCCGAATTAATATACCCCAAAATGCCCCTAATGGCCTGATGCCCTTTGATAAAAAGAGTTTTTACTACCCTATTCAAACCCTAGGCTTAGGATAAATATAATTGGCAAAAAAAATATAAGTAAAAAGAAACTAAAAATAAAACTAAATATACAAAATTTCAAAAAAACCCAAAAATATAAAATTTTATATAAAAATAAGACATAAACCCGCTCCTTGCGTAGATGGCCTGGATATTTGGTGGATGTGTTGTTGTGGTGTGTGTTGGTTATATTGGTGATGCTGAAATGTTGGTGATTTTTGGATGTGTTGGTGATGATTTCGCTGTTTGTGTGGTTGATGTTGTTGTGGTGCCTTTTGCTGGCATCGGTGCCGCCAAATGATTTTTCCAACTCTTGACGGTGTTTGTTGCAGTGGGGTTACGTGTTGTGCAAGTTATCAGTGTCTCTGTGTTGTTTTTGTGGTGAATGTATGGCTGATATGTAGTTACTAGCAGTGCAAGTTTTCCGTGTGTTGTTGTTGTATTGGGTGGCTTGTTGTTGCTTTGTACCATTAAACGTTTTAGGCGTATTTCCTAGGCGTTTTGCCGCCAAAATCCGGTACCCTGGGGGTACTCCCGGTGTCACTGCAACCTGAATAAAAAACCCACGAAAATTTAAGGAAAAAGTGTAATATTTTAGGTGGAGGATTATTACGAAGGGAAAGGACAAGGAAAGCATCTTTAAACATACATAAGTATGTTCTTTTGTTTGCTTGGACGTAGATGCACATATACAGAACTATATGTGTACAGATACACCTATGTGCATGCCATTTTGCTGTTTGGCTTGCCAGGGAGATTGGCTATGAAATAGAATCAATCTCGCCGTAAAACATGCCAGGGCATACGGAGGGGTGAATGGGATATGAACGACTTACCGGGATTTTCCTGGGGTTATGGTGCACGAAAAGGATTACTGGTTGGGCCCGTTCCTGGCCGTGTTGAACTTCAGTTTAATAATATTAACCGCGAACCGTTTAGACTTTTCGGCGGTTTCTGTACTTGGAGTTCGGTTTGAAAATCCGCGCACTTCACAACAAAAGAAGAACTTGTGATACACTTATGGGCACAGTTTTAACGCAACTTTGGCCCGTTGACTACTTCGGCACCCTTTTATACCTTCCGCCGCGGTAAGGAAAGCTGCCTTTTTGGGAAAGTTTTCACCTATACAAATCTCTAAGCCTTCGTTTTTCCCGCATTCTCAAATACACACTCATACCTTCACACAACATGCTAATATCTTCCTTTCTTTCTAACATAGATAGAATGTTGCTAGGCGTTCAGCAACATTGCCTCTGTTACTGCCTCTGTTGTTAACAGCAGACATCAATGCTATCTACAGTAGCAGTAACACAAGCACTGTTGATGAAGCCCTACTGCACAATATCTATGTTAGATACTTAGCTAACATTGAGATATGTTGCCAGCATGGTGAAAGGCTGTCGTTACAGATGGTTTCCCGGATTTTGGGATAAATACTACCTTAACCTCTCTCCATGATGCAGGTACATAGTTGAGCCTGAGGCAACTAACAAGCATGGTTTTCATCCAGGGCTTAATAAGCTCGGATGTTTGTTGTAGCTGGGCCGGGAATATTCCGTCCGATCCTGGCGATTTATAGGGCTTGAGACTGGCTAAGGCCCAGTTCAGCTTTTTATCATCGGTTATTTCCTTTATCAGCTAATCAGAAAGCATTTCATTCCCGACCGTAGTAGTAGCCGTGTCTGTGCATGTCGGAAAGTGAGCATCCAGAAGCAGATTCATTGTGTCAGTGCTCGAATCGGTCCAATTCAGATCCGGCATTTGTATGTGGCTCAGTGTCGCTGGCGATTTTGAGAGCACCTTCCTCAGGCGCGAAGCTACAGATGTTGATTCGATATTGTTGCAGAAATTCACCCAGGAGGCCCGTTTGGCCTTGCGAATTTCCTTCTTGTTGTTACTTAATTTAGTTTTGTGAAGTGCCCAGGATGTTACGCAACCATCTTGTTTGGCTTTGTTATAGGCCGACCTACATGTCCTTCTGAGATTATCTAGATCGAACGACCACCAGGGTGGTCTGTGGGTTTCAGCTAACTTTTTAGGCGGGCACGCCTTGTCTAGAGCAATCTTGCAGTGTTGATTGAAGGAGCTGGCGCGATCGTCTAGCTCCTCATCATTTCTGGGTGTTACCAGCTGATTTGACAAATATTTGCGAATAAGCTTTTGGTAGTAACCCCAATTTGTTTTCCTAATATTCTGTATATATTTCGGACTTGTGTGTGTATCTACTAAAGAGAAGCTAGTGTACCTATGGTCTGAGAAGGAGTGCTCGCCTAACACCCTCCATGAGTCTATGAGGTATCTGTAAGAGTCAGTGACCAACGTTATATCGAGGAATTCCTCTCGATTTCTTGTTACGAAAGTGGGTTCATTCCCCGTGTTACATATACTTAGGTTAGTGCCTAGTAGTTAGTTATAGAGTGACTCACCTCGCTCATTAGTGTCAGTACTGCCCCATTGGTTGTGATGGGCATTAGCGTCGCCACCTAGAACGATGATATCGTCCCGTGGTTTTGTGGAACTCACGAACTCTCTAAAATTATTTGATGGTAGTGGACCTTGGTGATCGTGAGCCAGATAGAATGATGCGAACCTGCAACCTCTACCCAGCCCCTCGACGCTTATCGCTGTCAGATCTCCGTCACTAAACTGGCGTAAGAGAAGAGCGTTAATATTTTCCACCTCCGCATTAGAGGAGAGGTTGGCTAGGGCCTCGGTATCGGACTTGTATACCTTGAGGACCACCTTTTCATAGCCATACCTCACTACGTAATTGCATCGATGCTTGCCTCATCCAGAAGCAGAACGATCTGCATGGTAGCCTTATCGGTCTTATCCACGTTCACCACCTTCCAGTTTGCTGTAGGCAGCTCAGGGTTGTACTCTTTCAGCACATCTAGAATCTCATCTGGTTCCGTGCAACCAACTGGAATCCAGACTATGGCCCTTGGGCGTTGCGGGATAAACTTCTCCTATGCGCTGTATGCCAAGGTATACAAGGTATACAGGTCCACGGACCTGCTGTCATGGCAAGCGATCAGCTTCACGTTACCCTGATACCAACCCGCATCGGCGTAGTTGGGTGGAGGACCAGGGTTGTCACGTTGGTCTTGTACAGCCACTTTTGCGAGCGCGGCCCTGATCCACTTCCACTGCTGCTTGGGGATCCTGCCGTCTACGTTGCTCTCGTCAATTACTTCAATGATCTTGCGATCCTTGGCAATGTCGGCGAAGGACCTCGTCGGTCCTCCTATTCTGGCCCTTTTCGGTGCCGTTGGGGTGGTTTCCTGCAGCGATCGATTTCGCTTAGCGGTTTCCTCCTTGTTGTTAGCGCCATACAGCTCAACCTTAAAATCCGGCACTATCCGCCGAGCCCACGCAAGATCGCGCTGGAGCTTCGCCCAGGCCTCTGCCGAAACGTCTTCCTCCCTTATCGGTGAGGTCGCGTTCCTGAACAGGATCCGGGCTGCCGACCGCTTATCATTGCGGTTGGGCTTGGTGGATTGCCTGCGCGCCAAGTCCTCGACCCTAACGTCAGCACCGACATTCCTGGAGCCCCCAGCCAAGGGCTCACCAGACGCTTTACGCTGAAAGGCAAGACCACTTGTGGAGGCTACAGGGTTGATAGCCTCGTCTTTGGCCTCCCGATCGGGGCCCCTGGAGGAGGCACTGATCATCGGACTACTCCGGCCGGTTTTACACTCGGCCCTACTACGTCGAGCTGCAGCAGCAGCAATGAAACGCTGGGGAGTCCTCTCAGCTTTCGTCACTTTGCTAAGGTCCGGCTTGGCCGTGACCTTTTTATCGGAGCGAGCTCCTGTTGGCTTTTTTGAAGAGACCCAGACTCCTTTTTTTTGTTGTTGTTGTTGGTAGAATTGTTCATGCTTGAACCCACGAGTGGCGGAGAAAGGGGAAGGTCCACCCTGGGCAGAGATCCGCATACCCGGGGTAAGGCTAATTAGAATCGGAGGTCCCAAGGTATCCGAGGCATTCCGTTAGCGACTGGGCTATTTTAGGGCCCCCAGGCAAGCTGATCCTCGGCACGGGTCGTATGACACCTTGATCCAGCCCATTTCAAGGAAGGAAGACAGGAAATGGGAGACGTTACATTCGGATTAGTTTTTAATCGTTGGAACAGTTTTGCCTACATAGTTTATCAATATGGCACCGACTAATAGATTAAGATCCCACAGCCGCCAGACATCACTTATTTATAATGGATGAAACTAATTCTGCTCGATAGTTCTCCTCGAATTTAGAACGAATGTGAAAATTTTAGAGTTGTTCCCATGACACGGCGCCTAGAAATCGGGGGTCAAAGTCGCCAAAAAATGACCCTAACTTATTTTATAATTCATTATTTTCACATATTTGTTGTAGATTACCACCCCGCGTCAGTATCAAGTGTTGTTAAACCCTTACCAGTAACACGGCCCCAGCCAGACACCCAAGCTCGCGGATTTTCCTATGGAAAATTATTCCGTTTTAAACTACTCGATTTTTAAAATTTTTTTTTAGAACACTACCCTTAAAATCTTTAACTCGGGAGTTTTCATAATTCTTACTGCGCTTTCACATCTTTAAGCGTATTTGCCCAAATTTCGCGATTTTTAAATAGCACACGTGTGCCGTAAAACACTACCCTTAATTACAATCAGGCATTTTCAGACATTATCCCTGACAAAAACTTCAGCCAGACACCTCAAAGTTCGGTAACTTTGCTTTTCCTATTACTTTGATTTCTTTCGTGGCCCATTTTTACTGCTTTTAAACGAAGGATCATTACACATGTGTCGTAGGACACTACAGACAATGAACAGACGACAGCACAAGAGATCGGAGAATCAAAACAAATAAATCACAGCCAACGTTCTTTGTGTTTGAGTTCTGAGCAACTATGCTCTTGCACTATGGAACATTTATTTGCCGCCAAACATAAAAAGCAATATTAAATTTGGTTCCTATAGACCAGAAAAAATGTTAAATTACACTGTACAACAAAATTGAAGTTTTGAAAATCCCACCGGGTTTCTTGACGGTTTCTGAAGCTTTTGGGTGTGCTTGATCCAAATCTGATGTCAGATTTTTCGGGTCACCCTACATTTTCTCTCCAGAGGGTGGTTGGTATAGATATCGGTACTTGTAAAAAATGGTACCATTTTACAAGACGGTTAAATGGTTAATGTTGGTCCAAACTGATTGGACCTTATCAGTGTGGCTTTAGACCTGGTTGAAACCTATGAGGCCAACGATTTATTCATTTTTTAATTAATATCAATGAAGCCTATGAGTATATCGATTTATTCAATTTTTTAATTAATATTTATATATATATTTTTAAATTGTATTTTTAGAACATATAAAGTTGAATCAAGAACTCTAATTAAAAATTTTTTGAAGATAATAATTTTCAATGATGAAAATTGAAAAATTAAATCGATACAATCCATCACAAAATGCAAAGTGAAATTATACAAAGTTAAATAAATAACAATTAATATTAACATAATAAATTAAAGGAAAACAACCCTACACTGGTAAGTCTACCATCGATCAGATTTTCACGATACGCCAAATCCTGGAGAAGACCCATGATAAAAGAATCGAGCAATACCAACAGCTCCGTCAGAATCGGGAAGGACCTCTCTGAGCCATTTGAAACCAAAGGAGGCTTCAGACAGGGTGACTCCCTTTCGTGCGATTTCTTCAACCTGATGCTGGAGAAGATAATTCGAGCAGCAGAACTAAACCGCAATGGTACAATCTTTTACAAGAGCGTGCAATTGCTGGCGTATGCCGATGATATTGATATCATTGACCTTAACTACCGCGCCGTAAGCGCTGCCTTCTCTGGACTGGATAAGGAAGCGAAAAAAGTGGACGAGGACAAGACGAAGTATCTGCTGTCATCAAAGAAAGAAGCGGCGCACCTGCGCCTTGGCAACCATGTCCCTGTTGATAGCTAAAAATTTGAAAATGTGAGGGACTTAGTCTATTTGGGAACCAGTATCAACACCGAAAATAATATCAGTCTAGAAATCCAGCGGAGAATCACTCTTGCCAACAAGTGCTACTTTGGACTGAGTAACAAAGATCACGCTCTATAAGTCTCTCATCATACCTGTCCTGATGTATGGCTCAGATTCACGGACAATGTCAGGAGAAGATGAGATGGCCCTTGGAGTATTTGAGAGAAAAGTTCTCCGAAAGATTTATTGTCCTTCCCGTGATGCCAACGGCGAGTATCGAAGGAAATTTAACGATGAGCTGTACGAGCTCTAAGCAGATCTGACCAGAGTCCAGCTAATTAAGTCCCAAAGACTCCGCTGGCTGGGCCATGTTATGCGAATGGACAAAGAAGCTCCAGCACATAAAGTTTTCCTATCGCCGCCTGAATTCGGCAGCAGAGGAAGGAAGGCGACTGAGATGGAAACTACAGATGGAGGATGACTTGAACTCCCTTGGGGTTTCCAATTGGCGTCAGTTATCGCTAAAAAGGAATAACTGGTGTGCTTTGATATGCAACGGCCAAAATCGCTTAGGCGGTTAAGCGCCAATAAATGATGATGATGTTGGTATCAAAAGACGCGTCTTGGCTCCAGTTTCAATAATCCGAAAGCAGAAATTAAAAATATTATATCTGTGAAAAGTTATTGGCAAAAAACCAAATAATTACCAAAAATCGGTGCAAAACCGGGGTGTAATCCATACTTTTTATGCGCAGAACATCTTTACGAATTGGCGGCCTTCGGCCGCTCTTATAAAAAATAACCCTGGGCCATGCCAAGTTGGGGTGTTGCCAACAACCACATGAAAACTGGCAACTTTGGTTGCAAATATCTCTTCATAGAAAAAACATTTTTAATTTCCGCTTTCGGATTATTGATACTGGGGCCATGACCTGTCTTTTTTTACCAACATTGATAAATTTTGATCGATATTAGGCATTGAACAGTCTTGTACAATAGTACCAAAAAACATTTTTTTTAATAATTTAAGAGTTTTCCTGGGATCAAGGAACCATAATTTTTTTTTTATTTTGCAGCATACAGACTCCACAGTGCAAAAAATTGTGGTTCAGTGAGTTATTAAGGAAAAAGTTTTAAAAAATTAAGAAAAAAAATATAATTTTTTACAGCACACCCAAAAGCTTCGGAAATTATTGAGAAACCCAAAACTTCAACTTTTTTGTACAGTATAGTATGCTGAGTTTTTCTTCACTGTGGAAAAGTGCTCTCACCATAGCTGCATCTTTAATTTTAACAAGCATAATTAAAACCAATGGTTTAGTAACGTTACAAAATACACGTGTTGGACCTCAATATAAAAATTCTGAAAGAGGAATTTGAACTATAGTCGAATAAAGCATTAAAAATAATTTACGAGATCCAAAAAAAAGTGTTTAGTGGCAAATTAATGTTCCATTCTATCATTTTTCTGATAGAAAGAGTAGAGTTAATTTTTTAAATTTATTTTGCAGAATTTTTTTCTATAAACAGCGGGAGTGATATTTATTCCTATATTGGAGAAAATCCATCTTGACCACCGGAATAAAGTTATAAAAATTCAAACTTATTTTGCATTTAGGTACATAGTTGAGCTTTTTAGTAGCAAAATTATTTGAAAACCGAAACCAAAACGAAACCGTAACTGGTCAAAACGCGTATTTTGATTTCTCTACCGACAATTTTGGAAGCGTTCCAGCAGTTTCGTGGGATTATATTTATTCAAGTCACGGGATCGGTTGCCCTGCTCAATGTATTAGTAGCTACATACTTACGTTAAAGTCACGCGGCAGTGGGCAGCATCCGTTCGCTTATTGTTCCGACTGAGAGCGGCCATGAGAATCAGTATTAATATCGGTTATCAAGTTGTTAGCTACTGTTTATATATACTAAATCAAAGACCTTTATTAAATATATCCTTTATTGTTTAATTAAAACTAATATCACATAAGTTAGTACAGTCCGTAGGTGAAGCTCTCATGAAAGCTGCTTTCAATATCGATTCAAGTCATATGTATTTTTTGGTATTTCCTTAATCACTGGCACTACACGGCGACTGTAAAGCGAAAGAAAACAAAAACAAATAAAAAAAAAGTTAAAACCATCCTACCCCAAAATTTGTAAAAACGATAAAAAAATAAATAAGTTTTTCAAACAAATATCGGGATAGATGAAAACATGCTCTAGAAGAACATATGAAGGGCTCAGAACCAAAAGAATCTAAGTGAAATTTTTTTTTTAATTGCGCTATACCCATATTTGTATAGTTAAATATGATGTCTATTTGTTGACAATGCGATCCAAGCCATTTAGGACATTTTAGTGTCATATATTTGCCAGGCGAAAAACGTACTAAATTTTATTGCATTAATGATTGGAGCCAAAAGGATCTAAGTGCGCTCCTCCAAGCAATAAAATTCAATTGCTCGGCCTAAGAACATCCAGAATTTTTTCAAGTATGCAGTTTTTAGCCCCTTTAATTTTAGTCTCACAAAGTGCTAAACTTAAGTTCTTAGGAAGTCTCGCTGATTTTTGGCAATTTTTTTCTGGATCCAAGTGCAGTTTTTATAGGTCCTACACGGCGTATGAGTAACATATAAAAATAGAGCTTGGATGCAGAAAAAATTGCCCGAAATCAGCGAGACTTCCTAAGAACTTAAGTTTAGCACTTTAGTAGAATAAAATTAAAGGGGCAACAAAACTGCATACACGAAAAAATTCTACATGTTCTCTTGGCCGAGCAATCAACGTTCGAAATTTGATTGCAATAATTTTTGGAAATTTTTGCAATAATTTTTGGAAATTCACAGTTATTTTCCAGCTGCAGTAAGCATCCTTTGAATTAGTTGATTAAACTGCATTCATTTAGGTAGGAATCATTTCAAACGCATTTACCAAGAATTTACAATAAGTAATTTACTTTAACCTTAATTATCTCAATTCAACGTTGATGTTACTTAGATCCTTTTGGTTCTAAGCCCTTCATATATTCCTAGAGCGACATAATCGGTTTTTTTATCCCATAAGTTAGTTTTATAAATATGTAAACGGAATTTTTTTTTAAGAGTTATGGGGAAAGCAGCGAATATTTGTATTTACCAAAACATGAAAAAGCCTCTATGAATTGTAAGATAAAAAAAAGAAGCAAACGAAAAATTTCATATGATTTTTGGTTTTTTGTAGCTGGTATTTTTTCGTACAGAAAATTTTAGTTGTATACTAGTAAGGAATGGATATTTTCTGACTACACTGCAAAGGAAAAGTACATGGATTTTCAGAATTGTTCATTAAAACATCTCCAAAGAACTTTTTCATGGAAATTTAAGAAAATTTCTTAGAATATAAGTACTTTTTCTTAAAACATGTAAACAAATCCTCAGAAAGCATGAATTAATTCATAAATTGTAAGATCATTTTTTAGAATCTATTCTAAGAAATATCAGATTGAACTTCTATGAAACTTTGTTCGAAAAAACATGTACAATTTTGGTTCAGTGTAGTATGAGTTCAGACAGAAAATTCTAGTTGTGTACTAGTAGATATGGTTTGGATATTTCCTGACTAGTATGAGTTCAGCCACAAAATTCTTACTAGTTTGGCGTTTCGCTGCAGTGATAATTTGCAACAATGTCATATATCAGATTTTTGGTTTTAAATCCCTTATTTCAGAATTCTTTTGAAGAAAGCTAACACCTTATCTGAGAAAATATTGAGTTTTCTATCTTCTATACTATACACATAAAATTCGAATTCGAAACTTTGTAAAAGATATACAGCCGATCCACTTTTCCAATTTTTTTCATTCAAATTTTGAAATATCATAATCCGGCCACAATAATTAGAGCACAAGACACATTTTTTAATTGAAATCCTGCTAGAGATGCATTACATCACCCATCAGTTTTTACATATTGCCTTTCAGAACCTGACGGTAGGGATAGGGATGGGCAAAGAGATTTTTGGCAGGACAACGTCTGCCGGGTCAGTTAGCATTCTTAAATCAAAGTCTGAAAAGGGGGCTCATTGCAAGAAAATTTGAAATAAGGTGTTTTTAAAAATTAATTTTAAGATAGATTGCTCTTCCACTCAACAGTCTTTTTAATAGCGAACCTTCACAGCAATTTCTTCGTTGCAACGAATAAAACTATAGAGTTCTACTGGGGGTTGAAACTGAACTTCTACAATGGTTAATATTTCAAACATTACACAAAATAACATAACGCAGTGACTAAACGAAACTTAAAACATTACCACCTCTTTCTCGAAGCGTAATTGTGCAAATGATTTGATGTTAAGCACCTAAGATTGTTTGAAGAAAATTGAAGTACCCCACTTGGTCAAGGAAACCACAAAAAAAAAAAAAAAAATAGTTAATGGCGGCGATATACGAGTACCAACAGGTTATCATAACCTCTTTTTTTTCTCTTTCCAACTTGTGGTGTGTTGCTTTTGAGTTTTTCCTACAAGTTGACGGGACCTACAGTTTTTTGCCGACTCCGAACGGCACTTGCAAAGCAAATGAATTTTTTTCTGAGAAGCTTCTCATGGCAGAAAAACACCCGGAGAGTTTGCCAAACTACTGCCGAGGGGCGACCCCGTTTTAGAAAAATTCTTTTTCTAAATAATTTTTGATGTTACTTTTGCCGGGCATCGAACCGCCACGACTTGGTGTAAAAGGCCGAACACTTAACGCTACACCACGGCGGCCGCCCAAGGAAACCACAATATCAGTATATTTGTATATCCCTGCTATCTCGTGAGCCGATTGAATGATTTGGATGAAACTTCGTGAAATGGTGACTAAATTTTTTTAATTACACTGTGGTACAAAAATGAACTTTTTTTTCTGCCCTAAGAACCAAATAGACTTTTTCGGAAATTGACAAAAAATAAACTTACACGTGTATCGGCGATTTCATCTACACGTCAGAATTTTTTTTTTATCTGTATGTACATTAGTGTGACCGCAAGTTATATGGGAATTTCTTTTTTTCGTATTTTCACTTGGGAAACCCCTTAGATTTATTCCAAATTAGAAAAAAACTAAAACACTAAAAAACTAACACTTCAAACTTTTTACGAAAAACAACACTTTTCAAATTCTTTGAGAAACTATATTTTTTGTCTGACGAAGAATAACACTTTTATTTGGTGTAGGTGAAGTTCTCTAAAAGGTTTAAGGTAGGGACCTGGAAATTGGTACAGAGCTATAGGATAACAACACCATTCTCACCCATAAAACTGGGGGTTAACCGAAATGGGGGCGTGGCACCTCCCATACGACTGACATACTTCATAGTCCATGTCTCTGGAAGTATTTAGGTTAGACCACTGAAATTTGGCAACAGGTTTTATGAGATCGATTCCCATCACCTCAAAAAAACCAGGGGATAACGAAAAAGGGGACGTGCCACCTTCCATACAAATGAAATACTTCAAAGTCGATATTTCTAGAAGTATTCATGTTAGACCAATGAAATTTGGTAAAGGGGATAACCAAAAAAAATTGGGCATGGCACCTCCCATACGAATGAAATACTATATAGTCCATATCTCTGGAAGTATTTAGGTTAGACACTGCCACCTCCAAAAAAACTAGGGATAACGAAAATGGGGGCGTGGCACCACCCATACAAATGAAAAACTTCATAGTCCATATCCCTGCAAGTATTTATGTTAGACCACTGAAATTTGGTTATATGAGATCGATCCCTACCACCTCCAAAAAAACTGGGGATAACGAGAAAGGGGCGTGGCACCTCCCATACGAATGAAATACTATATAGTCCATATCTCTGGAAGTATTTATGTTAGACCACTCATACGTGGTAAGAGGTTAAATGAGATCGATTCCTATCACCTCCAAAAAACTGGGGATAACTAGAAAGGGATGTGGCACCTCCCATACGAATGAAATACTTTATAGTCCATATCTCTGGAAGTATTTAGGTTAGACACTGCCACCTCCAAAAAAAAACTGGGGATAACGAAAATGGGGGCGTGGCACCTCCCATACGAATGAAAAACTTCATAGTCCATATCCCTGCAAGTATTTATGTTAGACCACTGAAATTTGGTTATATGAGACCGATCCCTACCACCTCCAAAAAATCTGGGGATAACGAGGAAGGGGCGTGGCACCTCCCATACAAATGAAAAACTTCATAGTCCATATCCCTGAAAGTATTTATGTTAGACCACTGAAATTTGGTTATATGAGATCGATCCCTACCACCTCCAAAAAAACTGTGGATAACGAGAAAGGGGCGTGGCACCTCCCATACGAATGAAATACTTTATAGTCCATATCTCTGGAAGTATTTAGGTTAGACACTGCCGCCTCCAAAAAAAACTGGGGATAACGAAAAAGGGGGCGTGGTTCCTCCTATACGATGGAGATAGGGATATGGATTAAAATAGATATAGAAATCGGGTTAGAGAAACTTGCAGGGAAATAAATTTACGGCAGGACAACGTCTGTCGGGTCAGCTAGTTTGTAATACAATTATAAAATTTATACACAGCAAAGATTATTACTTTCTAAAGCTTCTGTGCACGTTGTCTCGAAACTTCGAAATTGACAATGTCGACATCATAGAACCAGGGAAGCGATATTATCCATATGATACACGGAATACATACATATAATATCAGTTAATTTAAATGTAAATGCAGAAGTACACTGAGCTGTTCTTATTTTTTATTGCTTAAAGTTTTTTCATATAAGTATATATGTATACTTAGTAGGTACATACATATATTGGATTGGAGTAGCTTAATTTGTGCGAATATTTTTAAATTCGATAGTAAGTAAGGCCCTGTTATTTGACGGTGGTATGCTATATTTGTTACAAAGTTTTATATATTTAGCTATTTAAATATTTGGAAAATCGCTCAAGTTACTTTCTTCTTATTTGTGGTATTGGTTTTCATTGGAGATTGCTTACTTTTCTATAAATTTAAAAAAGCGTGTTTTTTATATAAAAACATTTAATTATATTTTTAGACAGACACAAAAGCGGTACAAGTACATGTTTAACCAATGAGATAGATATTTTATGAAACATATTATTAAATTGTGTATATGTATGTGTAAAACATTTTTATCAAACAGAGTACATATATATATATAACTATATAAATAACTTTATATATTCGAAGGTGTTCAGACGGGTTGACAAATGCAGTGTGTGGTTCTAAATACCCTGCAAAAAAGTATGCCAAAGAGAGACTTTTACAATCACTTCATACCTGTTTCAATAGTCTCTCCCAAGAAAGTCTTTGTCAAACAAATAAGATTAGTTCAATCTATACAAAAGGGTCGCATATTTTGCAGGATATTTATGTTTGTACATGTGTAAGTTACTTTAAAAACATTTATTACTATACGTGTATGTATGTTTGTATGTATGTATATTATCTTATTTTCTTGTATTTTTTTTTTTAATTTACGTTCTGCAAATTGACAGTGTGTCCAAAAGAAAGACGGCACCATTGATGATCATCAACGAACCAGCAGCAAGGGCACTGCGTTTTCTATCCTTTTGTAGAAATTCGTTAGCATCATGCCATTCATCGATAATCAAAGCTCCGCAAATGACGAAGAGAACGCATCCAATGATAGAGATGAGTGCGTTTAAGCGTTTCTCCACAATCGAGTTAAGGATGTGTCCTGAAATAGGTTTAATAGATAATGTTTAGAATATAACAACTTCTAATAGTATACTCAGAAAAAAGCATTTCCTCAAAACATCAAATCAGTTTCCTTATTTTCGATTTACATACTAAATATTACGTAAAATAACCTTACTTTAAAAACTTGTTCCTCAATTTAAGTTCAATGTTGTCATTAATCTAAGAAGTGTTTTCTTATTTTTGCTTTGCAAATTCTTGTGGCAAACAACGTTTTTTCTGAGTGTAATTTTATTTTGCATTATAAAACATTCACTTACCAACTAACAAAACACCGCAGATAATAGTGAAACCTCCCAGAGTACCGGCTACAATCAGAGGTCTGGATGACAGCGCACCAGAAGTCTCCCAGAGCACAATGCAGGCAATGGCGATACCCTGTAAGTATAAAATAAATACATATGTGGTGTGAAAAATGGTTGTCATTGAAATCGTGTAATACAATTAATCAAAATGTATTAAAGATTTTTAGTCAAAAATCCGAAACAACGCTCGAAACGCTTGTCTCAGCTTTGACTTACTGTTTCAAAAAATTGTCTCTAAGAGTTTACAGGTTAGTTTTTATAGAAAATGAAAGTGGATATTAGCAAAGAAACACACACATGCCAAAGTATGAGTATAAATCCTATATATCAAGTACATAACTAATAATAACAATCAACTTTATTAGAAACACGCGATTCCGTAAAATAGTAATTTATCAAAAAAAAATGTTTATAAATCTGTCTCTGCATAGTTATTCTCAATTGCACGCATTTATTTTAAACTTGAAAACTTATTATTTGCATGTGTTATTATTACTAAAACTAATAGAAATTCAAGTACAAATTTATTTATTGCGCCTAGTTTATATGCAAATATCCAAGCAAATTATTGGCGCTTCAATGATGGAATATTACAACTGAAGCATCATCGGGAATAACGTTCTAAGTGACAGAATCATAATTTGTCAGGAGAGAAAATAAACGCTCAAGTCATAGATATTTAATTTACTTCTTTCGACTGTCTCATTAACTTTTTCTTTTATATCTTTCATTTTATCAGTTTTACACTTTCCTTATGATCTTCCAGTGCTCTTACGAATCACTTTCGATGCTTCCATGCAAAATAAGTTATGCCATTTTACATTACCTTACTACTTCAATTTTTTTTTTCAGCTAACTTGCTTCAAATACTCAACTACAACAATATCGCCATATTTTTCAATGCTTCTGAAGCTCTTAGTTTAATCAAGTAATTGACTTGAATGTTCATCAAGTGTTTAAATTCCTTTTAGTTTCATATTGTTATTGCTTTAATCTAATTAAAATTACCACAAAACAAGCAAGGAACTCCAAGTTCGGGTAAACCGAACATTAAATACCCAGCGGTAGTTTTCATATGATTTTCGAAATATTCCATTTCGGAAGTGGGCGTGGTTGGGAAGCGATATCGTCCAATTACATCATGTATACACCTTATTATGCTAGAATACTTTTTTACCTACAGTAATTAGTTTAAAAGTTACGACCAGTCGAATTTCAAAAATGCCTCCCTTTAAAAATTTATCAAAAAATCATAATAGAATGACTAGGGGCTCATGCTACCAAACTATACCATTTTTGCCATTTCCGTTACCGAATTATGTCAATTTAGGTGATTGTAGAAGTTTTCGATACCGAAAGTGGGCGTGGTTGGAGGACGATTTTATCAGGTATACTTTCAACGATACTAATATGCTTTGTGCCAAATTTCATCTCTCGACCCTAATCCGTTTAAAAGTTACGACCAGACAGTCGATTTTTCAAAAATCGAAAAATCATAAGAAAATTACCAGGGGGATTCACCTGTGATTTTCGAAATTCTCGATATCGAAAAGGGGGCGTGGTTATCATTCGATTTCGTGCATTTTCAATAGTAACCTACCTTGGCCAGAACGTAACCTGTATACAAAATTGCATGCTAATATCTAAATTTATGCTCAAGTTATCGTATACACGGACAGACGGACAGACAGACGGACATGCCTTAATAAACTCATCTTTTCAACCTAAGAACTTTCATATATGGTACTATATGTCTATCTCTATTATTTTGTGCCGGTACGCAGTACTAGTACTAGTACGCTGGGTATAAACAATTATGTACATAGAGAAATTTAAATAACTATGTAGGTACCCTGTAGGGAAAATCTCTAGTTCAGAGCTAGTTCGCTTCTAGTGCGTTCTGAGCCAGTACTAGTTCGCGAACTATCTTTTTTACATGAAATCAACTAGCGAATTTAACATGGCGATGTTCTAGGCTGGAACTACTATTTCGTTTATTGGCACTATTTCCATAGTTCTGAATATATATTAAATACAAAAACTTTAATTAAAATACGAATCCAAATGCCTTTTAATGACTCCTCAAACGCTGGTTTCGAACTAGTCAAAATGTATTCACTAACGTAGTAGTTCTTATTGGCCACTTTATGTCTAGTTCTGAACCAGAAATTTGTGTCTCTAGTGCCTGAGTTCCCTGCAGGGTATAGCAACAATATTACATAATTCGAATGCCGGCGATTATATTACGGGCAACTACCGGTTCAGTGGCTTTGGATGAATGGACAGTATTCATTTAAATACATAAAAACACTGTCTAAACATCGATATTTTCGATTAATACAGAGGCTAGAATCACAGTATACAGTAGTTTCACTCAACGACTTTTGTCTCCATATTTGCAATTTGTCTTTTAATGGCATTATGTCCACTGTAGATGCTACCAATCAATAATTTTTTAAATATTTTGTGCCTGACGAAGACTAACAGTTTTATTTTGTGTCTGACGAAATGTAACACTTTCAATTTTTCTCTGAAGAAAATTAAGGTAGTAAAAGTGTTACTTTTCGTCAAACACAAAATAAAAGTAGGTATTAGTATAAAAAATGTTAGTTTTCGTACGGCACATCGAAATGGGGAAATAAGTTCTGTAAAATGTCTAAAGTTAAGCTTTCGTGTTGAACTCTGATCCGCATATACGTTACCGTTTTACGTGGCGGACTTGGGCCTGGCGATTTATTCCCCCATGGGCCCAACTAAACAGATGAAATTCCTATCCCAAAACTCCACAATTTATATTTGCTTTCATAAAATTGTGGGAGCTTTTAATGTTTACAAATTTTTAATTATAAAAAAAAAACTGTTGTTAGAGAATATACCTTTAATATTTATATCATGAAAGCAACGAGAAATAGGGTTTCTTATTTGAACAAAAAATCGATTTTTAGTAAATCTACTTAAGTTTCAAGAAAAGCAACTGAACCAGATACATTTTATTTATCCGAGAATACATACATACCTTTACAGCATTACGATAGAGCTTTAGATAATAATAATACGAGTACTTTGAAGATCGAAAATACTTGACATATCCTAGAGAAGTGTAGTAATGACAGAATATATCTTTCTTTTTTTAGGTATTCTGTTACACCACGCTCAACTAAAATCTATTATGAAAATTTAATGTTTTATGATAGCAAATCAATTTAGTAAACAGTTTGTACTAAGCTCTCTAGAATTTCAATTTTTTTTGTTCTTTCAGAAGTTACGAGTACTTACATATATGTATATGTATGTTTCACTCAAGTTTGATAATACCCAAGTCAATTCTTTATACCCATGACTCTCGATAAGCAATCAAATGCAATTTATGCTTAAAATCATGACATGAAAACTAAAGAATATTTGCACGGATATTAAGCTAGATCAAGGTAATTGATAGATTGTAATAAACGAGAAAAAAGTGTTGAAACTTTTGACAGCTTGGGTACCTACTTTCTTATGGTGTTTATCATATATGTATATTATTTGAGAAAATTTATTAAATTAAATAGATAATAAATGATTGATCGATCGATCGTTGATTGCCCTGGAATTTCATTAACGATAAAGCGTAGGTAGTTTGTGAATTTTGCGATGATAATTTTTGAACTACATAGTTATTTAACACTTGAAATTTAAAGTACCCTATTTATTTGGTGTTAAGTGTGATTGGTGATTGAAATTTTTGAAAAAGTATCGGCACAAGTACTCATTCAAAATATGTACATACTAAACAAACTGATCGATCCCAGAATGTCTATAAAATCCATTATATATGACTTTATTATGTTTATGCAGATCTGACTAGTTCAGCGAATTAAAGCCCAAAGGCTCCGATGGCCGGGTTATGTTTAGGCGAATGGTCGAATAAGCCCCAGCCCTGTAGTGTGTAGTTCTTGTGGACTACATATATGACCAAACCAAATTTGGATTCAAATACAATCTAGACCAGTTTTTATGAAAATTGGCTAAATGAATCGGGTTTTAATTATAAACCAGAAATGTTTTAACAATTTTTTAAAGATAAAATAAATTGTTTGTCCGTTGGCGGAAATTCTAACCAAAACTCCCCGCATCGTGCCCGTCTGCTCTACCACTGAGCTACATCGCACACATAAATGTTGTTGGCGAAATTCAATCGTGAATAAGCTTTCAAAAATAAATTTGAATTTTCAAACCCAAAAGTTTAAATTTTAGACCGAAAAGTTTTACGAATAAAATAAAACTAAAAAAATTTGGCAGCTGGCTGTGTTGGAACGAAAACGCTCAGGAGTCACAGCCGACTGCTCTACCGCTGAGCTATGCCGCACATTAAGTTTTTGTGGGCAAAATTCAATTACATTCAAACAAACCAAAAATAAAAAATTTAGACTGCTTTTTCATATAGATTTTAAATCGAAATCAAAGGAAATTGAAAATCTTTGTAGGTATTTGGATGGTTTGAAATATTGTACAAAAAAGTTTGAATAATTGATTAAACTTTATACGGGTTTAAAATTTAGGTTCATTTTTTTAGCCGTGCATCTTTATAATAGGAAAATCGTTTCCTAGTTCAAAAACATGCCTCCATTTTCTTGTTTATGTATTGATCTTGAAAAATGAATAAAATGAAGTTTTGTTCAGAATAGACATGTTTACACAACAAATTTCACGAGTACTTGGTACTCACGCTTTTTTTAGTGTTCATGTTCGTGAATGCGAACGCAAATGAACTTACTTGAATGTTCTATCTTGGCTTTCGTCATTTATTAACGCTTAACCGCCTAGGCGATTTTGGCCGTTTTCTATCAAAGCACGCCAGTCATTTCTTTTTAGCGATAACTGGCGCTAATTGTAAAATCCAAGGGAGTTCAAGTCATCCTCCACTTGTTGTTTCCATCTCAGTTGAGGCCTCCCCTTCCTCTGCTGCCGAATTCGGGTGTCGATAGGAAAACTTTCTGTGCTGGTGCTTCTTCGTCCATTCGCATAACATGACCCAGCCAGCGGAGCCTTTGGGCTTTAATCCGCTGGGCTATGGTCAGGTCTGCGTATAGCTCGTACAGCTCATCGTTAAATTTCCTTCGATACTCGCCGTTAGCATCACTGGAAGGACCATAAATCTTCCGAAGAACTTTTCTCTCAAATACTCCAAGGACCATTTCATCTTCTCTTAACACTGTCCATGATTCTGAGCCGTACATCAGCACTGGTATGATGAGAGACTTATAGAGCGTAATCTTTGTTTGTCGAGAGAAGACTTTACTTCTCAATTGCATACTTAGTCCAAAGTAACACTTGTTGGCAAGAGTGATTCTCCGTTGGATTTCTAGACTGATATTGTTTTCGGTGCTAATTCTGGTTCCCAAATAGACGAAATCCCTCACCGTTTCAAATTTGTAGCTATCAACGGTGACTTGGCTGCCAAGGCGCAGGTGCACCGCTTCTTTCTTTGATGGCAGCAGATACTTCGTCTTGTCCTCGTTCACCGCAAGACCCACTTTTTTGCTTCCTTATCCAGTGCAGAGAAGGCAGGGAGTCGCCCTGTCTGAAGCCTCGTTTTGTTTCAAATGGCTCAGGGAGGGCCTTCCCGATTCTGACAGAGCTGCTGGTATTGCTCAACGTCATTTGACAAAGCCGTATAAGCTTTGCAGGGAGGTCAAATTCGAAGTCAAATACATTCTGAAAGTATCCTCAAGAAATGCCGGTTGCATCTGACTATTGTTGTTATATTTATTTATTTACCCAATTAAGAGATGATGTCATACATATGGCAAAAGCGAGAATTCGAACAAAATAAAAATTAAATTACACTTGGCAATTGCGTGAGAATGAATGGCCCACCTTTTTATATACAAACAAAAGAATATAAATGTTAGTAAATATGTAATATCAGCATGCTTATGTACTTCATATGGATAATCATTTTTTTTATTTTTATAAACCGACTCAGAATGAACTTGAGTATCATTTTGGAATGATTAATGCCATACGTTTTATTTGATATCGCCCGAGTGCATATTGATTGTCTTATTATTATGAAAACATCAACTTGCTTTTTGAATGCTAATTAGGCGTTTCGCTTTATAATTTTGTTATTTTATTATTTTTGTTTACTTATGACCTAGTGTGCTAATAATTTTTATCGCTCATCCGATTTTGTTGGGAATGTGTATGGTGTAAGGAAATGATTCATGCTACTATAGTAGTATATAGTATAGCTACTTATAGTAATAAAATAAATTTAACCATTTGCGGGCAAACGCATGTACCTAAATATATAGATCGGTAGAGGTTATCACCTGCAGATTTGTAGACTACTCATTAAATTCTGAGAAAAGTGTATTATTTTGTTTAAAATTATTTTACACAGGCATGCAAGACAATATTCATTAGAATACTTGCCAAAGATTTGTTAAACATTTTCAATCGAAGTAATTGAAATTTATCGAATGGCGATATAACCCTATTTTTCTGCTTAAAAATCAAATAGTCTTTGAAGGTTTTGTTCACTTAAGCTTGGAAACGGAACTCCACGTTTATCTTTTAAAATCTCGTAAATTGATTACAATTGGTATGATAAAACTTTCGAAACCAAAGTAACATACACCATTCCTTTGCTTAAGACTAATATAAAGGCAATAATTAAATTTTTTTCATGAGCTACTTTTTCCATTTTTATAATTTGATTGAATGGAATTAAATTTTGAAGCGAATCTATGAAACCCTATTATAATTAATACATCTTAAAACAATCTTCCTTATCTCTAACATACCTAACCATAGCCATATAAATCAGCTGATCTAGCAAGCTTAATGAAATCAATGTACTCGATATGTCGTTATGGTTAAGTAAGATTAATTATTCACAGTGATTTCCATAATTTTGGTGTGGATAAGGAAGATTGTTTTAAAAAATAAACTGTAACGAAATGATTTGTTTGTTTTGTTGATTTTCCGACAGGGTTGCTTCTGAACTTGAACTTTTTCGCAATCCCATAAAACCTATCAAGCCAATATTTCCGCTAGGGGCGCTCTGAATGCTAACAAGGAAGCCCACATATTTTCGCGTC